>CM030361.1:288414065-289014065 GCA_017893485.1 Hemerocallis citrina
AGCTAAGCTAGTCGCTTGAAATACCGACCCCCTAAGCCTCGACGCTCGGAAGTGATCTCGAGCACAAAGGTAGCTTCCTCCAAGTTAAGTCGCTTGAGATCGATGCTCTGTGCCGACCCCCTAAGCCTCAATGCACGAAAGTGGTCTCGAGCACATGGGTAGCTTTCTCAAAGCTAAGTCTCTTGAGCTCGATGCTCTGTGCCGACCCTGTAACATCCCTGCCCCAAGCTCAGACAATTTATATAATTTATTAGACAAGTTATTTATAGTATAGTACAACTGTCCACCACAGACTACCTCTCAAAAGGTGGTTAATCGGATTGGTGACTCTTGATCATAGGCTATTATATTTATAGTTATATATTTTTAGTGTGATTCCTGATATGGGATTAATCTCATACTCTATCTCTCCTCTCACAAACAACACACCTCTACCGTTATTTAATAACCAGGTGCCCCCTAGGTGATGCCATCATGACATTACCAACAAATGCAACAACAACCAACTCGGATTGTTTCAAGCACCGTGCCCCCCCCCCCCCCCGACCAAATAATTACATATACTGACATTGCCACTTTACACACACACTTTTTTTTAGAAATTACAGGGTGTTATATACATCCCCCCTTCAGAAATCAGTATCCTCGCTGAGCACGGGGCATACACAATCTAATGCAGGATCTACCTTCTAGTTGATGTGGAGCAGTCTGTGAGTGTCGTTCTCGTCTTTGGTATACTGGAGACCAATCCCACTCTGCGAATCATTCTGTGGCCTTTACGTCCATCGTCCAGGAATACTAGGGATTGCCTCAGTCCGTCGATCATTTGGAGTCCATAACTCACGGCTCTCCCACACTCAGTGTCGAAAGTTGGCTCTGATACCATTTGTAATACCCCTACCCCAAGCTCAAACAATTTATACAATTTATTAGACAAATTATATATAGTATAGTACAACTGTCCACCACAGGCTGTCTCTCTAAAGGTGGTTAACCGGATTGGTGACTCATGATCATAGGCTGGTATATTTATAGTTATTTATTTTTAGTGTGAATCCCGATATGGGATTAATCCCATACTCTATCTCTCCTCTCACAAACAACACACCTTTGCTGTTATTTAATAACCAGGTGCCCTCCCTAGGTGATGTCATCATGACATCACCAACAAACGCAACAACAGCCAACTCTGATTGTTTCAAGCACCGTGCCCCCCCTATGACCAAATAATTACATATATTGCCATTTCCACTATATATATATATATATATATATATATTATACACTATCTCCTTTTTTTAGAAATTACGGAGTGTTACAGACCCCCTAAGCCTCGACGCTCGAAAGTGATCTCACGCACAGGGGTAGATTTCTCCAAGCTTAGTCGCTTGAGCTCGATACTCTGCGCCGAACCCTTAAGCCTTGACGCTCGGAAGCGATCTCGAGCACAAGGGTAGCTTTCTCCAAGCTAAGTCACTTGAGCTCGATGCTCTGTGCCGACCCCTATGCCTCGACGCTCAGAAGTGATCTCGAGCACAGGGGTAGCTTTCTCCAAGCTAAGTCGCTTGAGCTCGACGCTCCGAACTGACCCCCTAAGCCTCGACCCTCGACAGTGATTTCGAGCACTAGGGTAGCTTCCTCAAAGCTAAGTCACAATAGGGTCGACGCTCCGAACCGACCCCCTAAGCCTCGACCCTCGACAATGATTTCGAGCACAAGGATAGATTCCTCAAAGCTAAGTCACAATGGGCTCGATGCTTCGAACCGACCCCCTAAGCCTCGTCCCTCAACAGTGATTTCAAGCACAGGGGTAGCTTCCCCAAAACTAAAGTCATAATGGGCTCGACGCTCCGAACCGACCCCCTAAGCCTCGACCCTTGACAGTGATTTTGAGCACAGGGGTAGCTTCCCCAAAACTAAGTTGCCATGGGCTAATCGACCTGAACCGATCTCGACGATCTCCCGCAACCTCGACACTCTGAGCAGACCCCTTTGCCTTGATGCCTGGGGAAATCACCAGGGCTTATTCTTCGACACTCAGTAGAAGCACCTCGTGCTCAGTCGCCAGGACTCGGCTCAGCTCGACGCCGACCCAAAAACTTGCCAAAAAAACTCTTTTCCACTCTTCTCCGTAGAGGTAGAGTAGTCCTCCACAACTGTTTTTACATCGCCCTGCAGGAGTATGGGGATTGTGATATGGAATAGAGAGAGTGGCACAATCAAGGCCCTCAGATCTCCTCAAAACCCAATTTCCTGCGATCATCAGGTCCAGCATCAGGTTGGGCTTCACCCAGTTCGGGCCATGGGTAAACGGGTCCAACCAGGCCCGTAAGGTTCTCAGACCCGTTTACCCCTGTCTATAAATACCAGCCCCCCTCCTCACTTTCAAGGGTAATAAATTTTTCCTTACCTGAACCCTAGCTACTGTTGCTTTCTCAGTGACTGACTAAATCATCGGAGGGTCTGTCATCGGGACTTCTCTCGGTGTTTCTAGGCAGTGTGCTAGTACAAAAGACTGAGCCGAGCTACTTGAATTCGAGCCGAGCATCCGGCCTCTACCTCTCTCCTACCACTCCCAAGCCAGTCCTATAGCTTAGGATATGTAACATCCTGAATTTTTATTTATAATTAAATATAAGTTTTGTTTGATTTCACGTGTTTTGCACGTGCAAATTTATGTACATTTACTCATAAAAATTTATTTATTTTTATGTCATGAACAAGTATTTTATTTCTTCTCTTTTTAATTAAAGCCTATTAGTATCTATTATTAACTCTTAAAGGCCTAATTGTTTAAGTCTAGCCCACACTAATTAAATTAATTAAATAAATTAAGAGTCTATGGATTCTTAGCCCACTAAAGTAAGTCCATTATTTTATTCTTACTTAAATGAGACAACTTGTAGGGTAGACTTATTTTTGTAACAAACTAATTAATAACACATGAACATTTAGAAACTAGGTGTGCATTGTGTGACACGTGCATTGTACAAGCATGTGTTTTGAATGAGACAAGGGGTGGCTGGATTTATGCATGGAGTGGGAGAGAGAGAGAGAGTGAGTGGTGAGTAGTTCTGTGGTCATGGGTAGTTGTTCTAACTCCCTAATGCATCCTAGCCTCTCATCTACACTCATCTAAACTAATCTTTGCCCTCCATTTGTTCTTGAAAAGTGTATAACCCCCCCCCCCCCCCCCCCCCCCCCCCCAATCTCCTACATGAATTGCACTAGTAATATTCATAAGAGAAAGGAAAAGAAAGAAATAAGTTGTGAGAAAAAGATTGAAAGTTGTGTGAAAAAAGATTGAGAGAATAGTGTGTTGTGTGTTCTTACACTAGTGAGGCCGGCCTACATCAAGAGAAGCAAGGAAGGAGCTCGTGTTTATCAATCAAGGAAGAGAAGGCTCATTTTCGTGGCACAATCTAGGAGGAGAAGGGAACCGTTTGTGCGTTCAAGGAGCTTCCTAGGAGTTTTTCAAATTGTTTCTTCAATAAGGTGGGTAATTTCTCAAGCTTCTAACTTAGATACCATGCCAGAATTTTAAATTGTGAACATGCTAGAAACTATAGGAAAAAATTGCTTGTAGTTGGTTGAAGAGACTAATAAGAAAAGAACTCTAATGGATCTACATGAAAAGTTAGTAAAATGAATTAGAATGTATCAATGAAGATGTGTTATCATGGTTTGTTAGTATATTTGCATGCTAGAATTGATGAATTATGATTTTATGAAAAATTTTCTTATGAATGATTTGTAGAATACAATATGTGGAAAATTGTACTTATGGATAATTTATAAAATACAAACTAGTAAACCATGGATTATGAAATCAGTTAATTGTGATAAAAAGTGTGTTTATAATTTCCATTTATGAGTAATATTGTAGTCACTAGATTATCACCAATGTTGCCTCTCGAAACATAAAAAGAGTAATTTTGTAAAAAATAGGATTAATTTAAAGAGCTTGATCTTGGTTAAAGAACCCAAAAATTATATGAACTCATTATGAATGAAAGGGGATTTTGTTGATGAAAGAGTATTCTAAAAAGAAATATGTCTATGTCGAAAATGTATTTATAATCTACTTTTTCAATGAACTAAAGAAATATAGTTTTTTATGTGTTTAAAAATGAGTTTTATATAATCCAATAAAGTATAAGTTACTGTTTTACAAAAAATAACAAGTAGGAAAAGATCTAGATTTTATAAGAACAAATTGATTGAGAAAAATCGAGTTTTTCTAAAAAGAGCTAGAAACAATACAGTCTGACATAAAAACATTTTAATCGATTTTCTGTACGGGTTAGTCACTCAGACCTACTGGTCAGTGGGTGCGATTTGGGGACGTTACTGTAGCTCTGCGGAGCAGTGATCTTGGGTTCGAGTCTCTCAAGAGACTTTGTTTCTCTAAAAATTGAATTTTACTCAAAACCTGAAACCCAAACTTAAGTATAATTTAAGTTCTGTATAAAACAGTGGTTCGGCTTGGACTTTTTGGTTCTCGGTTGCGACTTAATACCGTCACTGTTCACCGAGCGGGGGTTTGGTTTTGGTTTGATCCGGCCTCTGGCCATTTTTTTTGTTTACTTTTTGTATTTTGATATTTTAAAGGAATTTTTAATGTATAAAAATCGAGAAAAATATTAGAATTATTCTAAAAATGCCTAGACTTTATAAAAATTATTTCTATAATATTTGACCTATTATAATGAGAATTAGAAGTAATTTTGAGAAGAACTAATAAGTTTTTAGAATATGATTTTTTCTTGATAATCAAAGACACAAATATTTTTGGAATAAAAAGAAATTTCGTGTAAAGTTCTAAAATTAGATTTTTGCCTTGAAAATATTGAGTAAAAAAAAATTTGAGATTGTTGATTAAAATCAATGCAAATATGTATGGAAAATGAAATAAGAAGAATCATGATGAAATATGAAACTTGTGAATATGAATACTATCATTTTAATGTACATGAAAAGAGAATTGAGACTAGAATTTTAGCTAAGTCCTCACATCGGTATGAATAAAATTTTGAAAGAGAAATGTAATAAATAAAGACCAAGAATGGGTCATGATTGATGTTTAAGACCGACGTAGAGGTAACGCTAATTCTAGAGTATTGATTTTTATTCATGATTCAATTATCTAAGGATTAGATACATAGTGGAGATGTGATGAAAGTAAAAGAAAAACATAAATATGAGGGTCTTAAATCTACGGTGTGAGAGTGTTCACAGGATGTCCACATGATGCGTCATGTCAGGGCGTTGATACTTCTCCAGGATATCATACCGTCAGCGACACTTGTGGGGTGCTCGGTGACTACGTATTGTCATCGTTCCATGGCGGAGGCGAATTGTCTATAGGATGCCTGTATGATGCGTCATGTCAGTGTGTGTGATTCTCTTCAGGATGTCTGGACATGGGCTCGTAACTCATAGCACTAAGGAGACTGACCGTAGTTACCGTAGTAGTTTAACTCATGGCGAGGAAATTAACCCTACAAAATGAAGAACGATTAAGGGCTTGCCTTTGGACCTATGTAGTATTGGATGTATAAAATCCGAATAAGTGCGCATTAGTGTCATATAATATAAATAACTATATTAAGGACTAAGTGCACAATCACACACGACATCAATAGGATAGTCCTCCTTAGCTTTGTTTGTGACAAGTGTGTGCTTTCTAAGTAAGAGAAATTGATGTATTATATCCTAGCGTCAGTTGTATGCAACAGACGTGCTCACAGTTTCCATGCAGGATAAAGTAATTGACAAGACAAAAGAATGAATGCTGCTTAAAGAAATGTTCAAGTTATTGTTTAATTCATGTAACAAGTTGTAATTTATAATTCCGTTGCATTGATATAATCATTGTTGTATAAAAGTTTTTAAATTCCTTGTAAAATTGTACGAAGTGAAGTGTGAAGATCCTGTGGAACTTTGAATTCGGTCTTATTTGAAATTCAGGGTGTTACAGGATCGGATCGACGCCAGTACCACATCTTCTACTACACAAATTACAATAACTCACACCTACTGCCCCTACACCCCAAAAACAAACAGCATCACTTCTTAATGGACATCCAAAATAAAGAGTCTTGTGGTACATATTGGTGTGCTTACATATTTTTAGAACTTCTGATACTTGCTTAATGTAATGTATCATGCATCATAATAACTCAGATAAAACATAATAAATTATAGTAGAATATTGACGTATCACTTAGAGTAATGTTTGTATCCAATAATTCAAATGGCAACTTGAAGACTATCTAAACTATTAGTTCTTTTTACAGAACAATATATGTATCTGTAATTACCAATTACCCCACTATCCCTGCCGCTGTCTATAGATTTCAGTTCATGCACTAACAGTAACAAACTGATTTTCCACAGTTCTTAGTGCCACATTAAAATTTACTCATTAGGAAGGTAATTGATTACCCCTTGAAATAGAATAAACACTATGTCCGCCGAACAGTTGTCCGCAATCCACCATCCTGCAAGATTGTTCCATAAACCAAATGCATAAACAATTCAAGGTCACATAAGAATTGAGTGTAAAAACGCATGTTTTAATACAACTTTCGTCAACTATTTTTCTCAAAAAATCAACTAAGAAGAATGTCAAGAGCAACAGTAGAACTTATAAAGCACCTTGTATGCTATTGTTCTGAAATAGTCAGATTTGCAAGCCTCTTATTCATCAGCTTCCGCATTGCCCAAGCTTCCTCCTTTTATCGAAAAACCAAAAAAATAAAAAATCAAAAAACATTTAATAAAACCTAATTACAGAGGAACAAAATCCAAAGGATGAGGAGACAGTGACGGGGGATCGGCGATAGGGGTACGACGACGGCGGGGGTGGGGAGGGGGGACGTCGACGGCAGAATTTCGGCGACGGGACTCGAAATTTTGGGTTAGGGTTTGATTTGTGAGAGAGTGGAGGGAACGGGAGGCACGGTGGCAACGGACGAGGGGCACGACGACGGGGGGCATGGCAGCGATGGGGGGCACGGCCAGCGGCTCAAAATTTGGGTTGGGATTTGGTTGAGAGTGGAGTGGGAGGAGAATAATGGATTTGGTGGACAATTGGGAATTTTAAACCCCTCTTACGAACGCCGGGGCAGAACCTCACAACCCCGGCATTGTAGTAGAATGCCGGGGTACAAAGGGGTGTTTTTTTTTTAATTCAGAGGGAAAGTTCCGGCGTTTCTATCCAAACACCGGCGTAGATATGCTGGAGTAGCCCCTTTTCGTTGTAGTGCATGTTCTGCGTCAAAGAGAACGAAAAACACAGTGGATGAATATACTAGATCTCTAGGATATGAATCGGCAAGAGCAAGACATGTTGATTAAAAACTATTGAATATGAGATTAGTTTTAAAAGAATTGAAACCCTTACAAGTGTTAGGGATGACATATATACCTGGCACTTGGATAGCCCAGTTTGCCGAGCTAATATATGCTTGTCCACGTCACTAGGGTACCTGCATGTTGTTCTGATGTGAATTAGCTGAGGCAGTAACTTATAGGGAGATGCCCCATATGTCTTAATTGTAATCATAGAGGAAATTAACTGGTTAGAAGTAAATAAAAAATAATAATTTGATTATGACTCTTTGGAATAAGTTATTAAAGTCTTTTTATTTTTTTCAAAATATAAATCACTTTAGATCTTCAATATACAGATGTATTGTCATTTTTAAATTTCTATGAACTAAATTTTATGAGATTTCAAATTTTAGTCTTATCTTTTGTTTACTCATACTCCCTATTTTTCTTATAGAGGATGATAAAATCGGAAATTTTACAATTGGTAACTCATTTTTGAGCCTCAAAAACTAAGAATATATACTATATTTTTTAATTCTAAAACTTTTTCTTAATAGGCATGTAAAAACTTAGAATAACTTATATTCCGAAACCGATGGAGTGTTTTTTGAAGGAAGGCACTAAAGTTTAAAAGGAAAAAATTTCTCGTTTTTGGAAGAATTTGTTTTGGAGATAAATCACTTTCGAAAGAAAAGAAAAAAACAGACACGAAAAAACACTTTTCAGAAAAGCAACAAACTAACATCTTATAATATTGGAAAAAATTAAGATTTGTGTCTGACCCACTTTCACACATTTTGATCAAACAATCAATTCTATCTAATTTGTTTTTAGAGTTCAAAATGAATATTGTATACTTTTGGGTTCCTTAACAAACAATAATGAATTTAATAAATATGGGATCATTTTTAAGAAAATAATTAGATCAAACATGAAGGTATTCTCCCAGGAAAAAGAAACAATCAAGAAACATAATTTTTCGGATTAATATTTTGAGTAATTTATAATTAGTTACAATGTTAAGCGAACATTATAAATCACTATGGTCTACTTTTCTATAATAATTTTATGAACAGATAAATTAGACTAAACTACCATCCTGTTCACCTTTTTATTTTACTGGCTTAAACTTTCTTTATTATGCAATCCTACTACATATATATTTTGTAGATTAAAATGCCTCTACTTTTACTCAATTTATCATAAGACATCGATTTTTAAATTCACCACAATACGATGTAATTTACCTTTGGATCTACTAAATGTTGCATAATCTCTATTGCACTAAATATTTAAATGCAAGGGATCTGAGAAAGATTATGCCAATTATAAATTGGATAAAGTTATTAATCATAGTTACTATTATACGAGAAATATAGCTCAGAGAAAATTCCTTTAATCTTTTTCTTCGTTAAACCTCAAACTTTTTAGAAAATTGTTTTAATTGGTCTCCAAATGAACGTACTCGAACTCTTCTTGTCTAAAGCTCTTCAATAATGCAATGTCTCTCCAGTTAATTTGTCTTGACGAAAAACCACAACAAAATTTACACGGCTAAAAGATTAGTGAGTAATGTTAAAAATAGGCGCTCTAACGAAAAGAGTATATTTCGTCCAAATTATACGTACACATATTACATACATGCATGGGTTTCACATGACCTAATTTTTGAAGACGCAATGAAAGATAGTATATATATAGGAAAATGACTGGGTAGGTGCTGGTGGCCTAACACTGTGGAGGGACCTGAGCCAGATGGTGGCGCTAGCTGTGGGCCCGACTTTTGTCTTTTATTTGTTTATCTTATTTATACTCTACATGGTCCACGTACAAGTAAATGCGCGAATTGTTGCCATTTCTAAACACGCAGCATATGTGCGAATTGTTGATGACTGGTATATATAGTGTAACTATGATGCTAGGATGAGGTAGAATTTTGGTTACTTCGACTTAGAGTTTAGATTCTTCTTGGATTGACACACTATTTGAAGTCTCTACTAGAAACTCCTCTCTCTAGACACTTCAACGTCAAGGAAATTGTTTTTTTTTCTTCCTTCCTAGTTTTTATTTTTGAGTCATAAATGAGCTAACAAAGTTATATACAATTGAATTGCAACTCAGAAGGTAAAATGGTGACATGGATTGTTGCTGCTTATTTTGGTGTGGGAGCAAACAGATAGTGAGTTAATAATTGATGGAAACTATTAAAAGTCTGACCTTTGACCTTGGCCGTAAAATGCGGTTAGAACTCCTGAGATTGAATCTGGATCGTTGGTTGACCACCTGTGATCTGAATCCGACGGTTGCTGATACGGCCAATGGACCTGCAAAAAGCCTGAAACACCGGGGGTGGCCTCGGCGACAGACCCTCCGATGCTCAAGTCAGGACTAGAAAGAGAAAGATTAAGATTGAGAGAGAAACTGGTAAATTGTTCATTACCTTCTGACTGTAGAGAGGGGGGGGGGGGGTATTTATAGGCCGTAGGAACATATCAAGAGCTCGATCTGGAACCGTTGGATCGATATGAATTCCTTATCTCTTTTATATTCCTCCCCCTTAAGAGATAAGTTCTCTTGTTAGGGATAAGAGATTTGACTCCTAGCCTGCATGGGCTGAGTGTCTCTCCTAATGGGCCTACTCTATCACTTTTTATGGGTTTGAAAGAAACTCATGTCTTGGAGAAGCCCCGGACCTGTTAAAGAGGCCCGTGATGGTTAATCTGTCTGTAGAAGATTTGAGATCTATGCAGGAATCGTACAGCCCTGATTTGCTGCGATTTTTACCATCATCATAAGCCCCCCACTTCCGGAAGGAAATTTACATGGCTGTCGGGGAGTAGTACGTCTTACTTTTGGACTCTGGAGTACAATCTTAGCTGTCAGGGTGTTTGGAGATGCCAGGAACTGATCAGTAGCTTCTGGAGGCAGTGAATATTTTCCTAAATTTTTCCATATTTTGTGGAATTTTTCAAATTTTTTCTAGATTTTTATGGATTTTTTCCCAATTTTAAAATCACTTTTTCGAATTTTATAATTAATAAATCCAATTTTAATTAATTTTTCGGAAATTTTAAATTAATTTTCCGAATTTAAATAATTATTTTTGGATTTTTCAAATTAATTTTCGAATAAAAAATGAATTTAAAGGAATTCTATGAATTATCAAACCTCGGCATGCTTTTTGACGAGATTTGGATCGCTCATCAGGTGATGGCCCACGCGCTGATGAGTTTGGACGGTTGTGATACGTCTGCTGTGATTTTGGGTGATGTGGCACGAATTTTGGTGCGATCAGAAGCGTTGATCAAATGCTAGCTCGCCCGCTGATGCGATCTAGTGGTTGAGATCTGATCGCTGTGATCTATGGCGATGTGGCACTATCTGGAGCGCTCATCAGGGAGGAGCTCGCTCGCTGAGTGAGATCAGACGGTTGAGGAGGGGGCGAAGTTTTGGGGTGGCGACATGGCTCAATCACGCGCGTCCATCTCGCACGCACTCGAACTTCTGAGTGATCAAAGGGCTGACAACGGCTGTGAGCGACCCCATAGCTCAACCGACTATTTCGTCGAGCTATGGGCATCCAATCTTGGTCAAGCTATGAGTTCTTGCTTTTTTCGAGCTATGGGAGATATGTCTTGGTCGAGCTACAAAGGCGTTGAGCAATGGCACCTCCTCTTCGGTCGAGCTATGAGCTCCGCTCTTGGTTGAGCTATGGTGAGTCCATTGTTTCCCCATCGATCCACTGAGTCGAACCTCTCCGTCTAGCTACGAGTTGTCGATCTATGGAGCTTCAGACTTCGTTGTATCGTCAAAGCTATAGGCTTGCTGAGCTACGGACATGAGCTCTGTTTTTGGGTATGAAGCTCTATTTTTCGTTCGAGCTTTGACTCCGTTCTCCGCCGAGCTACCACACCTTCATCGACCTATGGAAGCGTTGAACTACTCACACCTGGTCGATCCATGGATTTTTGAAGCCTCGTCGAGCTATGGTACTCTCCTCATCGAGCTATGGGTAGCTTGGCGGTCGAGCTGTGAACCGTTTCCTTCTTGTCGAGCTATAGGTAGCTTGACGGTCGAGCTACGGACTTAATCTTTTCTTTGGGTTCGCTGGAGCTCGGTGAAGGTGGCGGTGTCTTTGTCGCAGATGGAGCTATTGGAGACTTTATAGCCATCGGGGCTCGAGCGATGGAGATTGGTGGAGCCATTGGATCCTCGTAGTCGTCGAGTTATGGAGACGACGTGGAGGGGCTTGGAGCGGAGCTGTGAAGGAAGAGTTTCGACGGAGAAGAAGTAGGGTTTCAGTCTTTGGCATTCAGATTTGAAGAAGAAGAAGAAGATGGAGGAGGGTTTCGGGTTTCGGGTTTGGATCCGTACCCGCAATCGTCTATCCTGATCTCTTGGGTTCTTTATGGGTTTGGTTTGTGAAATTGAACCCGACGCGAACCCGTTTCTTCTTTTCCTATTCTATTGAACCTGCAGGTATTTTTTGGCGAATTTTTTTGAAGTGTTTTTGGATTTGGATTTGCATATAATTTTTTATATATATTTTTTTGTATATATATATATATTATTATTATTTATATGTGTATACCAAGCTTTTTACTTCATAACCTTCGATTGGTGGATTTTGTCCATATATAGCTGTCCTAGGAGAGCTGTTGCAGACTTGCTGTTTGATCCCAACAAGTTGTTGAGGCAACTCCGAGACAGAGTTGGACGTTGAACTTTCCGTTTTCACCCAACATGATTGTAGAGGCAATTCTTGGACGGAATTGGACGTAGAAATTGTTGTTTGATTCCGGCGAGTTTAAAGACAACTCTGAGATAGAGTTAATGTAGAGACTGCCATTTGATCCCAGCGAGTTTAGAGACAACTCTGAGATATAGTTGAAGTGGAAACTATTATTTGATCCCGGCAAGTTTAGAGGCAACTCTAAAGTAGAGTTGATGTAGAAACTGCCGTTTGATCCCGGCAAGTTTGTAGAGAACTCTGTGACGGAGCTGGATGTTGAACTTGCTATTTGCACCCAACAAGTTTGGGGAGAAATCGGTGACGGAGTTGGATGTTTGATTTTTTCCTTTGCGCCTGACAAGTTTTGTATAGGTAACTCTGAGACGGAGTTGAACGTTGAGATTGTTGTTTGTGCCCAACAAGTTAATAGTGAGTTCCATGATAGAGTCGGACGTTTGAGCTTGTTGTTTGCACCCGGCATGTTTGGAGAGGCGAATGTAGACGGAGTTGATTTAGAAACTGCCGTTTGATCTCGGCGAGTTTGGAGAGGCAACTCTAGTGTGTCTAAGTTCAAACTTGATGTTTGATCCCAGCAAGTTTATTGAGACGTTCTTGGGACGGAGTTGAATGTTTGATTTGCCATTTGCCCCTGGCAAGTTTGTAGAGACAACTCTTTGACTGAGTTGATGGAGAGCTTGCCATTTGATGCCGGAAAGTTTGGAGAGAACTCTATGGTAGAATTGAGTGTTGAATTTGCCGTTTGTGCCCAACAAGTTTTGTGAGACAACTCTTTGACTGAGTTGATGTAGAGCTCGTTGTTTGATATTAGCGAGTTTGTGGAGACAACGCTAGAGTTGATGTACAAACTGTTGTTTGATCTCGGCAACTTTAAAGGCAACTCTGAGATATAGTTGATATAGAAACTATTGTTTGATCCTAGCAAGCTTAGAGAAAACTCTGAGATAGAGTTGATGTAGAGACTGTCGTTTGGTCCCGGCGAGTTCAGACACAACTCTTAGATAGAGTTGATGTAGAAACTGCCGTTTGGTCCCGGCGAGTTCAGATACAAATTTTTGACAAAGTCGGATGTTTGAACTTGCTGTTCTCGTCTAGCAAGCTTGTAGAGGTAACTCAAAGATGGAGTTGGAAGTCAAATTTGCTGTTTGCGCCCAGCAAGTGTGTAGAGAACTCTACGACGGAGTCAAATGTTTGGACTTTCTGTTTGTGCCCAACAAGTTTGTGGAAGAACTTTGAGATAGAATTGAGTGTTGAACTTACTGTTTGGTCCCAACAAGTTTGTAGAGGCAACTCTGTGACATGGTTGAACGTTTGAACCCGCCGTTTGTGCTGGGCAATTTTTGTGAGGGCGACTCCGTGATGGTGTTGTGCGTAGAGCTTGTTGTTTGGTCCCAACAAGTTTATAGAGGTTACTCCTTGATCGAGTTGATTTAGAAACTGCCATTTGATCTTGGCGAGTTTTATAGAGATAAACTCAAAGAAGGAGCTGGAACTTGATGTTGCATCCAGCAAGTTTTGTAAAGACAATTTTAGGCCGGCGTTGGATGCAAAGCCTATTGCACAAAAATGATGAGTTTTTAGAAAGACTTGAGCAAGTAGTGGGGCACTGTACTCGATGTTTGAAGTCAATGAGTTGTTGATGGATCTCGTGCAAAAAGCAAGGCATTGAACTCGTTGTTCGAAAGCAACGAGCTTTTGATGGAGCTCATGCGGAGAGTAGAGCGTTGAACTCGTTGTTCGGAGCCAACGAGCTATTTGGTGGAGATCGAGTTCTTTGGAGCCAACACGTTATTGATGGAGCTCAATCAATGAGCATGACATCGAACTCGTTGTTTGAAGCCAACGAGTTATCGACGGAGCTGAGGCAGTGAGAAGAATATTGAACTCGTTGTTTGGGGCCAACGAGTTGTTGACGAAACTTGAGCAAAGAGCAAGGCATTGAATTTATTGTTCGGAGCCAACGAGTTGTTCGACGGAGTTTGACTAAAGACCAAGGCTTTGAACTCGTTGTTTGAGGCCAACGAGTTGTTGATGGAGCTCGTACTGAGAGCGAAGCATTGAACTCGTTATTTGGACCTAATGAGTTGTTGGTTGGGCATGAGCGAAGAGCAAGGCACTGAACTCATTGTTTTGAGTGAACGAATTGTTGATGGGGCCTGAGCGAAAAGCAGGGTTATTTGGAGACAACGAGCTATTTGGTGGAGCTTGCGCAGAGAGCAGAGCATTGAACTTGTTGCTTGATGTTGACGAGTTGTTGGTCGGAGGGACTCAAGTGGCATGTGTAGCGCTGAACGCATTTTTAGAGCGAATGAGTTGTGGGTATTCTGAATTTTCTTAATATTGAAGTGAAGTCACTTGTGTTTGATCAACATTGAGGTGATTCCATTCTTCTCTTTACTGACAAGTAGTTGTGTACATCGAATGAGGTCCCTCGAGACACTGAGCTTGTTCTTATTCATGATATGCTGTGCTTGACAGAGTTGGGACTCTTCCGTTTGCATGACACTTTAAGCGAGACGGAGTTGGAGCCTGCTAAGGTGAAGGTGGTAGGATGAACTTGGAGCTTGCCCTCTTAGGGATGACTTGTCCTGGATTTTATTCTCAAGAGTTGAGGCAACCCTATGGAGCTGTTAGTTGGTAGGAGGCCAGTAAATAGGTTTGTGTCTCTTAGGCAGAGCATCCCTCTGGTGTGTAGCTGGAAGAGTGACTGCAGGAAAATTTGTTGTACAGTGTTTGCAAGATTTTTGGTAGCGATTCTTAGCTGTGAAACATAGACTCATTGTAACACGACCGTTGTAATGAGACTTGTAGTTTGTAAAATATGACGTCTTCTACGTGCCGGTGTCTTGTCCTATGATTGTCGTCTTGGGGGTTGGCTACTCGTATGAACTGCTCTTAGGGAGACTTGGACTCTGGACTTGCCGTTTTTTTTTTAATTTCTGTAGTGCTACTGGATCCGAACATACGGATTTGCGATAGTTCTGTGATTTGAAGAATTCTTTTCATATGCTTGATCCTTGTTGTGCACCTTGTTGTCGATATTGATAGGCCATCGACTGCATTCTTTTTATCTAAATAACAGGGTCTCATGTCTGTCGTGTATAGCTAACAAACTGTCGATGGAGTGTAACGGAGATTAGAACTTCTCCGCCTTGAACTCAGCTAGTTGTAGGAACAACTCTGAGGGAGAGTCATTTTCCAAACTTGCTGTATGGGTCCTCTGACAAATTGTGAGAGTCACTTTGAGTGAAGAGTTGAACTCTAAGTGTTGCTTTTTACAAGTGATACTGGAGTAACTGTGATCCACAATTTTGAACCCCTTAATCTGTCTTCAAGGAATTTTAACTAGTTTCAAGAACATATTGAATGGTGAGTTGAACTCTGAACATGTGTAATTGCAGGTTGCGAAAGTAACTTCGAGCCATGGGTATGGATTCCGAACTGTAAGTTTGAGTATTAACAGGTTGCAGGAACAGATCGAATGGTAAAGTGCACTCTAAACTTGCTTCTTTGCAAATTGCTAGAGTCTCTTTCGAGCCATGGATATGGACTCTGAAACGGTCATGGAGGCACTAACGGATTGCAGGAGCAGATCGAATGGCAAAGCGCACTCTGAACTTGCTTCTTTGCAAATTGCTAGAGTATCTTCGAGCCATGGTATGGACTCCAAATCCGTCTTATGGAAAGCTTCTAACAAGTATTTAGCGCGTTGTTTGGTTTAATGAATTCACAGGTTGCAGGAGCAGATCGAATGGCGAAGCGCACTCTGAACTTGCTTGATTGCAAATTGCTAGAGCAACTTCGGACCATGTGTATGGACTCCGAACCCATCTTGTAGGAAGCTTTTAACGAGTTTTTGGTGCTGTTTTTGTGTATAAGTTTGGCACTCAACTCATTGTATGCATCCGTAGAGTTGTACAAGAATTTTGCAAAAATTCATACTACATTTTATTGGAAAATAAAACTAAGCGGCTGCTCCAGTGACTGGCCATTATTACAAATTAAGAAAATTTGCTGGAAAATAAAACTATGCGGCTGCTCTACTGGCTGGCCGCTATTACAAATTGAGAAAATTTGCTACTACTATTAAGTGAGGACATTTCAGACACCTTCTTTCACCTTCACAAGGTGCTCTACCTTCCAAGTTCTGCTAATACCTCCTTGCTCCCCGGGTCTTCAAGTTGATGAACTGTTAGGCGAACAACTTGGTAGACCTTGCCTAGACTTACCTATTTTGGAGGGAACCCCCCATTGTTTTGCATAGAGAAAGATAAATCTTTTGATGCACAAAAGTGTTTAGGCAAGATTATTTGTTTCCATTGAATGAGCAGAGTGGTTTCGGGCAAGGAATTCAGGTTTATTACTGTGTTATAATGAGAACTAGTTTGGACCTGGTAAGAGATGACGTAGCAGGTTTGGAAGTTCTTGGTAAAATTGTTTATGGTAGTAGCTTCAAGCTCGTTTACAGTTTTGAAATTATTGTGACTACTTTTGTGGCGGCAGATCTATGGCGCCGAGATGGAGAACCGAGCCCTCCATTGTAGAGGTGTAGCACGCTCGTGCTGCCTGTTGGCTCCCTACAACTTGGCCTACGCCATCTTCAGTTGAAAACTTCATTTTCATGTGGAAGGCGGAGTCAATTGCATGGTAGGCCGCTAGGCCAGGATGGCCAAATATAGCATTGTATGCAGCTTTGACATCGACTACCATAAATTCCAGTGCTTCCGTTCGAATAGCAGGGGATTTCCCTATTGTCACATCCAGTGTGACGACTCCTTCTGTCACGCCCCGCTTCCCAAAAGAGAATACGGAATACGGATACGTGACTAAGCCCAGCGAATGATTTTCATCATCCATAAGCTGTCGGAATCTTTAAAACATTTCACAAGAATAATCAGAGTCGGAAGCAAGATAAGTCAACCAAGCATGCACATATGGACCAAAATACCAACAAGAATACTTGAAACCAAAATATATTAATCTCAAATAATCCAGATCTGAACAAGTCAAATATCTTGGGTCACATTGCCCAAATACAAATAATCTAAGTAATCAAGTACAATTTTTCAGATAAGCAACAAGAAAAATAAATAAATATAGCAAAATC
This sequence comes from Hemerocallis citrina, assembly GCA_017893485.1. NCBI lineage: Eukaryota > Viridiplantae > Streptophyta > Magnoliopsida > Asparagales > Asphodelaceae > Hemerocallis > Hemerocallis citrina. The sequence goes on from CM030361.1 coordinate 288,431,261, forward strand.
TCCAGCAACTAGTATCTCATGTCACCAACACCATCTGCCTGATCTACAAAATCTGCAGTTTAACAATTGCAGGAATAAGAAAAAGAAAACAAACCCCCGTCAATGCAAGTTACGAGCCGCTTGTAGTGCAGGATACAAGTACATGGGATAAATAACAAATATAAAAAAACAACAGAACAAACATAGCATGGTATATGTATATCAACAGAATATAATTTCTAACATGAATCAGGAAAACAAATCAGATAACATGGTATACTAACAGATACAGATAACTTGTGTCAAGTGTCAAGTGTCAGATGGTATGCATACAGATATACAGATGATAGTGTTAGATGATAGTCAGACAAATAACAAATAATCAGATAACAGATATCAGATAAACAGATACAGTTAAACAGATATCAGATGTCATGTTCTTATATGTCTTGCGTGATTACTATCTAGGTAGCACTTCATGCGACCCATACTACATGGTTGCTACATTCAAACAGTTTCGCTTTAGATTTCATAGTGGAGTTCATATGGCAGTGTACTCAGGGTTCAGACAGACAGATATCAGATAATCAGATCAGATAGACAGATAGAACCTATGGGTTCTCTTCTTAGTAAACCCTCCTATAGGGAAGTAATATAGTCAAGGTCAGATAAACAGAGTCGTGAATCATGTAATCATGAACACGTAACAAACAGGGAACACGGGCCCTCATCTCAGTACACATTTCTATATTTCCACTACTAGATCTGTCCCTTAACCCTGGCTTGGTTATTTTGTTATTATTAGCAGAAACACATGTATGTGCAGAAAATAGAGTGATAATAGCATGGTATAAACATGTAATAGGTTCAGGGTGACAGATAAACATGTACAGATGATATACAGTTCATAAAGGAATAGAATCATGCAATTGCTAGTTCAGGACAGCAAGATACTACTGTACTAAAACAGGGAATCCCGTAGCTAAAAAAATGCAAATCGGAATCCGTCAAAGAATCTGGAAAATAGACCACCTTCTGAATCCAGCAAATATATATAAGTCATATAGTATTTCACAAAATCATAACTCAAAACAGGTTTGAATCCAGAAAATACGTTCAGTCAGAAATTAGAAGATTATATTCACAGTCAGGAAAACAGCATGAAAACTCATTGAATAAATCCACGAAAAGTCTGGGGTATTTCCCTATATGTGTATCATCAGAATATAAAATTTCATAATTTTTCAATATAAATAGCTTAGTCAACAAAAATCAGAAAACATCAAGATGCAGTAGTTTTGTAAATCTGGAATTGTAAACACTGCAGTACGAAAACAGCAATATCCCACAAATCATAAATCGAAATCCAAATCTGCCAAAAGGGTGATAAAATAGATACAGTAGGCTAACTTTCATATTCAAAAATATTTTACAAACAGCAAGTATAATTTGGTCGAAAATCAGATTCTTTACTGAACAATATGAAAAATCTGCTAGTAAAATCTTTATTTACAAGCATGAAAAGGTTTGTAAAAATCCTCAAATAAATCCACCAAAATTATGGGTAAACCCCAATCAAGTCTATAAATACTAAGAAAAATTTCAGATCAAAATAATAAATTTAAGATTATGATAAAAATAGATTACTCTTCAGAATTTATAGAAAACAAGATCTGAAAAGCTTTCGACACCACTGTAGTAAAATAGACATAACTCACAAACCAAAAATAGAAACTGAGATCCGTCAAAAGGGATAGAAAATATATAGAACTCTCCACAAATCATGTTCACAAAATATTTTCAAAAACTGACCTTAATAGGGTCTAACATACTGATCAAAATGAGAAAATCGGCAAAACTGAAAATATCTTCATGCACAAAATCCACTAGTTCACATAGAACTCATCCAAAACACAACCAAACATGAATTATAGTGTACTAGATGTCTGAACAACATGGTATAGGGTACTTTGCAAGTATTCGACAAGTATAACAAGAATAACACATCAAATACTGATATCTCAAGATAGCATGAACATATATATCAAAAGTGGTTAACCTTAGGTTAATTCATGTCATATGCGTCGTGAAGCAACAATGGTCAAAATATCACAATAGACACAATATCAACAAGGAGATTCACACACAAATTGTCTTTAGAACCCAACTACACTACAAGCGGTATTTAGTACTTGTATTTACAAAGGAATTTAATACATGTTACTTGCCTGAAAGACGACGACGAGAACGGAGCAAGAACAAGAATAACGAGAACGGATCCCGGGGCACAAATACAAACACAACGAACGGATCACGAACCAATCACAAACAAGATGAAAACGATCGAGATCACGAACACAATTAGATGGCTGAGATCGAAGATCAAGATCAAGATTAAGATGATCGGATCAGATCAGACTGCCAGATCTCCCTGATAATGAAGATAATGATGAAGATCAAGATCGAATGACCGAACGACTGCGATCAAAGAAAATTGATGATCATCATGATCGTGATGATCAAGAAGAGATCGGACTGATAGGATCTAATCGGATGATCAAGAGGAGATCGACGGCTCACATCACTTGATCAACTCTCTTGATCAAAATAGCAACTCCAAGCCAATGGGGGGTGCACTGCGAGAGGGAGAGTGGCAGCCAGGGGCAAGGCTGACGGTAGCAAGATAGGAGGTTGCGAGGTTAGCACTTGGCGCTATCATCTTAGCGTGGCTACTGACGATCGGCGCTACGGCAACACTGGAAGGCGGCCATAGGGCGGCGACTGTAGATGTCGCGACTGCGGCCTGCTGCAGTGCGCACAGGGGGAGGCACAACACGGGGGAAGGAAACACAGGGGCATCGGGAGGAGGCAACGCAGGAGACAAGTCCGGCTGCTGCTGGTAGTCAGCAGAGGAGCAGGGGATGCAGGGAGAGAAAGGGAGCAGAACGACAGGGTGCACACAGGGGCACAGGGGGCACGACTGGTTGCATTGTCGAGAGGAGCACAGGGTACACGGCTCTGCTAGGGCGACGTGATGAGGAGGATGGGTGCAGGAGGCTGTGGTGTAAGGTGGGAGAGAGAACGGGATGAATGAGCACAGGGAGACGGGCGGTAGGCGAAGGGACAGGGATGGGTTTAGATTGGGTTCAAAATATACAGGGGGTGCAGAAGAATGGGTATATATATAGGTGAAGTTAGGGTTAGGTGCATGCGGGTGAGGGTTTTCGGGTTTATGGGCTAGGGGTGAATGGGTTTGGGTTAGGTAACTGGTTGGGTAGTTTAGTGTATAAGGTAAATGGGTTATAGGGTAATTAATTTATGGGTATTTGGTCTAAATGGGTTTTGAAAAAAATAGGATTAACAAGGTATCGGTAACTAGGTTATTGAATAGGGTTAAAAAGATATTGGGTTTGGGTATTTGGAAAAATAAAATCACCAATAAAAATATACAATTAGAATTTTATAGAAATACTAATAATAATAACAACAATAATAATATCAGTATTAAAAATAACAGTAAAAATAATAATATCGAGAACAATAACAAGAATAAGAGAAATGATAAAAATAGTAATAGTACTAATAATAACAGTAGTAGTAACAGTAAAAGTAATAATAACAATAATAAGAATTGGCTTACAATACAAAAATCATCAAAAATAGTTACAGCTAATTTTTTTTTTTTTTTGTAGGAAAAGGTGTAATCTGGCCACCCTGTTTCATTAATCAGAGATTAATAAACAAACAAAACTCAGGGTACTGAGCATACAACAAAATCCTAGACAGAAAACAGAAAAACATACTCCACCCCAAACATGGGGGTGGGGACAAAATACAGACAGAGCATAAGATAGCCAAAACTAATACATCGTTCCCCCCAACAAGCCCTGGGGTGGTGGGTATCAATGTATCGCACAGCTCGTGTCTCAATCAATCGTCGGCCCAATCTCAATCTTCTTGTCGTCGAACTCCTATACCTGGAAGACTGTGGTGATCCTGCCCCTGGGACCTGCTGCTGCCACATTAGCCCAAAATGAAATTAGATGTATAATATGGTTCAGATTTCCAGAGATAGTATTGCAAGTTCTACGAAAGTAAAGATTGTTTCTGTCTAGACATAGTACCCAAGTCATTGTGACAATCACGATAAACCACGCCTCTCTCATAGCCTCTCTTTCCGTCGCGAATATGGACCCTACCCATAGGTCGTCGTATGAATTAGGGAATTGAGATGTCCCTAGAGCACTGAGAACCTCTACGATAACCGCTTTGCTCCTAGGATAATGAAGGAACAGATGATCTCTAGTCTCCTGGTTGGCTTGGCAGAACCCAGATTGAGCGTCCAAATTTGGTTGGCGCTTAACCAGGTTTTCCCTAGTCAGGATTGTGTCGTTCAGCACCAACCATATGAAAGCTTTTATTTTCAGGGGCGCTTTCGTTTTACATACGATGGTCGACCATTTTGGTGAGCATCTCCTAAAATGGATGCGGTTGTACATTGAACGAACCGTGAACTTGCCATTTCTCTCCAGATCCCAGGTTTTCTTATTGGGCCCCTGAGTACAGCCAATTCCAGCGTTTGAGATGTATGTCTGAAGTTCCGCCATTCTGCGTTGGGACTCCATGTCAAGTGGATGTTTGAAAGCTGGGTTCCATGTACCTTTTTTCGAGGCTACTGCCACCGTGCAATGTGGTTAAGTCTCTTGCTCATATAAGTCTGGGAACATGGACCTGAGTGGGTGGTCCGCATACCACTTATCCCACCAAAATCTAGTAAGTCTGCCGTTACCTATGACTGACTTAACACAGCTGTTGAAGGGTTCGTATGCCTTGGTGATACCCTTCCAGAAGCAGGATACTCTAGGGCCTATCCTAAAGCCTAGATTTCTACTTCCATTCCCATGCATATATCCCTGGACAAACTGCTGCCACCCTTCTCCATTAGGGTGGAAGACTTTCCACCACCATTTACCCAGTAGCGCCAGATTCATGTCCCGAAGATCAATTATACCCAGGCCTCCGTGTCTCTTTTTCATACATGCCTTCTCCCACCTAATGAGATGATATCATCCTCAGTCTAGATCCGCCCCTTTCCATAGGAAACGTTTTCGTGTCCGATCAATTCTTTGTATTACCTATCGTGGCATCTCGAAGAAAGAGAGATAATAAGTAGGAAGGTTTGAAAGGACTGCATTGATGAGTGTGACTCTCCCTCCCAAGGAGAGGGATTTCCCTTTCCATCCTGCGAGGCGTTTTTTGACCCTATCAATGATTGGGAGACAATCCGCCTTTTTGAGTCTTCCAGGTCTCAGTGGCAGTCCAAGGTACTGAATGGGGAACCTTTCAAAGGAATAGTTGAGAATAGTGGCATGCTCTAGCGTCTCTTCTGGAGACAGAGCAATGGGAATTATGGCGCTTTTGTGGAAATTAACTCTGAGTCCCGACCAAGCCTCAAAGCAATATAGAATTCCTTTGAAGACGATAGTTTCCCCTAGGTTTCCATTGCCGAATAGAAGAGTGTCGTCAGCATATTGTAGTATAGAGCAACCTTGCCATTGTATCCCTTTAGCCACTAGTACAATCCATCCTGCTCTACTGCATCTGGTCATCATGGATCTAAGGATGTCTGCCACGATGGTGAAGAGGAGGGGTGATAGTGGATCCCCTTGTCTGAGCCCTCGTTTGCAGGGGAATGGGTGACCTGCTATGCCATTGACCAATATAGCCGTTTTGCTAGTGGTGAGACACCTGTGGATCCATCCGATCCATCTGTCCCCGAACCCCCATACAGCAAGTGCTTCCAGTAAACAATCCCATTCCACTGAATCATAGGCTTTCTCAAAGTCTAGCTTCAGGAGGTAGCTCTTCGCATTGGAAGCGTGACACTGATGAATAGTCTCTTCAGCTGTAGCGATGCTGTCCTGAATGCATCTCCCCTTAATGAAGCCTGTCTAGTCCTGGCTAATGAGGCCGTCCATTAACTTTCCCAATCTGTTAGCGAGAGTCTTGGTAATGATCTTAACCGAACAATTAAGGAGGCTTATAGGGCGGAAGTCACCGATACGCCGTGAATCCTCTTGTTTAGGGATGAGCACCACCTCCGCATAGTTGATTCTCCCCAATTTGAGTTTATGCTCATAGAAGTCTTCGAACAGCTTCAGCAAGTCTCCTTTTATTTCCTCCCAGAATATCTGATAGAACATGATCGAGAAGCCATCTGGGCCTGAGGCTTTATCTTTACCCAGTTGTTCGACTGCCTTCCATACTTCCTTTTCAAAGAATGGTGCTTCGAAGGATTGCACCCCAGGACCTGGATCGCCTACTCGGTCCTACCAGAAGTCGTGTCGGAGCGGGATTCTAAAATCTGCCTTGCGCCCGAAGAGGCGCTTGTAGTGGGATTGGAAGGCCCGCTTAATAGCGTCCTTGCCTTGTAATAAACCAGACTCCGAGTTGATGGAGTGGATGAGGTTAGTTCTACGCCGGGCACTAGCAACTCGGTGAAAAAATACTGTGTTTGCGTCTCCCTCTTTGAGCCACGTAACTCTCGACCGTTGTTGCTATCTGATTTCGTCCATCCTGTAGAACTAGTCAATTTCCTGTCTGAGTTGGAGCAATTGCATCCGTTCTTCCTGTAAAAGGTCACTAGATTCTTCCATCATCTCGAGTTCCTCAATTCCTTCAAGTGGGGACTCCTTTGCTCTCCATACTAGTGCAAATCTGGTCCGGTTCCACTTCCGCAGCTTACCCCTGAGCCTACTAATTTTTTCACACCATATAGCGGTCGCCTCAATGCCCTTGGTTGGGCGAGACCAGCTCTCATTGACCATGTGGTGAAAACCCTGTATTTCTAACCAAGCCTTCTCAAACCAAAATTTTGCTGGCTTTCTGGGTTGGTGCTCCCCTAAAGATAGGAAAATTGGCACGTGATCCGATGTTGGTTTAGGGAGGGATTTAGCAGATGCTAGAGAGAATTTGGTCTCCCATTCCATGGAGACCATGATCCTATCTAACTTGGCCAAAATGGATTGTGCCTGCATGTTTGACCAGGTGAAAAGTCTGTCCGAGACGGGGATGTCTACCATTTCCAGGTCTGTGATGACCTCGTTAAACGCTTCTCTGTCTAGGTCACTGGCCCCTCTACCTCTGTGCTCTGAGGAAAATCTTGTGATGTTAAAGTCTCCCCCCACTACCCACGAGTGTGGCCAGTGTGTTTTGATAGCTCTCAATTCTGCCCAGAAAGCCGTTCTATCGACGGACATGTGTGGCCTGTACTCTACCATGACCGATTGGACCCATTGGTCGGACTTTCTCTGTAGCAGTACCGATAGAGAGAATTGCCCGTGCAGTTCGTCAACACAGCAGAAGATGTTGGGATTAAACCCTAGAGCGATGCCCCCGGACGCCCCAATTGATGGTAACATCCTCCATTCGGAGATTCGACAACCCCCCACTCTCCTAAGTCTAGACATGTGGGACAGTTTGGTCTCCTGAAGCCCCACGACGTTAGCCTTAGATCTGACTACGACTTCCTTAACCATTTCTCGTTTACCCCGCCCACCCAGGCCTCTAACGTTCCAGAAAAAGGGCATCCATTAAATACTATTAGAGGGGGGTACGTGACTCGAATCTACGTTCGATTCCAAAGTAAGCCTAACCCTATCAGTCTCCCAACCTCTAATTTGATAAGTAGTCGGGTGTTTCTATCAATATCATTAACCGCAAGACCACATGTTACGGCTAGATAGAAAATTTCAGTATCGGTCATGAAATTAAAAACTGAAGCTAGAAAAGAGCCTGTACCTCCAATGCTTGTTTTTACCGCTTTAGCAGCTACCGCAATCTCCAATTAGTCATCTAAGGACTCCTCCATAGCCCTCTTGTGACCCCTGATTTCTGTATCACTTTGAGACGCACTTGTGTCCGTTGCTTGAGTTAGGGGGAAAGTGCATGGTACCAGGTCTGGTGATTGACTCGGGAGCTCATCTGCCTCTTCATCTGAATCCAACAACTCTCCCTCTGAGTAAACACAATCATCCTCAAGATTAAGTCGATCCTCTCTGTCATCTTCGTAGAGAAGTGCGTCTAGGACACACTCGTTTGTGCCCACTAATTTATTTGGACTCAAGTCTATAGCAGAAGAATGCATCTTGGACCCCTCTTTGGGCCTAATAACAGAATAATGTATCTTGGGCCCCTCTTTGGGCCCAATACCATTATAAAATCCCCCCCTTCACAACCGTCCACAGTGCTGGGGACGCTTAAGAGCTCCCCCCTCCGCGAGACACCACACCGATCTCCTCGCTTCTAATGCCTGCCGATTGCAGAGTCTTGACACCTGTCCCCATCAATACGATGCGTCTGCGGTGGGTTCAGAAGGCGCAGTTGGCTCCGTAAATGAGACGCCGATTGTCTCTAAAACCCTCCCCCCTCTTTCGTCTTCGTTCTCTTTATCCCCCTCCTTTCTTTTGTTGCCTCTTTGAGCTCTCGCCTCCTCGAGCGCAGAGGCCTCAGGGCCTGTGGTTCTCCCACTTTAGGAGGAGCACCTACCACCCTTCTGCTCTTCGCTTGTTGTGTATCCCAGTTTGGCAAGTTCCCCTCTCGACCCACAACCCAAAACTACCAACTCTTGCTTCTTTGGGTTTCGACTGTGCATGACTTCTTGCATGTCGATTCCCAGGGTGCTTTTGCCTTTTTTAGCCCCTTCGCAGATTGTCTCCCTCCCCTGCGCCGCTCGCAGCAACTGCCCTTGCTCCTTTACTAAACAACTCTGCATGTCGTTATGCAAGTCGACAAGCATAGCGCTTTTGCCTTTTGCAGCTCTTGCGCAGTCTGTCTCCCTTCTGTGGTCCTCCCTCCTACCAACTCCACCAACTCCGATGTTTAGGCTTCCATTTTTGGGCATCTTTTGACCCACTTTTTGGTGGGTCTCCTCTGTGACTGTCAAACAACCCAAATCTTGAGTTGAGCGTGAATTTGAATTCCTCACATCTGGACCGTTGGATTTGTTGGACGAAACTCTTTCCCGCCCAACCCTGATTGGAGATCCCTTCGGCGGCGCTGATCCCTCCTCCACATGGCTCCTACGTTGCTCCCTTTCTCTCGCCTCTTTGATGAGTTCTCTATGTGCTCACTCGATTTCATGAGCCCCATCGATGGTGACGTCCCTAACCGGAAAGACCACTTGGGCGTATGAGCGGCTGTCTCTGAGGGCTTTGTATGGCATGGGGGAAGTGATGGCCGTTCTTTCAACCTCTGACTTGGCTCGCTTGTCGAGTACAAAGCGAATGAGGTATGAATCATCGAAAGAGTAAACTTTGGCAAATCTTGGCATCTGCGATATATCTATGCTCCTGATAAGCACTCTTGCTGAGACAATTTCGGAGCGACGCACCGTCTTCTCGTCGACTTCTTCTACTGAACCGAAGTCGGCAACAATCTCTTGTAATGCCTCTCTTTTCCAAAATTGCAATGGCACATTGTGTATCCAAATCCAGTAGAGCTCGCCTTGGGGGAGCTCCGCTCCGAAGCTCGGAGACCATGGAAAAAACTCCACTGTGAAATGGCCGAAGTCCACAATCCCCATTCCTGTGACCTCATCTACTTTCTCTATCGAGGGGAAGGAGACCAAGTATTGGAGGTGGCAAAGCTTCTTTGCGACCCAGTCTTTGTGTGCCTTCATCGGCCACTTAGCCTCCAACGATTGTAGAAAGTGGGTCTCGGAAGGCCTCCCTGATCTAACCATGGCCACTGTGCACCATTGCCGCAGCCACTTCTCCTCCTTCTTGATGACCTCCAGGCTCTTAGCTAGTCGGATCAGGGTGGGGTTGTCAGGCGATATCCCTCTATTGACCGGGCGTTCCTCATCAATGTGGGTTTCGACTACGTTGGTGCACACAACCACCAACAGCTAAAATTATTGATCAAAAGTAGATTTTAATAGAAGATACAATAATACATTTTAACAAAAATAGTTCGAAAGCGGAAAACTAATTTACAAAAAATTTGAAATACCGAAAATACACAAAAAATACAGATTTGGGAAAACTCGTGTTACAAATCCTACCCACCTTATAACAAAATTTCATCCTCGAAATTTACTTAGGCGATACATAGGACAAGGCAAAACAAACTTGGGGAAGGGTAACAAAATAGAGGGCTAAAGGGAAAGGAATAAGGCAGTGGCAACACCAGAAAAAGAAAGAAGTAGATAAAAATGAGGTCAACTGGAATGCATGAAAGAGAGTACACAGTATCAAAAGAAAAGATCAACACAAAATAACAAAGCAAGATAGGGAGTAGGTAAAATTGGAATCAAAGAGAGAATGAACTAGAAAGAATTGAATCAAATAATGAATGGGTGCATGATGGCAAGATGGAATGTAAGAAGGAAGCAACCGGTATCAAAAATGAAGAAGAAACAACACAAGACTTGCAAGATAACAAAGCAAAGAAATGAAGAAATAGATAAAGCTGGAATCGAAGAAAGACAAGGAAGAGATAAACCTAGCAATGAGTCAACGGATGAAGACGAGTACAAGGGATAGAAAGAAGCAAACAATACAAGGAAGGAGAAACAACAAGAGAATCCTGGAACCTGTGGGTTATGGGCCCACAACGCTTCTGCTGCACCACTCTGATCGGAAAGACTCTACTAATAACATCCAGAGATGCCGACTGACGGACCAAGTAGAAAGAAAAGAATGGATAGCACCAAAATCAAGGAATATGTGAACGAAAAGAATGAATTCATACATAGAAAGAAATCAATCAAAGAGGACGACTGAAAAAGACGGAAGAAAATAAGGAATCAAGGGAATAAGAAGGGATAAAAAAGAATGGAATAACCCATAGGTTGATAATAATTCATTTATGCATGCATGGTTGGTGAAATGTTAAGCCGATCCCAGTTCGAGCCAAGCTTGTCTAATATATTAGGCAACTAATACATTAGCCAAACCTGGTGCTCTGATACCACTAAAAACCTTGTCACGCCCCGCTTCCCAAAAGAGAATACAGAATACAGATACGTGACAAAGCCCAGTGAATGATTTTCATCATCCACAAGCTGTCAGGATCTTTACAGCATTTTACACGAATAATCAGAGTCGGAAGCAAGAGAAGCCAACCAAGCCTGCACATATGAACCAAAATGCCAACAAGAATACTTGAAACCAGAATATATTAATCTCAAATAATCCAGATCTGAACAAGTCAAATATCCTGGGTCACATTGCCCAAATACAAATAATCCAAGTAATCAAGTATAATTGTTCAAATAAGTAACAAGAGAAATAAATAGATATAGCAAAATCTCCAGCAACTAGTATCTCATGTCACCAACACCATCTTGCACCTGATCTCCAAAATCTACAATTTAACAATTGCAGGAATAGAAAAAAGAAAACACCCCCTCCCCCCCCCCCCTCCTCGTCAATGCAAGTTACGGGCCGCTTGTAGTGCATGATACAAGTACATGGGATAAATAACAAATATAAAACAACAACAGAACAAACATAGCATGGTATAGGTATATCAACAGAATATAATGTCTAACATGAATAAGGAAAACAAATCAGATAACATGGTATACTAACAGATATAGATAACATGTGTCAAGTGTCAAGTGTCAGATGGTATGCAGACAGATATACAGATGATAGTCAGACAGATAACAGATAATCAGATCACAAATGTCAGATAAATAGATACAGATAAATAGATATCAGATGTCATGTTCTTATAAGTCTTGTGTGATTACTATCTAGGTAGCACTTCATGCAGCCCAAACTACATGGTTGCTATATTCAAACAGTTTCGCTTTAAATTTCATAGTGGAGTTCATAGGGCAGTGTACTCTGGATTCAGACAAACAGATATCAGATAATCAAATCAGACAGACAGATAGAACCTATGGGTTCTCTTCTGAGTACATCATCCTATAGGGAAGTAATGTAGTCAGGGTCAGATAAACAGAGTCGTGAATCATGTAATTATGAACACGTAACAGATAGGGAACATGGGCCCTCTTCTCAGTACACATTTCTATATTTTTCACTACTAGATCTGTCCTTTAACCCCGGCTTGGTTATTTTATTATTATTAGCAGAAAGACATGTATGTGCAGAAAATAGAGTGATAATAGCATGGTATAAACATGTAACAGGTTCAGGGTGACAGATAAACATGTACAGATGATATACAGTTCATAAAGGAATAGAATGTTGCAATTGCTAGTTCAGGACAGCAAGAAACTATTGTACGAAAACAGGGATTCCCGTTGCTACAAAAGTACAAATCTGATTCCGTCAAAGAATCTGGAAAATAGATTACCTTCCGAATCCAAAAAAAATATATAAGTCATATAGTATTTCACAAAATCATAACTCAAAACAGGTTTGAATCCAGAAAACACGTTAAGTCAGAAATCAGAAGATTGTATTCGCAGTCAGGAAAACAACATGAAAACTCATTAAATAAATCCACGATAAACCTGGGTTATTCCCCTATATGTGTAGCATCAGAATATAAAATTTAATAATTTTTCAATATAAATAGCTTAGTCAACAAAAATCAGAAAACATCAAGATTCAGTAGTTTTTTAAATCTGGAATTGTAAACACTGCAGTACGAAAACAGTAATATCTAGCAAACCATAAATTGAAATCCAAATCCGCCAAAAGGGTGATAAAATAGATACAGTAGGCTAACTTTCATATTCACAAATATTTTACAAACAGTAAGTAGAATTAGGTCGAAAATCAGATTCTTTACTGAACAGTATGAAAAATCTGCTAGTAAAATCTTTATTTGCAAGCATGAAAAGGTTTGTAAAACTCCTCAAATAAATCCACCAAAATTCTGGGTAATCCCCAATAAAGTCTATAAATACTGAGAAAAATTTCAAATCAAAATAATAAATGGAACATTATGATAAAAATAGATTACTCTTCAGAATTCATAGAAAACAAGATCTTGAAACCTTTCGACACCACTGTAGTAAAATTGACATAACTCACAAACAAAAAATAGAAACTAAGATCCGTCAAAAGATTTAGAATATAGACAGAACTCTCCACAAATCATGTTCACAAAATATTTTCAAATACTGACCTTAATAGGGTCTAACATACTGATCAAAACGAGAAAACCGGCAAAATTGAAAATATCTTCATGCACAAAATCCACTAGTTCACATAGAACTCATCCAAAACACAACCAAACACGAATTATAGTGTACTTGATGTCCCAACAACATGGTATATGGTATTTTGCAAGTATTCGACAAGGATAACACGAATAACACATCAAACACCGATATCTCAAGATAGCATGAATATATACATCAAAAGTGGTCAAGCCGAGGTTAATTCATGTCATATGTATCATGAGGCAACTATGGTAAAAATATCACAATAGACACAATATCAACAAGGGGATTCACACACGAATTGTCTCTAGAACCCAACTACACTACAAGCAGTATTTAGTACTTGTATTTACAAAGGAATTTAATACAAGTTACTTGCCTGAAAGACAACAACGAGATCGGCCCAAGAACAAGAATAACGGGAACGGATCCCGGGGCACGAACACAAACACAACGAACGGATCACGAACCAGTCACGAACACACGATCATGAACAAGATGAATACAATCGAGATCATGAACACAATCGGACGGCTGAGATCGAAGATCAAGATCAAGATGATCGGATCAGATTGGACGGCCAGATCTCTCTGATGATGAAGATCAAGATCAATCGATCGAACGGCTGTGGTCAAAGAAAATTGATGATCATCATGATCGTGACGATCAAGAAGAGATTGGACTGCTAGGATCTAATCAGATGATCAAGAGGAGATCGACGGATCACATGATCAACTCTCTTGATCAAAACAGCAACTCCAAGCCAATTGGAGGTGCACTGCGAGAGGGAAAGTGGCGACCACGGGCAAGGCTGATGGTAGCGAGATAGGAGGTTGCGAGGTCAGCACTGGGTGCTGTCATCTTGGTGCGGCTGCTGACGATTGGCGCTACGGCAACACTGGACGGTGGCCACAGGGTGGCAACTGTGGATGTCACGACTGCGGCCTGCTGCAGTGCGCACAGGGGGAGGCACAACACGGGGGAAGGAAACACAGGGGCGTCGGGAGGAGGCAACTCAAGCGATGACTCCGGCTACTGCTGGCAGTCGGCGGAGGAGCAGGGGATGCAGGGAAAGAGAGGGAGCAGAATGATGTGGTGCACACAGGGGCACAGGTGGCACGACTGGTTGCATCGTCGAGAGGAGCACATGGGACACGACGCGTCTAGGGCAATGTGACGAGGAGGATGGGTGCAGGAGGCTGTGGTGCAAGGTGGGAGAGAGAAAGGGAAGAGCGAGCACAGGGAGACGGGCGGCAGACGAAGGGACAGGGATGGGTTTAGATTGGGTTCGAAATATATAGGGGGTGCAGAAGAATGGGTACATATATAGGTGAAGTTAGGGTTAGGTGTATGCAGGTGAGGTTTTTCGGGTTTATGGGCTAGGGGTGAACGGGTTTGGGTTAGGTAACGGATTAGGTAGTTTAGTGTATAAGGTAAATGGGTTATAAGGTAATTAATTAATGGGTATATGGTCTAAATGGGTTCTGAAAAAAATAGGATTAATAGGGTATGGGTAATTAGGTTATTGAATAGGGTTAAAAAGATATTGGATTTGGGTATTTGGAAAAGTAAAATCACCAATAAAAATATTCAATTAGGATTTTATAGAAATACTAATAATAATAATAGTGATAATAATAATAATAATAATAATAATAATAATAATAATAATAATAATAATAATAATAATAATAATAATAATAATAATAACAATAACAATAATAATAATATCAGTATTAAAAATAACAGTAATAATAATAATAGCGAGAACAATAACAAGAATAAGAAAAATGATAAAAATAGTAATAGTACTAATAATAATAGTAGTAGTAATAATAAAAGTAATAATAACAATGATAAGAATTGTCTTCCAATTCAAAAATCATAGAAAAATAGTTATGGCTAAAATTATTGATCAAAAGTAGATTTTAATAGAAGATACAATAATACATTTTAAAAAAAATAGTTTGAAAGTGGAAAACTAACTTACAAAAAAATTGAAATACCGAAAATACACTGAAAATACAGATTTGGGGAAACAGGGGTTACACCTTCTACTTGAATGAGGACACCGGAGAATCCGTGGAGTGTATAACCAGTTGGCTTGAGTCGGTCTCGGGAGAGCTTGAGAACCTTGAATGTGGCCATGAAGATGTTGTTTACTGAGCTGCCATTGTCCACCAGGAAGCGGCGTACCTCATGATTCACCATGCAAAGGTTTATGACCAATGCGTCGCAATGAGTTACTCGAACGCCTTCTAAGTCCTTGTCGGAGAAAGATATCGGGACCCCGGTACTTTTGGCAGGCAGAATGTTATCTATGGAGTCACCTTCCCTGACGAAATCTTTGCGGGAGGAGTTGGAATCTCCCTCCATCGGACCTCCTTGAATGAGTGTAGGACGGCCATTTGTTCAGAGTCTTGCGATTCATATGGCCTCTCTTGACGCTTATTAGTGTAATACCCCAGAATTTTAAATAATTTTCTTTAAAATAATAAATGAATTTAAAATAATTTTTGGAGATTTAATAAATATTTTTCTGAAAATTTATCTTTTTACACGTGCAAAATATGTGCAAAAGTTTTCTTGGGAAGTTCAAAGTCAAAATTAATTTTTTGAAAAATTATTATTTATTATTAGATATTATTTTTGAATTTTCTGTATTTTTCTGATATTTATTGGACCTATTTGCAAATATTACAAAAAGAGAGACTTTTGTGCAAAATTACCACTTGAAGTAAAAACTCCAGTTTTTCAAATTTTTGGGCTGGGTATAATGCCTAGTCAACTCAGGGTTAAAAAGTTTACTTTTGTTTTGATGAATTTAATTTATTTTACAAGTTTCGATAAAATATGATCTTTTTGCAAAATTATCATTTTGAGGGGTAAAAATGCAAATTTGTTTTCTGGGCCTTTTAAACAGTGCTGACTAGCTTTATGATGGTTTTTTTGTTTTTAAATCTCAAATAAATTGGTTTTATCAAGTTTCCAAGTATATGGATCTATCACTACAAAAATAATAGTCTTTACCGGCGTTTTTTTTCACATTCACCGGCATTTTTAAATGCCGCCGTAGATACAGTGCAAGTATCGCTGAATCGTGTGTCGCTGTATCGTAGGGACATTCCCCGGTATTTTTTAAACGCCGGTATGGGTTAAAACTACACCGGCGGTTGAAAAACGCCGCCGACAGGGTGTTTTCATTTTGGGTCACGTTTTCGTCCATTACTTACACCAGCGTTTGTAAAATGCCGGTATAGACCTTTAGCAAAGCTACCCCAGCGCTTATAAAAACGCCGGGGTATATATATATATATATATATATATATTTAAAAATTTAATTAAAATTTAATATATAAAAAAAAACACCCATCAGCACTCTTACAATCAAAACCAATTGCAAAACTAAAAGAGACCCAAATAAAGTTCATCATTGCACAAATTATGAAAATCTTCAATCCCTAAAATATGAATGAAGCATAATAGTATAATATCATCAGATTGTAATCTTATAATGAAACATAATAATGTGATCTCATCACATTCATAACCAAAATACGGAGTTCAAAATATTGAGTTACAAAGAGTGAAAAAGAATATTTTCACTGTCAGGCAAACAAGATACTAACTGAGATGAAACTCAAGATACTAACTAAGATGAAACTTATACTTTTATAATACTCATGAGATAACTATCAATTGAAAGCACAACAAAAGTTCAAACAGGATTATTTCATCACTAGTCACTCCTCTGTAAATCATAGTATGCAACTTCAGTTACATAATCCATCTCATCATCACTTAAAACCAATGAGAAAGAACAATCTCATTTTCAAACCCAAGCAACAAGTATGAACATTATCTTAGAAACTGATACTCATCTAGACATCATGATATAATTGGATATAAAGTTTAGATAAAAAAATTTCCATCACTAGTCACTCCTGAAAAATTCATAGTGTGCAACTTCAGATACATGATCCTTCTCATCTCCAAATTCAGACAAAAAAGCAACTCGTGAAGCTGCACAAACCTGAAGCAAGAGTTTCAAATCATACAATCCAGTAACATACATTTGACGCTAACCTGAAGTAGTTTGCCTTCACTGCAAGAAAGATGAAGCTGGTTTATTAGATGAGGAAAATCATACAATCCAGTAAAACAATCCAATAACATACATTGAGTATGCCCAAAAGAACTTTCCGAACTATTATCACCATCTTTTCATTGAAGCTTATATTTTGGTGGGAGAGTCACACACATCCTTCTCGGGAAATAACGGGAACTAATTATATTTCCTCAAATTGAAGGCCCCAAACCAATCTTGTTGATCCATCCTAAGTTTGAGGAGCACACCTCTCTGTATTTTATAAGCTGAGTATTTATCAAAAGGGATTCTAATTTTATAATCATAACTAGAAAGTTTGAGATAGAAACGTAACTCATGAGCAAGTGCATTGCTCATGTTCACCGTATATTTCTCTCTATTTGTCAAGTATAAGAAAGTCCGTGCAATGCACATGTTAACAATGGAGTCTAATATAATTACAACTTCTGTAACGCCCCGAATCCCAAATACACTGAATTCGAGATGTTCTACAGGATCTTTTCACTTTCTTAGTACACTTTTACAGGGAAATTAAAACTTTTCATCATACATCAGAGTTTACATCATAATTACATCTTTCTTTTGCACAGCGGAAGTAAAATACAACAATTAAATACAAGTACAACAGCTTGATAAAATCTTTAAGCATCCAAATCTTCTTTAATCTTTAGCATGACATTTACCTGCATGTTAGACTGTGGGTACGTCAGTTTATTCAACCGACGATCATTATACACGGCCGTCCTCGCTTGCCGGAAATAGTATAACTTAACAATTCATATTTAGCAAACACAAGCTTGTCACATTCCAACTAAAGGGACTACCCTATTGATGTCGTGTTGTGATTGTGCGCTTAGTCCTTAATGCAGTTAATTATGTTACATGACACTAATGCGCACTTGTTCGGATTCTATGCATCCCATACTACATAGGTCCGAGGGCAAGCCCTTATTCGTTCTTCATCTTGATAGGGTTCAATCCCCCGTTATGCCTTAACTACTACTGTAACTACGGTAGTGTCTTAGATGTCCTATGATCTATGAGCCCATGTCCAGGCAGCCTGGAGGGGAATCCCACGCACTGTCACGACGCATCGAGCAGGCAACCTATGGACAATTCAGCCTCCGCCATGGAACAATGGCACCACCCATAGCCACTCGAACATCCCACGAGCGTCGCCACCGGGACGATAATTCCGGAGTAGCGCCCACGCACTGTCTTGACGCATCAAGCAGGCAACCTGTGAATCGCTCTCACACCGCTATCCGTTGGCCCTCATACTCGTGTTTTTCTTCTACTTTCATCACATCTCCACTATGTACTAGTCCTTAGTTTTATTTAAAAATCATGAACAAAATAATCACTAGAGTTAGCCTCTCCATCAACCGGACTTATTCATTTATTTCAACATGACCAACCTTGGTCTAATTTCAATTCAATTCATTTTTCTCAATGCCGGGGAGACTTAGCTACTCTATTTCAAATTTCATTTCACAATCTTTAAGTCATAACCACTTTCATGTCACAATTTCATATTCTTTCTTATTCATGATTTCTCTTTGTTCACAAGTCCATAGTGAATACTTATAACTCAAAATTCATATTCAAGTCCAACAATTTCATCAACAAAGTTTCTAAATTCCATCATCATACAATGGACTCATGCACTTATAATTATACACTCATACTTCATATTTTGCACAATATCTTCAAGTAAAAATTTATAATATCATGTCACACCACAAACTCTTTTGTGTCAAATACTTTCTAACAAATTCATTTCAATATATCTTTATAAAGAGAAAATTTCCATAAGTATGTATTTTAGAACCATAGCTTTACTATATATTATATTTTCTTTAAATAATCCCCAAACCAATCCCATAAAATTCCTTGTATTTTTATGAAAATTACCATATTTTTCTCACATTTTTTTGGACATCAAAAACTCCCAAAAAAATTGTTTTTCCCTAAGTGCTAGGGGAAGGATTCGAACCCAGCACGGTAGAGAAGAAGGCCAGAGCACCCGCCGATAGGCCAATCGGTGCTAGCGATTAGAAGAGGGGAATTAAGTATATATACTGTCAGTTCGCTGTTCATATATATTTATACACAGTCAATTAAAAAGATGGTGAGGCCGGGTTTCGAACCACACCGCTCAGGGAAACCGAACAGAGCCACCGACCGCCTGAGCCACTGGCTCAGGTTGTCACAGTATAGGTTAAAATCCATTAGTTTCATACTCGCACTGTTTTTAGAAATCAACTCGATGCTCAAAACAATTTGATTCATATTGCCTTTATATAAACCACTGAAAAAACTCCAGATTTAATCTTCTTTATTCCATCTTCAAAACAGTAAGTATAAAATAAATTTTGTACTAAAAACACATTTTCTCCACCCAATTTAATTATTTGTTTATTAAAACTAGCAAATCCTTTATTTTCGACATTGAAAATAATCGATTGATCTTCTAATCTCTCTTTTATCCCAAAATTTTCCATGATAATTTACTGGTCATTAATCTACATTCACAACACAATACAACTTGGATTTTCCCATACTCATACTAGCCAAAGAATTTATATAGCCATGAATAGGTGAAACTCAACAATTACTAAGTTTGGTATATTTCTAAATTGATGACAACAAGCAATTCTTTGGTTCATCTATGCCACTTCTACACATGAATTCAAGCATTCAATATACTTTCCTATTCAAATTCCATAGTGTTAATATCTTTATCAATTGTCATGCTTCAACCACACAATTTGCAAGTAATTAATAAAGATTTTCACACATCATGCTAATCACATTGCATCATTATTCAATTAAACTAAATAATCATAGAAAGTGCTTCATATGGCCTAATTTCATGCAAGCAATTCACATACACAATTAATCACATCATTCTAAGCCATTAGCATACTAACTTTTTAATTAGAGTGGTCTCTTATTCGTATTTTCCATGTATAGTGTTATCAATATACTAGCATGAACCCTATATTAGAAACATGAATTGTTTTACCCACCTTAATGGAGAGAACACAAAAGCAATAAGTCCTAGTAGATGAGAACACCTCCTCCTAGCCAAAGAGTGCACCACTCCAAGCTCCCAAGCCCTAGCCGAATGCTTCTCCCCTTGGCCGAAAGCTACCCTAGCCGAAAGCTTCTCCTCCTTGGCCGAAAGCTCCAAGCAACCAAAGAACCACACACTCTCTTATCTTTTATAACTCCCAATTATAATACTATTAGCTTTAGAAATTACACTTTGCATATGAAAAATTAGCCATGAGAAGGGGGGTATTTATACTAAAAAATGAGGGGAATGGAGGGCTAAGATCATCTTGGTGGTTGCAAAATGAAGGGCTTAGATTCAAGTAGGAGTTAGGAAAACTACCCACCTCCTTGAAACTACCCCCATGTTCTCCACACCAAAAATTCAACTTTCCCTCCAAAAGAATGCCACCGGCCTCACATAGAGTGTGCAATGCACGTGTACGTGTAGTGCACGTGCATGCAACTAGGCCAAAATTTGTACATTCTAAAATTGTATAAAAATAATTTGTTTAAAAAAAGTCTTCTACATGACAAGTTTAATTAAAAATAACTTAATTCATGGGCTTTCTTTTTGGGCCAAAATAATTTTATAAAAATAATTAAAATAAAAATGCTTTTGGGCTTTTTAAGAAAAGGCTTTTTAGTTAGATCAAATAAGGCTTTTAAAGAAGGGCTTTTTGTACTAAAATAATTTGAGAAAATTATATTTAAACATACACATCATGATAAAATAATCTAACAAAATATTGCACGTGCACAACACGTGCAAAATAAATAATTTCTCATTAATTGAAAAATCAGGGTATTACAACTTCCAACCTGTGTACTCAATCTTTGAGATAATCATATAAAAAGTACACATCTCAAAATGGCCACATTACATCCAGTTGTTCATTTAATTTCTTTTTCTTAAGAATTGCCCATTAGAGTTTTAAGAAATAAATAACATCAACATCAAGCTTATCAATTGCATTAAGAAAAGTTAACAAAGATGTCATGAAATTAATGAACACACAAAATCCACTTGTTTCTTTCTGGAGTTTTAGACTGTCATCGAAACAGATGCAGCAAGAAACAAAGATGATGAGCTTATAAAATACAGAGAGGTGTGCTCCCGAACACAAATTAATAATATGTATAAAAATGAATGTTTCGATTATTGTTACAAAACTACAGCCCCCAGAGTTTAGATGCATCATATACTCCCTTATCCTGATTAGTTGAATGGCTAAAATCTCACAATTTTTGCAACTGAAAAAATATATGTAGTTTGTCACACATCTTCTCATTATCTACCTGAATTTTGCAAAGGAGGTATATGACTGCAAAAGATGCAAATAAGTTACAGCGTGTTCCTCACAAACTCTGTGGAAATGTCCAGTTTCCCATACTTAAGATAAATATAACAGGAATAGGCAAAGAGATCAAAATAGCAGTTTCAGATGCAAATTAGGACAGAATAATTCTAATTGACCAAGTACCTTCACGAATTCCAACAACAAATATATGGCAATGCCATAAGAGTGATGATTGTGTCAAGCTAGTTCCCAAATAGACCCAGGGTCAACAAATCATTCAACCACTAGACTAACGAAACACTTAATAATTTAGTATGATTTCATAATGGATCAGACATTCTAAATCCATCCTAATAAATAAACAAAGAAAGAAACATACCAGTAAGGTGAGACCATTCAATCCAACAACAAGATCAAAATATTCCCGTTAGTCAACAGTTTTTGTGTTTATCGGATGTTCAAGTAGCAAAACTTTAATCGAATCCGGTTAGTACGATCGATCAAGAATCGATCAAAACCTTAACCCTAACCCTAATCTAAATAAGGAGAGCCTAATTATTCACAAATTAATCTATTGTCATATTCTCAAATTCATACTAGAATAAACTTTAGGGTTTGAAATTCCTTACTGAATTTGATTGGGGGAGGGGGGACGGTGGTTTGTGAAAGGGAGAGAGAGTGATTGGGGGATTGGGGGGCGGCGGGGGGACGGCAATGAGGGACGGAGGTGCAGTGGTTGGGTGAAAGGGAGAGAGAAAGGAGATTGAGGGAGGGGGGACGGCGACCAGAGACGGGGGGCGGGCGAAGGGGGAAGGTGACGGTGATGGGGGAAGGGGCGACGGCGGGGGAGGGGGACAGCGATGGCGGAAGGGGCGCCAGCGGGGGAGGGGGACATCGATGGGGAAAGGGGAGAAGTTTCAATTTTGGGGGAAAGTAAAATGAGAGAGGGGGGGGGGGGGGGGGAGGGGGGGATAACTTATCCGTTCGATTCCCCAGCGTTTTCATGCAAAAATGCCGGGGTATCCCTACATACACTGGCATTTGTATGGAACGTCGGTGTATAATTGGATTTTTTTGGTTCCGTCAACTGTTGGTTCCTACTCCGGCATTTATACCAAAACACCGGAGTAGAAATGCCGGAGTAAACCTCCTTTCTTGTAGTGTATATATATATAAAGATGTGTTTTAAAAGGAGTATTTTTGCAAACGTGTTCAAAACCTTAAAACCTTGGATCCCGGCCTATTTAAGGGTGGAGTGCAGCCGTCTTTAACTACAAAACACAAGGGATTTCATTATTTTATTTTCTTGGAGTTTTAAAGCAAAAGATCTTGGATTTCCTGCGAGGGAGGAATTTTTCGTATTGCTTTATTATCTTCTTTTGATCTCTTCAACAAGGTGAGTGACATGTTTTATTTTGTTTTGTTTTATGTATGTTGTACGTGATGATCTATCTATTAGAAAGCATGCTAGGAGTTTGTATGATGATATATGAAGTTTTGATGAGTAGATGAATTAAAAGTGAATTCTTTCATGAAACTATATTATTGATGATTGGAACCCTAATTTATTGACTTGAGATTGTTAAAGAACTGAATAGAAATCATGAGTAGGATGCTTTCCTTCATATACTTGCTGTTTTAACTTATCATGATGTGTTGTATGATGATATTGCATAAAAGCGGATAAAAAGATTACATTTACTTGTGTATAAATACATAAACTCTATTTGGGGGCTTTTCGCTGAGTAGAAACTTGATTAGTGATTGTTATAATTGCTCATATGCATGGACAAATTACTGTGAATGATTGTGGATGAGTTTAATAGCTATTGAATCTAAGAATCTAATCTTGGAGTTTTGATAAAGGGGTTTAGATTTGAATCTATGCATTATGATCAAATTTGGGGATTTCATGATTTTGTGAAGTTTTTACTTGAAATTGAATTTGCTCAAATACTAAGTTTTAATCTGAATATTTTGTTATTTTTAATTGATGGATTTGCAAAGTTTTCATGGTGCACAAACATGCACAAACATTTTTATATAAATATCCTATTTTGTGGTTTTGAAGAATTTGAATCCTTGTGTGTTTTATGGATTTTTATTATATCTTAACTTATTTTGGCATTGATATGGTTCAGAACATAATACGAAGTTATTTCGATGCATAATTGATTCTTAAAAATTCTATTTTTGAAGATGTACATGTTCATGTCTTATTTTTGAAGAAATTCAACAAATTGATACTTTTATTAATTTGAAGTGGTTTTGATTTGTTTGTGGACTCTTATATACCTTACAAGTAATATTTGATCATATTAGAAATGTACTTTTTACATATTTCGTTTTTATAAAGTAAAACTCTGTATCGGTTGAAATGTGCACAAACTAAAACTGCAGTCTGTAGGTACGACAGTCGACTGGTAAGTTTCGACAATCGACCGTCGTGATCTTGGCTGCAATGTTTTCTCGAGGTTTTGGATTTTTAGGTGGGACAGTCGACTGAACACCTTATACAGTCAACTGTCACTGCTCAGATTTGTGTTTTCTTGATGTATTGGATTTTCATGCGGGACAGTTGACTGACCACTTTACACAGACGACTGCCACTGCTCTGATTTATGTTTTCTTAAAATTTTGGATTTTGCGCGGGACAGCCGACTGACTACAGTATGTAGCCGACTGCCACTGCACTGCTTGATATTCTTGAGTTTGGATTTCACGTGGGACAGTCGACTGACTACCCTATGAAGTCGACTGCTACTACTCTGACTGATGTTTTCTTGATTTTTCTGATGCTTCTTATGACCGATTGTTCCTTCAATATTATATTGTTTTAAAAGATGTTTTGGTACAAATTAAAAATGTTTTGCAGAGATTTATATTGGAGCTTTAAAAGTATTCTTTTGGACCTTATTTGAGTTATACGTGTTTTCAAAAAAATTGATGTTTTGTGATATTCTACAACTTAAAAATATGATTTTCAGTTATTTAATAGATTTAATATTTATTTGGATTCTGGAATTTTATATGAGATTTGGATTTTGTTGATTTAAAAAGTTTCTTCATATAATCGTTTTGACGATGGATTTGTAAGTTTTATTGAAAGTTTTGGTATTGATGGATGAGTTGTGATTTCTCTAGGAGTTAGTGGAAGTCTTGTGAACCGGCAGATGAGATTTGTGGATTTAGGCCTGCGGAGTCTTGGGTTTTTTTTGTAGAATTAAGTCCGGCAAGATACACTAACTCTAGAGATGAGAATTTTTGTGTTCTAATAATAATCAACTTAAGGACAGGCACTAGTGGAGATGTAATGGATATTGGGAAACGTGAGTATATAGTCTTGGTCTGTTTAGTCCAACGGATGCGTTCCAGGACTGTTTGTTGTCCTGTCTCAAGAGGACATTTGTATGTTCGCGTGTCGATGGTCTGCAGGCCTATTCACGAGCATGCAGGGTGCATTTGTGTGTTGAGGGTCGGTAGGCATATTCACGGGATGTACTCGGTGTATCTGCACGTCGAGGGCCTCACAAGCCTATTTGTGGGGTACACGGTAGGAAGGTAATTCTCCGGTTTTTAAGCTATTCTTACATGATGTTTGCGCATTGAGGGTTGTGTGATACTGATTTGTGAAGTATTCTGGATCTTGTTTCCGTCACCATTGTAGGATTAGTCGCATAACGAGGGATCTAACCCTATAAAGTGGAAAACGATAAGGACTTGCACCGGACCTATGTAGTATGGAATGCATAGAATCTGACAAGTATGCATTAGAGAGTCAGCATATAGATTGATATTTCTTGACTTGGTTTTATGCATGTTTGTTTCTGTTTTTTCCACACTTGACACTTAGCCTAGTTTCACTTGTTGTTTTCATGCTTTGCTATTTACTATCTTATATTCCTTAATGTTTTCATGCTTTACTTTTTGTTATTCTCATTTCTTTTATTCTTAATACATGTTGTTTATGATTCTATGCCTTATGATTATTTATTGTTGTTTCATATTCCTTTCATTTTTATGGTTGACATATGTTGTTTATGACTTTATCCTTCATGTTTTATTTATGTTGTTTTCTTTTGATGTCACTCACACCGTTATGGCTGACCTCTGTAGTTTTGGGGGTTAGGATTATCTCTAGTATCATGTTTTACAGGTAGGTGCTTATAACTTGGGATTTGGATGCTTGTGCTAGAATAATGTTATGGCTTATGTAAAATTGTAAAAGATGTGCTGTAAAGAAAAGTTTGTAATTCAAGGTGTTTTGAATTCCGCTGTGTTTTGTAAACAAGTGTTGTAATAAAAGTTGAAATAAAAATTATCTATGTTTTTGGCTATGTTTACTATTGCAATTGAAGTTGATGCTGGGAATTGTGCCACGTATTTCTGAGATATCATATTGAAAATTCAGGGTGCTACAATTAGCCCCCCGGGGTGGAGGGTTTTCGGCGTTGTTGTCTTTCAGAACGAAGTTGGAGAGATAGCCCCTACGAATTAGGGCTTCCAGTTCTTCTTTAAGGGCTCAACAGTAGTTAGTACTGTTTCCATGATCTTTGTGAAATGCGCACCACTTATTTTTGTCTCTTCTCCTGCTAGACGTTGACATATTGGGGGGAGGGAGGATTATTTCGTCCTTCTTAACTTCTATGAGGATGGCTGATACGCTTGTATTGAGATGAGTGAACTTGTTGAAGTGTGGCACTATAGTTAAACGACGTTGACCTGCGCCGTCTTTCTGAAACTTTCTGGGTTCTTCCTCGCTTGTATTCTTCTGTTTATTCCCGGAAGATGGATCATTCTTGCCTTGAGGATAGAGAGCTTCCTCGACCCTAGTGTATTTGTCATTCCTTTCCAGGAGCTCAGGGAAATTTTTGAGTGGCTTTTTTGCGAGGGAAGCCTTCAGGTCTTTATTAGTGACGTTGTGGCGGAAAGCTGCAGTTGCAACTAAAGTGTTCAAGGAGAAAATTTATCCTAGCATCAGTTGTAAAGAAATTGACAAAGTCTTTCAGTAGTTCTCCATCTCTCTATTTCAGTTCTAACAGGGAGGCACTTGTTTTTTAGCCTTGCGGCTAGTAACGAAGTGTGCAATGAAGATCTCCTCGAGCTAATCGAAAGAGAATATTTATTCTGAAGTCAAGCGCGAATACCATTCCCTTGCTAATCCTTTCAGTGTTGCGGGAAATGTTCGACACATAAGTGCATCGGTAGCGTTATAGACCACCATGAGTATTTTGAAGCTCTCTATATGGTCGGTCGGGTCTGATTCCCCATTGTAGGATTCAAATTGAGGAGCCTTGAAATCCTTTAGGATGGGTGCATCGAAGATGACTTTGCTGAAAGGCGATCGACTAGGGTGGTAGGTCCTGCTGGAGCAGTTTTTCTCATTCTTCATCTGTTTTAGATGATTCTCTACCTCTTGGATACGGTGAAGGACTTGGTCGTCCTTCCTCTGGGATCCAGTTGGGTCGGCGGATCCTTCGTTGGATGGCTGGCCCAGATCTTGACTTCCTTGGATAGCATGGAAAATATCGAGCTTGAACTTATCCAATTCGGCCTTAGTGACTGGGGTATTTTTCCTTGTGTTCTGCCCAAGAAGCTTTCGACTCTCATGAGTCGGGCTCCTTATGGTGGTGCCTGCCCTGTGAGAGGAGGATTGCCTTGATCTATGTCTAGGAAAATTGGTTCTCTGGTTTGCTCGATGTCCCAAGAGGGAGGCCTCAGATCGGGCGAGCTTCTCGTCCAACCGGATTCGTAGATCGGTTCCTTGTTGCCTAGCACTAATGATTTGGTGGAGATCTCTAGAACCCCGAGGGCCTCGCGAGGCCATTAATTAGTTGAAGCATTATGGACTGAGACGTGGTCTTACAGAGGATGTTGTTCATGACGATTTTGTCAGGATACTGTTGAGGAGGAATCGGATCTTCCATAGGAGGAGCTGGTTGACGAAGAAGGTTGGTGTGACGGCTTGAGGCCGCCCCTCTGCCTCTTAGTCATGGTGGCATAGCGGCAAGTCTTACTTGTAAAGTTTCCCATATACGGCTTCAATTTGTTGCTACTTATTTTGGTGTGGGAGCAAACAGATAGTGAGTTAATAATTGATGGAAACTACTAAAAGTCTGACCTTTGACCTTGGCTGTAAAATGTGGTTAGAGCTCCTGAGATTGAATCTGGATCGTTGATTGACCACCTGTGATCTAAATCCGATGGTTGCTGATGCGGCCGATGGACCTGCAAAAAGCCTGAAACACCAGGAGGTGTTCCTGGCAACAAGCCCTCCGATGCTCAAGTCAGAACCAGAAAGAGAAAGAGAGTTTGAAAGAGAAACTGGAGAATTGTTGATTACCTTCTGACTGTAGGGAGGGAGGGATATTTATAAGCCTGAGGAACATATCAAGAGATCGATCTAGAACCGTTGGATCGATATGAATTTCTTATCTCTTTTATGTTCCTCCCCTCAATAGATAAGTTCTCTAATTAGGGGATAAGAGATCTGACTCCTAGCCTGCATGGACTGGGTGTCTTTCCTAGTGGGCATAGTCTGTCACTTTTTATGGACTTGAAAGAAGCCCATGTCTTGGAGAAGACCCGATGCTGTTAAAGAGGCCCGTGATGGTTAATCTGTATGTAGAAGCTTTAAGATTTGTGTAGGAATCGTACGACCCTGATTTGTTACATTTTTTACCATCATCATGGATAAAGGTGAGTCATAGACTTGTACTGGAGTTTGGCCTCTTATCGCAGTATGAACTGTCTAAAAAAATTGGTGACAAAAGAAAAATACAAAAGCAAAACTAGAACTAAGGTATGCACAATGCCACGCGCAACAGCCTCAAGCAACCTACTAAACTCATAATCTATGTTACTAACTATCATAAAGTCGTGCTCCACCATTCGACCTCTATTAGCCATTCGATCCGCACAAGTGTTATTATCAAAATAAACATGTCTAACATAATCTACATGACAATCCTAAAATAAGCACCAAATATCATGATGCATAGGATCCCCGCGATGTTGCTCAACAACTTGATTCACAAATCGAACCTTGGTTTCTGATAAATAACCATGCCTTCAATGCTGCCCACAATCCTCTTCGTTCGGCTACATTAATTAATTGTGATAGGACAGGACTGTCGTCGTCAAAGACAAGTCGCACCATATTATCCCTCACAATAAAACCATACCATGTAGAGACATCAACTAAGGATCCATCAAAATTGACTTTCAGAATGCTCTGTTTAGAGCATCTGTAGTCATTGGCCAATTTACCAAATGTTGCAAATTTTGGCAAGGAAGGCGTTGTAGTTGTTGGCCAAATACCCAAAATTTGGGTTGCGACACTACAGTAGCCGGCTATATTTGGCAGCCGAAATGGCAATTGCCAAAATATAGCTAACGGAAGATGATTTTTCGTCGGAGAGATCGGACGGAAGATAATTTTCCGTCAGAGAGTTTTTTTCACGTGCACTCATCAGACGAGGGATTATTCCCTGTCCGATGAATTAAATTTTATAAAAAAAAAAATTTTGAAGGACGGTGGACAATCTACCGTCCAACACAAATTTTGCTAAAGACAAAAGCCTAGGACGGGCTCGTCCCAGGCAAGTGAGGGTTTTTTGAATTTTTTTTGAGTTTTTTTTTTTGTCATTTTCTCACTTCCTTCACTGCCATTTCTTTTTTAAAATTTTTTTTTTGTCTTTTGTCCCTCACTTCAATGCATTTATATATATATATATATATATATATATATATATATATATATATATATATATATCGAAGACGAAAGATAATCTTCCGTCTGACCTAAATTTTGACTTTTGACGACCACAACGCAAACCCATTTTTTTCATTTCTATTAGTCAAATACCCAAAATCTGAGTCAAGAATACTACAGATGCTCTTACCGGGTCCCACTTAACCTCAATAGGATGGCTTACACTATTGAAGGTGAAGACAAGTCTAACTGTGCCAGTTGTACCGCTGACTCCCCAAACTGAGCAGACAAGGCCCGTACATTCCACAACTCATCGACTTGTATGATGGATTGCAAAACAATAGTCATGGCTGAAGTGTCAACTCCCTCAGATATATAGTTGCATCATGCTTTCCAATAAACCAAGCATTTGAGACTATAAAACTTTGAAACAATAGTCTCATTCTTGTCTCCAAACTGGGACCACCAATAGCTTATATCATTAGCAACCACATTGATATTAAAAACATTTTCAAGACAGGCCCACACTTAAACTGCTACCTCATACTAAAATAATAAGTGTACTCCCATCTCTTCTGTTGCACCTCATCGAGGACACATCGCCGAATTTGATACACCTCATCTAGCCAAAAAGACTTGTGTAGGAATACCATCCACAAACACGACAATCCGGAACTGAAGTCATGTGACTCATGAGGATAGCCTCTCTATACTGAACTTTCAAAGGGACATCATTGATTGTTCAGTCAAAACACATACGAGAATTTGTCGTGTGTTTAACTGGAATCGGAATAGCTTCGGCTTCTTGCACTAACGAGGTCGGAATAAACTCAATAAACTGACCTATAAGCTTGTCATGACTATGGGCTATAAGCTCAGATACATGCATGTTTGCATGAGCACCATGCACATTTATCATAGTTGGTAATCTATTCTTGGGGTATTAGACAACAATGGATTATGAAACACACTAATACTATGTTCATCACCTACACACCACTTAAGACCCAGAGAGAGCAAATCACTAACACCACAAATGGATTTCCAATTCCATGAAGCCCCTCTCCACCATTGTAAGTCCCATAACGAGGTTGGGAGGTTGTACTTG
This sequence comes from Hemerocallis citrina, assembly GCA_017893485.1. Taxonomy (NCBI): domain Eukaryota; kingdom Viridiplantae; phylum Streptophyta; class Magnoliopsida; order Asparagales; family Asphodelaceae; genus Hemerocallis; species Hemerocallis citrina. Next base: position 288,461,675 of record CM030361.1, read on the forward strand.
TAATTGAGGAACTTATAAATGTTGAAGTGTGATTCAAACCTGAAACCAACCCAGTCAAGTTGCATGATCTCAGGAAACAACCCAACCCAGTCAAGTCAGTTGCATGATCTCAGAAAACAACCCAACCCAGTCAAGTCAGTTGCATGATTTCAGGAAAACAACCCAGTCAAGTTTGTTGCTATTTCTTAGCTATTGTTTAGGAGTTTTCAGTTCAGTTTAGTTTACTTCCTAGCTTATTTAAGTCTTGTAATACTCATTATTTTTCAATCAAGAAAAAAAAGGAAGCAGATGGTCTGTCCTCTGCACAGATATCTTTCCTCTGCATCTTTCCTCTCATTCTCACATCTTCTTCCACTCTCAAAAAAACCAAAAACAATGGTATCAGAGCAGCCACATTATTCCGGGTTCATATCCAGTGAAACACGGGTTCACAATGCAGAACAATGGATCAGGAAACAACAGTTCTCCTCAATTACTAATTTTCAAAGGAGTAAACTACCACTTTTGGAGCTTGAAAATGACAACAGTGTTCAAGTCTCAAGAGTTGTGGGGATTGGTAGAGAGTGGCTTTGAGGATAATCAACCTATAGAACCTGATCAACAACTAAGAGACAAAAGGAAGAAAGAATCTAAGGCTTTGTTCATGATTCAACGAGTCTTAGATGATGAGATCTTTCCAAGGATTGCATTGGCTACCACATCAAAGAAAGCTTGGGATACTCTAAAGCAAGAGTATCTTGGAGACAAGAAGGTGATCACAGTGAGGTTGCAATCGCTGAGAAGAGAGTTCGAGACGGCTCTCATGAAGGACAAAGAGTCTGTGCAAGACTACTTGTCACGTGTGTCTGGTGTGGTGCAACAAATGAGGTCCTATGGAGAAACCATTGCCAATAAGCTTTTAGTAGGGAAGGTTTTGAGAAGCCTTACCAACAAGTTCAATTATGTGGTAGCTGCCATAGAGGAATCAAAGGACATGTCAACATATACCTTTGAAGAATTGATGGGGTCACTACAAGCTCATGAAGAGAGACTCAATAGATCAAGTGAGAAGAAGGAGGAAAAGTCCTTTCAAGTCAGAGATGAGTCTTCCAACAAGGAGAGATCGTGGCAATTCAGTGGAAGAGGAAGAGGCAGAGGTGGATCAAGAGGAAGAGGTCGTGGAAGAGGACAAAATAGTGAAGGAAGGGTGCAAAATTCCAAGTCCCACAAGAGTCCAATCAAATGCTACTATTGCACGAAGCCTAGTCACAAGGAGGCAAGCTGTTGGAAGAAAGAAGAAGATGAGCAAAAGGGTGATCAGAAATCAAACTTTGTGGAGCAAGAACAGAAGCTGTTTTTGGCTCAAAAGGCTTCTAGCAATGATGCAGGAAGTATGTGGTATATCGACAGTGGTTGCTCAAACCATATGTCAAGCACAAAATCCATGTTCAAGGAGCTTGATGATTCAAAGAAGAACAAAGTAAGGCTTGGTGATGGCAAGCAACTAGATGTTGAAGGTCGAGGCACCATTGCAATCAAAACTGAGTAAGGTAACATCAAGCACTTGTATGATGTGCAATATGTACCACAGTTAGCTCACAATTTGCTAAGTGTGGGACAGTTGCTGAATTGTGGTTATTCTATGTTATTTGAGAATGAATCATGCTTGATATCTGACAAGAAATCCAAGGAAACTGTGGTGAAGATTTCCATGAGAAAGAATAGAATGTTTCCTTTGGATTTATCTGGCAATATGAGTAGGGCTTTGACAGTTAGAGGAGATGATGGTGCAAAGCTTTGGCATCTGCGTTATGGTCACTTGAATGTGCTTGGTCTAAGACTGCTGAATACAAAAGAGATGGTGCAAGGCCTGCCAAAGATTGGTGAGCTTGAGCTGTGTGAAGGATGCTTGTATGGAAAGCAATCCAAAGGTCCATTTTCAAGTGAAAAGCTTGGAGAGCTAGTGTATGTCTGGAGCTTCTACATGCCGATTTATGTGGGCCAATGCAAACTGAATCACTCGGAGGAAGTAAGTACTTTCTACTTATCACAGATGATTATAGTATAATGAGCTGGGTGTATTTTTTGAAGGCAAAATCAGAGGCCTTTGAGAACTTCAAGAAGTTCAAAGCTATGGTGGATAAACAGTCTGGCAATTATGTAAAGGCATTGAGAACAGATCGAGGAGGAGAGTTTTTGTCACATGAATTCATTGAATTTTGTGAAGAACAAGGCATAAAGAGGGAGTTGACAGCACCCTACACACCAGAGCAAAATAGAGTTGCAGAGAGAAAGAATAGAACAGTGGTGGAGATGGCAAGAAGCATGCTCAAAGCAAAGGGGATGCCAAATCAGTTTTGGTGTGAAGCAGTGGCTACAGCCGTGTACATCCTCAACATTTCTCCAACAAAAGCTGTCATGAACATGACTCCATTAGAAGCTTGGAGAGGAAAGAAGCCATCTGTAAGTCACTTAAGAGTTTTTGGTTGTATAGCTTATGCTTTGGTTAACTTAAGGTCTAAGCTTGATGATAAAACTGAGAAATGTGTGTTTGTTGGTTATGCCATTCAATCCAAAGCATATAGACTATATAATCCTCTTAGTGGCAAGATTATTGTTAGCAGAAATGTGGTGTTTAAGGAGGATGCAGAATGGAGCTGGAAGCAAAGAGAGAATAGTACAAGCAATCTGAAAACCATCACCTTTGATGGTTCAGCAGAGGAGCCATCTATGACAGACACCAATCAACAGTCTCTAAGTCCTCCATCAACACCATCAAGTCATCACAGTTCATCAAGCCAAAGCTCCTCTCCTTCAAGCTCTTCAAGTGAATCTCCACCAAGAAGGTTAAGATCTCTGACTGAAATTTACAAAAGCTTTGATTTTGCTCTGATTGCTATAGAACCAACAAGTTTTGATGAGGCTGTGAAAGAAGCTGAATGGCAAGTAACAATGGAGGAAGAAATGAATTCTATTCAGAAGAATAAGACTTGGGAGTTAATGGATCTTCCTGAAGGGAAGAATGTGATTGGTTTGAAGTGGGTTTTTAGAACCAAATTCAACACTGATGGGAGTATTTGGAAGCACAAGGCACGACTGGTGGCTAAAGGGTATGCTCAACAAGAAGGGATTGATTTTGAGGAGACATTCTCACCAGTGGTAAGGTTTGAAACTGTGAGAGTTGTACTTGCTCTGGCTGCTCAATGGAGATTACCAGTGTTTCAGCTTGATGTTAAGTCAGCATTTTTCAATGGAGAATTGCAAGAGGAAGTGTTTGTTGAGCAACCTCAAGGCTTTGTCAAGGATGGTGAAGAAAGCAAAGTGTACAAACTGCAAAAGGCTCTCTATGGCTTGAAACAGGCTCCTCGAGCCTAGTATGACAAGATTGATGCATTCTTTCTTCAGAATGAGTTTGAAAGAAGTGAGAATGAGCCAACGTTGTATGTCAAGAGGCAAGGTATGCAAGAGTTTATTGTAGTATGTCTTTATGTTGATGACATTATCTACTTTAGCTCTTCACAAGCACTTTTAAATGAATTCAAGCACTCCATGATGAAGGAGTTTGAGATGAAAGACTTAGGAATTCTACAATATTTCCTGGGTTTGGAAGTAAAGCAGAGAAAGAGTGGCATCTTTATGTGTCAGGAAAAGTATGCAAAAGATTTGCTGAAGAAGTTCCACATGGAAGGCTGTTATGTAGCAAGAACGCCAATGAACACCAATGAGAAGTTACAAAGAGAAGATGGCACAGAGAAGGCTGATGAGAAGGTGTTCAGAAGCTTGGTAGGAGGCTTAAACTATCTCACACACATAAGTCCAGACATTGCTTATTGTGTGAGTGTAGTGTCAAGGTACATGCATAGTCCAACCAAACAACATCTAGGAGCTACAAAGAGGATACTAAAGTATGTGGCTGGAACAATCAATCATGGAATCTGGTATGAGAGTGTTGGAGATTTCAAATTGAAGGGTCATACGGACCATGATTGGGCAGGGAGTATGGATGACAGAAAAAGCACCTCTAACTCAGTGTTTAGTCTTGGCTCAGGTGCAATTACATGGAGCTCAAAGAAGCAAGACACTGTGGCATTGTCTTCTTCTGAGGCTGAGTATGTGGCAGCAGGATCAGCTGCAAGACAAGCACTCTGGCTAAGAAAACTGTTGAAAGATTTGTGTTGTGCACAACACTACAACAGACAAGCTATTCGCCGGCATTTTTTTAGATCTTCACCGGCGGTTTTTTACGCCGGTGAAGTGCAAATTCCGCCGAAGCGAGCGTCGCAGAAAGATAGGGGTATACACCGACGTTTCTACTGGACGACGGTAGATCTTGAAAATACACCGGCGGTCAGCTAACGCTGGTATATGGGCATTTCTGAGTGCCGTTCTTTTCCCCTAATATACATTCATCGGCGGTCACATAACGCCGGTATATTTCTCTTCACCGGCGTTTCCAAAAATGCCGGTGTATGTTCAATATTTACTGGCGGTCAACAAATGCCGGTATATGCTTATTTCAGAGTGCCCTATTTTCCCTATTTACAAGCACCAGCATGTTGTAAAAATGCCGCTATAGTGAGATTCACCGGAGTTTTCTAAAATGTCGGTGTTTCTTAGTGCTGTTGCAGCTTATGGGTACACTGGCGTGTGTGGAAATGCCTCTCTATCGAAATTTCCAACTAATCAATTGGATACACCGGCATTTTATGAAATGCTGGTGTATGATCGTTTGTTTTTTGTGCTCCAGTTTTTTCTTTCGATTTCAATTCACAATTCCATTTAAAAAACCTGTAAACTAATTCACAACTGATTCAACCAATTTCAGGCATATTAATGTGCAAATCACAACCAAACACAAGAATTTAAGATAATAAAGTTTCACACATAGTCCATTAATCGTCCAAATTCACCGTAAAATTAACAGTGTCATAATTAACAAATACAGTAATGAACATCTCAAATATCTCAACAATTACTTAAAACAACAATCCAGGACATAACAACAATAAGGACAACATAACAACAACAACTAGACTAGGCCGACCACAGATTCATAACCCTCGAGTCGCTTCAGTTCTGATCATCAGAATTTCCTTGATCTGGGAGACTCACATTTGATTGATTGATCGGACCGCTCTGTGAAAAAAAAACAATAATTTAGTTCAACACTAGACCACAATATAGAATATACATATTTTTTGAACTTGCAAAAAGATCTACCCAATTCATAAGTTCTAAGATCAAAGTGCCAATTGCAAATGGAATTATTAATGATATATAGAGAGGTAAAATAATTATATTGCAGTGCTAAAAAGCTAGTACTTAATTTTGTTTTTGAATATATCTAAAACAGTAAAATAAATGAAAATCAAGTATCTAACTTGAAACCTTTATATTCTCCTCTGATTGGGAATATCCAGTATCTAAAACAGTAAAACAAATGAAAATCCAGTATCTAAGCATATTTTTCATGGATTGTTCAGACAATCCATAAAACTGTCATCGTCGAAAGAAACCAAATATAAGAAAAATAAGAAAAATAAGAAGGGGCTCATATCAAGTGTAGTTTTAAGGAACTGTCATCGTGGAAGGAAACCAAATATAGAAGCCAGAAATGGAAACAGAAAGAGGAATGGTAGAGAATGAGGATACACCAGGCTAACATAGCGGCATTTTCCTCATCTCTCTCTCATCCCTTCTTTCTCTTCAGCACACGCACACAAAGAGACATCAGCAACAACAGCAAGAGCGACAACAACATCAATAATAATAAATTATAATAAACGAGATGTCTCTATATGGGTTTCCAGATCTCCACTTGAGCCCTCTCTTTCTAATCACAGCCCAATTAAGAACATAGACGACAGCCACTAAACAACTAAATAGTAGGCTTTTCAGATTCTCAAAATGGCATTTTCTGACAAATTATCTCACAAACACTAATACGCCTCTTTCATGGATTCTACGACCAACCCCATTTTGGTATACAACATCCTTAGATGACAATTAACCCATTTTGGTAAATAGCATGCTTAGATGACAATGATATGTCTAATATCCAGTATCCAAAGCAGTAAAAGAAATGAAAATTTCCAGTATCTAGGCATGTTTGTCTATTCTTCATCCCAACTTTGCCAATGATGTTTCTGGCTCCAAAAGAAACCTGCACACAGGTTTGTTCAGACCAATTCTTGATAGATTTGGGAATTCTGAAGATTTTAGATACAGGATGACAAATTATCTCACAAACACTAATACACCTCTTTCATGGATTCTATGACCAACCCCATTTTGGTATACAGCATCCTTAGATGACAATTAACCCATTTTGATAAATAGCATGCTTAGATGACAATGATATGGTTAATATCCAGTATCTAAAACAGTAAAAGAAATGAAAATTTCTAGTATCTAAGCATGTTTGCCTATTCTTCTTCCCTACTTTGCCAATAATGTTTCCGGCTCCAAAAGAAACTTGCACACAGGTTTGTTCAGACCAATTCTTGACAGATTTGGGAATTCTGAAGATTTTAGATCCAGGATGACAAATTAGAGCACAAACACTAATACGCCTCTTTCATCGATTCTATGACCAACCCCATTTTGGTATACAACATCCTTAGATGACAATTAACCCATTTGGGTAAATAGCATGCTAAGATGACAATGATATGGGTAATATCCAGTATCTAAAACAGTAAAAGAAATGAAAATTTCCAGTATCTAAGCATGTTTCTCTATTCTTCATCCCAACTTTGCCAATGATGTTTCCGGCTCCAAAAGAAACCTGCACACAGGTTTGTTCAGACCAATTCTTGACAGATTTGGGAATTCTGAAGATTTTAGATCCAGGATGACAAATTAGAGTACAAAGAATAATACGCCTCTTTCATGGATTCTATGACCAACCCCATTTTGGTATACAACATCCTTAGATGACAATTAACCCATTTTGGTAAATAGCATGCTTAGATGACAATGATATGGCTAATATCCAGTATCTAAAACAGTAAAAGAAATGAAAATTGGTCAATATCTAAGCATGTTTGTCTATTCTTCATCCCAACTTTGCCAATGATGTTTCCGGCTCCAAAAGAAACCAGCACACAGGTTTGTTCAGACCAATTCTTGACAGATTTGGGAATTCTGAAGATTTTAGATCCAGGATGACAAATAAAATTAAAAAAGATTAATACGCCTCTTTCATGGATTCTATGACCAACCCCATTTTGGTATACAGCATCTTTACATGACAATTAACCCATTTTGGTAAATAGCATGCTTAGATGACAATGATATGGCTAATATCCAGAAACTAAAACAGTAAAAGAAATAAAAATTGGTCAATATCTAAGCATGTTTGTCTATTCTTCATCCCAACTTTGCCAATGATGTTTCCGGCTCCAAAAGAAACCTGCACACAGGTTTGTTCAGACCAATTCTTGACAGATTTGGGAATTCTGAAGATTTTAGATACAGGATGACAAATTATCTCACAAACACTAATACGCCTCTTTCATGGATTCTATGACCAACCCCATTTTGGTATACAGCATCCTTAGATGACAATTAACCCATTTTGGTAAATAGCATGCTTAGATGACAATGATATGGCTAATATCCAGTATCTAAAACAGTAAAATTATAAGCTCACAATGCAGACTCGCAAACACTAATACGTGTCTTTCATACATTCATAATTATAAGCTCTTCAAAATTACCAATTTAAAGACTTACCGGTGGTGGGACTTGAGATTGCTGCCTTATTAACTGGGACATTTGTTCTTGGAGGAGTGCCACTTGTGCCTTTAGTTCTATCATCTCCTCGTCCCGAGTCCCACTTGAAGTAGATTCACTCCGTCCGAATAACCACGAGGGGGTTGGTCCTAGCCCCATACCACGGACACGTCCATGCCTCTCCTTTCCCCTCACTACGGTCAAGGCAAGTCGCTGCCGGGTACGGAAATCTGTGGAAGCCACCGTACGGTCAGAATCTGAAGCGGAAGAGATTTCATCAAACTTTTTCCGAGCGTTAGTTTGTAAAAGGACATATAGTCAGAGTTAAAAGCAGAAGATATTTCGACTATCATTAGCCATTTACAAAAATAAGCTATAAATCATCAAAAAGTAAAAGCAACTGAAGATATATATAAACAATAAAATCAGATATACACATATAAAAAGATGAGCAAACCTTTAAAATAAAACCACTTTGAAACTATTATTTTACTGTTTGTATAATAGTGCACCCGAACTTTTATGTTACTGTTTGTATAACAATTTTTCAACACCATTGACCCTGTCATTCTTATGTCAATTGCTAATCGGTCCCGGTGTTGTCTACTAGTATTACTAATTGCATAAACATATAACATTGCTATAGCCTATAGTAGTAAATTTCTAAAAGCTCATCACTAAAATATTATGTCATAGCCTATAGTCAATTTTGTGTTCCAACTCAATTCACCAAATATTTAATTACCCATCACTAAAGTAGTTATAATGATAGTCAATTGTAGATCTGATAGATATTAGTTCACAAATTACCATAATCCGTTGTGCCTCAGGGGTCGCATACGTCCCATCCTTCGACTTGTGGGTGGCATCGAAAAAATCTATGTCGCCAAACTCCGTAGGACCCCCCAAATCTTCTTCCTATATATTAGTAAGATGAATTTATTATAAACAAATAACTGTAAGTCAAAACTGTTCAATTTGATTGCGCTTACCAATTCTTTCCGAACGAGGGCAAAGCTCTGTGTGCCAGCGGTGTGCAACACAAGCTGCTTTGACCGACTGGAAACACTGACCTCCGCCCTTTTCTGTACATGCCATAATGAAGTTAACAAAAAATTTAATTAGAGTAGCCATACAACCACAAATTCATTAAATTTTGGTTAGTAATGTAAATACCTGACCGACCGCCGAACTCCAGTAGTGCACAAGGAATTGCCAATCCGAAGGCTCCACATCGGGTGGCACATCCCTTGCATTATCTGCCTCTGACTGGTTTTTGTCAAAAAACCTAGCCTTCAAGTCACTCTTGTAGTCTCTCCACTTTTTGGAGAGTACTTTTCAACCCAAGGCGTAAGGGAGTCCGGGAACGAGAAGTATTGCTGCAAAATTTATGAAGTTTAACAAAAGGATAAATGAATTGCATAAACCAACTACCCATCACTAAAAATACATATTTCATTAATATATACATGTATGAATTCCCTAATTTGATTTCATACTGTACATGGTTTGATTTCATTAAAACAGGATGTATATAATTCTATTGTGGTGATAATCCCTTTTTCATACTTTCAGATTGCCTATACATATGAATTGCATAAACCAATTATTTATTTTAGATGGGAATTACCTTGATTGTTGTAATTGCAGTTGCCTTTGTCGCGGTGGGCACCTTCGGCCAACTCTCGTACGACAAAGGAAATCTGTGGGTTCCTTGCTATTACCCAATAAAGGATGAGAATTTATTTGTATTATCACCAACCGGTTGCCCGACACTATTTTCCTCCACCACAATCTGTTCGTCGTTCTTAAGTTTCCATATGTCCGTCATCTTAGTTCGCCCTCGATGTTTCTTGACAGTGGGCGTGCTACCCTCCCCCTCCTCTGTCTGACTGCCACTATTATGTAGTGGCTGCTCATCCCTATAGATTTTGTTGCCATCATTTACGTTGATCCTTTTTCCACGCCTCGGCATCTTGTACCTGTCAAAGATTCAATAAATTCATTAGAGGAGCAAAATTAATTAATAACATAGTTTAATGTAAATGGCACAAAGCAGTAGAAAATAGAAACCGTCGTTGCTAACATCAAGGTTACAACAATACACTAATGGTTGAGAGCAAATTGGTAGCTGAAAAAGAATGAATGTATGACCTACATCAATAACGCTAACATCCCATGTTCAACTTCAATAACGCTAGGCATTGGATTATATAAATTGCAGGCAAAATGGTAGATGAAAATAAAAACATTTGCAATGTTGCTTTGTTAAAGTTATGATTATTATTATCTCCTCAGACTTGGAAACACAATGTAAGGAAAACTAGTAAAAATGTAGCACAGCATTAAAAATCTAGCATCCATAGCCTTAAATGGTATAGAATAACCATCAAAGGTAATCCATAACCCAGGCGACAAAGAGTGACAAAGAGGAACAATCTATAGATCTCGTTCCATTCTTAAATTAACAGATAATTAAACCAATTATTAAATTCACATACAATATGTTCGGAATTACAAGACATAATATTACAACAAGATTTAAGACACGAAAATTACAGGACATATAATATTAAGATTGAAAATCAAGTAAACTACAATACGAAATCTTCCAATACATCGCCCTCTTCTCTATCCTTGCGGAGCCAAGTCTCGCAAATTCCGCTATCGGTTGTGTTTACATCAAACATAGAAAACTCAGAAGCAATGTAATTGTTCATGAATTCATTGTCTTCATCTTCTGAAGTATCGCCCAGTTGGAATACATCTCTTGGTTGCATAATGAGAGCCACATACGATTTTGGCAGGATTGGATCTTCAATGTAGAACACTTGTTGCACTTGGGATGGGAACACAAATAGTTCGTGGCTAATGTGTGTACCGATGTGAATCAATTTTGAGAAGTTTACAACTGTGAAGCCTAACTTATCCTTTTTATTAGCAAAATTCCTATCAGACTCAGCCCAATCCCCACGAAATAAGACAACACGAAAATGACCAAAATAATTCAACTCAATGATATCCGTAAGCACTCTATAGTAGTCGAGATCTCCATCTACAGGCCTCGTCTGACTTGGAAGCATAACTTCTAGTCTTAGAAGTCACTACCATTCCACTATTTTGAGATTTCAAATTACATTCACGATCCTTAGTACGAAATCTAAAGCCATTGAATATGTATCCTCCGTATCTTTTGATCATCTTATAGGGACCTTTGGTAAGTACTTGTATTTCAGATGACACACCTTCAGGACCCAAAGAATGTACCTATAAATTTTGCACAAATCGTATCAGCACTGTGGATAATGTAGATATAATCAAGATTAACTTGCATTTTCCTAATTCACTTACATGAGATTCAAACCACTTATGAAAATTTTCATTCATCAACTTGTTTTGTTCACGTGGTGGCAGTCTTCTTGGTCTAGCACTTCGTTTGATGTCCCTGACAAATTCGCTAAAATATAAGCAATTGAAATAAGGAATAACAAATGTAAGTTAATATCGAACTCTGCGGTTTTCACTATATTCAATTTAAATTCAAAAGCAACTTACTTTCGAAATGGCTCCACTGATGCATGGTGGTCTAGCACATATCGATGTGCATGTTCCCACGTTAAGTTATCTAGCTCAAATGCATCAACTTTACCAATAGTAATGCCAGCGGTATCGAAAAGATATTTAGCACCATCAAGGTTGGAAATGTCTGGATTTCTCCTTGGTCTAGTCAAAGATGTCTCTACATCCTGCAGATACCTTGAACAAAAATGTGAACACTCCTCTGATAGATATCCCTGAGCTATTGACCCTTCAGAAAATGCTCTATTTTTAACATAACCCTTAGGTCGGTATAGGTACCTAAACATGTACAATTAATGAATTAGAGCGGAGTAAGGGAATAAAAGAAATGAGCTTTTTAGAATTCAGTTTTGTAAGATGCATGAATTCTTTTACCTCTCAATGGGGTATATCCACCGATAATGAACAGGTCCACCGATTCTGGCTTCACCAGCAAGGTGGATTATCAAGTGAATCATTATAATGAAGAACGATGGACGAAATATCATCTCCAATATACTAAGTGTCAATGCCGCGCGCTGCTCCAATTGGTCAATATCTTCAATACGAAGCATTCTTGAGCAAATATTTTTATATATGCTACAAAGATCTTTCAGGACAGTAGTGATTTGCTCACACATTGAAGACCTTAGGGCCACAGGAAGGAGATCCTACATTAGGATGTGCTAGTCGTGTGACTTTAGACCCTGAAGCCTCTTCTCCTTAAAGTTAACACACCTTGTTATGTTAGAAGAATAGCCATCAGGAACTTTAAGTTCCAGTAGAACTTTGCAAAACAATTCCAACTCCGATTTTGACATTGAATAGATTGCAGGAGGTAGGAGTACTCTCCCGTTCGGTAATTCCTCTGGGTGCAACTCATGTCGGATGCCCATTGACTTCAAATCAAGTCGGCTCTTAAGATTGTCGTTTGTCTTCCGGTCATCTCCCATAACTATTCCTATGCAATTTTCACCAATATTTTTTCCGATATACATCACATCTAAATTATGTCGCAATAAGTTGAATTCCCAATACGACAACTTGAAGAAAATACTCTTCTTCTTTCATGCACCTAAACTCGTCATGTTCTGATACTCATCTTCACCACATAGATCGGTCTCCTCATCTTGCTCCGGCCTTGCCCTTTTCTTGCCCTTTTTGCTGACTTGTGGTTCTTTTCCATATTTGAACTAATGACCAGCTACCCGCCTCAAAATATTTGACCCGGAAGTAGCTCCAGGAGCATGTTCCCACTCGTCGATACCATCAAATGTCGTTGTCTCGGCCCGAAATATATGTGTGTCAGGAAACCATCTCCTATGACCCATATAGCAAAACTTTCTACCATTGTACAACCACCTTGAACTAGTTTGGTCAGCACAACAAGGACATGCATAACGTCCTTTAGTACTATATCCAGATAAATTTATATATGCTGGAAAATCATTGATTGTCAAAGACAACACGACCCGAAGAGAAAATATTTCTTTAACCATTGCATCATAGGTTGGAACACCCACCCACAATTTCTGGTTCAATAATTAACGGCTGTAGGTACACATCTATATCATTTCCAGGACCTTTCGGTCCAGGAACTATCATAGACAAAATAAATGAGGACTGCTTCATGCATTTCCAAGGTGGCAAATTGTATGGTATTAACACAACAGGCCATATGCTGTATGTACTACTCATTTGCCTAAAAGGGTTGAAACCATCACTAGCTAGTCCAAGTCTCACATTCCGTGGATCTTCCGCAAAATCGGGATATCTTTCATCAAATTTTTTCCAAGATTGAGAATCAGCAGGATGTCTAAGAATCTCATCATTAATGCGACCTTCCGCATGCCATTTCATATCAGAAGAAGTTTTCGAAGACATAAATAACCTCTGTAGCCTAGGAATCAGAGGAAAGTAACGCAATAGTTTGGCAGGCTTCTTTCTCCTACTTCGCTTAGTAGATCCACTGGCTTGATCGTCTTGATTTGGTGTTTCTGACCATTTCGAAGAACCACAGACTTCACAATTCTCCAGACTTTCCTTACCTCTCGTGAAAAGTATACAATCATTTGGACATGCTGCTATCTTCTCATACCCTAGATCGAAAGAACTTGGGAATTTTTTGATTTTATAGGCTGAGTTTAGAATATAGATTTCTGGAAATGCTTCATTCAACAGTTCAAGTAGCATAGTGAAGGACTTAGCAGACCACCCGTTTAAACATTTAATCTGAAATAGTCTGACAATGAATGAGAAATTAGAGAATTTGGTGCAATCGCGGTACAACGGAGTACTAGCATCTTCAAGCAACTTAGCGAAGGATTCTTGCTGTTTATTATTTTCAGGGGCGGGATCAGACATTTCCTCGTCCACCTCACCACCAATGTGTGATGTTTCTGTTGACTCATTATGAACTTGGGTTGTTGAATTATTGGTGTGGAAAGAAACATTATGAATCTCCAAGGCGTCTTGCAACAAAGCATGCATCTCATCGGGAACACTTAAGTCTTCGTTCACTAAGGGCTCATCTTCATTTTCTAATACAACCGGACGAACAGGAGCTGACATATGATCATTTCCATGACAAAACCACCGTGTGTACCCTTGAAGAAAACCGTTGACAACCAAATGTGTATGTACTACGTCACATGTCCTCAAATTACAATTTGTACACCGGAGGCATGGACAAAGAATTAAGTTGGGATCACGGGAATGTCGTTTGGCAAAGATAATAAAATCTTTAATACCATCCCGGTACTCCTTGGATAATCGTGGTTTACTAATCCAAGTTCTATCCATTATAACAATAGCAGACAATCTAAAATTAAAATTTGATATATTAAATAGTATTAGATTTAAAAGGCTTTTTTTATATTTAATTTCACCTTCTTTAAAAACACCCCTAGCTGCAAATAAATAAACGATATAACAATTAACTGTAAAATAAAAAAATCTCAGTTCCAAAATGTATAAAAAATAATTAAATCTTAATACAATGTACTCTATTCACATAACCCTAAACTACCTTTGTGGAAATTATCTCAACCACCTTAGTGGCATTTTATCGCACACCTTGTGTTCGAGTGTAATATCGATTCGACTATAGTCTCCTCTGTATTTGGCTTTCCGTTCAAGGAGATGATGATGGTAAAGGGTATTTGCTGAGGAAGAGGAATAGGACGAATAACGAGGGCACCGTGCTGTAAATACGATAACAAGAAGATCTGATGACTCATGAACTATTCTGTTCAGGGCTACTAATAATCAGTTACTTATCCCAAAATAATAATAATCCATATACCTCATCTACATTTGTTCTCATTTAACCTTAATTAAAGTGGACTACATTTGTTCTCATCTATCCCAAAATAATAATAATAATAATAAAAATGTGAACTATCAAAGAACAATGTCAAAAGGTATCCATCACCCCAAATCACCAACTCCAAATTTACATTTACTCATTCTCTCATAAAACACCCATCCCTAAATACCACAAACAAATTATATTCTCCTCTATTATCATTTGTCAAGCAAACAGTTTACTCAATGATGGACAACAACTAAAAAATGGAAATTTCTTATTTAACTTCCTAAGTTTACTCCATACTTGCATGACATCTCAAGCATCTAAAATATAATCTACAAACTATTCCTTACCAAATGTCCAAACACCTAAATCATGGACCAAATGACATATCTAATACAGAATTGGAAACATTAAATGAAATTTCACACGATAACACATCAATCTAGTAAACCCACTTAATTCCACAGCCAAGATCTCATCTCGCGAGGCATCAAACATCATTATGCAATCAAAAAAGACCTTCATGTTCTAGTTCACAGTATCACAAACACAATATATCCAACATATTTTGTAAATAGTAACGGATGAAAAATAAATGAAGAACTCTTCAATCATGAAGATGTTCTCATGAAATCCCAAGCATCGGAAAAAAAACGAGAAGAATAAAGCATTATACCACTCAATGTCCGAGGAGTTGTTGACGGTGGGGGGGACTGGGGCTGTCGGAGATGGCGGTGGGGGAGACTGGGACTGGGGCGACGACGGAGGATATGGAGACGGTGATTGTGGGGCTGTCGGAGATGGCTCCTTTCGAACGCCTCTCGGATAGGGCGTTTTGGGAACTCCAAAATTGACGGTAAGAGAGAGAGAGGGAAGATGAAGGAAAGAGGGAGTTTTGATCGGCTTTGGGAACTCCAAATTCGACGAAGGGAAGGAGGGAAAACGAAGGGCGACGCGCGAAAAAATTGGGTTTGGAAAAAAAGCGTGCGAAATGTTAGGGTTCGCAGGGATTTATTTCAGTTAATTCACCGGCGTTTTAAAAAACAAATGCCGGTGAATGGGAGAAGATTTTTGGTCACATTCATCTGTATATTTGCCGGCGTGTTTTATTAAAACACCGGTGAATATTACCCTTCACCGGCGTTTTATCACAAAACGCCGGTGAATATCATAATTCTCCGGTGTTTAATGGAGGCCGTCGGCGTATAGCCATCCAATCTGACGCTCTTTTCCTGGTCTCTTCCTACCCCGGCGCGAATGGTAAAACGCCAGGGAAGATACGCTGGTAAATCGACGATGTGTTGTAGTGCAAAGTGAAGCTACTGAGTTATGGTGTGACAACACGTCAACAATAGCAATGACCAAGAATCCAGCATTCCATGCTAGAACCAAACACATTGATGTGCAACATCATTTTATTAGAAAGCTGGTGTCCGAGGAGAAGATTGTTCTAAAGTTCTGTGGAACAAATGATCAAGATGCAAATTTGTTCACAAAGGCATTGAGTTCAGCAAAGCATCAATTTTTCTTAGAGAAGATTGGAATGCGAGAGTTCGAATCAAGGGGAGGTGTTGAAGTGTGATTCAAACCTGAAACCAACCCAGTCAAGTTGCATGATCTCGGGAAACAACCCAATCCAGTCAAGTCAGTTGCATGATCTCAGGAAACAACCCAACCCAGTCAAGTCAGTTGCATGATTTCAGGAAAACAATCCAGTCAAGTTTGTTGCTATTTCTTAGCTATTGTTTAGGAGTTTTCAGTTTAGTTTAATTTACTTCCTAGCTTATTTAAGTCTTGTAATACTCATTATTTTTCAATCAATAAAAAAAAAAGGAAGCAGATTGTCTTTCCTTTCCACAGATATCTTTCCTCTGCATCTTTCCTCTCATTCTCACATCTTCTTCCGCTCTCAAAAAAACCAACAACAATAAATTGTAGAGTTTTGGTTATCGTATATACGAGATAAATTCTTATCTCGAATTGCGGTTTGAAGATGACTAAAGTTCTGCAATCGTACACATCCAAGGTCCATAGGCCAACATAATGTCTCGCATGCAACATACTCATATCACGGCCTCCAACCTTCTTTTTCCAAAGAAAAGCTGGAAAGTATCTATCAATATGATCCACTACACTACATGGGACCCAACCACGCAACATCGAATAAAGTGGCATTGCTTGAACCACACTACGTACTGACAAGAGCTACCATTCCAGCAAAAGATAGTGTAGTAGCTTCCAACCCGACAACCGCGGACGAACCTTTTCAAACAAACTTTCATATTCCGAAGTAGCCACCCTGTCCAAGCTTATAATGGATCCAAGATACTTAAATGGCAGTCGACCCTCATTCACTTGCAAATCTCAACTAGCTTGACATTGAACCGTAGTGCGTGGAGACACACACACCCCAAAATAACAAGATGACTTAAATATGAATTTGCACCATCTACACTAATAACGGATAAACGTTGCAGTTGAACTTGCTGATTAATCATACATGATAGGACTTCAGAACAAAGAATAAAAAGATACGGGGATAGCGAACATCCTTGTTTGAGACCCATAAATGAAGATAACCACTCGGTTGGAGAACCATTAACTGGAAAACTTTGGAGCAACTACACATGTCACATATCCAACAAAACTTTCATGAAATCCAAACCTACGAAGCATGGCCTCAAGAAAATCCCAACGAATTCTGTCATATCCTCTCACCACATCGAGTTTAATGGCTACAAAATGAGAGCACTTACGTTTCTTCTTCATAGAGTGGAACAATATATTTTCTGTGATGAACCGTCGGGGATAAAAGCTCCATTCTCTTCAGACAAAAAATTAACAAGATGTCGTTTTAGTAGAGAACAAGAAGTTTAGTCATCATTTTGTACACAAAATTGCACAAGCTAATCGGTCTGAATTCCTTGGGTTGAGAGGTATTCATTACTTTGGAAATGAGAGTAACATAAGTAGCCTTCCACTGCATGAGCATAGAACCAGTCCTACTGAACTCCATGATAGAATCAGTCACATCTCGAACAATTATATTCCAATAATGTTTGTAAAAATATCGCGAGAAATATTGTAGTACGATGAAAGAATGCAGTGTAATGATCTCCATCATGAATCCAATTCACTCTTGATTTTTGCATCCAGAGGCTTTCTTGTAGAGCTAAATTTTCATGCAATGAACATGTTAACAAACTGTGGTTTTGAAACTCAACATCAGTCAAACCTTTGATACCTTAAATATCATGAAGACCACGAACTTATTCAGTAAGTTTCTTTCCATTCTCACATAAGTTACCAACCTCTTTTTTGTTCCACTCTTTGAAAGCATTCTTTATGCACGTGCTACGATCAAAAAGTTGATAAAGCGGATCTCCTTCACATGCTGTTTTACAAGCACTTTGAACAACCTACTTTGATGAAGGTAGTTGAGTCCATAATTTTTCAAAATGAAAAGGTTTCGGTCCACTCCTATATCATACACACGTATCTAGCAAGAGCGGGCACTGATCAGATGCTACTCGTGCCAAATTCTTATACTACAACACACGGTGAATTTACCGGCGTATATTTTCCGGCATTTTGCCAGGAACGCCGGGTAGGAAGAGACCAGGAATCGGACATCAAATTGGATGGTTATACGCCGGCGGTCTCTATAAAACGCCGGGGAATTATGGTATTCACCGGCGTTTTATATTAAAACGCCGGTGAAGGCCATATTTACCGGTGTTTAACTACAAACGCCGGTATAAGGTTTGGAATAAATTTCCCCCAAACCCTATACCATTAAAAAAAAAAACCCAAATTTTTTTCCCCCTTCTCCCTCGCGCTCTCCCGCCTCTGCCGTGGCCGCCATCGTCGTGCCCTCCGTCGTCGTCCCCGTGCTCCGTCGTCCTCCGTCGTCCACTCTCTCACTCCCGTCGTCGCTGCAAGCCTCCCCAACCCTCTCTCTCTTACTCGCATCGTCACCAGCCTTCCACCATCGCCGCCCCCTCCCCCGCCGTCGCCCTTTTCCCCCCTCGTCGCCCCCCTCCCCTGCAGTCGTTCCTTCAATTGACACAAACCCTAGGTTTGTTCTTGAAATTTCTGAAACGTTTTATTTTTAAAATTTTTGTTTCTGAAATTTCTACACAAACCCTAGGATGATGTAGTTGGTATGTTCTTGAGATTGGTTCTACAATTTTTTCCAACTCTCTAATTTAGCTTGCTACTTGAGATTGGTTCTTGAGATTCTTGAGATTGGTTCTTCAGATTGGTATTACTAGGTATGACCATGGAACAATTTGGGTTTGAAAGAGAAGAATGCGATAATTTCTGAGCTGGGTTGTTAATAGGGATAATTTGGAGCCAAGTTGCCTGAGTACAAAATTTCACTTGTGCTACATTTCACATATAGTTGTAGCACGAAAATTAAATTGCCTTCATGTATTGTATATTTGGATTTTGGTATACAACATCCTTAGATGATAGTTAACCCATTTTGGTAAAAAAGCATGCTAAGATGACAATCAGATAGCTAATATCCAGCATCTTTAACAGTAAAAGAAAATAAAAATTTCCAGTATCAAAGCATGTTTGTCTATTAATTCTTCATACCAACTTTGCCAATGATGTGTCTGGCTCCAAAAGAAACCTGCACAAGGTTTGTTCTGACCAATTCTTGTACAGATTTGGGAATTCTGAAGTTTTTAGATCCAGAATCACAAATTTTGATTCGGCTGTGATTGGATGGTTTAGTGACTGTCGTATATGTTCTTAATTGGACTGTGATTAGAAAGAGACGAGTTGGAGTGGAGATCTGGAAACCCATATAGAGACATCTCGTTCATAATAATTTATTATTATTGTTGTTCTTATCGCTCTTGCTGTTATTGCTGATATCTCTTTGTGTGCGTTTGCTGAAGAGAAAGAAGGGATGAGAGAGAGATGAGAAAAATACCGCTATGTTAGCCTGGTGTATCCTCATTCTTTACCATTCTTCTTTCTGGCTTCTATATTTGGTTTCCTTCCACGATGACACTTTCTTAAAACTACACTTAATAAGAGTCCTATTCTTATTTTTCTTCAATAAAAATGGGAGTTTTGGTGATCCAACAAACATGTACCCGCATACTTCCAAATGGCATTTTCTTTAGAAAGTCGGTCTCCAAAGAATCGATCTATGACTAGAATCTCCAATCAAAGCCCAATCAAAATTTGTCATCCTGGATCTAAAATTTTCAGAATTCCCAAATTTGTACAAGAATTGGGCTGAACAAACCTGTGTGCAGGTTTCTCTTTGAGCCGGAAACATCATGATTTAGTTGGGATGAAGAATTAATAGACAAACATGCTTAGATACTGAAAATTTTTATTTTCTTTTACTGTTAAAGATACTGGATATTAGCCATCTGATTGTCATCTTAGCATGCTTTTTTATCAAAATGGGTTAACTGTCATCTAAGGATGCAGTATACCAAAATCCAAATCTGTACAAGAATTGGGCTGAACAAACCTGTGTGCAGGTTTCCCTTTGAGCTGGAAACATCATGATTTAGTTGGGATGAAGAATTAATAGACAAACATGCTTAGATACTAGAAATTTTCATTTTCTTTTACTGTTAAAGATGCTGGATATTAGCCATCTGATTGTCATCTTAGCATGCTTTTTTTACCAAAATGGGTTAACTGTCATCTAAGGATGCTGTATACCAAAATCCAAATCTGTACAAGAAATGGGCTGAACAAACCTGTGTGCAGGTTTCTCTTTGAGCTGGAAACATCATGATTTAGTTGGGATGAAGAATTAATAGACAAACATGCTTAGATACTGAAAATTTTCATTTTCTTTTACTGTTAAAGATGCTGGATATTAGCCATCTGATTGTCATCTTAGCATGCTTTTTTACCAAAATGGGTTAACTGTCATCTAAGGATGTTGTATACCAAAATCCAAATCTGTACAAGAAATTGGCTGAACAGACCTGTGTGCAGGTTTCTCTTTGAGCTGGAAACATCATGATTTAGTTGGGATGAAGAATTAATAGACAACATGCTTAGATACTGGAAATTTTTATTTTCTTTCACTGTTAAAGATGCTGGATATTAGCCATCTGATTGTCATCTTAGCATGCTTTTTTTACCAAAATGGGTTAACTGTCATCTAAGGATGCTGTATACCAAAATCCAAATATGTACAAGAAATGGGCTGAACAAACCTGTGTGCAGGTTTCTCTTTGAGCTGGAAACATAATGATTTAGTTGGGATGAATAATTAATAGACAAACATGCTTAGATACTGAAAATTTTCATTTTCTTTTATTGTTAAAGATGATGGATATTAGCCATCTGATTGTCATCTTAGCATGCTTTTTTACCAAAATGGGTTAACTGTCATCTAAGGATGCTGTATACCAAAATCCAAATCTGTACAAGAAATGGGCTGAACAGACCTGTGTGCAGGTTTCTCTTTGAGCTGGAAACATCATGATTTAGTTAGGATGAAGAATTAATAGACAAACATGCTTAGATACTGAAAATTTTCATTTTCTTTCACTGTTAAAGATGCTGGATATTAGCTATCTGATTGTCATCTTAGCATGCTTTTTTTACCAAAATAGGTTAACTGTCATCTAAGGATGCTGTATACCAAAATCCAAATCTGTACAAGAAATGGGCTGAACAAACCTGTGTGCAGGTTTCTCTTTGAGCTGGAAACATCATGATTTAGTTGGGATGAAGAATTAATAGACAAACATGCTTAGATACTAAAAATTTTCATTTTCTTTTACTGTTAAAGATGCTGGATATTAGCCATCTGATTGTCATCTTAGCATGCTTTTTTACCAAAATGGGTTAACTGTCATCTAAGGATGCTGTATACCAAAATCCAAATCTGTACAAGAAATGGGCTGAACAGACCTGTATGCAGGTTTCTCTTTGAGCTGGAAACATCATGATTTAGTTGGGATGAAAAATTAATAGACAAATATGCTTAGATACTGGAAATTTTCATTTTCTTTCACTGTTAAAGATGTTGGATATTAGCCATCTGATTGTCATCTTAGCTTGCTTTTTTTACCAAAATGGGTTAACTGTCATCTAAGGATGCTGTATACCAAAATCCAAATCTGTACAAGAAATGGGCTGAACAAACCTGTGTGCAGGTTTCTCTTTGAGCTGGAAACATCATGATTTAGTTGGGATGAAGAATTAATAGACAAACATGCTTAGAAACTGAAAATTTTCATTTTCTTTTACTGTTAAAGATGCTGGATATTAGCCATCTGATTGTCATCTTAGCATGCTTTTTTACTAAAATGGGTTAACTGTCGTCTAAGGATGCTGTATACCAAAATCCAAATCTGTACAAGAATTGGGCTGAACAGACCTGTGTGCAGGTTTCTCTTTGAGCTGGAAACATCATGATTTAGTTGGGATGAAAAATTAATCGACAAACATGCTTAGATACTGGAAATTTTTATTTTCTTTCACTGTTAAAGATGCTGGATATTAGCCATCTGATTGTCATCTTAGCATGCTTTTTTTTACCAAAATGGGTTAACTGTCATCTAAGGATGTTGTATACCAAAATCCAAATCTGTACAAGAAATGGGCTGAACAAACCTGTGTGCAGGTTTCTCTTTGAGCTGGAAACATCATGATTTAGTTGGGATGAAGAATTAATAGACAAACATGCTTAGATACTGAAAATTTTCATTTTCTTTTACTGTTAAAGATGCTGGATATTAGCCATCTGATTGTCATCTTAGCATGCTTTTTTACCAAAATGGGTTAACTGTCATCTAAGGATGTTGTATACCAAAATCCAAATCTGTACAAGAAATTGGCTGAACAGACCTGTGTGCAGGTTTCTCTTTGAGCTGGAAACATCATGATTTAGTTGGGATGAAGAATTAATAGACAACATGCTTAGATACTGGAAATTTTTATTTTCTTTCACTGTTAAAGATGCTGGATATTAGCCATCTGATTGTCATCTTAGCATGCTTTTTTTACCAAAATGGGTTAACTGTCATCTAAGGATGCTGTATACCAAAATCCAAATATGTACAAGAAATGGGCTGAACAAACCTGTGTGCAGGTTTCTCTTTGAGCTGGAAACATAATGATTTAGTTGGGATGAATAATTAATAGACAAACATGCTTAGATACTGAAAATTTTCATTTTCTTTTATTGTTAAAGATGATGGATATTAGCCATCTGATTGTCATCTTAGCATGCTTTTTTACCAAAATGGGTTAACTGTCATCTAAGGATGCTGTATACCAAAATCCAAATCTGTACAAGAAATGGGCTGAACAGACCTGTGTGCAGGTTTCTCTTTGAGCTGGAAACATCATGATTTAGTTAGGATGAAGAATTAATAGACAAACATGCTTAGATACTGAAAATTTTCATTTTCTTTCACTGTTAAAGATGCTGGATATTAGCTATCTGATTGTCATCTTAGCATGCTTTTTTTACCAAAATAGGTTAACTGTCATCTAAGGATGCTGTATACCAAAATCCAAATCTGTACAAGAAATGGGCTGAACAAACCTGTGTGCAGGTTTCTCTTTGAGCTGGAAACATCATGATTTAGTTGGGATGAAGAATTAATAGACAAACATGCTTAGATACTAAAAATTTTCATTTTCTTTTACTGTTAAAGATGCTGGATATTAGCCATCTGATTGTCATCTTAGCATGCTTTTTTACCAAAATGGGTTAACTGTCATCTAAGGATGCTGTATACCAAAATCCAAATCTGTACAAGAAATGGGCTGAACAGACCTGTATGCAGGTTTCTCTTTGAGCTGGAAACATCATGATTTAGTTGGGATGAAAAATTAATAGACAAATATGCTTAGATACTGGAAATTTTCATTTTCTTTCACTGTTAAAGATGTTGGATATTAGCCATCTGATTGTCATCTTAGCTTGCTTTTTTTACCAAAATGGGTTAACTGTCATCTAAGGATGCTGTATACCAAAATCCAAATCTGTACAAGAAATGGGCTGAACAAACCTGTGTGCAGGTTTCTCTTTGAGCTGGAAACATCATGATTTAGTTGGGATGAAGAATTAATAGACAAACATGCTTAGAAACTGAAAATTTTCATTTTCTTTTACTGTTAAAGATGCTGGATATTAGCCATCTGATTGTCATCTTAGCATGCTTTTTTACTAAAATGGGTTAACTGTCGTCTAAGGATGCTGTATACCAAAATCCAAATCTGTACAAGAATTGGGCTGAACAGACCTGTGTGCAGGTTTCTCTTTGAGCTGGAAACATCATGATTTAGTTGGGATGAAAAATTAATCGACAAACATGCTTAGATACTGGAAATTTTTATTTTCTTTCACTGTTAAAGATGCTGGATATTAGCCATCTGATTGTCATCTTAGCATGCTTTTTTTTACCAAAATGGGTTAACTGTCATCTAAGGATGTTGTATACCAAAATCCAAATCTGTACAAGAATTGGGCTGAACAAACCTGTGTGCAGGTTTCTTTTTGAGCCGGAAACATCATGATTTAGTTGGGATGAAGGATTAATAGACAAACATGCTTAGATACTGGAAATTTTCATTTTCTTTTACTGTTAAAGATGCTGTTTTTAGTTGGGATGAAGATTTTTTTTTTTTTTAAATATGGCTACACCGGCGTTTTTACAAGCGCTGGTGTAGCTTTCAGCAAAAAAATGACAGCCTTTACCGGCGGTTTAAGAACGCCGGTGTAGGTAATGGCCAAAAACAGCACTACCAAACGAAAACACACATTCCCTGGCGTTTTTGCGACCGCCGGTGTAGTTTTAACCTACACTGGCGGTCGTAAAAAACGCCGGTGAATATCCCTAACCTACAGCGACGCGCGATCCAGCGACACTTGCACCGGCGATTTATAAAACACCGGTGGTATCTACAGCGGCGTTTATAAACGCCGGTAAATGTGCAAAAA
Organism: Hemerocallis citrina; assembly: GCA_017893485.1. Lineage (NCBI taxonomy): Eukaryota > Viridiplantae > Streptophyta > Magnoliopsida > Asparagales > Asphodelaceae > Hemerocallis > Hemerocallis citrina. The sequence continues at coordinate 288,486,214 of CM030361.1, forward strand.
AATGCCAGTAAAGCCTGTGCGTTTTGTAGTGTTAAGAGATGTATTGGGGAATTATTCTAGCCAATGTCCGGAAACAATGCAACAATCTAATCTTTCCCATATATGGGTTGCTCCACTCCGATTGTTACACCTAGTAAATGTGTGGCCGTAGTACCGAAGATCATGAAACCCGCACTCCCTTATCATATCACAAAATTCTAACACGCCGGCATTTTCAATGAAAAAACCACCAATTTTCTCTGACGCCTCACAAATCACATTGAAATCCCCAATAGTTACAAAGGAAGCCAATATCTTCAACTGCCCGAAGTATATCCCACAAGTTTCTTCTCTCTTCACTCGAATTACTAGCATAAACTCCAACAAGATCCCAACGCTCAATGTTTGCAAATGTCACAACACACACAACTCTTCAACTCCCAGAAAGAACTACATCTAAAATTACCTCATGTCATTTCCAGAAGACAAGAATGCCTCATGAACGACTTATTGTTGGCTGCATTACGACGAACACGACAACCTTGTTCTCTGACACTTGAGTTTCAAGGACTAAAATCTCTGGCCAATAGGAATGCATCATTGATTTACAATACCGAAGCACCTATCAGAAAGAAATGTATAAAATTAACCAAACAAAAAAACTGCTAAATTTTTTGAATATGCATTTTTTACATTTCAAATTCAACCCTTTTGTAAATCAATATCGGCGAGTTTTCTACATTAAGTTTCTATAGTCTTTTTAATATTGGCCAACTTGGGCTTAAGCTAACAGGCCAAAAGGCTGTTAATGGATTAAATTCAGACTGGGAAGTAAAACTAGACCTGAACCATTTGTCAAGAGTTTTGTAACTTGTTTTACTCTTTTAAAGCTGAAAAACCTGATTGGGCTTGTAGTGGGAATTCTCAGCCCAACCCTCGCACTTTTGGGATTTGTTCAAGTTGCTTGATGTGACAAAAAAAGTATGTTCATTATAAGAAGATTTCGATGACCATTTAATGATGCGAAAGAAATACACAAGCAGTGATTTTATTACAATTTTGGATAATAATGTAGAATTGCTGCTCTTATTGAGGCTAACGTGCATCCACTATGTGCATTTGTAGTTTTTTTTTTTTTTTTTTTTTTTGCCATTTCGTAATTTATTATCTAACTATGGAAATAAAATAAGAAATAAAGAAGTCAGGAGCAAGCATATGGGGCAGCTCTAGTAAGGTTTGATAATCTCTAGATATGCAGTGATTGCAAAAACTGAAATTAGAAGGGACAACAATGAACTCTACTCTACCTTTTTCCTAAAAAAAAAAAAACAATGAACTCTACGAATAATCTCATGACATTCATACAATTGATAGGGCTTGCAAACCAAACCAACTAATGCGCATATGTAACTGTAACATTAATTGGCAAAACCAAAAAAAAAAAAAAATCCAATTTATGGGCAATATAAGCATCGAGAACCAGTTTACTAGATTAATCCAGCATTATCCCCATATTTTTTATTGAGTTCTAACTGTAGAATAACTCACCAATGAGATGAAAAACAATAGAATCACAAGCAAGAGAACAAAAAATAATCAAAAGCCAACACGCAACACCACTCGAGATTTTTTCGAGGCTCACCCAATGCAATGGCTACTTTCCGCGCAAAGGCACTCATGCAATTTCCACTAGAAATATGAAGAACAAGTTTACAATTCTCTCAAGAACTCACCGCAAGGTGTAGGGTTTTTCTTTATCTCCCCCTCTCTCTGACGACTGCTAGATTTCCCTATTCTTATAGAACACTCTTTCTCATAACCCTAAAATCGTACTCCATAGAATATATATACATTTACATTATATTAGATCTCAGTCGCAAATCAAACAGCGCCGCGCGGTTGACGACAAACTTGGACGGTCGACAGCAACTGTCCTTCGAGTGTACATGGTTCCAGCAGAGAGCGGGGCGGTCAATTGTGCGGTCAACTATTCATTTCCATCAAGTGTCTCTGCGAGTCTCTTCATCTATTAACCTGGAGAATATCCGATAGCGGTGTAGCATAATTGATGTTTCTTGCTGCCCACTACCTTTGTGAGCATGTCCGTGGATTCTTAGTGCCAATAATCTTAGATAGCTTCAACCATTTATTTTCAACCGTCAATCTAATAAAATGATACCTCATTAGAATATACTGAATACTAGAGTGATATGAAGAGTTTTTTGCCTAAAAAACTGCACTTTGACTGTCACACCATAGCTCTCATATGGGTTGCTTTCTGTCCAAATGTTTCATAAGTCCCGAAATCCACAACATGTCTTTCGTTGCCTTTGTGAGTGTTATATACTCTGACTCCATGGTTAAATGTGCTACAACCATTTGTAACTATAAATCCCAACTAATAGCTATACCTTCAACTGTAAATACATACTCGGTAGTACTTTTGCAACCATCATGATCGCCAAAAAAATCTGCATCCACATAACCATGTATATGCAAAGAATCTTCTCCAAAACAAAGAGAGTGATCTGAAGTACCTACAAGATATCTATAATTCCACTTCACTGAATCACAATGCTATTTACCTGGATTCTTCATGTAACGGCTGGTGACTCTCACTGCTTATACGATGTATGGTCTTGTAGACTTGCATATATCAAACTTCCAACTGCTGAGCATAAGGAACTGCAACTATTTCCTCCATCGTTGCCTTCGTTGTCGGACACACATCCGTAGATAACTTGAGGTGTTTGCCCAAAGGACAAGTGACTGGCCTCGGGCCATCCACAATGAATCTTTTCAACACCTTCTTCACGTAGTCAGCATGTAATATATCTTTTCAATATCTTTTCAACATCTTTTCAAAAGCTTCTTACTTTTCCTTTCTCTATTGATCTTCATGTCAAGTTTTTGCTTTGATTCACCCAAGTCTTTCATCGACAACTCCGAAGCTAGCACATTTTTCACATCCTTGATCTTCTCCATACATGAATCTGCTAACAACATGTCATCCACATATAATATCAAGGTAACTATATTATTATCTTCATATCGGCGAACATAAACACAATGATCCATTTTGCATCTCTCAAAACTATTTCCTCTCATGAAGTAGACAAACTTCAAGTACCATTGCTCTGGTGCCTGTTTATGCCCGTAAAGAATCTTCTTCAGTCGACACAACATGTTTTGCTTCCAAATCTTTGGGTTGTCTCCTGTACAGTTTTTCTTCAACTTCACCATGGAGAAATGTTGTTTTCACATCCAAATACTCTAAGTGCAAGTCTTCAACTGCCACAATACAAAGCATAACCCTGATCGAAGCAATCTTCACTACTGGTGCAAAGATTTCACTATGGTTGACACCTTCCCTTTGAGAGAACACTTTCACAGCACGCATTGCCTTATATCTCTTACTGCCATCTGCCCCATTCTTCAGTCTGAAAATCCATTTTTTCATAAGAGCATGTTTCCCTACAAGTAACTTGGTCAACTCTCAAGTTTGGTTATGTTCCAAGGAGTTCATCTCGTCCCTCATGGTTGACTCCCACTGAATTCGAGTCTTATCATTCAAAGCCTCATCATTATTCTCTATCAATCCTGAATTGGTGTACAGAACATGCTCATGAACTACATTAGCTGATGGATCAAATATCTTGGTTGGCCTTCTCTCTCGTATGGTACTAGTTCACCGACCGGTTTAGATTCCTCAAAATGCTTTGGTTGTACTTCTTCGTCTTGGATATTCTGCTCATTCTCAACAGGCTCATCATGAGACTCCTATGCTACATGTGGTACATGTAACTGATGCTGCATTGTAGGGCCCCCACCACTAGGGTCACCTTTAGAATCTGAATCTGAATCTGACTCTGTACCAATTGTACTGCTTTGACCTGCGTGCATGTCCTTATACAAGATACCATTATTGAATACTACATTCCAGCAGCGAATGACCTTGTTGTCCATAAAATCACAAAGTTTGTAACCAAACTCATCACCGCAATAGCCAATGAACACTTTCTGGATTTCGAATCCTATTTCTTTCTTTCTTCCCTTTCGATCAGTGAATATGCAATACAACTAAAAACTTTCAAATGCGAATAATTGACAGGCTTACCTGAACATAGTTCTTGAGGAATGGCCCCATCAAATGTACTAGACGGGCAATGGTCAATCAGGTACACTGCTGTATACATTGTAGCTGTCAAAAGATGGACCGGAAGATTCGCATGTAGTCTCATGCATCTCGCCCTTTCGAGTATCGTGTAGTTCATTCTTTCTGTTACCTCATTCTCCTGCGAACTCCTAGGAACTGTCATGATTTCTTGGATACCTTCCTTTGTAAGATAGTTAACAAACTATTTACTTGTGTACTTACCACCATTATCTAACTTCAAAGTTTTCACCTTACAACCCGTCTCATTCTCAACCCTGACCTTCCAAGCTTTAAATGCTTCAAACACCTCTGATTTCTCATGAATTGCATGAAACCAAACTTTTCTTATAGCATTATCGATGAATGTGACGAAGTACCTCTTACCACCATAAGAGAATTTCTTAGCTGGATCCCACACATTTGTATGTACCAAATGCAGCTTCCTAAGCTTCTTATCATCCACTTTCAACTGAAAGCCTACTGTTTTCGGTTTACCATTCACACAGTTCTCACAAATATTCATCTCAACATTCTTAAGCCCCGACAAAAGATCCGTAGAACAAAGCTCATTGACACACTTTTCACCAAGGTGTCCCAACCTAACTTGCCATATAATTGAAGAAGAACTACTTATCGATGTTGTAGCAATGATATCAGCTGAATCACTTCCTCTGAGTTGGTATATCGTGTCACCACTCTTTCCTTTTGCCACCGAACTGGCACCTATAGTAACCTTTGGTTCTCCCCGTCCAATGGTTATTGTCAATCCATTTTTGTCTAGTTTACTACTCAAGATTAAAGTCATCCTCAAGCCCAAAATATGTCTTGTCATTCAAAACCAATTGCCCACCATTGCGAGCTTTCACTCTCATTATGCCTCTACCTACAACTGGACATATTTGCCCATTGCCAACTGTAACTGCACCAAAATCACATGTCCTGTAATCCTCAAAAATACCTTCGTGGGTGTACAATGATAAGAAGCACATGAGTCTATACACTAATCATCTTGAATAATTTCAAATCCAGAAGATAAATACAATTCATCTGAATAGGATTCGATACTTACCACATTTGCTCCCTGTGACACTGCTTGCACTTTCTTATACTTTTCGCATTGTTCTCTCCTGGATCCCGACTTCTTACAGTGCCAACACTCACCTTTGCGATGTTGTGCTCTTGACTTAGACAGGTGATTCCTGCTTTGCAACTTCCCTTTGTTATTGCTTCTACCATGGTTATAAACTGACAGCGCGGTGTTGCTAGGATCTGATACCGAAGACTCTCCAGGTATCTTCCTTCTTGCATCCTGATTCATGATGCTACTTACAACATCCTTTAGAGTTTTTCCCATCAGACGTTATTTTTGTGACAGTTTGTTCTATTGTGCTATAACTATCGGGAAGACTAGATAGTAATAGCAACGATTGTGCCCTTTCCTCAAATTTTAACCCTAACGATTCCATTTGATTATAAACCATACAAAATTTATTGACGTGCTCCGCCACCGAACCCCTTTCCGAAAACATCATGTTGACCAACATCTTTAGGTGAAGAATCTGCTTCGCTGCATTTGCTTTCTCAAACATATTTGTCAAAGTCTCCATTGCCTCCTTCGTGGTCGTTGCCTTCTCAATGTGAAATAGCAACTTCACACTTAGCGAAAACTCAATCTGTCCAAGCGCTTTCTGAACCAATCTATTCCAATCCGCTAACGGAACCGGATCTCCCTTCGCCCCTTCTGGCTTCATGCTAAACAATGGATCATCTAGATCCTTCTGACGGATATACACTATTATGTTGATCTTCTGCATTGTGAAATCTGTTATATCGAACTCCTTGACTCTACTCTTGTCTCTCATATCAATCAATGCTACCAACTGGGTACTCTGATACCACTTTGTTGAGTTCTAACCACGGAATAACTTACCAACGAGATGCAAAAAAATAGAATCACTAGCAAGAGAACAAAAAAAATTAAATGACAACATACAAGAACATGCGAGAATTTTTTGAGGTTCACCCGATACAATGGCTACATCCCCGAGCAAAGGCACTCCTGCGATTTTCACTAGATATATGAACAAGTTTACAATTCTCCCAAGAGCTGACCCTAAGGTGCAGGATTTTTCTCTATCTCCCTCTGTCTCTCTCTATGACGGCAGCTAGATTTTTCTATTCTGATAAAACACACTTTCTCATAATCCTAAAATCGTACTCAATACAATATATACGTGGAACGCCCCGAGCCCGGCTCAGCTGTGCATACGGCTACGTGTGCACGCATGCGAAAGAACAAACATAAAACTCTAGCCACGCCCACCACAGGCACCATCAAAAGAGGAGTATACCCATTAGGTAACCTTTTTCATTTGGTTAATTCTATATACACACACGTTTTCCTTCTCCATCTTCTGATATGGGACTATCCCCAAGTCCCATCAACGTCACCCCAAATGCATGCACGCACTCTTCTCGTTTTTAATGCATGCCTAAGCCCCATATAATAGGCCACCTCAATTAATTCCATTAATCTCATGGCCCTATAGAAATCTTTATGAGCCAACCTACCACTGCTCATCTCATATATATATATATATATATATATTCGCTTAAGTACGGGGTGTTACACACACCCCTCCTTAAGAACTCAGCATCCTCACTGAGCCTGGGACCCACAAGCTAATACATGATCACTTTTCTAGTTGATGTGGAGTAGAGTACCCTACTAGCGTACTGTCCCTGGTCTTTACCAGCGTACTGTCCTCAGCCAGGCGTACATCTGACCCTCTCTTACCGATAATCGGTGTCGAAAGTCGGCTCTGCTACCAATTGTAATGTCCAGAGCCCGGCTCAGCTGTGCACACGAATACATGTGCACGCACGTGAAAAAACAGACACAAAACTCTAGCTACACCTACCACAGACACCATCAAAAGGGGGGGTACACCCATTAGGTAACCTTTCTCATTTGGTTAATTCTACTTACACATACATTTTTCTCCTCCATCTTCCGATATGGGACTATCCCCAAGTCCCATCTACGTCACCCAAATGCATGCATGCACTCTTCTCATTTTTCCCTTCATTCATTCATTTAATGAATGCCTAAGCCTCATATAATATCTATAGGCCACCTCCATTAATTCCATTAATCACATGGCCCTATAGAAATCCTTATGAGCCAACTTACCACTTCTCATCTCATATATATATATATATATATATATATATATATATATATATATATATATATATATATATATTCGCTTATGTAGCACCCCAAATCCCCATACCGGGAACCTGAGACCCTACTCCTGGATAGTCGAGATAGATTGTCCGTGCCATGCATCCTACTCTTGTACTCAACCTGTTCCCAATAGATTGTCCATGCCCAAGGAGGTTGCAGTTGGTCGGTCTAGTTCCGCTACTGTAGTGCCTAAGTGGTGGTCGTGTCTACCACTCAGTACCCACATACGGACCTCTTCAGAAAGCCGCGTTAAATTCGGTCGCAAGACCGTGTACCTACCCGGTACCCGTACCTACCCGGTACGCCTGACGTCAATGATATGTGCGTTCACCCCCTCCCTGGGTAATGAACTGGTGTATGAAGTAACTCACATGCATAGAAACGTGACGGCATCGAGGGTTAAATCCCCCTATCCTCACGTTCCTTACTCCGGAAAACCTTGGGAATTAACAGATCGAGATACGAGACCGAGGACTCAATCATTAGTCTCGAAAACTTATCCCTACGACAGGAGAGTACAATACCTTACTATGGTCTTCTAGTACTAATGCAATAACCAAACCCCTAATGCATCACTCTAATCCTAGCCTTTTCTAAACACTTGGGTGAAATGATATTACTTCCAAAATTCTATTTATCGACCTCTGGCCCTGGAGTTACCAGTTCGCCGCTTCCCCTAGCTTGGAGTTTGTCCAGCCCCGTGGCCTGCATTCACCCCTACCCGGCAATGAATGTGCGTGTTTACCCCTCCCCAGGTAATGAACTTATGTGTTTAGCCCTCATCGGGCAAAGAATTTGTGCGTTCACCCCTCATCGAGTAATGAACTCAATTTGATGGCTCGGCTCGGACGTTCTACACTTCGGTGGAAGTTCACAACTTAGGATCGACAGATGTAGAGCATCACCCTACCTTGATGACTAACTTGAGTCACAAATCCACCAAGGGACTCAATAAAACCCACAATATATACCAAATGTCCCCAGACAAAGAGTTATCAACTCTAATGGTACACAGGAAAAAGGTCCTCATAACACCTAGTCAAAATCCAAGACTAAGCAACCTACGGTGTTTCTGACCAAAACTTAAACAGATCATAACTCCCTCGATATAACTCCTATTGGAGTGTAAAAGCCCAATCTGAAAAGGTAAAGACCTAGGCTACAACTTCCTAGTTGATCATAACCTTAAATTCTATCATCTAGGTTCTCAAAATGGCCTCTCAAGCCTCAGCCTGTGTATTTCCTGTACACTGGCTGCTCCTTACCGGTAGCACAAGTCATTACCTACCCATCAGAATGCTGCAAACCCAGGTTCTATGGAAAGGTGTTAGTGTCCTCAACAATCCTCTAGTTGGTCACAAGTCCAAAATATGCCATTAGATTTCCCTAAAACATACATTACTCTCAGGTGTACCAAGTCATACACTAAGACTTTCTCAACCAGAGCACTCAACTCAAATCTTAGTCTCTGTTCAGTATTGTAAAAATTATATTAAATCACCACTCACTGTAATCAAATCAAATAGGTCATGTTAGAAAGGTCCTGATATATACTACAATCCTCTAAGGAAACACTTCCTCAAAATTTGCTCTTAAAGAGCTTCAATTGTGTCATCTCTACAGGGTATCTAATCTGACTGAATCCAGCACAGTACGTGTTATAAAATTCATCAAAAATTTTATACTCATCCAATAGTCACAAAATTTACAGTAAAGAAACTAGACTTCATAAATAACAATATGCATAAGGTTTCATGTCCAATTTCTAAGTATACACTGAGTTCTTCATGTTTCAATTAAGCACAAAGATCATCCTGTTCTTCAGTCACGGTTCTAACTACTGTTGATAGACTAATTTTGAACATGCATGTAACTTCATCAAATTAACTTCTTGATTTTTCTGTAGAGTCTAGATATATGTGGGAAATCATGGTAACAATTTCCGATTAAGATCATGTTCCAATTAATTATGAAAAATCCAACAATCTCAGGTATCACAGTAAACAATTTCTGCTACTGCCTTACGGCACTGTTCCATAAATGGATTTTATTAGTATACCAAACAACCTCAGAAAAATCCGAAATAATTCATGAATCATATAGACATATAAGGGAACAATATATGAAAATTTCATCATCAAATTCCATGTGGTTTGCTCTCGGGAAATTCTAGAAGGTGACATGAAGATCAAAATTCCAGGTTCTAGTTTCAGATTCAACTTCCAATCTCTTAAATAATCATTCTAAACTCCTACTACTTCACATGCATGCAAGAATCAACAACAAACAACAAGAAAAGTTTAGAAAAACTCCCCACCTTGAGTTGGTTAGAGAGTAGATGATGGCTTTGAGCTTCACTTCTCCAATAATTCACTCCAAGAGCTCCTCTTCAATCCTTCTTCCTTTCTCTCATTCTCTTTCTTTTCTTGGATTTGAGTTCTGAAAATTTCAGAACTTGGGAGAAGAAATAAGGGGGTTTTTTAATGGAAAAGAGTAAGGAAAGAGAGAGGAAGGAGGGGGGCCGGATTTTAGGGTGTAGGGGTGTAGGGTTTAGGGTGGTTTTGGTACAAAACTATGGTCTTTGGCCCTTGGTTTGGGGTACAATGGTTGGCTGCACTATTTAGTCCTTAATTTAGTTATTAGATGAGAGATGAGAGGTTTATCGATTGTATGCAAGATATACCCATCGTAGTATCATACAATGATATATTTGCATATGTACCGTACCAAAAACTAGTGTTTATACCAGTATTGGTCCTCCTCATTCTCATGCATCGCCTAGAACGCAACCATCCTCATGAACAGCGCCGCAAACTTAACTGCACACCAATGATAGTAAAATTGAACAAAACACTGCAATCATATGCACGCATACAGACAATATATATACACATAAGCATTATACAATTCGGGGTATTACATTACTCCCTCCTTATAATCGTTCTGTCCCCAGAACGTCCCTAGTGGTAGAAAAGAAAAATAACAGAAAAAACAAAAAAAACCTAAAACAAATTCGGATACAAAGCCTTCATGCGGCTCTCCGGCTCCCACGTGGCTTCTTCCACGAACTGGTTCTTCCAGAGAACTTTGACCATCGGAATGACCTTGTTTCTCAGTACCTTGTCCTGATGATCAAGTATCCTGACTGGTTGCTCTCTATAGGAAAGATTAATCTGCAAATCTTTCGGAACCTCTAGCAACTGATGGCTTGAATCTGGCACATACCTCCGTAGCATAGAGACGTGGAACACATTATGCACTTGAGATAACTCGGCCGGTAGTTCCAACTTATAAGCCATCCGGCTATTCTTCTTCAGAATCTTGTATGGTCCAATGTATCTCGAAGCTAACTTCCCGTCCTTTCTGAATCTGATAACTCCTTTTGTCTGCGACACCTTGAGAAATACGGAGTCACCTTCCTTAAATTCCAACTCTCTTCGGCGATTGTCCGCATTGCTCTTCTGCCTGCTTTGTGCTCCATGAAGACTTTTCTGAATAAGCTCGATCTGTTCTAACGTTTGTTGTATGATTTCTGGCCCATACATCTGCCGCTCTCCCATCTCGAACCAATAAACTGGTGTTTTGCATCTTTAGACATACAAAGCTTCATACGGGGCTATGTCAATGCTTACCTGATAGCTGTTATTATAAGCAAACTCTACCAAGGCTAGGTATTTCTCCCAACTTCCTCTGAAGTCCAAAATGCATGCTTGCAACATGTCTTCAAGAATCCTGTTGAATCTCTCTGTCTGTCCATCAGTCTGTGGGTGAAAAACTGTGGTGAAGTCTGCTTTAGTTACTAATGCTGATTGTAGACTTTGCCAGAATTGAGACGTAAATCTTGCATGCCGGTCGGATACTATCGACACTGGCACTCCATGTAGCTTTACCATGTTCTCGATGTAGATTTCGGCCAGCTTCTCGACTGTCTAGGTCGTCTTTACTGAGAGAAAATGTGCTGACTTTGTCAATTGATCCACAATCACCCATATTGAGTCATTTCTTTTAGGGCTCCTGGGTAATCCAATGATAAAATTTATACTGATGTTCTCCCATTTCCATTCTGAAATAGGTAGAGGCTGTAGCAATCCTCCTGGTTTCTGATTCTCGGCCTTAACCTGTTGGCACGTCAGACATTTGGCCACAAACTCTGCTATATCTCGCTTCATCCCTGACCACCAATAGTGCTGCTTTATATCATGATACATCTTGGTGCTTCTGGGGTGAATCGTAAGCAATGTGAAGTGAGCTTCCTTCAAGATGTCTTCTCTTAACTCCTCGTCCTTTGGTACACATAGTCTGCTACCAAACCATAGTGAACCTTCTTTAATACTGAATTCGGACAATTTTCCTTCGCGCACTTGCTTCCTCATATCTTCCATCTCTGGATCTTCGATCTGAGCCTTTTTCACCTGCTCATTCAAGCTTGGTCGTAACACCAACTGTGCCGAAATTGCACTCGAGTGCTGAGTAACCATTTCAATGCCTGCCTGCCTGATCTCCTTATCTAGTTCCCTCCGGGTCGCTTCCAATGTAGCCAAACTTCTATTCCTGCTGAGCGCATCTGCTACCACGATGGCCTTCTCTGGATGATATATAATTTCAGGCCTGATGTCTTTGAGTACTTCCATCCATCTCCTCTGCCTTAAATTGAGGTCCTTCTGCTGGTAGATATACTTCAAGCTCTTATGGTCAGTGTATATCTCCTCTCTTGCTTTGTAGATATAATGTCTCCATGATTTCAAAGCAAACAATATGGCTGCAAGTTCCAAATCATGGGTCAGGTAATTCTTCTCAGGTGGTCGTATCTGTTTCGAACCATAAGCTATAACCTTGTCCTCCTGGATCAGCACACACCTGAACCCCAAATACGATGCATCACTGTAGATGACGTAGTCCTTGTCCTCCTGAGGTAAAACCAATATAGGTGTAGAGATCAAACGGTTCTTCAGTTCCTAAAAACTCTCTTCACACTTTTATGTCCAGCCGAAACTTTGGTTCTTCTTGGTCAAGGCTGTAAGGGGTATAACTATCCTTGCATAATTCTGGATAAACTTCCGGTAATATCTAGTCATACCCAGAAAACTCCTTACTTCTTTCACCGTCTTTGGCTGTGGCCATTCCTTGACTGCTTCTATCTTCTGAGGATCCATTGCCACTCCCTCCTTAGAAAGGATATGGCCTAGGAATGCAACTTCCGATTTCTAAAATACTTTGATAATCTGGCATACAACTGATGCTCTTGTAGCTTACTCAAGACTGCTGTCAGATGCTCAGCATGCTCCTGTTCTGTCCTCGAATATACCAAAATATCGTCGATGAAGACCACGATAAATGAGTCAATAAACGAATGTAGAATTCTGTTCATCAAGTCCATGAAGATTGCTGGAGAGTTAGTCACTCTAAATGGCATTACCAAGAATTCATAGTGTCCATGTCGAGTCCGAAAAGCTGTCTTAGGTACATCCTCTTCCTTGACTCGCACTTGATGATATCCGGACCGTAGATCAATCTTGGAAAACACTACTGCTCCCTGAAGCTGATAGAACAAATCGTCGATCCTGGAAATTGGGTACTTGTTACGAATAGTGACTTTATTCAATTCCCGATAATCAATACAAATCCTGGATGACCCGTCCTTCTTCTTAACAAGAAATACTGGGGCTCCCCAAGGTGACGCACTTGGTCTGATAAACCCCTTCTGTAAGAACTCTTCAATCTGCTTCTTGACCTCATTCTTCTCTACTGGCACCATTCGATAGGGTGCTTTAGATACTGGAGCGCTACATGGCTGAACTGTGATGCTAAACTCGACATCACGGTGTGGGGGAATTCCAGGTAAATCCTTCAAGTATACGAGTGGAAAATTCCTCACCACTAGTATCTTGTTCACCTCTTCAGGTACCCGTACTTCACTAGCAGCTGCAATAGTCATTGCCTTCGATCTTTTCTCCTCGTGGAATACAAGTTCCACTCCTTCAGCTGAGATGACTACTTCCTTCTCCTTGCAGTCGATGCTTGCCTTGTACCTCGACATCCAATCCCTTCCAATAATGACATCTGTTCCAGCAAAACCCAACTCTAACAAATCAATATTTAGGATTTCTCTGCAAATCTGGAGCTTACATCCCCTATAGCAAAGATCTGTAGTAAGGGTTGCCCCTTGTTGTGCAATCTAGATGATCTAACTAGACACAAATTAAAAACCTCGCAAGTGTACGAATCGTTTATAGAAGCGTAGTGACGAGTAAGGGTCGATCCCACAGAGATTGTAGTATTTAACTCACTAATCAATAAAACAAAAGAAAATGTTAATCATAAAGTTTTGTTCTAAAAGTCTATTCGAAAGAAATGAAAAGATTAAAAACTAGATCAAGAAGTATCTCACTTTGAATCACAAATATCTATTAAGTAGTTGGGCTTGATTTCCACCTATAGTCAGTAATGCTAAGTCACCTACTATTCTAATCACTCATGTTTGTTCCTCTAAGTGCATGGTATCTACTTCTTAAAGTTAATGTTTCCCTAGACCAAGAATTAGGCATGGTATCTACTCTAATTCGTTTCTTTCCTTAAGTATTTAGCATGGTATCTACTAAGTTGCACTTAAAGAAAACATAAGAACAATGGAAACGAACAAATACTCAAAGTTCTAGAAATTGGTATCAGATCTAAATCCTTCAAGTTGATTAAACCAAGAACCCCGTAAGATTCCCTTGTTACAAGATATGAACATGAGATACGGGTCGTCTCAATATGCTCATATAACAGATTCAGATTTATAATACGCAAACTTGATAAACTCAGGTTCTGTATGGCAGTCGACTTGCTGTCACTCTCAGTCGACTGCTCTTAGAACATCTGAACAAGTTTGATTATTGTAAATCTATACCAATTCAATCAGGTTTAATCAATAAGTAATAGAGTAGCATTCAGAAGAATGTAAGCATTACATGACTACGGCTTCAATCTACCCAACCATGAAATTAGTTCCACATAATAAAACTTTTATTGATTGATAAAATAGAATTCATGACTCTACAATAAGAATAAAAAGTAAAGGAAGAACAGAAGAACACTGATTTGTATGATGTTGAAATTGAGCCCAATTAGCAGTCGACTTGTTCTCCTCTTTCTTTGATGCCTGTGTCTTGAAGCTTGCTGTTGATGGATCCGGCCTCCCTCTCTTAATGCCTCTTGGTTGATATTTATAGAACACGGCTAGAGAATTAGGGTTTGCACTTTTTTTTTATAGAAAGGTCCTCTTCTTTTTATTTAATTCCTCCCTTATTTGATCTGCGTTTTTTTTTTCTTTCTCTTTTCTTCTTTCCTTCCTTATTTGCAGAGTTCCTGATTTCTTATCTTTTAACGCATAAGACTGAGTCCACCTTCTTAATTAATGACGAGTTGTTACATGCAGACGACCTGGGTTTGGATGAGGATGCATCTTCATCTGTTCTTATCTTCTGACTCCGCCGAAGACCAGTCGACTGGCTTGGGAAGCAGTCGACTGTGCCGAGCAGCTTCAACCTTTCTGTCCGGTCGACTGTTGGAAGAATCAGTCGACTGTTGCCCTGTAGTTTCTGTGTATATCATCCTCTCAGTCTATATTAGTCTGGAATCTACTTCGTTTTGCTGCTTTTGGTTGTTTCCTATGGAAAAGAAGAAAAGAAGAGTAAAATACCACATATAAAGTATTTAAATGTCCAATTGCATTAAGATTATTGCTCCTAAATGTGAATATTATTGAGTCCATCAAATACCCCCAAACTTAGCTTTTGCTTGTCCTCAAACAAACTAAAATTATGAACAAGGAGAAAATAATAGTCTCATCCCATCACTCCAAGAAAATATCTCATTATGCAAGCATCAAAATAAACAATTTGCAAATAAAGTAAAAACAGGCATACCCACTTTCTCTAGTGCAATTGCCTATTCATAACTCCAAACTCAACCACACTTGTCATGCAATTAATTATAGTTATAGTATGTAACACTCCATCTGTGATTATCCCTTTTTTCTACTACAAACCGAGTAGCAAACTAGAGTTTTTTTTTCTTTTTTTTTTCTTTTTTTTGTCTCTTCTTTAAGTCGTCACTTGCCTTTTGACGCGAATGCAAAACATTTGTGATGAATCCACCCGGTTACTCAACAAGTCACAAACTTTAAGTGCTTTGCATACTCATATTTCAAGTTGCCATTTGATGTAACGGTAAACATTGGTGATGAATACCCCTAGTTACTAAGCAACTCAAAACATTAGAGTAGATTGACTTTATTCATAATATTTTTTTATTATTACTCTATTTACTTAAACTCTGTTTAGGACTAGATCAAAGGGATAATCACCAGAAAAAGCATCACATTTGTTTTTTATGTATAATCGCATGACTCATACAATTTTGTAAGGAATTATGAAACTCAACAATCCTAAAGTAAATAAGTATACTTACTCTTACTTTATAAGAAATTGTTTATCAAAAAAAAATTATCAAAAGACTCCAAATGTAAATAACTAATACCCCCAAACTTAGATGGAACATTGTCCTCAATGTTCGCACAAAAACTTAAAGTATAGGCATGTGTTACCAACTAGTTTGAAGGAAAGAAAATAAAATAAAGAAATAAAGAAATGATTAAAAAAAAATAAATAACTAGAGAGTGTAAGTACTCCCCTGAAAAATTGGGTTGCCTCCCAATAAGCGCTGTGTTTCCTATCTTCAGCTAGACTCGATGAGTTGTGCAATGTATTGAATGGCTCGCGGCTCACAACTCATCTTATTATAAGGTTTCCCCCTCTGCCCATTCACCTTGAACGTTTGATTATTCGCCAACGCTCCATGTGGGGAAAACTTTTGCAGCAATTTATGGACCGTACCATCTTGACATCAATTCATCAGCAATGGTCCATCTTAATGCACCATTGTGCTCTTGCAAGACTCCCTATAGCTTCTCTTCTTCCTGCATCCTTAGGTTAGCAACTGTCACAGGTAATGTATGGTTTTCCCCCAAATATTCATACTTCAGGTGTTCATGTAGTGGCTTCAGCTCCACGTCTGGGGTCCTGGTAGCAGTCGACTTGCTCCATGCACCAGTCGACTGGTCTGAGAAAATACAAATGTTATCAGACACAAAATTTTCAAATGCAGGTGCATTCTTACCTAAATATGATTTTGGAGTTTCAAAGTAATGTACTGTCTCTGCAATCCTCCAATCATCATATTCCTGTTCAACTTGAGATAGTATTCGAGGGTGTGTAATTGTGGCTTGTAATGGATCAACACTATGTTCCTAAAATGTTTGGTCAAAAATTTCCTGATCATCGTGTGGTGCATCAAACATTTTAAACTCAATATCGTCCTCTAGTGTTGTCACCAATTGAAGCTGTTCTTGTCCTCTAGGGTTTGGTATGGTTTGTGAAGGGAGTTGTCCTGCCTTTCTTTCACTTAACTCCTTAGCAATTTGACCAATTTGCATTTCTAATTTTTGAATGGCCTGCCCTTGCTGATTGCTTGTTTCATGTTGCTGTTGGAGCAATTGAAGAATGGTGGATTCGAAATCCAACTTCTTCTGTTCTTGTACTGGCTGATCAAACCCATTCTCAATGTGGAGTTGATGTGCATGCCCTTGTGCGAATTGAATGCCTTGGTGGTTTTGATTATTGCTCCATAAGAAATTTTGATCGTTTTGCCACCCTGGGTTGTATGTGTTTGAAAAATGGTTGTTCTGCGGCGGGTACATTGCGTACTCCTGATCTGTGAAAGAAGACATGGGATATGTATTAGTTGTATGATTAGAATGAGAACAAATTGCACAAATTTCTTTTGGTTGGTTTTTTACACCACCCAATGTTGAAATTGTATTAACAAGCATATCAATCTTTTTGTTCATAATTTCTATTTCTAATTGCATGCTATCATTGCTAGAATTTTCGTAGACTCCCTATTTTTTCGAAATGCCTCTTCTTGTTGAGAATTGTTGTGAGTTCTCGCTGAGTTCTTCAAATAGTTCGATGGCCTCCTCACCACTTTTCCTCATCAAAATTCCATTGCAAGCTGAATCTACTATTGCTTTGTTAGTGTCATTTAAACCCTCATAAAAAGCTTGTACCTGATCATCCTTAGGTATGTTATGCGTCGGACACTTGAGAAGCTTGTTCTTGAAGTCCTTCCATGCTTCGAAGAATAAATTGCCATCTTTTTGTTGGAAGAGTAAAATTTCCCTTTTCAGTTGTCTGGTTTTCTGAGCTGGAATGAATTCCTTCAAGAACTTTGTTGCCAATTGCTCCCATGATTGAATTGATCCTGGTTCCAAAGAATTATATCACAATTTAGCATTAAGTTTTAATGAAAATGGAAACAAGATTAACCTGATCTGTTCAGGGGTAAGCCCTTGGACGCTTTGTGTTCTGCAAAGATCAAAGAAATCTTGCAAATGTAGATGCGGATCCTTGTCTAGTCTGCCACTGAAGTGGGGAACCATGCTAAGTAATTGAGGTGATAGGTGCATATTCCCTGTGACATTAGGTTGAAAAGCTATGCAAGACGGTTGCTCAATATTCTTTGGAATGAATTTGTCTTGCATTGGTACTCGATTTAATACATTCTCACCCATTGTTGCTTTTGAAAGAAAATCCTCTGTACAGTCGACTGATCCATGGGGACAGTCGACTTTTCTGAAGTCTGTGCAGAGAGTAAAAAGAAAATTATAGGAAAAGGAAACGAAGAAATAAAAATAAAATAAAAAAAGAAAAAGAATTTTACTGATTTGTAAGTTAAAATACTAAACAATCCCCGGCAGCGGCGCCAAAAACTTGTTGTACAATCTAGATGATCTAACCAGACACAAATTAAAAAACTCGCAAGTGTACGAATCGTTTATAGAAGCATAGTGACGAGCAAGGGTCGATCCCATAGAGATTGTAGTATTTAACTCACTAATCAATAAAATAAAAGAAAATGCTAATCATAAAGTTTTGTTCTAAAAGTCTATTCGAAAGAAATGAAAAGATTAAAAACTAGATCAAGTAGTATCTCACTTTGAATCACAAATATCTATTAAGTAGTTGGGCTTGATTTCCACCTATAGTCAGTAATGCTAAGTCACCTACTATTCTAATCACTCATGTTTGTTCCTCTAAGGGCATGGTATCTACTCCTTAAAGTTAATGTTTCCCTATACCAAGAATTAGGCATGGTATCTACTCTAATTCGTTTCTTTCCTTAAGTATTTAGCATGGTATCTACTAAGTTGCACTTAAAGAAAACATAAGAACAATGGAAACGAACAAACACTCAAAGTTCTAGAAATTGGTATCAGATCTAAATCCTTCAAGTTGATTAAACCAAGAACCCGAAAGATTCCCTTGTTACAAGATATGAACACGAGATACGGGTCGTCTCAATATGCTCATATAACAGATTCAGATTTATAATACGCAAACTTGATAAACTCAGGTTCTGTACAAGTTTGATTATTGTAAATCTATACCAATTCAATCAGGTTTAATCAATAAGTAATAGTAGCATTCAGAAGAATGTAAGCATTACATGACTACGGCTTCAATCTACCCAACCATGAAATTAGTTCCACATAATAAAACTTTCATTGATTGATAAAATAGAATTCATGACTCTACAATAAGAATAAAAAGTAAAGGAAGAACAGAAGAACACTGATTTGTATGATGTTGAAATTGAGCCCAATCAGCAGTCGACTTGTTCTCCTCTTTCTTTGATGCCTGTGTCTTGAAGCTTGCTGTTGATGGATCCGGCCTCCCTCTCTTAATGCCTCTTGGTTGATATTTATAGAACACGGCTAGAGAATTAAGGTTTGCACTTTTTTTTTATAGAAAGGTCCTCTTCTTTTTATTTAATTCCTCCCTAATTTGATCTGCGTTTTTTTTTTCTTTCTCTTTTCTTCTTTCCTTCCTTATTTGCAGAGTTCCTGATTTCTTATCTTTTAACGCATAAGACTGAGTCCACCTTCTTAATTAATGACGAGTTGTTACATGCAGACGACCTGGGTTTGGATGAGGATGCATCTTCATCTGTTCTTATCTTCTGACTCTGCCGAAGACCAGTCTACTGGCTTGGGAAGCAGTCGACTGTGCCGAGCAGCTTCAACCTTTCTGTTCGGTCAACTGTTGGAAGAATCAGTCGACTGTTGCCCTGTAGTTTCTGTGTATATCATCCTCTCAGTCTATATTAGTCTGGAATCTGCTTCGTTTTGCTGCTTTTGGTTGTTTCCTATGGAAAAGA
The DNA here is from genome assembly GCA_017893485.1 of Hemerocallis citrina. Lineage (NCBI taxonomy): Eukaryota > Viridiplantae > Streptophyta > Magnoliopsida > Asparagales > Asphodelaceae > Hemerocallis > Hemerocallis citrina. Next base: position 288,505,860 of record CM030361.1, read on the forward strand.
AGAAAAGAAGAGTAAAATACCACATATAAAGTATTTAAATGTCCAATTGCATTAAGATTATTGCTCCTAAATGTGAATATTATTGAGTCCATCACCCCTGACGGCGTAGCTACCGTCAAAGCTAAATCTGGAATTGCCTTTTGTGTGCATCTTAATTTTTTCGAAAAAGATTTTGACACAAAAGAATGAGTCGATCCACTATCAAACAAGACCGTAACCAAAATTCCATTTATATAAATATGTCCTGTTACAGCAGTTCATCCTCCATCAACTTCCAAAAAAAAAAACCAAAATACAACTTTAGAACTTATTACACCATTTCCTTACATACCAGTAATTACCCTTCCATCTTCTTCAGCATCCTTCTTGGTCAAGGCGAACACTCTTTCTTGATGCATAGGCTTTTTCCCGTTGTTGGTTGCTCCCGACCCTGCCCTGTGGCTGTTCCTTGAAATTTGGGGATAGTTTGACTTGATATGCCCTTCTAGTCCACACGGGAAACATTTTGGTGCACTCTTCCGGGGGCATCGATCTATAAAGTGTCCTTGCTCTCCACAGTGAAAGTAACTTCTGGGCTTGAATTCTCCTGTATTGGTACTGATTTTTTTAACTTCTGGCCCGTGCCCTGCTTCTTGAACCTTGATGCTTGGGTAGATCCCTTCCCTTTATTCCAAAACTCCATCCTTCCTTGATTCTGATTCATATCCGCCTCTTTCGCCGCAGCTTTTCTTACCAGCTTGTCGAATTAACGAATGCTCAAAGGAACCATCCTCGACCTCAGGCCAAGCCTAAGCCCTTGCTCAAACCTCTGAGCCTTCTTTGTTTCATTTTGGACCATCTCCGGCGCATACCTTGATAACTGAGAAAAATTCATCTCATATTCTCTGACGGACATATTTCCTTGCTTCAAGCTATGGAATTCCATTGCTTTCTCTTCTTGCACATCCAAGGGGAAATAGTATTATCGGAATTCCTTAAGGAAATCTTCCCAAGTGATCTATCCTTCTCCAAGACCACGCTTCACGGACTGCCACCAAACTCCGGCGTCCTTCTCCTGCAAGATTGTGTCTAGACGTACCTTGCTATCTTTGGGAGTCATCAGCACCTTAAATACCGTCTCCACCTGACACATCCAGTCGTCAGCAGCTGTGGGATTGGCCTGTCCTTCGAAGACTAGCGGTTTCATCCTCCTAAATGATTGCACCATCTTCACTGGATCAGCATTCACCGCAACTCCTGGTGCTCTTTGTGGCGGTGCTTGGTTCCTGCTAGGCTCCACAAATGCTCCAATCATCTGATACACCCGAGCAAATTCTTCCCTTACATCAAGGCCAGTACCGTTGGCTCCACTGTCTTTGGCTTCAGTCTGGTCGCTCCAGTTGCTTCTAGTCCTTCCTGCCATCTGAAAGCTAATACAGATATCATCAACCAGCAATCATAATGCAAAACCCATAACACACCAGCATTGGTCAAAACATACTATTTCTATTCATTTCAAAAAGGGTTTTACAATGATTTGTTATAATACAATCACATCACCATCACATGGGTTCATACTACACTCATCAAAACAATGTCATGTTGGCCTAGCTATCAAGAAAGGTTGTCATCTATACACATCAAAAGAAATCCTACCACACTAAGGGAGGTCACTGCTCTCCTGCTCCGGGCGAGTCGCCAACCTCGGAACTATCCCCGGCAGTCATCCGGTCTAATAGACCCTGCATGTCGCAGACCTGAGTCCTCAGGGCCAGATATCCGCTCAGTAACTGGCCCAGCCTCTCCTCGGACCGATGCTTCAGAAGTACTATCCTCGTCTTCCATTTCCTCGTGGCCCTTTCTAGCTTGGCCACTCTCCTCTCAGCGGTTATCAATGCCCGTGCAAGGTTCTCGAAGTGATCCTCTAGCTGCCCGTAGCTCCATTTGTAGGTAGCCAGCTCCTGGGACAATATGGTGATAGCTTGCACTATGGCCATGGGCTGTGGGGGTGGAGGTGGAAGTGGGGGTGCAGAACTATGTCCATTGGTCCACCCATTCGAGTGTCCATTGTCCAAGCTTGGCATCTGCAAGAGAAAATATGGAAATCAGTCCAGATACAGAAAAAATTATGAAGCATAAGTTGTAAAAGCAACATTATGAATTATAATCATCAACTATCTGTCTAAACCCAATTCTCGCAATGCATCCAAGTCTAATTTTCCGGCTGTGTTGGGCTAATATTTGAAGTCTGCTCGGATACCAACTTCTGTAGTGCCCCAAATCCCCATACCGAGAACCTGAGACCTTACTCTAGGAGTCAAACTTCAAAATAGCCACAATCACAGAAAAAAAAATTCAAAAAATTTAAAACTTTAATTCCATATAAATGTTACATTTACAAGTGTTACAATTTTCAAATAAGAATTACAAGATTTACAATAATATAATAACACTTGCATATGTCCCTTGGATGCTTGGACCAACTCGAGCTCTGCAGTACCTGTAAATCGGCTCCGAATACCTAAAAGGTGGGGAACGTCAGTACTTCGACTGACACAAAGCTGATAATACCAGTGATCCTCTAAATTACAATCACAACCATAATTTTATGCAAAAGAAAAGTGATGTGCCAAATAAGGATTTAATGGATTCGGACTCTAGTACAGTGGTATGCCATGACCCTATGACTAGATGCAGCAAATCACATGTCTGACTCTAATGGAAGCAAGACTTTGGAAACGAATGCATCTCATACTATATACGCCCCCAAATCTAGCCATCTTTCTCCACAGTTTAGGGATTCAAACCCTCTCCATGCATCTACTCTTGTACTCAACCTGTTCCCAATAGATTGTCTGTGCCCAAGGAGGTTGCAGTTGGTCGGTCTAGTTCCGCCACTGCAGTGCCTAAGTGGTGGTCGTGTTTGCCACTCAGTACCCGCGTACGGATCTCTACAGAAAGCCCCGTTAAATTCGATCGCAAGATCGTGTACCTACCCGGTACCCGTACCTACTCAGTACGCCTGACGTCAATGATATGTGCGTTCATCCCCTCCCCGGGTAATGAACTGATGTATGAAGTAACCCACGTGCACAGGAACGTGACGGCCTCGAGGGTCAAATCCCCTTATCCTCCTGTTCCTTACTCCGGCAAACCTTGGGAATTAACAGATCGAGATACAAGACCGAGGACTCAATCATGAGTACAAAAATTGTATCCCTACGACAGGAGAGAACAACATCCGACTATGATCTGCTAGTACTAATGCAATAACCAAACCCCTAATGCATCACTTTAATCCTAGCCTCTTCTAAATACTTGGGTGAAATGAGATTGCTTCCAAAATTATGTTTATCGATCTCTGTCCCTGGCGTTACCGGTTCGGTTCACTGCTTCCCCTAGCTTGGAGTTTTTCCAGCCCCGTGGCCTACATTCACCCCTACCCGGCAATGAATGTGCGTGTTCACCCCTCCCCAGGTAATGAACTCATGTGTTTAGCCCTCAGCCTGCATTCACCCCTACTCGGCAATGAATGTGCGTGTTGACCCCTCCCTGGGTAATGAACTCATATGTTTAGCCCTCACCGGGCAAAGAATTTGTGCGTTCACCCCTCCCCGGGTAATGAACTCAATTTGATGGCTCGAATCGGACGTCCTACGCTTCGGTGGAAGTTCATAACTTAGGATCGACAGATGTAGGGCATCACCCTACCCTAGTGACTAACTTGAGTCACAAATCCACCATGGGAGTCAAAAAAATCCACAATAGATACCAAACGTTCCCAGAAAAAGAGTTATCAACTCTAATGGTACATAGGGGAAAGGTCCTCACAAAAGCTAGTCAAAACTCAAGACTAAGCAACCTACGGTGTTTCTGACCGAAACTTAAACAGATCATAACTCCCTTGATACAACTCCGATTGGGGTGTACAAGCCTAATCCGGAAATGTAAGGACCTAGGCCACAACTTTCTAGTTGATCATAACCTCAAATTCTATCATCTAGGTCCTCAAAATGGCCTCTCAAGCCTCAGCATGTGTATTTCCTATACACTGGCTGCTCCTTAACGATAGAATAAGTCACTACCTACCTATCAGAATGCTGCAAACCCAGGTTCTATAGAAAGGTGTGGGTGTCCTCAACAATCCTCTAGTAATTTACAAGTCCAAAATATGCCATTAGATCTCCCTAAAACACACATTACTCTCAGGTGTACCAAGTCACACACTAAGACTTTCTCAACCAGAGCACTCAGCTCGAATCCTGGTCTCTGTCCAGTATTGTAAAAATCATATTAAATCAACCACTTAGTGGAATCACCTCAAATAGGTCTTTTTAGAAAGGTCTTGATGTCTACTACAATCTTCTGAGGAAACACTTCCTCAAAATTTGTTCTTAAAGAGCCTTAATTGTGTCATGTCTACAGGGTGTCTAATTTGACAGAATCCAGCACAGTACGTGCTATAAAATCCATCATAAATTCTATTCTCATCCAATAGTCACCAAATTTACAGTAAAGAAACTAGACTTCATAAATAACAACATGCAAAAGATTTCATATCCAATTTCTAAGTATACACTGAGTTCTTCATGTTTCAATTAAGCACAAAGATCATCCTGTTCTTCATTCACAGTTCTAACTACTGTTGATAGACTAATTTTGAACATGCCAGTAACTTCATCAAATTAATTTATTGATTTTTCTGTAGAGTCTAGATACATGTGGAAGTCATGGTAAAACTTTCAGATTAAGATCATGTGCTAATTAATTTTGAAAAATCCAACAATCTTAGGTATCACAGTAAATAATTTCTGCTACTGCCTTACGGCACTATTCCACAAATGGATTTTATTAAAATACCAAAAAACCTCCAAAAAATCCAAAATAATTCATGAATCATATAGACATATAAGGGAACAATATTTCAAAATTTCATAATCAAATTACATGTGTTTTGCTCTCGGGAAATTCTAGAAGGTGACATACAGATCAAAATTCCAGGTTCTAGTTTCAGATTCAACTTCCAATCTCTTAAATAATCATTCTAAACTCCTACTATTTCACATGCATGCAAGAGTCAACAAGAAACAACAAGAAAAGTTTAGAGAAACTCTCCACCCTAAGTTGATTAGAGAGTAGATGATGGCTTTGAGCTTCACTTCTCTAAGAATTCACTTCAAGAGCTCCTCTTCAATCCTTTTTCATTTCTCTTCTTCTCTTTCTTTTCTTGGATTTGAGTTCTGAAAATTTTAAAATTTGGGAGAAGAAATGAGGGGGTTTTTTAATGGAAAAAGTAAGGAAAGAGAGAGGAAGGAGGGGGGCCGGATTTTAGGGTGTAGGGGTGTAGGGTTTAGGGTGGTTTTGGTACAAAACCATGGTCTTTGGTCCTTGGTTTAGGTTACAATGGTTGGCTGCACTATTTAGTCCTTAATTGGGTTATTAGATGAGAGATGAGAGGTTTATCGAGTGTACGCAAGATATACCCATCGTAGTATCATACAATGTTATATTTGCATATGTACCGTACCAAAAACTAGTGTTTATAACAGTATCGGTCCTCCTCATTCTCGTGCATCGTCTAGAACGCAACCATCCTTATGAACTGCCCCGCAAACCTAACCGCACACCAACGATAGTAAAATCAGACAAAACACTGCAATCATATGCACGCATACAGACAATATATATATATATATATATATATATATATATATATATATATATATATAAACATATATATATATATATAAACATTATACAATCCGGGGTATTACAGCTTAAGTACGGGGTGTTACAATACGTATGTTCACATCAGATTAGGTCTCAGCCGTAGATCAAACAGCGCCGCGCGGTCGACCGTAAACTTGGACGGTCGATCGCAACAGTCCTTCGAGTGTATATGGTTCCAACAGAGAGCGGGACGGTCGACTGTTCATTTCCTTCAAGTGTACATGGTTCCAACAGAGAGAAGGACGGTTGACTCTGTGGTCGACTGCACGGTCGACCGCACTTTCATCCTGTAGCTGCTGGCTACTGTTGAGCTGCTTGCTCTCACTTCGACACTTCTTTTCGTTAATTTTTTTCAATCCATTATCGTGTATTGGATCTACAAACCCCAACAATTTTTAGCTATTAACTATTTATCAAAATTGGCTAGTAAAAGAAACTCATTATCCATCACCAGATTTTGCTCTTACGAGTAGAGCTTCCGCAGCTAGGTTTCGGTTAATATTTGAAAACTTATAAAAATAATATGTTGAGGCCATGGCTGTCGAAGTTAAACCACTTTTACAGACTTGACAGTACATTTAATTTTTCAGAGTAATTACTCTAAATCATAAGTAGCTAGTATATTTATATCTTGGCAAAATAAATAGCTAGTACCACTGGGTTGTAACTTAAATGGCAAAGAATTGTGATGGATAACAAGATATCTCAGATATGAGACTGTTTAAAGTAGCCACAGTATAGTTTCCAAAAAAAGAAAGAAAAGAACCTACTTTGTTTTTTAAATAGATTAGTTTTATATGAAACACTATTATATTTTATGGAAACTCACATAACATATCCTAACATAGAATAATACGCGCGTCTTAACTAGTTGAACTAAATAAGTATAATTGATATAGTATATATGAAAGAAAATTTAATTACTGTATATTTTCATTCAAAAACAAATTTCTGCCATTATAGATATGTAATTTTAAGATATGTTCCTTTTTTTTTCTTCTTTTGATTAAAAGTGAAAACTAATTGAAAACAGGGATGGCAATGGCTTAATCATTGAGGACCCAAATTGAAATTAATTTTTGGGAATTCAGTTCATGAGTTATAGGGACCTTTATATCATTTAATCAGAAATTAAAATAAAGAGCCAAAGAGCCTTTGCATTTTATGTGGCCAACTAACAATAGTAAAATTCGGAAGGACTATTTTTCAAAATTAAAAACAAAAAATCGAATCAATTTCCTTTTATTCAGGGCTATTCTTCGTACAAAAGAAAATTTTATCACCATCCTAATGCATTCCACTAAATTGTAGCTCAAATGGTAAAAAAGTGAGATAAGTTAAGGGAGATGTTGTTAGTTTTATATCTTGGATACAAAGTTAGATACAAAAACGATGAAGCGATGAAGGAATCAAGGTGATCGAAGCGAAGTGGAAGCAAGCAGAGCAAAAAACAACTGTAGCAACTGACAACGGGACAATAGACTGTGCAAATTACTGTCACCCCTCGGGCTTGGCGAAAGGCCAAGTGCGGTCGACCGCAAGTTTGGCATTCAATCGCGAGCGACTGGATGCAGCTTTCGGGTGCGGTTCTAGGTGACTCATTGGAAGCCCGAACTTGCTCTTCAAATTAGATCGTATGCCTGTTATCGTGGAGTTATTTCTTCAAGAATATCTAATGGCTATTGTATCAAGATATTAAACTAGGGTTTCTCTAGATATATTATTGTAATTGACCTCCGTTGAGAGCTAAAGAGAGAGTAGTTCATTGAAGAGAGTTTAGGAGGTTCTGCAATAATAAACAACTAGTATTTTCTGGTGATGTTAGAAAGAGTCATGATGAGAATTATAATATTCTTGTATCTTCTTTAGTTGAGTAACTTCTCAATTTTTTCTGCCCCAGATTAAGGAAAAAGCCCCAAGAGAGACAAATTTATGTTCATTGTGTGTTTTTTGTAATCTTTTATTGGCTTGGTGGTTTTGTAGTGAATGTGTCGCTTAACTGAACAATATCGTAGTAGAAGAGGTAATCAAATTCCCTAACAATTGATATCAGAGCATCAGGTTCGTGGGTTTATTCGAGTTCCTTGGACAAGATGGCAGATCAGATCATGAAAATCAAGCAATTCAAAGGTACGATTCGAAGGTAAGATCAACTTTAATCTCTTGAATATGGACATGCATGAAGCATCGGTTCAACATGACTTGGATCTAGCCCTAGAAGGAGATAAAGGAATACTAGTCAGCACAAATCAGAAGAATTAAGAGGATATTTATTCAGAAGCCTTGGGTTTAATCCAGATGTTATTGACGAGCAAAGTCAGATATAGGAGAAGTGCGACGAGTCTTTGGGCAAGACATAGAACTGACTACTCAGAATCGCCATTACAGGGTCGGATGTACCAGAAAAAGTTATTGGGTTACTCAATGAGGAAAAGTACCGCTCTAATAGATCATATAGTGGAGTTAAATACAAGGTTATCTTAACCAAGGGCGATTAACGCAGATGATCTAAAAGATTCCAACTTGATATATTCACCACGAAATTCATCTAACTTGATAACCATGCTAGACGGGATATTTACCAAGGAGAAGTTTTTGTGTCACGCCCCACTTTCCGTTATACAGAAACAAAGGCACGTAACTGGGGCACCAAATAATATAAGTGTGTCAACTCATATCATCCATAAGCAGTACAATGTCAGTAATCTCAACAATACAATAATAATCACATAAATAAGAATATAATCCAATAACCAATACCCGAGATATAAGAAATTACAAAATAGCCGAAGAATACACAATGCAATAACAGTTCGCTAAGATTCTTTAGTATCCCATCACTGTAATTGTATGACATTAATTCAAAAGAAAGATGGATGGTACCCGTTAGAGCAAGTTGCGGACCGTAAATAGTAACAAGCAAAATGGGAACAAGAAAAAGGATATAACAGGGAATAAGGAATCCTGTAACGGGAATATATTATGTAAATAGGGATCATGCAATTTATAAACAGGTAACAAGTAACTTGTAAATAGGAATCATGTAATCTTGTAAACAGGTATCATGTAAACTTGTAATAGGTAACATGTAACTGGAATCATGATTCATGCATGTGTTCAGTGTTAATCTCAAGTATAATAATCTTTTATAAATCCTAACTAAGGAACGCAATCCTGCGTCCCATACCACAGTTCTGGTGCATACAAACATGTGAATTCTATAGATCATGTACTCAAGAAAATATATAAACATGAAACATGATTCAGTTATTCAATTATTCAGTCATTCAATTTTCTGTATCAATGTTCAATGAATAATATACAGTGTTCAGTCATTCAGTTATTCAGTAATAGTAGGGAAACCACGAGCTCCCTTCTGAGTACAGTCCCCTATATTTTCCACTACTAAGTTGTACTCTTTATTACCCCATCTTGTTATTCTTTTACAATAATCAAACATGAACAGTCAACATGATCGGTAAGTACGAACGGTAACATGATCGGTAACATGGACATGCGATCAATACGATTAATGAGAACAGTATCAGAACAGGATCATCAAGGATGCATCAAGGGCTATGCAATGCAAGAAATAAACATATTTACAATCAAGAACATGAAGTTATAATTCTGGACAGCAATACGTTGTTGTACAAAAACTCACTTTTTCGTTGCTACAGAAAAGCAAATTCGGTTCTGTCAGGAATTACAGAAACTAGACTCCCTGTCGGTTTCGATGCATATTTACCCGATACATTTTAACAAAAGAAACTAGTTGTAACAGTCATTCCATTATGGTTCTACTATTCAGGCAGCAGGTCGAGGTCAACTTCTTATATATATAAATCGACTGTAAAATTGTTTTAAAATCTTTAAAAATTTATAAATCAATTCCTAATCATGTCTAGTAACGTTCTAGTTAATATCAAGTCTTTATTTTACTGTTAACACAATGTTTTGGTCAATAAATCCTGGTAGTGTACTTCAAATCAGTAATCTGGAAATTAGGCATCATACAGTACTAAAAATGTGATAACTTGCAGCCTAGAAATCAGAATCTAGATCCGTAAGAATTTCCTGAAAATATTTTCTTTGGGCTAAAACAGTCATTTATAAAGTTCTAATTGTTTTAAACTGTAACTAGGTCAAAATCTCGCTACAAGTTAGCACAAGTAGCAGGGTAGAAGTACACAAATTGATGTTTACGATCTTTTTATGGGCATCGAATCACAGAGGCAAATGGGTTGATTCGATTTAATACATTGACTAATTTAATTATGTGAAGACCACAAATTATGAACAATACGATGGTTCAAGTAACGGGTTTCAAAATACAATAATCAAATATAAATACTAATTGCGAGAGGTCAAATAAAATGCTTGAATGGAACAATAACAATGTACAAGGTACTTGCCTGTATTATACGATGGTTACGACGGGAAGAAGAGCGATGACGAAAATGATCCACGATAGCTAGACACAACAAGATCAACAACGACAATAGCAATCGCAGCAACAGCGAGACAACGACGACGAACAGCAAGAGCAACAGCAATACACAATGAAACCGATGACATCACCACAAAACAAGGTGAGGCAGCGGCGGTGAGGCAATGGCAAGAGGGTGCTTCAGAGGATGCAGTGCACGGGGAGTCGACAGCAGGGGATAGAGGATGGTGGTCGAGAGGTGCAGTTGTGGGGCCACTACGATGGAGGATAGTAGTCGCAGGTGCTTCGGTCGGTGGCGGTGGAAGAGCAGCAATGGGTTTGGTTGAGAGGAGGCGGATGTCAATAGGGGTGGAGCTCGGCAATGGTGGAAAGGTGCTAAGGTGGCTGTCAACGGGGTACTCGATTTTTGTAAACAGCTGTGATGGCGAGGTCGATGATGGAGACTGAGCGACGAGAAGAGAGGGAGACGAGGGGCGATGGCGGTGGATGCATAACTCCTGTGTTCCATTTTCTGTATTTTGTATGTATTTATTTTCTTTTGGGTATTTATTCTGATTGTACTCTTTTATCCGTTCTGAACCGTGTAATCATTTCTTCATTCTTAATAAACTATTTTTTTTCCCTTTCCCGTCAATTCAATTCTGTGATTTTCAATCTTCTAATTTAATCCCTTCTGCCAGTTAATTATCTCTGGATGATTTTTTTGATTCTAAATCATACATTTCATGGTCTAATTGTTTATTAATTGAATTCTACCCTTTTGGATCCGGTTTCTAACCCAATCTACCCTATTTGGACCCAACACTTTATAATCCGCCCTATTGGAACCTAAACCCGCTACCCAATACCCTCCTTTACCCAGTCTCCCTTAAATTTCTCCTCACGTTCACCTCTATCTGCCTAACAAGAATATCACTCCCCCATGATCTCCCCTTGATTCCTAAAATCCTAACATACCAAAATTCCCTTAAATCCTAAGATAATTTGTTCTCTATTTCTCCCTACTGTGAACAATTCCTAAACAATACTCTCTCTCTCTCTCTCCAACTCACCTTCTCTCTCCCTCTCCCTGTGCTCCCCGCCGCTGTCGCATGCCCCCGGCGACCACCCTGCCAGTCGCACCGCCCCGTGCCATGCCACCCTGCCATCAGCGCCCTCATCCTTCACCCTGGGGGTGGCATTCGGTCTGGGCTGGTCCGAGACTGGCCCGGACCGGCTGCCCAACCCCAGGCTGAAACCGAGGTCAGACCGCCTAAACAGTAGGGGTCGATCCGGTTCAAAATTTTGAGAAAAAAGACCGGTATCGGCCCGGCCCGCACTAGCCCGGGACCAGATTGAACCTGCCCGGGCTGGTCCGGGCTGGCCCGTGGGCCGACCGTTGGCTGTTACCGTTTTTTACGTTTTTTTCCAGAACCTTTTTTAATAAAAAAGGTATGTAAAATTACCAAAATACCCCCCAACGGATTTATACTAGCTAGTTTTTGGGGATATTTTGGAAAATTGAAAAAATACATTTTCTATATATACAACCTCATTTCATTCAATTCTCTTCACAAATTCACTTAACTCTCTCTATTATCTCTCAACTTTCTCAACAAATCAACAACAATCAACAACATTCAACTACTCTCTTTCAAGATTCAACATCAACCACACCAACAACATTCAACTACTCTCCTTCAAGATTCAACATCAACAACATTGAATTACTCTCTTTCAAGATTCAACATCAACAACATCCAACCACAATCAACAACAACACTATATGCTCTCAACTCTCTCTACCTTCATTCTTCAACCTACTTTCTACACTCATACGGTATTTTCGTATTTATATAATTTTTAGAATTATCATTTTTGTTTTTTATAATTTATTTCTCATAATTATATTGGGTTTTCTTGTTCATCTTCTTCTTCTTCATTTTAGATTTTTTTTTTTGTAAATTGGTAAACATACACTAGAATAATAATTTTATAGTTGTTGTTTTATTTCTTTGTAGAGTATTTTTATATAACATACACTAGTTTATCTATCTTTACTTGTTTTATACAATTAAAATTTAAAACATACACTACAATTAATTATTAAAACATACATTAGAATTTTTAAAACATACACTCAAATTTTTATAACATACACTAGTTTACATTGTATCTAACTGATCACGTGGTAGACATAGTAGCCAAGAGTCCACTAGTAGTCGTCGCATTCCTTCCATTCCTCTTCCATATGTAGATAGTCAAGAAACACTTTACAATTATGATAGTATTCACGATATTCATGAAACACACACGGATCAAGTAGAAGTAGAAGTAGAAGTAGAAGATATAGAACCACAACCATCGGAACAAGGCCCCATTCAATTCCATAAAACAAGAGGGAACAAATCCGAAGTACATAAATATTTTGACTATGTCCTTTCACAAAATGATAAAAATATAGGATTAAAAATTTGTAAGAAGTATCAAGCACCCTATAAGTTTAAACTAGGATCGGGAACGCGTGCACTTCAACGACACTTAGGTAAATGTCAACCCAAATTTTCTAAAAACAACCTCACACAACAGAAAATAAACCCTAGGACCGGCCGAATAGATAGTCATAGCTACGATCACGATATCGTTCGTAGAGAAATGGCCAAGTTAGTAATTAGATATGAATTACCTTATTCATTTGGTGAAAGTAGGAATGTAGAGACCTTTGCACAAACCGCATTAAACCCCCATTATAAAAAAAGTTCTAGGAATCTAGTAAAGTGTGATTGTAAATTAGTTTACAATGAGGCTAAGGATTTTTTAGTAGTGACACTTACGTCACTAAACACTAGAGTTTCTTTGACATCGGATGGGTGGGTAGGAGTGAATGGCGTACCAATGATGTGTGTAACATGTCATTACATACTTCAAAAGAGGATAATTTTGTTCGAATTTGTTAGGTACTCACATAAGGGTGAAATAATTGTCACAATCGCTAGGGCAGCGCACAAGTCTATGATGTACGTGTCCCGGATTCCAGATCGGGAAGCATGTAACAATTTTGGTATTTTTGATAAAGTTTTTGCTATTAGTTTTGATAACGCCTATAATAATACTAAGCCAATTGTAGTAAGCTAATTACACTTAATCCTTTAGAATCGGAAATTTTTCATGTTAAGTGTGTTTGTCATATTTTAAATCTTTATGTACAAGATGCACTTAAATATGTACACGATAAAATTGAGGCAATGAGAAGTTATGTTCATTTTATTATTTTGAGTGGTCCAATATATCAAGCTTTTCATGATTGGTGTTAACTTAGGAAAATTGTATTTAAACGTTTTCCTAAAGATGTTAGACATCATTGGAATTCTACTTTTGATTTATTAAGTGTTTTTCTTCACTATCATTTTAATCTTAGAGAAATAGGTATGCAAAGTTGTATGTTAGATGATGATTTTTGGTTTTTTTCCGATAGTTCGTAAAAATTTTTAGAACCTTTTAATGATGCTACTTTACAATTTTCAAAAACATATACATCAACATCTAGTGGTATTTTACATGCATTTGTCACTATGATGACAACAATTAAAGATTTGTTAAATGACCCTTTCATTGGAGAAATGGTTTATGCCGCTTATATTAAAATTTTAAAATATTTTCATCCGCTTCCTATGTTATATTGTGTTGCTAGTGTAATGAATCACATGATTAAGTTAGATAGCACAAAAAATTTAATTGAGATTTTTTCTACTTATGCTCCACATGAAGAAATAGAAGATTTTAACCATGTTGTTTTCATTACAAAATTTGAAAATGTTTTGAATAGTTTATATGATAGTTACGATAGAATTTAATCATCTAGCACTACACAAATACAAAATATTAGCTCTTCTTCTTCTTCAATGTTATCAAAAGGAAAGGGTCTTGCCACTAGTAATGTTTTAAATCTCTTAAAATCAAAAAAAGCAAGAACCATTTCACCAGATAAGTTGAATTGGTATAATGCACAACCTCCCAGTGAAGTGGATGTGTTTTCTTTTTGGAAAACTAATGAACATGTTTTTAGTATTCTTTCTCGCATGGCTAAAAATTTGCTAACTGTACCGGTGTCAACCGTTGCATCGGAAATTACTTTTTCTCTTGGTAGCAGGATTGACGGCAAAGAATTTGGAGTTGTTGTTATACGCCGAAGGTTGGATGAAAGCGGAAGAGATAACTCAAGATTTACAAGAATTACAAAACGGATCAACAAGTAGCCACGAGTGAAGAACTAGTAGAATATAATTTGTATAATGTGTTGTAAATAATTGGAAAAATCTAGGGGGATGAGATTCTATATTTGGGTTAAGTAGAAGTGCACGACAATAGTCCAATGCCTTCTCTTCAAACTAAATATAGGCCATCTCGATATCTAAATTCAAATAATTCCCTTGTTTTGTAATTTGATCTAATTTGTATGAAATTGTATTCATGAACTTCATTTTATTTAATAATTTGCAATTTATTAAATCAATTTAAATTTGGTTTTAATTTCGTTTATTTATTAGTCCTTTGCAATTTTTATGAAATTAGAATTTAATACTTGATCTTTCATCTTCCTTTTGAAAAAAATATTATACTCTAAAACCGGCCGGGCCTAGATTTTCCCAAATTAGCCCGGCCCGGCCTGGCCCGGCCTGCGAAATCATTGAGCCTTGCACGGGTTGGACCGGCCTGAATGCCACCCATATTCACCCACAACCCCTCACCCCGAGCCTCCATCATCTGCATTACCCTCCATCTTCCATCGTCGACCACTTCCGCCGCCTGCCGCCGCCCCACTGCCCGTGTGCCGCCGTCAACCTTCATCCCGAAACCTCCCCATTGTTCGTGAGTCGTGGTATTCGTGTTCTTTGTCCGGGATCCATTCCCAATATTCTTTCTCTTTGGATTCGTCATCTTCATTGAGGCAAGTAACTTGTATATTATTTTTGTTCGTATACAAGTACAAATACCGCATGTGGTCTTGCTTTCATTTTTGTGTTCAGTCTCATGATAATCCCTTGATAATCTTGATCTCATTGCTTGATCTGTTTCCATCAATTCGTAGTCTTGATCAATCACAAGAAGTTGTCACACACACACTACACGAAAATAAATTAGATCTAGATAAATTCTTGATGTATATATACTCTTTCGTGATCTATTGTATGTTGTGGATCTTGTTACAAGATTGATGTGCTAGATGTGTATCTCGTTGTGGACTTGTTAATACACATGCTATGATCGATTTAGATGATCAATATATCATGTTTTGCATCATACTATAATTTGAATCTATCGTAGATGAATTCTTTGATTAAATGCGTGAAAAAAATTTCTTTTTTGCTGCTGCCCTGATTTGGTACAGAAATTTAGACCCTGTTAAAGTCAGCAAAATAAATTATTTTGTGAACATGATTAGTAGGCCTTGGTGTCTATTTTTCATAACTTTCGACGGATCTCAATTTCGATTTTTGATGTGTCAACTATCGCAGTTTTACTGCAGCTGTGTCGTATTTTTCAGATTCTGATTTATAAGGTCGCTGCATGATTTGTCATTTAAAACTGATGTTAAAAGTAAATTTTGGACTTAGTATTTTTCTGGGTATGTCTAGACTTGACTGGATCAACCCCTAATTTTTTTGGAATTGTTTAATGATTTTTATAGCTTATTTCTTGCTTGTAAAATCAATCATGTAATTTCCAAATTGCATGTTGTTCAGTAAAGATCTATTTTTAACCTAATTTTAGTCATCATAGTGTGTCTATTTTATAACCCTTTTGATGGAATAGGATTCAGAATTGTATTTTGTGAATTATACCTGTTTTAGTACTGATGTGTCTGCAAATTTCAGATTCATAAATTTACTGCATCATTCTGTTTTCCAATTTTAATTGACTATCCTATCTGTAATAAAATTTCATGAAATTTTATATGCTGATACTAGGCATGCTAGGGAACCTTCCAGATTTTTTCTAGATTTATTTATGGTATTTTTAGACCCTTTTCATGCTTATAAACAAAACTTTACAATTTCTGGCTTAACATAATTTTGGTGTAAAATGCTGTTTTGAACCCTGTTGTTTTAGTTGTTATTTGACTTGTGTATATGTTCTGGATTCGGCTGAGAGTCTAGTTTCTAGATTTTCTAACAGATCTAGATTTGTATTCTTGGGGCAACGAGAATCTTAGTTTTAGTGCAGCAATGTCTTGTTGTCCAGAATTTAAAAGTCTCGTTGTCCTAACTATTATATGTTGTTTTGTCACCAATCATGCCTTCTATCCAACTTGAGATTGTTCTTTGTTTCTTGCCATGTTTTTCTTGTCCTATTTTGTGCACGTATATACCTGATTTAATTATAATGACAAGTAATCAAGTCGGGGTTAAGGGAAAGATCTAGTAGTGGAAAATATAGAAATGTGTACTTGGAAGGGGGCCCGTGTTTCTTACCTGTTACATGTTACATGATTACATGATACATGATCCTTATTACCTGTTTACCTGATTACCTGACTACATACTTCCCTATAGGAAGGTGTACTCAGAAAGGGACCCGTAGGTCCTACCTAATACATAATTACATGTTATATGATTATATTATTACATGATATATGATCCTCTTTACCTGTTTACCTGATACCTGAGTACACGACCCTATATAATCAACTACAAAATCTAAACGCAACTTTCATGTATGTAGCAACTATGTGGTAAAATTTGGGACACATGAAGTGCTACCTAAATAGAATTAAATACAAGACTTGAGAATACATGATCACTTGAACATTCCTGTAACCTGTATATGCTACCTGACACTTGTTACTTGTTTACCTGCTTGCACGCTACTTGATACCCGCTACATGTCACCTATACCCTGTTATCTAATCCTGTCACTTGATTCTATTTCCTTGGTTTAAGAATTAGTTGCTTCATTGTAACCCCCATTCCCGCTAATAAGTATTTTTCATATATTTTCTATAATTTGGTTTTTATAAATTTATTTTGTGCTAAATTCTTTTCGGATCCTTTATTAAAGTGTTTTTTAATTGAAAATTTTATTTATTTCGAATAATGGCCTAGTTTAATTTTATTTTATTTGTATTTGAGCTCAATTTAAATGTATTATTGCTATTTGGGTTATTTTAATAAATTTATATTATAAAACCATATTATTATTATTATTATTATTATTATTATTATTATTATTATTATTATTATTATTATTATTATCCTTGTGATTATTATTATTGTCATCATTGTTGTTATTATTATTGTTATTCTCATTGTTATTAGTATTATTATTTTGTTATTATCATTGTTATCATTATTGTTATTAGTATTATTATTTTTATCATTATTATTATCATCATTTTGTTTTATGCCCGAACATGCTCCATTTTATATGTAATTTATTATTTGATTTAATGTATATTTAAATGTACATTTTATAAACCCTATGATGCTAATTATTTTCCCCTATTGAATTTATACCCAATAATTGATTTTTAACCCTACAACCCTACAACCCTGTTCTCTTATTGGATCTCGACCCGATTACCCATTAACCCACATTTTAATAAACCCCTATAAATAAGAACCCTACCCTAACCCCTAACTTAACCCTAGCCTAAACAGTAGCCGCCAACCCCCCTAACCCCTATACTGTTCTTCCCCGTCAACTTCTTCTTCCTTTTCCTTCCCAAACTGAAACCCATCGTCCCTTGCAACCCCGTCGTCATCACCCTTGTTGCCTCCATTGTCCCCTCCGCCATTGCCAGCGTCGCCATCCCCTGCTCCTTCTTCGTCGTCTTCATTTCCGACGAACCACCACCATCCCCTCATCGCCTTCGTCCCTTGCCGTCCGATCATCCCCTTCCATCGCACTCATCCATCATCCCCATCGAGCCCCCTTCCTTTGTTCGAACCCTTCGACCCTCGCCTGTTCCTCCGCCCTCCCGTCGTCCTGTCCTCCTCCATCTGTGCCGTGAACCCAACACCCTCGCCGTCTAATCCTCGTCTCCGTCCCTGCCATCCTCCCGTCCCCCACCTCCATCACATTCCTCCATCTTCAACCTCTGCCTCCACCCAACCCGTGAACTCATCGCCCTTCCATCAATCTCATCGTCTTCCACCACCAGCATCATCATCACCTCCAATCCCCGTGCCACCACCAAAGACGCCATCACCCGTCTTCGTCGTCATCGAACACCCGAACCCCGCCGTTTCGCCCTCCTCTATTTCGGTGCGAAACAGAGCACCGCTCGAGCTCCGATTTTCTCATCGCTACGTCGCTTCTGGACTGCCAGCGTCGCCCCGCTGTACTCCGCCCTGCCTCACGACCATTGCAATCACCCTCTGTCTGCTCCTCCCTTCCCGCTTGACTCCGACCTCCCTGCTGCTTCCCTCCAGTCGATCCAGCAACCCATCGAACCCCCTCTATCCTCTCTGTTCGATAGCAGTGCCCCAGTCGCCGTCGATGCCCCACACCCAGTCACCCGTTGTCGAAGTCACCAAAGCCTTTTGCCATTACTGCTATATGCTATTTTGTGGGATTGCTGTGTTTGCCGGTTTGCTGTTTGGAGTTGGAGTTTTGGCTGGTTGCTATTTTGTGAAGAAGTGGAGAGAGAAATTGTTGTTGGGTGTTTTGGGAGAAGGGATCAGCTTTTGGGGTGTTTGCTGTTTGTGAAGGAGTTATGTTTGGTGTTTTGGGTCCAGTGTTTGCCTTTTTGGGTGTGTTTGCTTGTAGTTTGCACGTGATTCTGTGTTCTCGTGTTCGTGGATTCGTCACCCGAGATTCTCATCCCGTTATTCTTGGTATTCAATTTCACCGTTATTAAGGCAAGTCACCGTCCTCTTGAATTGTTAATTGTATCAAATTCAAGTTTCATTGAAATTATTGCAAGCAGATCCTATTCGTTATCATATCACTGTATTGATTATCTTCGTTGGGTCTATTGAGGGTTTACATGAGCTAACCCCAATATTCTTAACATCTTGCCACTTTTGACTCTAAAGATTGAATCTTTCATGTATTCATGTAGAATTGATAATAGAATTGCTCATATAATTGTCACACAAATAAATTGTTGTACAGGGAATTGCTAGGTTGTATGTTGTTTAATCGATTGATGGTTGATTGATGATAAATTGATATATGAGTATATCTAATTTTAATTATCATTTTTTGACACCCTTCATGCTAATTGAGAAGTTTATCGACTAGTAGAATTGATACTAATCATGTTTAATTAATTTATTTTCTGGAAAAAAAACCCAAAACCTCTATCTTGCTTACTGGCCTGTATGTTGACTGCTGTTTTTGAACCAGTAAATAATCTTAAAATGAATTACTTTCTGAATGAGAATTGTAGCCTTACCTTTCTAGTTTCCAGAACATCTTGGATTTCTAAATTTCGAGTTGTGTAGCCAAAGTTATGCCCGTTTTACTACAGCTGTGTTTTTACTTTCAGAATTTCAGATTCCTGTATCTTGCATGCTTAAACAGTAAAAAGGCTGATCAAATGATAAAATTTTGCTCTGATAATCTCCAGATTGTTAGTAATCATGTTTAAGAGTCTAGAAAATATTTTTAATGAATTTAATATTGATTTTTTGCTGTTTCTAAAAATTATAATAACTTGATGTCGAATTTCTGCTTGAACATGAAATCTGTAAAGAACAATGTGTTTGACCTAGCTACGGTTGTCGGATTTTGAACTTTAAATATGCGTTGGAACCGTGTGGAAGTCTAGTTTCTAGAATTTATGACGGTTTTATTTTTCAATTTATGAAACAGCAGAAAATTATATTTTTATACAGACTACTCTTATTGTCCAGAATTTTATCTTCTAGTTTTTAATAGATTAATTAATCTTATATCGTAGTATTGCATGAATTAATGTATGTATGTTGCATTGCATGATTCTAAAGTCTTATTTTCATCATTCTAATTGTCCAATCCAAGTTATCGTCATATTATTGTTACTATCGTTCACCTAATGTCTCTAGATTGCATATTGTATTCTTGCATTGATAAAATAATTAACAAGCCGGGGTTTAAGGGTTGACCTAAGTAGTGGAAAATATAGAGACTGTAATCGGAAGGGAGCTCGTGGTTTCCCTATAATTACTAAATGACTGAATGAATGAATGACTGAATAACTGGATAACTGCATATTGTTCCATGGATATTGATACTGAATAACTGAATGACTGAATAACTGAATACTGAAGGAACCGTTTACATCATTTTCGAGTACATGAACTATAAAATCTACCACTAAGTCTAAACGTAACTTGTTTGTATGTAGCAACCATGTGGTAAATAAATGGGACGCATGAAGTACTACATTAGTTAGGATTAAAATGATTAACAGACTTAAGAATTGACACCACATCGACATTGCATATTGTTCATCATTATTCCTATTGATATCGAATATTAGCTAAGTGTTATTGTTATTGATCATTGATTATTGTTACCGAATATTGATTCATTGTTTATAGACATTGCATTGACTACCATGATATTGATTATTGCTATCATGTCGTGTTATTGATTCCTATTTATCCATTAAAATCATTGTTATACCGTTATTCTATTGTTCCCTGCTTTCTCTACTTGCTGTTCCCGACTTGCTCTAAGAACAATTTTTTCTTCTCTTTTTAGATGAAGTGTTCACAGGTAATGATCGAGAATTGCCTACTGAAATTGGAGAACAGAGATTCCGAAGATTTAATGCTTTCTAGTTGCTTATTGTTTTATTGAACTTATTGTACCAAGACTTATTATTATTTGTGATTGAATAATTATTGTATTGGGATTATGTCCCCGATTTTATTATTGTTTCCAGAAATTTGTTTATTGTACTTGGATATTTTATATTGCTTCAATTCAAGTATTATTGTTCATGAGATTATTATTATTGCCTGCGCAATTGTTCTGTATTGATCATATTATTGAGTTGATCGGATAAAAAGCTTATGGGTAACGTTAGTCATTTGCTGGACAAATGTCATGTGCTTGTATTCCGTATTTTTGGGTAGCGAGGCATGAAATCTATTTTGCTGTCACACTCCTTCCATGCTTATTTCAGTACTTGCTTCTTGTTGCTACTCTGTATTTTATTTATCTGTTTCCGTACTTGTTGATTGTACTACATGCGGCCCGTAACTTGCACTGACGGGCGTATTATATCCTGTTCTATTTTCTTGCAAATTGTTAAATTTGCAAATTTTGGTGACCAACTGCCTGAAGGAGTAAGTGACCAAGTGTTCTAGACTTGGCTAGAGTTCCTGGTTGAGTTATTTTCCTATTTTGAATAAATTTTACTCATTACTACTTGGATCTTGTAATGAGCACTTTGTCCCAGAACTTATAACTTGTTGTTTCCAGATCTGGTTATTTGAGAATTATGTATTTTGTTTTCAAGTAAATCGGTTGATTTAGAAATTTGATTCATGCATGCATGGTTGATTAATTCCTATCTATTCTTGTTTATTCATGTGTACTGTTGAAAAGATCCTTACAACTTATGAATGGTGAAAGCCATTCACTGGA
The DNA here is from genome assembly GCA_017893485.1 of Hemerocallis citrina. Lineage (NCBI taxonomy): Eukaryota > Viridiplantae > Streptophyta > Magnoliopsida > Asparagales > Asphodelaceae > Hemerocallis > Hemerocallis citrina. The sequence goes on from CM030361.1 coordinate 288,527,581, forward strand.
CTCTGTCACGTATCCGTGTTCCTTATTCCTTTTTGGGAAGCGGGCGTGACAGTTTTTTAGTGGTTTCAGAGCCCAGGTTTGAATAATGTATTAGTTTGACTAATATGTTAGACAAGTTTGGCTTAATCAGGATTAGCTCAACAGTAAACCGACTATGCAGTTACATGAACAAATGATAATCAACTTGATCTGGATACTAATTATTTTTGGATTTGTGCAGACCAGGGCTCGCAGAGGTGCTTCCATTTCCTGTCCTCAAGAGGAACAGCCTGGACTAGAGGATGTTACGCATGTGTTGGAGCGGCTGGTTCACATGCAGTAGAATCACAGTAATCTTGTGATGGCCGCAATGGAAGCTACCCGGAACCCGACTCCCGCTGTGCCCACTCAGGCAGCTCTCCCTCCTCGTCCAGGTACAGTTGCACACTTCATGAGACTGCACCCTGAAAAATTCTCTGGCACTGAGACGCTACTAGAGATCGAACAGTGGTTGATCAGGACGGAGCAGCTGCTGTTGGCAGTGAGAGTTGTTGACACCGTACGTGGATGTGGTGAGCATCTAGTTGGTGGAACTCGCCCATATATGGTGGAGGGCTAAGTCCAAGTGGCTCGAGCGGCCCATTGCTTGGACCACGTTCACCAGAAGCTTCTTAGAGAAGTTCTTTCCTAACATCACCCGGGTTGAGATGGAGCATCAATTTCTCGCCCTGAAGTAGGGTGCCAGATCAGTGGACCAGTACGCGGCAGAATTCACCAGGCTTAGCCGCTTCGCAACCACCTTGGTGGCGAACGAAGAGGATAGAACCCGGAGATTTCTATTGGGCCTGGATCGAGAGATTCAGATGCATCTCGTTGCCCTTCGCCTTCGTACCTACGCTGAGGCTCTTGAAGCAGCCAGGGCCCAGGAACAGGTTCACAACAGGTTGGCTCCTTCCCAGCGAGCTGTTAAGCACCCCGCTACTGCTGCTGTTAGGCCTTCCGGTGGGTCGATTTGGAGGCCAGTCCCGGTCCATCCTGTCAGGGCGGCTCCCAACTTCTCTGCTGCTCCTAGGAGAGTTGGTTTGTGCGACTTCTACCAACTAGTTGGGCATGAGTGCAGGGACTATAGGCGAGCCAACCGTCAATGTTTTAGGTGTGGCGTTGGTGACCACTCAGTGCGGGATTGCCCGCAAAGGAGGTTGGATCTACCAGCCAGGGGACCAGTTCAGCCGGAAGTGCCAGCTCGTGGTCCGGTCAGGCCACCGCTTCTCCCTCAGTGTCAGATCGTCGGTCAGAGGACTGCTACTCCCAGGAGAGGTTAAGCTTACAACCTGACAGCAGAAGAAGCTGAGAGGGTAGAAGGATTCGTTGCAGGTATTTTTGCATTTTGTTGTTTTGTTATTACCTTTGTTTCTTTGTTTTCCTTTCTCTATTCATTTATATTATCTTTTCTGTATTGTTATTCCTTACTCCTTAATCGTCATTCTTCTTCCCTTGCCTTTTGACTCTATCTTAGGTATTATCCTAGTTCTTTTTTTCCCTACTTATGTTCTCTTTGATTCTGGGGCGACCCATTCCTTCGTCTCTTCCCACTCCGTGGATCGGCATCAGTTGGAGTGCAGTGTCATGCCAGTAGCTTAAAACATTGCTATAGGAGGAGGTGTTGTCGTCTGTTCCCAAGAGTGTTAGCAAAGTCCCGTGGTTATTGGTGGCTGTAATCCCTGTTTTTTATTTTCTGTATTTTTGGATGTATTTTTTCTTCTTTTTGTGTATTTATTTATATTGTATTCTCCGACTCTTTGGATGTTCCTAGAAATTTTTGTAATTATTTATATTGTATTCAACAACTCTTTATACCTCTCCCATGCATCATATAAAGACTCGGTCTCAAATTGAGTGAATGTGGTAATATCATTCCTTAGTTTTGCTGTCTTTGCCGGCTGAAAATACCTAGTAGAAATTTTTGTGCAAGTCCCTCCCAAGTAGTAATACTACCGGGTGTTAGAAAATTTAGCCAAGCCTTCACCTTATCTCATAGTGAAAAATGAAAGAGTCTCAATCGAATTACATCATCTAATACTCCATTATGCTTAAAAGTGTCACAAATTTCTAGAAAGTTTGCAATGTGAACATAAGGATTCTCGTGCGATAGTTCCCAAAATTGAACAGTCTATTGAATCATTTGAATAATCACCGGTTTAATATCAAAATCGTTAGCATCAATAACCGACCTCTTTATGCTTGATGTTGCTTCATAAATTGAGGGCATACCATAGTCTCTCAAAGCCTTGTTCTCATAGTTCACCAAGATAATGTACTTGTATGTCCTGAAATAAAAGTATTGAAAAAAATAGAAAAACTAAAATAAATAAAATAATAAAATCAATCAAATAAATAGAAATAAAAGTAAGTCAAAAGAAAATAAATAGGTAAAATAATAATAAAACAAAAGAAATAAAAAAATTCCAAACTAGTAATAATCTATCAATTTTCAATATCAATAAAAGAATAACTAGTCCCCAGCAATGGCACCAAAAAAATTTGATGTGAATATTTGCAAGTGTACAAAACCGCAACAGGTAGTATAGTTAAGTGAAAAGAGTGTCGAACCCACAAAGACTAATTATTTTATTGAGTACCGATATTACTTGATGAATCACTATTTGGAAGATCAAAATTAATAAAGAAGACAACTAAATTAAATTAATCAAAAAAATCTAACTAAATTAATTAAGAGGTGCGAAATTTGATATTTTTGTGATTTGTTAATGGCAAAATTAATTCTAGGGCTTTTGGTTTCACCTAGTTAATTACACATAATTTATAATTTCATATGAATAAAAAGATTATTTTTCCAAGTTGTAGACCAAAATCCCCAAATTATTCAATATTCTCTCTCGAGCAATATCAAAATTATTCTCAATTAATTATTTGTCATAGTTCATGCAAAAATTACCAATTGAAAATTTATTAAGAACTATGGATTTCTTAACGGTCACATTAACTGCAGTTCTCTCTTGTAACGGTGTTTAATTTTTATTAATCACAAATTACCATTTCGTTCTCTTCATGATTCAATAGATCATACAAATATCTGTCCACCAATTGTACGCATTAAGAATAAAAATCAAACACACAACCATGGAAAAATAGAAAAATAATATGGAACTAAAATTGTGTTCTCAAAACTAGGCTACATCGTAGCCCTAGAAAAGTAAAATTAGTTCATAATGGTTTTGCAACTAACAAACATTGTCTTGGATTGCATTATAAAAATTAGAGAAATAAAAGAGATACAAAAAGGACTACTTTTTTAAAAGAAATTGCAAACCGAAAAGCCTCAAAAAGTGAGTTAGCAAGTACAATCAAATCTTCTCTCTCTGTATGTCGCCTTTGAATTCTGAGTGGCGCTAATGTGGCGCTGATGTCAGCTAAGCCATGTCAGCGTGTCAGACCAAGTCACGCCAAAAGCACCCTCTGTTTTGTCCAGAAGCTCCAGGGTCCCGCGCCTGACGTCACGCCGCCTGCTGTCTCTGTTTCCCGCCTCGAAATCCGCATGCCGAAGCCCACGTCACGCCTCTCTCTCTCCTGTCTATCTTTGTTTCTGCTGTGTTGGAGTATCGTGCACACTCAGACCCAACTTCGTCTTCTGTCATTTCTTTTACTTTTTTTTGGAATAAAAATGATTAGGGATCAGCCGTCGCTCTCTCCCTTCCTTCAGCGCTACCTTCCTTCTTCAATCTACTATTGTATTTATAAGAGTAAGAGACGTAGGAATTAGGGTTCACTTTTGCAGAAAAACCCCATATCATTATTTATTTCCTTCCTTCTTTAATTTGATCTTTATTTCTTGCTCCTTTTTTTTCAAACACATGATGCACACACAAAATAAAATCAGAAATTAAGATTTAAAAATAAAAATAAAAATAAAAATAATTAGTTTCAAATTAATTAAACTAACTAAAAATTATATTAGCTCATTTAAACCTTTCTAAAATTGTTTATTGCACTTTCAACTCAATTAGCAAATAAAATTTATATTTTGCTTTTTACAATGCCAAATTGTAAAATTTAAAATTCAACAAATCAATAAAAGTTAATAAATCATTCTACTTGTTTTGTTTGTTTATTTTATTCTGAAAATCTTCACATTTTGCATCAAAAATCTTATTTCTTCAAAAATAATTAATTACTTGAAATCTTATTGAAATAAGACGAATTATAAACAAGATAAACGAAAACAAGCAATTTTTATAGGTAAATGAGTACAAATATTTATAAAAAAATTAAACACATCAGTGTCATGCCAGCAGCTTAAAACATTGCTATAGGTGGAGGTGTTGTTGTCTGTTCTCAGGAGTGTAAGCAAAGTCCCATGGTTATTGGTGGCTGTAACCCCTGTTTTTAATTTTCTGTATTTTTGGATGTATTTTTTCTTCTTTTTTGTGTATTTATTTATATTGTATTCTCCGACTCTTTTGGCCGTGTGTTGATCTTCATTTTCTATATTTTCATCCATTTGATTTTTCGTCCCTTAATTTGATCTTCTTGATTCATTTGTCTACATATTATTTCATCTCTATTTGATTGGGCCATTATTTTTTACCCTCATTATTTAATTGCTCATGTCCTACTTCTTAATTATTTATTTTGTTCTTACCTCATCTATTGGATCGCCCTACATTTTATTGATCTTCTACTTTGATTAAACCCTATTAGACCCACTGATACTCTATAATACCAAATCCTAGTCTATTTGCTTAATGGGTCTTAATAATACCAAATCCATAATACCAAATCCATTGATACTCCATTGATACTCTATAATACCAAATCCATTAGCTATCTCCAAACCGTTAGCCCATATGCACCTAAACCATAATATTTATCCCATCTATATATTAACCTATTGTACCCCCTGTTCATCCCTTCACCCTAGCCGCTCTTTTCCAAAACCCTAACACCTCATCCCGTCCTCTTGCTAAACCCATCCCCCGACCTTCCAAACCTCAACCTTGTCATCTCCTGATCCCGCTCTCATCCCCTACCTTCAGCACTGTGCCCCTATCCGACGCAGCAGCGACCTCCCGACGCTTTCCCTGTCCCCCTGTCGCGTCGCCATACCACAGCCAGCGCATCGACAACACCTCAGTGTTGTGTCTCCATCAAACTAAGTGAAGCCAGCAGCAAGCACAGCGACTCCGCTGTCTGCCGCTCTCTCTTCGTGTGCACACCAGGGTTTGCCTCGGCCTCAGTGCTCTTGTGTGCGGGTGCCGATTTTGTGTGTGTGTGTGTTTGATCTCGCATGTTGGTGTTCGTGGTTCGTGGTTCGTTCGTTGAGTTCGTGCCGGAAATCCGTTGCCATTATTCTCTTTATCTCCATCGTTTTCGTCGTCAATTTTGAGGCAAGTAACTTGTATACTTTTCTGTTGCATATACAAGTACTAAATACCACCTGTAGTATAGTTGCTTCAAGATATATTCACATGAAATCCTTTGTTTGATCTTGTCTCTAGTTGTTGATCCATTCGTAGTTGTCTCGTACACACACGACATGAAATAACTTAGACCTAATAAATTCTTAATGTATACATGCATGTCATTCGTGACCCATGATGTGTTGTATGATTTTGTATGCTTGATGTGTTAATAGTAGTATAACTTGTTGTAAACTTGTTAAATACCCTATACCATGTTGCTTGGACATCTAGTATACCATATTCGCTTTTGTTATGATGTGGATGTGTTTCAAATAAACTAGTTGATTTTATGCATAAAGAATATTAATGCTTTTGCTGTTACCCCATTTTTGTTCAGTATTTTAGACCCTACTGAGGTCATTATATGAAAATTATTTGTGAATATGAATTATAGGAAATTCTTTCTACTTTCCAGAATTTCTGAAAGATCTCAGTTTCGATTTGTGAGTTGCAAGTTATTGCTATTTTACTACAGATGTGTAGGAAATTCTAGATTCTGTTTTATATGAATTATATATGGTTATTTATTTTTATACTGATTCTAAAGATAATATTGTGGTCCAATATTTTGCTGAGTACAACTAGACATGATTGGGATTAACCCCAAGTTTTTGTAGATTTATTCGATGACTTTTATAAAATATTCTATAATTGCAAACAACTACTATACTTGCATAATTTTCATGCTGTTCAGTAAAGAACCTTAATTTCAACCTGATTCAATTTGTTTTTTATAAAAACTTTGTGAATATGAATTGTAGACTACTGTATATATTTTATTACCCTTTTGACGGATCTGGATTTCGATTATATTTTGTAATCTATTGTTGTTTTAGTACTGCTATATCAAGAGTTTCAGATTTACAAAATTACTGCATTTTGCTGCTTTCTGATTTTATTTGACAATACTATTTATGTTAGAAAATTATGAAACTTTATTTTATGATACTAAACATACTAGGAAATACCTTTGATTTTCTATGGATTTAATCAGTAAGTTTTTATTCTTTTTTCTTGTTTATGAATACAAACTTCTGATTTCTGGTTAAACATGTTTTCTGGATACAATTCTGTTTTGAGTCCTATTTTTGTGAAATACCATATGACTTATATATAATTGCTGGATTTGGCCGAGAGTCTATTTTCTAAATTTTTTGACGGATTCAATTTACATATTTGTGGTAACGGGAATCCCAGATTTGGTGCAGTACTGTCTTTCTGTCCTGACTAGAATTTTTCTTGTCCTACCCTTTTATGAGTTGTCTTTCGTCTATACATATTTATCTTTCAATCTGAACCTGTTAATTGTTCATACCATGTTATTCTTTTCCTGTTTTGTGACATGTATATGCCTATTTGATAATAATAACAAATAACCAAGCCGGGGTTAGGGGAAAGATCTAGTAGTGAAAAATATAGAAATGTGTACTTGGAAGGAGGACCGTGTTTCCCACCTGATTATCTGTTATCTGTTACCTGTTATATGATTATGCATGATCCTGATTATCTGTTTACCTGATTCCTGACTACATACTTCCTTCTGAGAAGGTGTACTCAGAAGGGGGCCGTGTTTCCCACCTGTTCAACTACATACTTCCTTATGAGAGGATGTACTTGGAGGGGACGTAGTCCTACCTGATGCATGATTACCTATTACATGATACATGTACCTGTACTTGTTTACCTGATACCTGAGTACATGGCCCTATAGAATCCTCTACGAAATCTAAATGCAAACTTGTTTGAATCTAGCAACCATGTGGTAAATGGATAGGAGGCATGAAGTGCTACCTAAATAGAAATAAATCAAGACTTGACATAACATGACATCTGTTACATGCTTACCTGTACATGTTACTTATTTATCTATTTATCTGTTTACATATTTACCTGCTTGCATGATACTTGATACCTGATACATGTTACCTGTACCCTGCTAGTATACCATGTTACTTGACTTTGTTTCCTGATTTATGTTAGACATCCTGTTTTGCTATTTCACTCATTCCATGCCATGTTTGCTTCCGCTGTTACTCTGTATTTGTTTTTCTTTTTCTGTACTTGTGCCTGCACTACAAGCAGACCGTAACTTGCATTGACAGGCGTTTTGTTTTTTTTTCCTTTTTCTGCAATTTATTAAATTGTAGATTTTGGTGATCAGCTGCCGCTGGAGTAGGTGATCAAAGATTTTTGTTGCTGGAGTTCTTGCTATATTTATTTTCCTGCTATTCTTGAATAAGTGTATTTGCTACTTAGATTATTTTGTATTGGGCAGTATGACCCAGAATTTATAACTTGTTCCAGATCTGGTTTATTTGAGATTTATTAAATTTTGTTTAAGTAAATCCTGTTGGTATATTGATTCATTCATGAATGCATGGTTGGTTTCTCCTTGTCATCTCTTGATTATTCCTATGAAATATTGTAAAGATCCTAACAGCTTATGGATGATAAAAATCATTCGCTGGACTTAGTCACGTATCCGTATTCCGTATTCTCTTTTAGGGAAGCGGGACGTGACAGTGGCACAGATTTCAAGGCAGACCTGATCGTAATTGGGAATTCTGGATTCAACGTTATTCTCGGTATGGATTGATTGGGTGAATCCCATGCTATCATAGATTGCCGAGCAAAGAAAGTTTTATTCAGAATGCCAGGTCGTGCAGAGTTTGAGTTCTATGCTGGGGAGACACCCCTTGGCCGAGTTAAGACTGCAATTGATCAGGAGACTTCTGCAATGGAGTTGCAAGCAGGTTGTGAGGCTGCGCCTCTAGTAGTGCAGGAATTTTTGGATGTGTTTCCAGAAGAGTTTCCTGGGATACCCCCAGATAGGGATGTTGAATCGGTATTGAGGTACGGCCAGGTACTGCACCTATATCGAAAAGTCCCTACAGGATGGAACCAGTATAGCTACCAGAGCTGAAGGTGCAGATCCAAGGATTGCTATATTTGGGATTCATCAGGCCTAGTGTTTCACCGTGGGGAGCTCCAGTCTTGTCACGCCACACTTGCCAAAAATGAATACGAAATATGGATACGTGACTAAGTCTAGCGAATGATTTTCATCATCCATAAGCTGTCAGGATTTTTACAATATTTTACAGGAATAATCAGAGTATGAAGCAAGAGAAGTCAACCACATATGCATATATGAACCAATACCAACAGAATTTACTTGAAACAAAATTTAATAATCTCAAATAAACCAGATCTGAACAAGTCAATAACCCTGGGTCACATTTCCCAATACAAAATCCTGCAAGTAACAGATATAATTATTCAGACTAAGCAACATGAAATAATAATAATAGAAAAACTCCAGCATCTTGAATCTCATATCTCCTACATCATCTGGCAGCTGATCTCCAAGATCTGCAATTTAATAAATTGCAGGAAGAGGAAAAAGAAAACAAAATGCTCTTTAATGCAAGTTACAAAATGCCACTTGTAGTGCAGGCATAAGTACAAGAAAAGGATAAACAAATAAAATAACATCGAAAACAAACATAGCATGGTATAGGCATGTCAACAGAACATGATAACTAACATGAATCAACAAACAAAATCAAGTAATAGGATATACTAACAGGGTACATGTAACATGTATCATGTATCAAGCAAGCAGGTAAATAGGGATACAGATGAACAGGTAAATAGGTATACAGATGAACAGGTAAATAGGTAAATAGGTATACAAATGAACAGGTAAACAGGTGAACAGGTATACAGGTAAACAGGTAACAGGTAAGCATGCAACATGTGTCATGTAACAGGTGTCATGTTATGCCAAGTCAAGTCTTTTATTATTACTATCTAGGTAGCACTTCATGCGTTCTAGGTTTTTACCACATGATTGCTACATTCAAACAAGTTATGTTTAGATGTCGTAGTGGATTCCATAGGGTCGTGCACTCAGGGATCAGGAAAACTAGGAACAGGAATAAGTAACAGGTAGAACCTAGTGGTTCTCTTTCGAGTATACCTTCCTATAAGGAAGTGTACAATCAGGTAATCAGGTAAACAGGTACAGGTAGAACCTACGGGTCCTCTCCGAGTACAGCTTCCTATAGGGAAATGTACAGTCGGGTAATCAGGTAAACAGGATCGTGTATCATGTAGTCATGAACACGTAACAGGTGGGAAACATGGGCCCCCTTCTAAGTACACATTTCTATATTTTCCACTACTAGATCTTTCCCTTAACCCTGACTTGGTTATTTGTTATTATTATCAAACAAGTATGTATGTGTCACAAAACAAAGTAAGAATAACATGGCATAAATAAGTAACAGGTTCAGGTTGGAACATAAACATGTACAGGTGAAAGATAACTCATAAAAGGATAGAACAACGAAATTTCTAGTTCAGGACAGCAAGACAGTACTGCATTAAATCTGGAATTTTTGTTGCTACAAATGTGCAAATCTGGATCCTTCAGAAAATATGGAAAATAGACTCTCGGTCGAATCCAGCTAATATATATAAGTCATGTTATTTCACAAAAACAAGTCTCAAAAGAGATTTGAAACCAGAAAACATGTCACCCAGAAATCGGAAGTTTGTATTCATAATCAGGAAAATAGTATGAAAACTCACTAATTAAATCCAAGAAAAATCTGGGATATTCCCTAGTATGTTTAGTAACAGAAAATAAAGTTTCATAATTTTCCAACATAGATAGAATAGTCAAGTAAAATCAGAAAGTAACAAGTTGCAGTAGTTTTGTAAATTTGGAATCATAAACACTACAGTACTAAAAGAGAAATATCTCACAAAATATAAATCGGAATCCAGATCCTTCAAAAGGGTAATAAAATAGATACAGTAGGCTATAATTCATATTCACAAAGTTTTTGTAAAAAGAAAATAGAATTAGGTCGAATTAGGTATCTTTACAGAACAATACGAAAATTCTGCAAGTATAGTACTTGTTTGCAAACATAGAGTAATTCATAAAGGTCGTCAATTAAATCCACAAAAATTAGGGGTTACTCCCCATCAGTTCTAGTTGTACTCAGCAAAATATTAGATCAAAATATTATCTTTAACATCAGTAGAAAATTAAATAGTCGTACAAAATTTATATAAAACTGGATCTGGAATTTTAAACACATCTTTAGTAAAATAGTCATAACTTGAAACTCATAAATTGAAACTGAGATCTGTCAGAAAATATGGAATGTAGGTAGAATTCTCTATAATTCATTTTCATAAATAATTTTCATATACTGACCTTAATAGGTTCTAAAATACATCAAAAAGGGAAATCGTCAAAACAGAAAATATCCTTCATGCACAAAATCAACTAGTTCATATAGATTCATCCAAATCATAACCAAACATGAAATAGAGTATACTTACCGTAAAAGCAACTTGGTATAGGGTATTTAGCAAGTCTACAATAAGTATATCACAACTAACACAATCAAGCACATGATATCATACGAACAACATGCATGTATATATCAAGAAGTGGTCATCCCTAGGTTGTTTCAGGTCATGTATGTAATGAGGCAACTACGGGCGGGTTAACACAATAGACAACATATAACAGGGGTTTCACACAAAAATTGTCACTAGAAAACAACTACACTACATGCGGTATTTAGTACTTGTATTACATAAAGAAAAGAATACAAGTTACTTGCCTGAGAGACGACGAAAACGACAGAGAGAAAGAAAATAACGGGAAAGGATTTCCGAACAAGAACACAACGAACGAACGACGAACACACAAGCACAAACGAATAATCACGATCACACTAACATGTGGAACCCTCGTGCACATGCAACAAGGAGAGAGCAAGAGAGACGGCGGACAGAGGGGTCGGTAGCGGCACGACGTCATAGGGACACAACACCAGAAGTGCTCTGTAGGTCTGTCACTGGCTGACTGGCGACACAGGAGGAGGGCAGGCGGTGCTGGTGGTGCATCATCGAGAGGAGGTAGGGGGTGCATCGGGGAGGGTCTGCTAATTTCGGGATCACCACAGTCGAGGTGTGGCGGATGTAGAGGAGTCGCGACTGGGTCTTCGCGGTGGCCCGTGCTGCTTCTGGTCACCACACTGGAGAGAGGACAGGGGAACAATGAGCGGGAGTAGGGGGATGGGTTCAGGCCGGAGTCGGGAGGTGCAGGGTAGGGGGAGATCGAGATGAGAGGTAGCTGTGGGTTTCGATGGGAGATGAACAGATGCATGGGTAAAATACATATATAGGGTGTGAAAGGAGTTAGGGCTTAGGGGTGTAGTCGGCTGATGGGTAGGGGTGAACGGGTACAGGTATTAGGGTGCAGATGGGCTTAACGGGTTAGGGTAGTTATAATGGGTTTTTAATGGGTATAGGGTTTAAGGAATAATATCGAATAGGTTATGAATAGGATTTGGGTTTTAAATAATCAAAATAAAAAGAAATATAGTGATCCAAAAATAATAAGATGGCACAAAATGGATAAATAAAATAGGGCTTGAACAGTATAAAATAAGGGGATCAAAAGAAGAGCTCGATCAAACAGAGGCAAAACAATGGGAGACAAAAGGATCAAGAACTCCAATAAAAGAAGACAAAACAATAAAATGTATATATTGAAAAAGAATATTCAATATACGGTCCAAAAAGAGATACAATGAGCATAAATACACAAAAAGAAAAATACACCCAAAAATACAGAAAATGGAAAAGAAGGGTTACAAGTCTTGTTTGTCAGCAAAAAGGACGGGAGCCACAGGTTGTGCATTGATTACCTAGAACTGAACAGTGTTACTGTAAAGAACCGGTATCCATTGTCCAGGATTGATGATTTGTTTGATCAGTTGGGCAGAGCGGCAGTATTTTCGAAGTTGAACCTTCACTCAGGGTATCATCAGGTCAAGGTGAAAATGGCTGATGTGCAGAAGATAGCCTTCAGAACAAGGTATGGGCAATACGAGTTCCTAGTGATGCCTTTCGGAGTCACGAATGCGCCAGCTGTGTTCATGGGTTTGATGAACATGGTCTTCTCCCTATTTCTGGATAAATTCGTGGTGGTCTTCATAGATGATATTCTGGTGTATTCTCGAACCCGGGAGGAACATGCTGAGCATCTAAGGTTGGTTCTACAATCTCTGAGGGAGAATCAGCTTTATGGGAAACTTAGCAAATGTGAATTCTGGCTTGACCAAGTTACCTTTTGGGGGAATATCATCTCGGGCAAAGAAATCTTAGTTGATCGGTCCAAGTATGCTGCAGTGAAAGATTGGCCGGTGCCTAAGTCAGTTTTTGAGGTGAGAAGTTCCCTTGGACTAGTCGGATATTATCAGAAATTTATCCAAGACTTTTCGAAGATAGCTGGGCCGCTGACTAAGTTGACAGGGAAGGATCAGAAATTCATCTGGGATGGGGCTTGAAGCGAAGCTTTTGCAGAGTTGGAGAGCAGGTTGACATCAACAACAGTGATAACTATTTAGGATGGTTCAATTGGATTTGTGGTTCACTGTGATGCCTGTGGCAAGGGTCTTGGTGCATTGTTGATGCCGAAGGGTCGAGTTATTGCTTATGCATCTAGGCACTCAAGGCCACATGAGAAGAACTATCTGACTCATGATTTGGAACTAGCAGCAGTGATCTTCGACTTGAAGCTGGGGAGACACTATTTACTTGGAGACCGAGTGAAAATCTTTACTGACCACAAAATTCTCAAGTATGTATTCACCCAGAAGGAATTGAACATGAGGCAGAGGTGCTGGTAGGAGTTAATGGCCGACTAGGATATAAATCGGTGTCGGATGCTTTGACCAGGAGACCAGTCGCCATATTCCTAACTCAGCAGAGGGAACTGGTTGAGCATATGAGAAGGTTGGAATTAGAAGTGATCTTGTCGAGTTCTGATTGGCATTGCATGATGCTTCAGCTACAGTCGTCTCTTGTAGAGCAGATTAAAGAGGCACAGGCTGATGATGAGCAGTTGCAGAAATTCAGAGCAGAGATTGAGGCAGGTTCCAGAACAGATATGTTTGTTCCTGAAGATGGACCGCTTCGTTTTGGGTCTCGGTTGTGTGTCCCGAATGGTGAAATCCGTCAGAAGTTGCTTGAGGAAGCTCGCCGGTCATCGTACTCTATTCATCCCAGTGGTACTAAGATGTACGAGGACCTGAAGCTTCACTTCTGGTGGCATGATATGAAAAGGGCAGTAGAAAGATTTGTGTCTCAGTGCTTGATCTACCAGTAGGTGAAGGCAGAGCATCAAATAATTGCCAGGCTTCTTCAACCTCTTTCCATTCCGGAGTGGAAGTGGGAACACATCACGATGGATTTTGTGACCGCCTTGCCGAGAAGTCCCAAGAGTCACAATGCCATTTGGGTGATTGTGGACAGAATGACGAAGAGTGCTCACTTCATTCCCTTCAGAGGGGCAGTCTACTGAGAGCCTAGCAGAGAAGTACATGCAAGATATTGTCAGGCTTCATGGGGTTCCGGACAGTACTGTATCGGACATGGATACCAGGTTCAGATCTCAGTTTTGGGAGAGTCTTCAATGCAGTATGAGGAGTAAACTGAAGTACCGCATAGCTTTTCACCCTCGGACAGATGGACAATCAGAAAAGACCATCCAGACTGTGGAGGACATGTTGAGGTCCTGTGTGCTACAATTTGGAGGATCACCTGCATCTTGAAGAGTTCTCGTATAATAACAGCTATCAGGTCAGTCTTAAAGCTGCACCGTACGAGGCATTATATGGTCGAAGTGCAGATCACTAGTGTTGTAATACCCTGATTTTCGAATATATGAAAGATTATTTATTTTTATATATGGTGTGCACGTGTAATATTTTAGCTATTATTTTCAACATGATGAATAAGAATGTTGTTTTCTATAAAGCATTTTCCTAAAGCCCAAATGTCAATTTACTTATCTTTCTTTTAAAATAATTATTTTGGCCCAATTAATTTAAGCCCATGGATTTAATCCCATTTATTTTTTTTTTTTTACAACATGGAATGTGTAGCATCTTTTTTTTAGACTTGTCATTTGTGTACAAGTTCTAGTAGGGTGATTGGTGCACACACGTGCCTGTTGCATACACGTGTAGAGCACACCCTTGTTTGGCCAGTTGGAGTAAGTAGTGGGTTGGAGTCATGGGCGGTTATGCAAGGTGTGGGTAGTTTTTACAACCCCTTAGTCAATCCTAGCCTTTGATCCTATAACCATCTACTGAATCCTAGCCTTCCATCTCACTCCTTTTGGTGTATAAATACCCCCCCTCTCATCCATTGTTCTTTACACAATGATTATTTTATGAGATTATTATTGTGAGAGAGTGTGTGTGGAGACCGGGCATCATCATCTGGAGATCTTCGGCAAGGAGCAAGGAGCAAGGAACAAGGAAGATGCATTGCATTAAGGAGTTTTTCTGGACTTCGATTACTTCGTCAATAAGGTGGGTGTTTCTCAGGACTTCTAAAGTAGAAAATATGCCATATTTGTGATGATTGTTATTATGCTTATGAGAAGTAAATTCAAACGTACTAGAATTGCTTGAGTATATTTATGATGATAATTGTGGAAGACTAATAGTGAAATAATAGCACTGCAATCAATGACGAATTGGGTCGGTACAGTCGACTGTCGTTTGGATAAGTCGACTGGTACGAGACATCTGTTATATGTTTTGTTAGAAGTTTCATGACCTATATGTGTATAATTAAAATGAAATAGTAAGGCTAAATTCATATTCTTCATGGTATACATGACTGAGGAGCCATGAGCATGTGGAAAAAGAACTAGTGATGATTAATGAAACTAAGAATGGCCTGTGCAGTCGACTAGTGTTATGAACAGTCGACCGATGCTTTGTTTAAACTATGAATAATCCAGTAGTTTCATGAAATGAGGTATCTTTCTATTGTGTTATTCTAGTGTAATGGATTGAGATTTATATTTTCATCTCTGCAAGAAAGTTATGAACAAGTATAAATGCATGTTTAGACACTTCCTTGAAGAAAAGACAATGTTAGTTACCTGAAATTCCATACTGCGATAATACTGAACAATTAAGAAATTTCGTGTCTATGAAACATGAAAGTATGTATATTGTGATTTGACACCATGATGCATGAACCTGTAAGAAAGATAATCCTTTAATTTGAAATATGAATCTGTCCAGTCGACTTAATGCGAGTAGCTAGTCGACTGAGCTGAACATAGAAATGTACTGTTAAAAACTCCCAGGACAGACGACTGATGGAATAACAGTCGACTGTCACATGAATGATTTTTGAACATAGAAAGCTGCGGAACAGCCGACTGGCCATGTGCAGCAGTCGACTCTCTCGAGTGATTATGAAGAACTGGAATTGACTGGACAAGTCGACTGGTCTTTTCCAAGTCAACTGTACAGACTGTATTTTGATATGTCAGAGATTTCCATTGATTGTTGTTAAAAGTTGTGAACGTTATGATCGATGTTGATAAACTCCATTTATTGTTGCATGAATGTACATGAAAGGAATCATAGTTTTGAATTGATAATTGCATGAATATGAAAGTTAAGAACATGACTGAGGCAATGAAAATGAATTCATGAGTTGGAATTGCTCAAATTGGAAGTTGTGAATTGGAAAGTGAACAAAGGAGTAGCTAAGTCTCCCCCGGCAATGGAAATGAAATGAAAAATGAGAATTTAAAGACCAAGGTTGGTCATGTATTGAAATGAATGAATAAGTCCGGTTTAGTGGAGAGGCTAACTCCAGAACTTTGATTTTTATTCATGATTCTATTAAAATAAGGACTAGCACATAGTGGAGATGTGATGAAAGTAAGAGAAAAACATTGAGTATGAGGGCTATTGGGTAGCGGCGAGAGCGTATCCCAGGAATTCCCATGATGAGTCTGGGTGAGGATACTACTCCAGAGTACCGTCCCAGTGGCGACGCTCGTGGGATGTTTGAAGACTACGGGTGGTGTCATGTCTATGGTGAGAGCTGAATTACCACAGGATGTCTGCATGATGAGTCATGTCAGCAATGGGATTCCCTCCAGAGTGCCTAGACATGAGTTCGTAAGTCGGAAAATATCTAGGATACTTACCATAATTACAGTAGTAGATTAAGTCATGGCGAGGGATTGAACCCTACCAAAATGAAGAATGATTAAGAGGCTTGCCCTCGGACCTATGTAATATGGGATGCATAGAATCTGAACAAGTGTGCATTAGTGTCATGTAAATTAAATAATTGCATTAAGGATTAAGTGCACAATCACAACACGACATCATTAAGATTTCCCTCTTTTCTTTTATTTTGAATGTGAACAAGTTTGTGATCTGTTAAGAAATGAGAATCGTTATACTGTTTCTGGCATAGAGAGGATGGCCATGTATAACTATCATCGGTTGAATAAACTGACGTACCCACAGTTTTGTATGCAGAATAAATTACATGTTAAAGAGGAATGGATGCATAAAGATTTTACCATGTTGTTGTACATTTATGTAAATGTTGTAAAATTTTTACTTCCGCTGTGCAAATGAAAAGTGTAATATATGATGTAAACTCTGATGTAAAGTGAAAAGTTTAAATTCCTTGTAAAGTTGTACTGAAGAAAGTGAAAAGATCCTGTAGAACATCTCGAATTCAGTGTATTTGGGATTCGGGGCGTTACAGAGTGGTATCAGAGCCACGCTTTCTACGCTTTCTACACTTATACAAATTTATAAGGAACGACACCCTAGAAGTGGACATTAGAGTGTGTGTTTGAGTTTAGAGATTTAAATGTAAGTGACTTACATTTGTGTTGCTCTATGACTTATGCTCCTTCCTCCCTACTTTCTAAGATGGCTGATCACTTCGACCCTGCTGGAGACGACGACTGGCATATCATTGAGGAAGAGTACCATCCTGGACAAGCTGATTCTGAGGATGAGTATCACCCTGGGAAAGCAGATTCTGATGAGGAGGAGTGGCCTGAATCTCGAGAGATTACCCCACCTCCAGACTCGTCTGACGATTCTTCTTCTGATGAAGAAGAGGGACCAGTTCTGAGAAGCACCGTGGCTTCTCTTCAGAGGCAGGTGGAAACTCTGCGAGATAGAGTTGGAGTATTGGAAGCTCAGCTGGCAAAACGGAAGGACGACTTTTCTGTTCTCAGTCACCGGGTATGGGAACTTGAGAAGAGAAAGAACCTGACAGATGTGCTGAAGGATGAAGTTGATGAACTACGGGGAGAACTTCGAGAAGCGAAGAGGAACCGTAGGAGTTAGATTGTTGTAGCTGCTATTTCTTTTATTCTGATGTCAAAAATGTTTTAATTCGAATGTATAAAGTTTGGAATTCAATGAAATGCAAGTTGATTTAAGTTCTTGTCTTATACTTCGAATTTAATGGATCCTTTGCATCAGAATATGTCGAGAAGAGGAGTTAGGAATGGGGAAGGTTTGGATTTGGAGACCGAACTTGCAAGGGTCTACCAGACGCTTAATGCAGTGGCTATGAACCAAGGAAGGGGGGCCGGTGAATCCAGTGCCCGAGGCGATTAAGCTAGTGGAATCATTCAAGAGAATGAAAGCACCTATATTCGAGGGAAAGTCAGACCCAGATGCGGCTGACAACTGGAGTCGGCAAGTGGAGACAATCTTCGAGGTGTTGGAGACCCCGGAAGGCAGCAAGGTCAAATTGGCGACTTTGCAACTGGAGAAGGATGCGGCTGTTTGGTGGCAGTCGATGAAGAGGACCATGGGAGGTATAGTGCTTGGCTGGAAGGAATTTCTGGAAGAATTCCGCAGTCATTATTTCCCTTCTGACGTCCAGGAGAAGAAGGCTATGGAGTTTCTGTCACTTCAGCAAGGCAGCATGTCAGTGAGGGAGTATGAGACTAAGTTTACTCAGCTCTCTAGGTATGCTCCAGAACTGGTGATGGATGAGGCGAAGAAGGCTCGCAAGTTCGAGCATGGACTGAGGCCGAGCTTGAGGTCCCGGATGATACCTCTTGGTATCAGGCGATTCGACAAGCTGGTCAAGAGGGCGGCAGCGACGGAGGCAGATATGGAGCAGTTCCATGTTGCTCAGAACCGGAGGAACAACTGGCAGTCTGGAAAGAGGCCCGCCAATTCTGGGAGTTTCAAGGGGCAACCATATGCACAAAGGTTCAAACCGACAGGGGCGAACGCTATTAGTGTAGCTGGGGGGCCGGGAACAATGTGGTGAGACCTTCTGCGGTCACTTGCTACAACTGTGGTGAGACGGGACATTACATATCTCAATGTCTCAAACTACGGGCTGGCAATCACAATGTGACAATACAGCAGACTGGGAAGAGGCCGTACCAACCAGGACGAGTATTTGCCTTGACGGAAGCTGATGCTGATGAGGCAGATCAGGTCATCTCTGGTACGAGGGCTGATGTTTAGTGGTTTTTTGTCATTTCTTCTTCCCGTTCATGTTGTGAAACTGTTATGTAATGGTATGTATTATGTAACAGGCGAACTTTATCTAAATAGAATGAAAGCTGTTGTATTGTTCGATACTGGATCCTCTCATACATTTGTGTCTCCTAGATTTGCTAAAGTGTTGGGAGTTGAACCGAAGATTTTTCCAGGCAAGATCTTAGCAGTAGCTACTCCATCAGGAAAAACTTTGACCACTGATCGGTATTATGCTGATTGCGAGATTGTAATTGGAGATCGAGTCTTTGGCATTGATCTGATCGAGCTGACTATCTTGGGAGTCGATGTTATCATTGGCATTGATTGGATGTCGGTGTACAGTGCAAGCATCGAGTGTAAGACCAAGACGGTGACAGTGAAGGCTCCAGGTGGACCTGAAGTCAATTTCCAAGGGAAGCAGAAATGTTCTAAGCTGGTGGCAACTATCCGCAAGGAAGAGACTCCTGTGGAAGTGCAAGGGATTCCTGTGGTTCGGGACTATCCGACTGTGTTCTTGGAAGATTTTCCTGGGTTACCTCCACATCATG
Organism: Hemerocallis citrina; assembly: GCA_017893485.1. Taxonomy (NCBI): domain Eukaryota; kingdom Viridiplantae; phylum Streptophyta; class Magnoliopsida; order Asparagales; family Asphodelaceae; genus Hemerocallis; species Hemerocallis citrina. Next base: position 288,546,982 of record CM030361.1, read on the forward strand.
ATGTAGAGTTCAGCATCACTATTCAACCGGGAAGTGCACCAATTTCTAAGGCACCGTATAGGATGGTTCCAGTGGAACAGGATGAGGTGAAATGGCAGATTGAGGAACTGTTGGAGAAAGGCTTTATTCAACCTAGTGCGTCACCTTGGGGAGCACCAGTGCTTTTGGTAAAGAAGAAGGATGGATCGATGAGAATGTGTATCGATTACCGAGAGCTGAATAAGGTCACTGTTTAGAATAAGTATCCTATTCCTCGAATTGATGACTTGTTCAATCGTCTACAAGGAGCAGCTGAATTCTCCAAAATAGATCTTCGATCAGGATACCACCAAGTTCGAGTAAAAGCTGAAGATGTGCACAAAACTGCATTTAGAACTCGACATGGGCATTACGAATTCTTAGTTATGCCCTTTGGAGTGACGAATGCACCCGCAATCTTCATGGATTTGATGAACAGAGTTCTGAGGCCGTTCATTGATTCTTTCGTCATGGTGTTTATCGACGATATTCTCATGTACTCCAAGTCAGAGAAGGAGCACACCGAGCATCTGGCAGCAGTTTTGCAGAAGTTGGAAGAGCAGAAGTTGTATGCCAAGTTATCCAAGTGTGATTTCTGGAAATCTGAAGTGGCATTCCTAGGTCACATCCTTTCTAAGGAGGGAGTGGCAACTGACCCTCAGAAGATAGAGGCAGTGAGAGATTGGGCTAGGCCTACTACAGTGAAGGAAGTCAGAAGTTTTCTTGGGATGACTGGATACTACAAAAGATTCATTCAAGGTTATGCTCAGATAGCTGTGCCGCTTACTGGACTGACCAAGAAGAATGTGAGCTTCAAGTGGACCGAGCAATGTGAGGCGAGCTTTAAGGAGTTGAAAGAGAAGCTGACTACTGCACCTATTTTGGCTCTGCCTAGAGTAGGTGTTGAATATGATGTTTATAGCGATGCTTCACATCGTGGGCTTGGTTGTGTCTTAATGCAAGAAGGTAAAGTAATCGCTTATGGGTCTAGGCAACTACGACCACATGAGAAAAATTACCCGACTCATGATCTGGAATTGGCTGCGATTATCTTTGCTTTAAAGCAATGGAGGCACTATGTGTACGGTGAGAAGTTGAATATGTACACGGACCACAAGAGCTTGAAGTATATATATCAGCAGAGGGATCTGAATCTGAGGCAGCGAAGATGGTTGGAAGTGCTCGAGGATATGCGACCTGAGATCAAGTATCATCCTGGGAAGGCTAACGTTGTTGCTGATGCACTTAGTCGCAAGAGCAGTTTGGCCAGTTTGATTACAACTCAGAAGCATCTGATTGAGGAATTGGACCGAGCAGGTATTGAGGTTGTCTTGCAAGGATTGGGAGCATCTTTGGCTCAGTTGAGACTCCAGCCTACTTTGAATGCAAGGATTATTGCAAGTCAGGAAGTTGATGCTGATATTTTGGAGATGAAGGAGCAGGTTGGGGCTGGCAGGTTGCCCGGATTTCAAATCAGAGATGGAGTGTTGTGGTTCGGAGATAGACTGTGCGTTCCAAATCAGGCGGACCTGAAAGAGAGTATTCTTCAGGAGGCGCATGCTACTCTTCTGTCTGTACATTCTGGGAGTACTAAGATGTACAAAGACATCAAACATCATTTCTGGTGGTCAGGTTTGAAGCGGGATGTGGCTAAATTTGTGGCGAAGTGTGAGGTTTGTCAGCAAGTCAAAGCCGAAAATCAGAGACCCGGAGGTCTATTACAGCCGTTACCTATTCTGGAATGGAAGTGGGATAACATCAATATGGATTTCATTACGGGATTGCCTAAGAGTCCTAAAGGCAATGATGCGATTTGGGTTATAGTCGATCGACTGACCAAGTCCGCTCACTTTTTGGCGATGAAACTCACTGCTTCGATGGACAAGTTGGCTGAGTTGTATGTTGGCGAGATCGTCCGGCTTCATGGTGTTCCTTCAACTATTGTGTCTGATCAAGATGCGCGGTTTACTTCGCATTTCTGGAGGAGTCTTCAGACAGCTTTGGGTACCAAGACAGATTTCAGCACTGCTTTTCATCCGCAAACCGATGGGCAGACCGAGAGAGTCAATCGTATTCTTGAGGATATGCTTAGGTGTTGTATACTAGACTTTGGAGGCAGTTGGGAAAGGCATTTACCCTTGGTAGAGTTTGCCTACAGCAACAGTTTTCAGGCTAGCATTGGGATGGCGCCGTACGAAGCTTTGTATGGCAGGAAGTGCAGGACTCCTGTTTGTTGGTATGAAGTTGGGGAGCGTCAGTTGTTTGGTCCTGAGCTTGTGCAGCAAACTTCTGAGAAGATTGTTCTGATCAGGAAAAGGTTGGTGGAAGCTTAGAGCAGGCAGAAAAGCTATGCAGACAACCGGAGAAGGGACCTTGAGTTTGAGGTTAGTGACTTCGTCTTTCTGAAAGTATCACCCAGTAAAGGTGTGGTTCGATTTGGCAAAGGCGGGAAGTTAGCCCCGAGGTTTATAGGCCCGTATAAGATATTGAAAAGGATCGGGAAAACTGCTTACCGGCTTGAATTACCGGAAGAGTTGTCTCAGGTGCACAATGTCTTCCATGTGTCTATGCTGAGAGGTTATATCCCAGATCCGAGTCATCATTTGCCTGAAGTGCCGGAAGGTTTGCAGTTGGATCTGAACTACATCGAGTCTCCTGTCGAGATTGTTGACCGTAGGGAGAAAGTCTTGAGGAATAAGACGATACCGATGGTCAAGGTGATCTAGAGAAACCATTTGGTTGAAGAGGCTACTTGGGAATCTGAGGAGAGGATGTTGAAGGACTATCCTGAGCTTTTTGCTTGATTGTATCTTTGCATTCTTTTGTTCTTGTGTTGTGTTGTACCTTTGTTTTTCTCGCTCTTGACTGTAGTTCCGGGGACGGAACTATTCTAAGGAGGGAGTGTTGTAATACCCTGATTTTCGAATATATGAAAGATTATTTATTTTTATATATGGTGTGCACGTGTAATATTTTGGTTATTATTTTCAACATGACGAATAAGAATGTTGTTTTCTATAAAGCATTTTCCTAAAGCCCAAATGTCAATTTACTTATCTTTCTTTTAAAATAATTATTTTGGCCCAATTAATTTAAGCCCATGGATTTAATCCCTTTTATTATTTTTTTTTTACAACATGGAATGTGTAGCATCTTTTTTTTTAGACTTGTTATTTGTGTACAAGTTCTAGTAGGGTGATTGGTGCACACACGTGCATGTTGCATACACGTGTAGAGCACACCCTTGTTTGGCCGGTTGGAGTAAGTAGTGGGTTGGAGTCATGGGCGGTTATGCAAGGTGTGGATAGTTTTTACAACCCCCTAGTCAATCCTAGCCTTTGATCCTATAACCATCTACTGAATCCTAGCCTTCCATCTCACTCCTTTTGGTGTATAAATACTCCCCCTCTCATCCATTGTTCTTTACACAATGATTATTTTATGAGATTATTATTGTGAGAGAGTGTGTGTGGAGACTGGGCATCATCATCTGGAGATCTTCGGCAAGGAGCAAGGAGCAAGGAACAAGGAAGGTGCGTTGCATTAAGGAGTTTTTCTGGACTTCGATTACTTCGTCAATAAGGTGGGTGTTTCTCAGGACTTCTAAAGTAGAAAATATGCCATATTTGTGATGATTGTTATTATGCTTATGAGAAGTAAATTCAAACGTACTAGAATTGCTTGAGTATGTTTATGATGATAATTGTGGAAGACTAATAGTGAAATAATAGCACTGCAATCAATGACGAATTGGGTCGGTACAGTCGACTGTCGTTTGGATAAGTTGACTGGTACGATGACTGAGGAGCCATGAGCATGTGGAAAAAGAACTAGTGATGATTAATGAAACTAAGAATGGCCTGTGCAGTCGACTGGTGTTATGAACAGTCGACCGATGCTTTGTTTAAACTATGAATAATCCAGTAGTTTCATGAAATGAGGTATCTTTCTGTTGTGTTATTCTAGTGTAATGGATTGAGATTTATATTTTCATCTCTACAAGAAAGTTATGAACAAGTATAAACGCATATTTAAACACTTCCTTGAAGAAAAGACAATGTTAGTTACCTGAAATTCCATACTGCGATATTACTGAACAATTAAGAAATTTCGTGTCTATGAAACATGAAAGTATGTATATTGTGATTTGACACCATGATGCATGAACCTGTAAGAAAGATAATCCTTTAATTTGAAATATGAATCTGTCCAGTCGACTTAATGCGAGTAGCTAGTCGACTGAGCTGAACATAGAAATGTAATGTTAAAAACTCCCAGGACAGACGACTGATGGAATAACAGTCGACTGTCACATGAATGATTTTTGAACATAGAAAGCTGCGGAACAGCCGACTGGCCATGTGCAGCAGTCGACTCTCCCGAGTGATTATGAAGAACTGGAATTGACTGTACAAGTCGACTGGTCTTTTCCAAGTCGACTGTACAGAAAGTATTTTGATATGTCAGAGATTTTCGTTGATTGTTGTTAAAAGTTGTGAACTTTATGATCGATGTTGATAAACTCCATTTATTGCTGCATGAATGTACATGAAAGGAATCATAGTTTTGAATTGATAATTGCATGAATATGAAAGTTAAGAACATGACTGAGGCAATGAAAATGAATTCATGAGTTGGAATTGCTCAAATTGGAAGTTGTGAATTGGAAAGTGAACAAAGGAGTAGCTAAGTCTCCCCCGGCAATGGAAATGAAATGAAAAATGAGAATTTAAAGACCAAGGTTGGTCATGCATTGAAATGAATGAATAAGTCCGGTTTAGTGGAGAGGCTAACTCCAGAACTTTGATTTTTATTCATGATTCTATTAAAATAAGGACTAGTACATAGTGGAGATGTGATGAAAGTAAGAGAAAAACATTGAGTATGAGGGCTATTGGGTAGCGGCGAGAGCGTATCCCAGGAATTCCCATGATGAGTCTGGGTGAGGATACTACTCCAGAGTACCGTCCCAGTGGCGACGCTCGTGGGATGTTTGAAGACTACGGGTGGTGTCATGTCTATGGTGAGAGCTGAATTACCACAGGATGTCTGCATGATGAGTCATGTCAGCAATGGGATTCCCTCCAGAGTGCCTAGACATGAGTTCGTAAGTCGGAAAATATCTAGGATACTTACCGTAATTACAGTAGTAGATTAAGTCATGGCGAGGGATTGAACCCTACCAAAATGAAGAACGATTAAGAGGCTTGCCCTCGGACCTATGTAGTATGGGATGCATAGAATCCGAACAAGTGTGCATTAGTGTCATGTAAATTAAATAATTGCATTAAGGATTAAGTGCACAATCACAACACGACATCATTAAGATTTCCCTCTTTTCTTTTATTTTGAATGTGAACAAGTTTGTGATCTGTTAAGAAATAAAAATCATTATACTGTTTCTGGCATAGAGAGGATGGCCATGTATAACTATCGTCGGTTGAATAAACTGACGTACCCACAGTTTTGTATGCAGGATAAATTACATGTTAAAGAGGAATGGATGCATAAAGATTTTACCATGTTGTTGTACGTTTATGTAAATGTTGTAAAATTTTTACTTCCGCTGTGCAAATGAAAAGTATAATATATGATGTAAACTCTGATGTAAAGTGAAAAGTTTAAATTCCTTGTAAAGTTGTACTGAAGAAAGTGAAAAGATCCTGTAGAACATCTCGAATTCAGTGTATTTGGGATTCGGGGCGTTACAAGTGTGCTGGGATGATAATGGTGAGAGGAAGTTGTTGGGTCTGGATTTGATCACTAGGACTGTGGATGCGGTGACTCAGATCAGGAAGCATCTTCAGACAGCAAAAGACAGGCAGAGGTGATGGGCAGATGTCCGCCTTGGAGTTTGAGGTGGGTGACCATTTCTTTCTTAAGGTATCGCCGTGGAAAGGTGTCATTCAGTTTGGTGGTGGGGGCAAGCTAAGCCCCAGGTTCATCGGTTCGTTTGATATCGTAAAACGAGTAGACAAGGTGGCCTATCATCTTGCGTTGCCACCGACTTTATCTGGGGTGCACGACGTCTTCCATGTCTCACAACTCAGAAGGTACATACATGATGAGAGCCATATGATCGACTATTCAGAGTTGTCCATGCAGCCGGATCTGTCTTGTGAGATTCCACCAGTTGCCATTTTGGGCCGACGGGAAAAGGTGTTGAAGAACAAGGTTATCAGATTGATTCGGATTTCTTGGAATCCTCACTCGTCGGGTGAGTCGACTTGGGAATTGGAGGAGGAAATCTAGCGGAAGTCCCCTCATTTGTTTGTGTAGTTCTTTTTTTGTTGTTATTCTTTTCCTTTCTTTCAGGGTTACCCTATGTACTTCTTGTTTGAATTTTGAGGACGAAATTCTACATGTTAGGTGGGTGGGATTTGTAACCCCTGTGTTCCTTTTCCTGTATTTTGTTGGTATTTATTTTCTTCTGAGCATTTATTCTGATTGTACACTTTTGTCCGTTCTGAACCTTGTAATCATTTCTCCGTTCTTAATAAACTTTTTTTTCCTTTCCCATAAATTTGATTCTGTGATTTTCAATCTCCTGATTTAATCCCTTCTACCAGTTAATTTTCTTTGGATGATTTGTTTGAGTCTAAATCATATATTTCTGTAGCCCTATTCCTCATATTTGTATTTTTAACTTTATTTAATAAAAATGCTTGATTTATTTATTTTATTTTTGGTTGTATTTATTTTAATTTCTTTTCATTGTATTGTGCATTGTTCTTCTCTCTCTTGTTATTCATTTTGCATCGATTCAGCTTTTTATTCTCATTTATTTGGCCTACAATTAGTTCTTGATCTTTGTCACACCTCGGTTTCCAAAAAGAGAATACGGAATACGGATACGTGACTGAGCCCAGCGAATGATTTTCATTATCCATAATCTGTCAGGAATCTTTACAATATTTCACAAGAATAATCAGAGTCAGAAGCAAGAAAAGTCAACCAAGGATGCATATATGAATCAAAATACCAATAGGATTACCTGAAACAAAATATATTAATCTCAAATAAACCAGATCTGAATAAGTCAATATCCTGGGTCACATTGTCCAAATACAAATAAATCCAAGTACAATATACAATTGTTCAAGAAAAGCAACAAGAAATAATATAGCAAAACTTTAGCATCTAGTATCTCATCTCGCATATTCCATTTGGCAGCTGATCTCCAAAATCTGCAATTTAATAAATTACAGGAAATGGAAAAAGAAAACAAACTCCCGTCAATGCAAGTTACGGACCGCTTGTAGTGCAGGATACAAGTACTTGGAAAAAGGTAAACTAATAACATGAAATAGGCATGATAACAAAATAAAACAACTAGCATGGCAAGATGAATAAGTGTAAGTGGCATGTATAAAGTGGCAAGTAAACAAGTATCAAGTACATGTAACAAGTGTCAAGGATCTAGTATCAAGTATCATGTAAACAAGTATTAAGTCTCAAGTGAACAAGTACAAGTAACGGGTATCAAGTATCAAGTATCAAGTATCAAGTGAACAAGTATCAGGTATTATATATCATGTACAAGTAATCAAGTATCAAGTGTCAAGTGATCATGTTCAAGTCTTGTATTATTACTATCTAGGTAGTACTTCATGCTTCCATCCTTTTACTATATGGTTACTACATTGAAACAAGTTTGCGTTTAGACTTAGTTGTGGATTTTATAGGGCCGTGTACTCAGGCATCATGTAAACAGAAATCATATCATGTCATTTAATCGGTAATGGATTCTAGAGGTGGCCCCCGTAGATTCTAGATGTGACCCCCGTCAACCCCTGACGTGGCACATAGTTCCACGTGGCACTTACTTCCATATAACTTGTAATCATATAATGGATTCTAAATGTGATCGCCATAAATTCTAGAGGTAGCCCCCCATCAACCCCTGCCGTGGCACTTAGTTCTACATGGCACTTAGTTCTACGTGGTACTTAGTTCCATATAACTTATAATCATGTAATGGATTATAGAGGCAGCCCCTATTAATTCTAGAGGTGGCCCCCGTCAATCCCTGATGTAGCACTTAGTTCTATGTGGCACTTAGTTCCATATAATTTGAAATCGTGGGAAACACGGGCTCCCTTCCGAGTACTCTAACCTATGTTATCCACTACTATGGCCTTTCTCTTAACCACGGCTTGTTATTTATTATATTATTAACCAAACAGGCATGTACGTGTACAAAATAGGACAAGAATAACATGGTATGAACATGTAACAAGTTCAAGTTTCAAGATAAACACGTACGGGTAAAAGATATCAAACAAAAAGATAAAATAACTAAATTTCCAGTTCAGGACAGCAAGAAAGTACTGCACTAAAATAAGGATTCCCGTTGCTACAAAAATGCAAATCTGAATCCATCAATAATTCTATAAAATAGACTCCCGGCTGAATCCAGCAAATATATATAAGTCATATAGTATTTCACAAAAATATAACTCAAAACTGAATTGAAACCGGAAAATATGTTCAGCCAGAAATCAGAAGCTTGTATTCAAGAACAGAAAAATAGAATAAAAACTCATTAATTAAATCTACGAAATATCTAGGGTATTCCCATATATGTGTAGCATCAGAATATAAAGTTTCATAATTTTCCAATAAAAATAGAGTATTCAAATAAAATCAGAAAACAGCAAGACACGACAATTTTATAAATCTGAAATCACAAATACTGCAGTACGAAAACAGAAATATCTCGCAAACCATAAATCGAAATCCTAATCTACTAAAAGGGTGATAAAATAGATACAATAGGCTAACTTTCATATTCAGAAACATTTTAGAAACAGCAAGTAGAATTATGTCGAAAATCAAGTTCTTTACTGAACAGTAATAAAATTCTACATGCAAACTCTTTATTTGCGAGCATGAAAAGGTTTGTAAAACATCTTAAATAAATCCACCAAAAATCTGGGTAAACCCCAATCAAGTCCAAAAGTACTGAGCAAAATTTCAGATCAAAATAATAATTTTAACATCAAAATAAAAATAGATTACTCTTCATAATTCATAGAAAACAAAATCTGTGAATCTTTCGACACCACTGTAGTAAAATAGACAAAAATCACAAACAAAAAATTGAAACTGAGATCCGTCAAAAGGGTTGGACAATAAACAGAATTCTCTACAAATCATGTTCACAAAATATTTTCAAATACTGACCTTAATAGGGTCAAAAATACTGATCAAAACGAGAAAGTCAGCAAAACTGAAAACATCTCATGTGCACAAAATTCACTAGTTCAGATAGAACTCAACCAAAACACAACCAAATATGAAATAGAGTATACTAGGTGTCCAGGCTACATGATATAGGGTATTTCATAAGTCCAAAACAAGACTACCACAAATAACACGAATGAGCACAAGATATCATATGAACAACACGCATGTATACAACAATAATTGGTCAACCCTAGGTTATTTCATGTTTTGTATGTCGTGGGGCAACTATGGTCAAATCATCACTATTGAGAGAATGTCAACAAGAAAAATTCATGTACAAATTGTCTCTAGAACCCAACTACACTACAGACGGTATTTAGTACTTGTATTTACAAAGGAATTTAATACAAGTTACTTGCCTGAGAGCCGACGACTGGAACGGTACAAAGCAAGAATAACATGAACGCATTCCTGACAACGAACTCAACGAACGAACACGAACCCATGAACCCAAAATAAGCACAACCTATGAACACAATCACGGCAACGACTACGCACACAAGCACATGAACACGACGGACTCAAAACCCACACACCGAACACACTCACTCACAAGGGGAAAGAGAAAGCGAGAGACCGGTGCACCACGGGGGAGAAGGAACACAACGAAGAACTCCGAAACATGCCTACGAACAACGAGCAAAGAACACGCAACTACACGAACCAAACGTGAACACTCGCACTCCCACACAACCCATCAAAACACAATCACACCCGCCCACCAAGAGAGCGAGGGAGAGACGGCTGCCACTGTCTCTGCATGGCGCTGTCGTCGGGGGTTCGACAGCGCAAGGGGAACGGCAGGGGCTGGCTGACTTAGTCGCCACGACAAGAGGGGGGTAGCAGCATTATGTGCTGCCGCTGCTCTGGCTAAGTGACAGGGTAGAGGAGGGCTGGCACGACAACACTGGACGGTGGCCGCACGATGGCAACTGGCACTGTCTGGTGGCACAACAAGGGGGTCGCAACACAGGGAGGGGGCACCGAAGGTCGGGAGCTGTCATCGCGGATGCAGGCAACAGGGCGGTGTGAGGGGAAGGAAAGGGATGGAGAAGAGAGGGTGCATGGGGGTTGCGAAGGTGGTGCAGGGGAGCGAAGAGCGGGAGTAGGGAGGCACTGCAGCTGGGTACAGGCATAGCGAGGGAGGGAGAGAAACGGGAGAGAGATGAGCGGGATAGGGAGGAAGACGAAGCGGCTGATCATAGGGTATATAGGTATGCATAGGTTAAGTAGGAGAGTATTGATTTCCCCCTTTTATAGTCTTGCTGACATGCTTGCATTTTAGAAGTAGAGTGCTATTTATATAATGTGAGAATGTAGCTGCATCATAGTCGACGAAAATTTAGTAACACTGTCAATAAATGTGGCACTGAGCATAGGACTCCAAATAAATATGCTAATCTAGAATAGCATATACCTTCTTATGCCATTTCACTCCATGAAGGCTATTTCTTACTCTATTATGCATAATCTAGTTGGCAAATAGTTGAAAGAATTTATGAATACATGATGTTTTTGTTTTATTTTTGTAGAGAGAATATGTGATGTTATATGAAACCAATCTCATATGTTTTTTTGGTGCTAAACTGAGGCTCTAGTAGAATTTCCACAACAATGCTTGGTAGATGGTTCCCAAGGAATGAACAAGGAGGGTATTAGATAATCATTTGGACATTGACTGATTAATTTATAAATGTTCAGAAGTCCTATGGTGAGGAGTTGTCAACATAAACAAAAAATGCAGAAGGCTTTCTGTTTCCCTTGATTTTTTTTTGGATACTTACCCTTCATGTTTATTCTCACTGTTTTGTATTTTACTCATATGCATTTTCATCCTTTTGAAATTTTTCTCATCTTGCCATCCTTCAATGTGAGTTGTAGAGACCACAACTGGTTAAAGGTAATACTCAACTTTTTTTTTTCCATTTTCAATATATACCCGTAGCCGTTCTTAAGCTATACTGTATTGCCTTTTATTATCCTCAAAGTTTGTGGATTCATTTTGCCATCTTCCTTTTCTTTATGATGATGTTTTGTTTTTTCAATATGAAGGATGGGTTCCAAAGTGCTTATTGAACTAGTATGTTGGCAGTTGTGAGAAGTTTTCTGAGACACCCAACATCCACTTATTACATAATTATACAATTTGGATGTAATTACATTTAACTAATGACCAGTAAAGTACTGCATATTTCTTAATGCTGTTTCCAGTTAAATTTGCGAAGTTTATTTGCTCTATTTTGAGCCTGAGCATGCTTTGTAATTCATGCAGAGCTTCGGATTGATTTGAGTGTGCCCCCATAATTGAGTCATTTATTTATTTCTTCGGATTGATTTGAAGGGGTAGCACTTGATGCTATTAACTCTTGTGGTGGTATCTAATTTTGTTTCAAAGCTTCTCTTTTCCACTTAGTGTCCACCCAGAAATGGAGATGAGATGAGATGTATAATGTATCTGAAGTTGCATACTATAATTTTTTTTATATAGGAGTGACTAGTGATGGAAATTTTTTTATCTAAACTTTATATACAATTATATCATGATGTCTAGATGAGTATCCGTTTCTAAGATAATGTTCATGCTTGTTACTTGGGTTTGAAAATGACATTGTTCTTTCTCATTGGTTTTAAGTAATGATGAGATGGATTATGTAACTGAAGTTGCATACTATGATTTACAGAGGAGTGACTAGTGATGAAATAATCCTGTTTGAATTTATGTTGTGGTTTCAATTGATAGTTATCTCATGAGTATTATAAAAGTATAAGTTTCATCTCAGTTAGTATCTTGACAGTGAAAATAATCTTTTTCACTCTTTGTAACTCAATATTTTGAACTCCATATTTTGGTTATGAATGTGGTGAGATCACATTATTATGTTTATGAGATTACAATTTGATGATATTATACTATTATGCTTCATTCATTTATATTATAATGTGTCTCTTTTAGTTTTGCAATTGGTTTTGATTAGTAGAGTGCTGAAGTGTTTTTTTTTTTTAATTTTTTTTAAAAAAAATATAGCTACACCGGCATTTTTAAAACGTCGGTGTAGGTGATGGCCAAAAATAGTACTTCCAAACGAAACCACACATTCCCCGGCATTTTTACGGCCGTCGGTGTAGTTTTAACCTACACCGGCGGGCGTAAAAAACGTCGGTGAATGTCCCTAACCTACAGCGACGCACGATTCAGCGACACTTGCACCGGCAATTTATAAAACGCCGGTGGTATCTACAGTAGGGTTTATAAACGCCGATAAATGTGCAAAAAAATGCCGGTAAAGATTGTTAGTCTTGTAGTGTATCAAGTACAGGTAACAAGTATCAAGGATCAAGTATCAAGTATCATGTAAATAAGTAGTAAGTGTCAAGTGAACAGGTACAAGTAACGGGTAGCAAGTATCAAGTATCAAGTGAACAAGTATCAGGTATTATGTATCATGTACAAGTAATCAAGTATCAAGTGTCAAGTGATCATGTTCAAGTCTTGTATTATTACTATCTAGGTAGCACTTCATGCATCCATTCTTTTACTACATGGTTACTACATTCAAACAAGTTTGCGTTTAGACTTAGTTGTGGATTATATAAGGCCGTGTACTCAGGCATCATGTAAATGGGAATCATATCATGTCATGTAATTGGCAATGGATTCTAGAGGTGACCCCCATAGATTCTAAAGGTGGCCCCCGTCAACCCCTGACGTGGTACTTAGTTCCATATAACTTGTAATCATGTAACGAATTATAGATGTGGCCCCTATAAATTCTAGAGGCGGCCCCCGTCAACCCTTGATGTGGCACTTAGTTCTACATGGCACTTAGTTCTATATAACTTGTAATCATGTAATGAATTCTAGAGGTGACCCCTGTAAATTATAGAGGTGGCGCCCGTCAATTCCTGACGTGGCACTTAGTTCCATATAACTTGAAATCATGGAAAACATGGGCCCCCTTCCGAGTACACTTACCTATGTTGTCCGCTACTATGGCCTTTCCCTTAACCCCAGCTTATTATTTATTATATTATTAACCAAATAGGCAAGTACGTGCCCAAAACAGGGCAAGAATAACATGGAATAAACATGTAACAAATTCAAGTTGCTAGATAAACACGTATGGGTGAAAGATAACACACAAAAAGATAAAATAACCAAAATTTCAGTTCAGGACAGCGAGATAGTACTGCACTAAAACAAGGATTTTCATTGCTACAAAAATACAAATCTGAATCCGTCGAAAGTTTTAGAAAATAGACTCCCGGCCAAATCCAGTAAATATATATAAGTCATATAGTATTTCACAAAAAGATAACTCAAAACTGAATTGAAATCGTAAAACACGTTCAGCCAGAAATCAGAAGCTTAAATTCAAGAACAGAAAAACGGCATAAAACTCATTAATTAAATTCATGAAAAATATGGGCTATTCCCCTATATGTGTAGCATCAAAATATAAATTTTCATAATTTTTCAAAAAAAAAATAGAGTAGTCATATAAAATCAGAAAACAGTAAGACACGACAGTTATGTAAATCTAAAATCACAAACACTGCAGTACGAAAACAGCAATATCTCGCAAACCATAAATCGAAATCCAAATCCGCCAAAAGGGTGATAAAATCGATACAGTAGGCTAACTTTCATATTCAGAAATATTTTAGAAAAAGCAAGTAGAATCAGGTCGAAAATCAAGTTCCTTACTGAACAGTAGTAAAATTCTGCATGTAAACTCTTTATTTGCGAGCATGAAAAGGTTTGTAAAACATCTCAAATAAATCCACCAAAATTCTGGGTAAACCCCAATCAAGTATAGAAGTACTGAGCAAAATTTCAAATCAAAATAATAATTTTAATATCAAAATGAAAATAGATTACTCTTAAGAATTCATAGAAAATAAAATCTGAGAATCTTTCGACACCACTGTAGTAAAATAGACATAACTCGCAAACCAAAAATGGAAACTGAGTTCCGTCAAAAGGGTTGGAAAATAGACAGAATTCTCTAAAAATTATGTTCACAAAATATTTTCAAATACTAACCTTAATAGGGTCTAAAATACTGATCAAAATGATAAAGTCAGCAAAACTGAAAACATCTCATGTGCACAAAATCTACTAGTTCACATATAACTCATCCAAAACACGACCAAACATGAAATAGAGTATACTAGGTGTCCAAGCAACATGATATAGGGTATTTCACAAGTCCACAACAAGTCTACCACGAAAAATACGAACGAGCACAAGATATCATATGAACAACACGCATGTATACAACAAGAATTAGTCAACCCTAGGTTATTTCATGTCTTGTATGTCGTGAGACAACTATGGTCAAATCATCACTATAAAGATAATGTCAACAAGGGAATTCACATACAAATTGTTATTAGAACCCAACTACACTACAGGCAGTATTTAGTACTTGTATTTGTAAATGAATTTAATACAAGTTACTTACCTGAGAGACGATGACTGGAATAGTACAAAGCAAGAATAACGGGAACGGATTCCTGGCAACGAATGAACACGAACGAACACGAACCCACGAACCCAAAATGAGCACAACCTACGAACACAATCTCAGCAACGACTACGCCCACAAGTACACGAACACCACGGACTTAAAACCCACGCACCGAACACACTCACTCACAAGGGGAAAGTGAGAGCAAGAGACTGGTGCACCGCGTGGGAGAAGGAACACAACGAAGAACTCCGAAACATGCCCACGAACAACGAGCAAAGAATACTCAACTACACGAACCAAACGAGAACACTCGCACACCCACACAACCCAACAAAACACAATCGCACCCGCCCACCAAGAGAGCGAGGGAGAGACGGCTGCCACTATCTCTGCTGGGCGCTATCATCGGGGGTTCGGCAGCACAAGGAGAACGGCAGGGGCTGGCTGACTGAGTCGCCGCGACAAGAGGGGGGCAACAGCACTGTGTGCTGCCGCTGCTCTGGCTACGTGATAGGGCAGAGGAGGGCTGGCACGACAACACTGGACGGTGGCCACACGACGGCGACTGGAACTGTCTGGTGGCACAACAAGGGGGTCATGACACAGGGAGGGGGCACCGGAGGTCGGGAGCTGTCGTCGCGGATGCAGGCAACAGGGCGGTGTGAGGGGAAGGAAAGGGATGGAGAGGAGAGGGTGCACGGGGGTTGTGAGGGAGGTGCAGGGGGGCGAAGAGCGGGAGTAGGGCGGCGCTGTAGCTGGGTGCAGGCATCGCAAGGGAGGCAGAGAAACGGGAGAGAGATGAGCGGGATAGGGAGAAAGACGAAGCGGCTGATCATGGGGTATATAGGTATGCATAGGTTAAATAGGAGAGTATTCAGGGTTAGAGTAATGGGCGGCTGACACTGGGTTTCGGGTTTGGGTAGATAAGGGATAACGGTTTATAGGGTAGTGTATGATAACGGGTTTGGGTGCACAGGGAAAAAGGGTAATGGGTATTAAATAGGTTAGTTGGGTTAAAAAACCATTAGGGTTTTTTAAAAATTCAATAAGAAAATAAAATAACAATTAAAAAGATTGTTCATAATAAAAATCTAATTTTCAATACAAAAATACAATTTATTTAAAATACTACAATACAGTTAGTAGGTAAAAATGGTTTTTTAATAACCAGTCAAAAATATCAATAATAACAATAATAATAATAAGAAAATGATAAAAATAATAATGGTAACAATAATAACAGTAATAGTAGTAATAATAACAAAAATGAAAATCAAAGAAAATGTTTACAAATAACATTATTGAGTGGAAACAGATTTTAATAGGAGATCCAATAGTACAATTTAACAAAATTAATTTGGAAACGGAATACTAATTTACAAACATTTTAAATATAGAAAATACACGAAAAATACATATATACGGGAAACAGGGGTTACAATCTTGTCTATTATTTAAACATATCTCATATTGGAATTGCCTCTTATTGGACTCTTTTTACCCTATTAGATACTACCCAGTGCATCCAAACCCATATTGTCCCTATATAAACACCCTAATTATCAAACCCTAATAGTCTCTCTCTCTCATCCTAGCCGTCACCTACCCCTACCCCGAATCCCGACCCCGATCTTCCCCCTGCCTCTTCGCTGTCGTCGTTCTTCTCCGACACCAGAAACACCCCCCGACCACCCATCTCCCGATCACCCCTTTCCTCCCCTCTCTGCTGCACCCCTGTGCACCCCAACCCACAACAGACCCCGAACCCCTATGTGCCAATCCTCTTCGAGTAGCAGATGCGCCGTGCCTTCGCCGTCATCATCTTCTCGGTGGTCGAGCAGTGTAGCCCAGGTCGCCGCCTTTGCAATTGTTGCTATTATCCGTTTCTGCTGTCATCGACTGCTGTCCCTTGTGTGTGCACGTGCTTTTGTGTGCATGTGTTTTGGGTTGAATTGGATTCCTCGTCTTTTTGTTCGTTGTGTTCGCTGTTTGGGATTCGTTCCCGTTATTCTGTTCTTCATCTTCGTCTTCATAATCAGGCAAGTTGCTTTTATGTGTTTTTTTTTTCAAACAAGTTAATACCGTAAGTAATCTAGTATGAAAATATTTGTACTATCATGATGATCCATATTTATTAGGTTAATCGTTGACATCATCTCTTGATCATGAGTAGTTGCATTAATTGACACCCATTGCATGAAAACAATTATATTAGTGGACATCTTGACTGTATGTTGTTTGTGAAACACCGTATGATTTGAGTAACCCACATATACCATGATTTGTATGACATCTAGATTGGATCGTTTGTAGTTAAGTTGTTTGATAA
Organism: Hemerocallis citrina; assembly: GCA_017893485.1. Classification (NCBI taxonomy): domain Eukaryota; kingdom Viridiplantae; phylum Streptophyta; class Magnoliopsida; order Asparagales; family Asphodelaceae; genus Hemerocallis; species Hemerocallis citrina. Next base: position 288,564,052 of record CM030361.1, read on the forward strand.
AATGCCGAAAAGAACTTTTGTTTTGGTGTTGCCCTATTTTTTACAGTAATTTCGACCCTATTAACATCAGTAAAGTAAATAAGTTTTTGAACATAATTTGTAGCCTTTGTTTTCTAGTTTCCAGAACTTTCGACGGATCTGAATTCCGATTTCTGATGCATGAGTTATTGCCATTTTACTGCAGTCATATCATATGTTCCAGATTCTGAACTATATGTATTCGGTATGGAATTTTATTTTAAAACTAATATTAAAAGTAGAATTTGAACTCTATATTTTACTGAGCATTTTTATATACTAGATTTGCCCGTGGGCACGTGCGTATGGCACGTCTTCAGAACAATACAAAACACGAAAAGCCCTGTAAACAGTAAAATAACAATTATGTAGCTCAAGTTTGAATAGTATGACAATAATTAGTTGTAAATAAAAGTCCATGTTTCTTCAAGTTGTAAAATAATTATAAATGGGGGGGTGTAAAATCTAACTTCTTAGAACTTTTAGTGTGGAAAATAATGAAATTTAATTGTTGAAGATATATTTGCTATTTTCAATATAGCATGTGCAATAAACAAAACATAAAACTTCTGAAAATTTACAAATCTGAAATCTTAAATCTAAATTTTTAAATAAAAAAAAAGAATGAGAGAGAGAGAGAGATAGGAAGTGAGAGAAAGAGAGAAATATGAAAAAGTGAAGAAAGAAGAGAGAAATAATAATAAAGTAATGAGTTTTTTAGTTTTGGGGGGGAAATTTTGGTTTTGGAGTTTGAAATTTGGGGGAGGGGGAGGGGGGGAATGTGTTTTGTAAGGTTAGATCTGGGCCTTTGATTTTGAGGGGATTGAAGGTAAGCCACTTGATAGCTTTTCTTTGTATTTTATATATATATATATATACATATATATATATATATATATATATATATATAGAGAGAGAGAGAGAGAGAGAGAGAGAGAGAGAGAGAGAGAGATAAATAATTAAATAAAAAAATGAGTTTTTTTGGGGGGGGATTTGAATTTGAGTTTTGGGGGGGGGGGAATGTGTTTTGTGATGTTAGATCTGGGCCTTTGATTTTGGGGGTGATTGAAGGATAGCCACTTGGTAGCTTTCTTTGTGTTTTATTATATAGATGATTGGGAACAATCCCTAATTTTTGTGGAATTAATTGATGACTTTTTATATCTCATTTTATGTTTTTGAAACCAATGGAAATATTCCAAACTGCATGTTGTTTAATAAAAAATTATGTTTTCAACCTGATTCTATTCACTTTTGATGAAAACTTTGTGAATAAGAACTGTAGACTTATTTATATATTTTATCACCCTTTTGACGGATCTAGATTTCGAATTATATTTTATAAATTATCTCAGTTTTGGTACTACTATGTCTGAACTTTCAGAATTAAGATTTTGTTGCATTACTCTATTTTTTCAATTTTGTTGACTATACTATCTGTAATATAAATTCATGATATTTTATATTTTGAGACTAGATATGTTAGGGAATCTTCCAGATTTTTTTCAAATTTAATTATAATGATTTTAAACTCTTTTCATGCTTATAAACACGATTTTACATTTTCTGGATAAACATAACTTCTGTATTAAACGCTATTTTTAACCATGTTTCTGTGGCTGATATGTGACTTATATATATGTGCCGGAATCAGCAGAGATTCTAGTTTATAGATTTTTTGACGGATCTGGATTTGCTATTCTGTAGCAAAGGAAATTTCAGAATTGGGACAGTAGTGTCTTGCTGTCCAGAACTGAAAATTTCGTTGTTTGACCATTATGAGTTGTTTTTATCAACCGTTGCAATCACTATTTCATCTTAGACTTAATTTCTATTCATTCCATTTCTTTAGCCTATTTGTATTCGTTCACACATGTTTATTGATAATAAAAGAAATCAAGCCGAGGTTTTAAGGGAAAATATCGAGTAGTGGACAATATAGAAATACATATTAATAAGGGACTCGTTTTCCCACTGTTTACTGTGGTACCTACTGTTTATCTCTGGGTGCGTGAGGGCATGAACCATGACACTGTTACTGTTAGTTATTACTGTTACTGTTACTTTTTGTCGGAATATATTGTCCTATAGAAGTTCCACTAAAAAATCTTAAAGCAAAACTGTTTGTTGTAGCAACCATGTGGTAAAATCGGGGACGCATGAAGTGCTACCTAGTTAGTAATGAACATTAGACATAAGAATAACTGTTTACACAGTCATATCCTGTTACGCAACTGTAGACTTTACTTTTACTGTTGATTACTACTACCGTTGACACACTGTTACTGTTGAACCTTACTGTTACTGTTATGCTTCTCCTGTTATCACTACACTGCTTACTGTCATATTTAGACTGTTATATTTTCTACCTTCTCCATGTTAGTATTACTTGTTTAGTTTAGTTTTTCACTTCATTTTCCTACTTGTATTGCTTGCGGCCCGGACTTGCATCCAATGGGTGATATGTTTTCCTGTTTTCTCTATTTTCCTTATAATTGCCATATGAGCAGGTTTTGCTTATCAATTTCCTACTGGATTTGGTGAGCAAAAGTTTTGAGCTGCGCAATTGGAAATAATTTTCTTCAAATATTTTGATGAACTATTTTATTTCATGAACTGTATTGAGACTTGTATTTGGGCTTATTGTCCCAGGATTATGGTTTTGTTTCAGATCTAGTATTTGTTGGAACATTATTATTGATGCAATAAATACTGTTGAGTTATGATTTTTTTCGCATTCTTGGTTGGAGTATACTGTTATATTTACTATTATGATGAGTCAAGCAAGTCCGTACAGCTTATGGATGGTGAAAACTATTTGCTGGGCTTAGTCGCGTACCGTATTCCGTATTCTTTTGGAAAGCGGGGTGTGACAATTTCATGGCCTAATTGTTTATTATTTGATTTCTACCCTTCTAGATCCAATTTCTAACCCAATCTACCATATTTGGATCCAAAACCCTATAATCCGTCCTATTGGATCCTAAACTCGCTACCCAATACCCTCTTTTACCCAGTCTTCTTCAAATCTCTCCTCACATTCACCTCTATCTGCCTAACAAGCAGATCACTCCCCCATGATCTCCCCCTTGATTCCGAAAATCCTAACTTACCAAAATTCCCTTAAATACTAACCAAATTTGTTCTCTCTTTCTCCCTACTGTGAACAATTCCTAAACAATACTCTCTCTCTCTCTCTCTCTCTCCACATGCTCCCCGTCGGCCGTCGAACACCCGTCACACCCCGTCGCCGTCGCACGCCCCCGGCGACCACCCCGCCAATCGCGTCGCCCCGTGCCACGCCACTCCGCCATCAGCGCCCTCGGCCTTCACCCACAACCCCTCACCCCGAGCATCCATCATCTGCCATACCTTCCATCTTACGATGTTGAACACTTCTGCCACCTGCCGCCACCCCACTGTCCGTGTGCCACCATCAACCTTCATCCCGCAACCCCCCTCCCCCCCCGGATGTTCGTAAGTCATTGTATTCATGTTCGTTGGCTGGGATCCATTCCCGATATTCTTTCTTGTCGGATTTGTCATCTTCATTGAGGCATGTAACTTGTATATTATTTTTGTTCGTATACAAGTACAAATACCGCATGTAGTCTTGCTTTCATTTTTGTGTTCGGTCTTATGATAATCTCTTGATAATCTTGATCTCATTTCTTGATCTGTTTCCATCAATTCGTAGTCTTGATCAATCAAAAGAATTTTTCACACACACACACTTACACGAAAATAAATTAGATCTAGATAAATTCTTGATGTATATATACTCTTTCGTGATCTATTGTATGTTGTGGATCTTGTTACATGATTGATGTGCTAGATGTGTATCTCGATGTGGACTTGTTAATACCCATGATATGATTGATTTAAATGTTCAATATATCATGTTTTGCATCATAGTCTAATTTGAATCTATCGTAGATGAATTGTTTGATTAAATGTGTGAAAGAAATTTCTTTTTTACTGCTGCCCTGATTTGGTACAGCAATTTAGACCATGTTAAAGTTAGTAAAATAAATTATATTGTGAACATGATTCGTAGGCCTCGGTGTCTATTTTTCATAACTTTTGACGAATCTCAATTTCGATTTTGGATGTGCGAGTTATCTCTGTTTTACTGCAGCTATGTCGTAATTTCCAAATTATGATTTATAAGGTTACTGCATGATTTGTCATTTTAAAACTGATGTTAAAAGTAAAATTTGGAATTAGTATTTTTCTGGGCATGTTTAGACTTGACTGGGATCAACCCCTAATTTTGGTGGAATTGTTTAATGATTTTTATAGCTTATTTCATGCTTGTGAAATCAATCATGTAATTTTCAAACTGCATGTTGTTCAGTAAAGAACTTTATTTTCAACCTGATTCCAGTCATTTTTTATAAAAGCTTTGTGAATATGAAATGTAGCCTAGTTTTTCTATTTTAGAAACCTTTTGATGGAATTGAATTCCGAATTATATTATGTGAATTATCACTGTTTTAGTACTGCTGTGTCAGCAAGTTTCAGATTCATAAATTTGCTGCATCATTCTGTTTTCCAAATTTAATTGAATATGCTATCTGTAATGGAATTTTATGAAATTTTATATACTGATACAAGGAATGCTAGGAAAACTTCCAGATTTTTCCTAGATTTAATTATGGTGTTTTTAGACCCTTTTTATGCTTATAAATAAAACTTTACAATTTCTGGCTGAACATGATTTTGGTGTAAAATACTGTTTTGAACCCTGTTGCTGTAGTTGTTATATGAACACTACAACACAGAAGCGATTCGTCGGTGTTTTTTTAGAAATTCACCGGCGGTTTTTACGCCGGTGAAACATTCACCGGTGTTTATAAAAACGCCGGTGCAACTGCCGCCGAATCGAGCGTCGCGGAAAGATAGGCGTATTCACCGGCGTTTCTACTGGACGCCGGTATATCTTCAAAATACACCGGAGGCCAGACAAATGCCGGTATATGGCAATTTCTAGGTGCCGTTCTTTTCCCCAATATACATTCACCGACGGTCACATACCGCCGGTATATAGCTTTTCACCGGCGATTGTACAAACATCGGTGAATGTGTAATATTTACTAGCGGTCAAGGAACGCCGGTATATGCTTGTTTCTGAGCGCTCTTCTTTCCCTACTTACAAGCACCGGCGTGTCGTAAAACGCGGCTATAGAGATATTCACTGGCGTTTTATAAAACGTCGGTGTTTCTTTGGACTGTTGCAACTTACGGGTACACCGGCGTGTGTGGAAACGCCTCTCTAACGAAATTTTCAACTAAACAATTAGATACACCGGCGTTTGATAAAATGCCGGTGTATGCCCGTGTGTTTTTCCTGCTCCAGTTTTCCATTCGATTTCAATTCACAATTTCATACGCCAGTGTATGCCCGTTTGTTTTTCCTGCTTCAGTTTTCCATTCGATTTCAATTCACAATTTCATTTAAAAAACCTGTAAACTAATTCACAACTGATTCAACCAATTTTAGGCATATTAATGCGCAAATCACAACCAAACACAAGAATTAAAGATAATAAAGTTTCACACGTGTTATATCATCGTCCAAATCCACCGCAAAATTAACACAGTGTCATAATTAACAAATACAAATACAGTAACGAACATCCCAAATATCCCAACGAAAACTTAAAACAACAATACAAGACATAACAACAGCAAGGAGGACATAACAACAGCAAGGATAGGCCGACCACAGATTCATACCCCTCGAGTAGCTTCAGTTCTGATCATCAAAATTTTCTTCATCTCGGAAACCGCTCTATGAAAAAAAAAATTTAGTTCAACAGTAGACCACAATACAGAACAATAATCAGCATACGTCCCATCCTTCGACTTATGGGTGGCATCGAAAAAATCTATGTCTCGAAACTCCGTAGGACCCCCCAAATCTTCTTCCTATATATTAGTAAGATGAAATTCCTATAAACAAATAACTGTAAATCAAAAATGTTCAATTTGATTGCGCTTACCAATTCTTCCCGAACCAGAACAAAGCTCTGTGTACCAGGAGTGTGCAACACTAGCTGCTTTGACCTACTGGCAACACCCACCTCCTTCCTTTTCTGTACATGCCACAATGAAGTTAACAGCATCTTTAATTAGAGTAGCCATACAACCACAAAGTCATTAAATTTTGGTTAGTAATGTAAATACCTGACCGATCGCCGAACACCAGTAATGCACAAGGAATTGCCATTCTGAAGGCTCCACATTCGGTGGCATAGCCCCTGCATTATCCGCCTCTGTAAGGTCTTTGTCAAAAAACCTAGCCTTCAAGTCACTCTTGTAGTCCCTCCACTTTTTGGAGAGTGACTTTTCAACCCAAGACGTAAGGGAGTCCGAGAACGAGAAGTATTGCTGCAAAATTTATGAAGTTTAACAAATGATAACTGAATTGCATAAACCGAATACCCATCACCAAAAATACATATTTCAATAATATATTTGTGCCTACCAATTATTTATTTTAGATGGGAAATACCTTGATTGTTATAATTGCCGTTGCCTTTGTCGTGGTTGGCACCTTCGGCCAACTCTCCTATGACAAAGGAATTATCTATAGGTTCCTTGCTATTACCCCAATAAAGGATGAGAATTTGCTTGCATTATCACCAACCGGTTGCCCGACACTGTTTTCCTCCACCACAATCCTTTCGTCATTATTAAGTTTCCATATGCCCGACATCTTAGTTCGCCCTCGATGTTTTTTGATAGTGGGCGGCGTGCTACCCTCCCCCTCCTCTGTTTGACTGCCACTATTATATAGTGGCTGCTCATCCCCATGGCTTTCATTGCCATCATTTATGTTTATCCGTTTTCCACGCCTAAGCATCTTGTACCTGTCAAAGATTCAATAAATTCATTAGAGGAGCAAAATTAATCAACCCATTTTGGTAAAAAATCATGCTTAGATGACAATCAGATACATGAGTTCAGCATCTTTGACAGTGAAAGAAAATGAAAATTTCCAGTATATAAGCATATATGTTTCTCTATTAATTCTTCATCCCAACTAAATCATGATGTTTGTGGCTACAAAAAAAACCTGCACAAGGTTTGTTCTTACCCAATTCTTGTACAGATTTGGAGGATTTTGGTATACATACAGCATCCTTAGTTGACAGTTAACCCATTTTGGTAAAAAAATCATGCTAAGATGGCAATCAGATGCATGAATTCAGCTTCTTTAACAGTAAAAGAAAATGAAAACTTCCGGTATCTAAGCATATATGTTTCTCTATTAATTCTTCATCCCAACTAAATCATTCATGTTTGTGGCTCGAAAAGAAACCTGCACAAGGTTTGTTCAGCCAAATTCTTGCACAGATTTGGAGGATTTTGGTATACAGCTAGCATCCTTAGTTGACAGTCAACCCATTTTGGTAAAAAAATCATGCTAAGATGGCAATCAGAGGCATGAATTCAGCTTCTTTAACAGTAAAAGAAAATGAAAATTTCCAGTATCTAAGCATATATGTTTCTCTATTAATTTTTCATCCCAACTAAACCATTGATGTTTGTGGCTACAAAAGAAACCTGCACAAGGTTTATTCAGCGCAATTCTTGTACAGATTTGGAGGGTTTTGGTATACATACAGCATCCTTAGTTGACAGTTAACCCATTTTGGTAAAAAAATCATGCTAAGATGACAATCAGATGCATGAATTCAGCTTCTTTAACAGTAAAACAAAATGAAAATTTCCAGTATCTAAGCATATATGTTTCTCTATTAATTCTTCATCCCAACTAAATCATGATGTTTGTGGCTCCAAAAGAAACCTGCACAAGGTTTGTTCCGCCCAATTCTTGTACAGATTTGGAGGATTATGGTATACAGCTAGCATCCTTAGTTGACAGTGAACCCATTTTGGTAAAAAAAATCATGCTAAGATGGCAATCAGTTGCATGAATTTAGCTTCTTTAACAGTAAAAGAAAATGAAAATTTCCAGTATCTAAGCATATATGTTTCTCTATTAATTCATCATCCCAACTAAACCATTGATGTTTGTGGCTACAAAAGAAACCTGCACAAGGTTTGTTCTCACCCAATTCTTGTACAGATTTGGAGGATTTTGGTATACATACAGCATCCTTAGTTGATAGTGAACCTATTTTGGTAAAAAAATCATGCTAAGATGACAATCGGATTCATGAATTCAGCATCTTTGACAGTGAAAAGGAGAGAAATCAAGAGAAATTATCGAAGAGGGGGGGCGACGAGCGGGGGCATAGGAGATAGAGAGAGCGGGGCGACGAGCGGTGGTTTTCGATCGCAAATTCACCACGAAATAGAGAGAGGGGGGAGGGAAATCGATTTGGGCTGTCGAAGATGACGAAGGGACAGAGGCGAAGCGCGCAAAATAGAGAGAGGGAGGAGGAAAAACGAAGGCGGCCAAATTGGGTTTGGAAAATTAGCGAGCGAAATGTTAGGGTACGCGAGGATTTATCTCAGTTAATTCACCAGCGTTTGAAATTACAAACGCCGGTGAATGTATCTATATATTCCCCGGCGTGTGGTATTAAAATGCCGGTGAATAATACCATTCACCGGTGTTTCTAAAGAAAATGCCGGTGAATATCATGATTCCCCGGCGTTTTATGGAGGTCGTCGGTGTATAACCATCCAATCTGGTGCCCCATTCCTGGTCAGTCCCTACCCCGGCGCGAATGGTAAAACGCCAGGGAATATACGCCGGTAAATCGCACATGTGTTGTAGTGGAATTGTGTATATGCACTGGATTTGGCTGAGAGTCTAGTTTCTAAATTTTCTGAAGGAGCCAGATTTGCATTCCTGGGGGCAACGAGAATCTCAGTTTTGGTGCAATAACGTCTTGTTGTCCAGAATTTAAAGTCTCGTTGTCCTAACTATTATAAGTTGTTTTGTCACCCGATCATGCCTTCTATCCAACTTGTCTTTCCTGTTTGTGCATGTATATGCCTGCTTTAATAATAATGACAAGTAATCAACTCGGGGTTAAGGGAAAGATCCAGTAGTGAAAAATATAGAAATGTGTACATAAAAGGGGAGCCGTGTTTCCTACCTGTTACATGTTAGATGATTACATGATACATTATCTTGATTACCTGACTACGTATTTTTTTATAGGAATGTGTACTCAAAAGGGGACCCGTAGGTCCTACCTGATACATAATTACATGTTATATGATTATATGATTATATGATTACATGATGTAAGATTATGTTTACCTGTTTACATGATACATGAGTACACAACCCTATATAATCCACTACAAAATCTAAATGCAACTTGCATGTATGTAGCAACCATGTGGTAAAATTCGGGACGCATGAAATGCTACCTAGAGAGGATTAAATACAAAACTTGAGAATACATGATCACTTGCACATTCCTGTTACCTGTATATGCTACCTGACACCTGTTACTTGTTTACCTTCTTGCATGCTACTTGATACCACTACATGTCACCTGTACCCTGTTATCTAATCATGTCACTTGATTCTATTTTCTTGGTTTAAGAATTAATTGCTCTACTTCGCTGTCACACTCCTTCCATACTTATTTCAGTACTTGCTTCTTATTGATACTTTGTATTTTGTTTACCTGTTTTCGTACTTGTTGATTGTGCTACATGCGGCCCGTAAGGTTCTTTTGTGCAGAATAAGAGAAGGAGCGGGTCAATCTTTCCAAATTTCATTGGAAATTACAAATACTCATACAAATGTGGGAGAAGCACTGACGGACGTATTGTTTCCTGTTCTCTTTTCCTGAAAATTGTTAAATTTGCAGATTTTGGTGGCCAGCTGCCCGAATGAATAAGTGACCAAGTGTTCTAGACTTGGCTAGAGTTCCTGCTTGAGTTATTTTCCTATTTTGAATAAACTGTATTCATTGCTACTTGGATCTTGTAATGGATACTTTGTCCCAGAACTTATAACTTGTTGTTTCCAGATCTGGTTATTTGATAATTATGTATTTTGTTTTCAAGTAAATCTATTGATTTAGAAATTTGATTCATGTATGCGTGGTTGACTAGTTTCTGTCTATTCTTGTTTATTCATAAGTATTGTTGAAAAGATCCTTATAGCTTATGAATGGTGAAAGCCATTCGATGGAGAGGGACGCTCGGGATGCAGGCGCTGTGGGGGAGGTGCAGGTTGCGGGTTTCGGGAAGGAGCAGCAGAAGAAGATGGAGGAGGGAGAGTTTGGGCAGCTGAGAGAAAAGATAATTAGGGTAATTAATAGAGATTAGGATTAGAGGGATTAGTGGGATTTGATTAGTGGGGGATCAATTAGTGGGCAGTTAAGGAGATTAAGAGGGTAGTGGAGAGATATGAGGAGATTTGTATACTGATAGTTTAATTTGGGTAGGGTAGGACTAATGGGTTAAAGGGTTTGGGTATACAAATTTGGGTTTGGGTTTTGGGTTTATATTAAATTTGATTTGTGCTTAACTCATACATTAAACAATCAAATAGTGAAATAGTATTATTATAGAATGGTTAGAAAACTTGGGCTTGGAGTAGATTTTAAAAACATTTATTAATTATAAAAGTAACCATAAATTAAATAATCAAGTAGTAACATTAATTAACCAGAAATTAAATAATCAAGTAGTAACATTAATTAGCTAATCAAATACAAAACGAATATCATAGAATGGGTTAAGATAGAACTTTCACAAAATAATCAAACGAATAATAATAGATTTGGTTTTGGACTAAAATATAAATAATCAATCATTTAGGAATAAAAAATATACTTATATATTGGAATACGATTTGTGTTAAAATATATAATCATTCAAAATAGATATAATTGTTGATTAGAAAATTTTTAACAATAACTTGAATATTCTAGTGTGTACAATTGAGTTCAAAATAGCAGAAGAATTACAGATAATTGGAATACAAGAATACGAGAAAAAAAATTTGTATAAACGAAAATGGGAGTTACAATCCTACCCACCTTACAAAAAATTTCTTTCTCGAAATTCATTCAGGCAGATAGTAGGATAAAATCGAAGCAAACGAAGTAAGAAATTAGAGTTGGAGAAACAATGTGGTGGCAACACCAGAAGAAGAAGGAACATGGATAGGTATGGAGTGATCTAGAATGATGTTAAATAAAGATTCAATGAATGATGACAAATAAAAATGTATAGGGAGAAGGTAAACCATATCAGAAGGAGAAGAAACAGTACGAGACTTGTGAGATAACGAAATAAGAAGAAGAAGGAGTAGGTTGAATTGGAATCAAAGAGAGAATGGATAGGGAAGAATTGAACCAATTAAGTATTCGATGGATGAGGATGAATACAATGAATGGAAGGAAGCAACCAATGTAAAGAAGGAGAAGCAACAGGATAATCCCGAAACATGTGGGTTATGGGCAAACCACGCTTCCGCTGTGCCACTCTGATCGGGAAGTCTTCGTCATCAGCATCCATTATCCCCAGGAGTAGCCTGCACACCTTATAGCGAACAACAACGCCTCCTGTTGTGGTGGTTTTCTAAGCCACTGACATGTTGATGTAGATCAAATATGCCGATCGACGAATCGAGAAGAAATAGAAGGGAATAAGGCAAGTATCCAGATTGCAAGATGGTTATTACATGTTCATGTGATCAATGTGGTGTGTATATTTTTTAGCATAACATGGTTCGAACCTAGCTAGAGCCTAACCGGTTATGCCTAAACCCAACCTGGCTAACACATTAGCCAAATTGGTTCCCAACCTGGTTAGAGTTTAATCTGGCTCTGATACCACTAAAAATTCTGTCACGCCCCGCATCTCGTTATACGAAAACACATGCATGTAGCTGAGGCCCAGCGAATGATATAAGTGTGCCAACTCATATCATCCATAAGCTATATAATGCCAGTAAGCTCAACAATATAATAAAAATCACATAAACAAGAACTTACAAAATAGTTGGAGAATAAACAATGCAATAATAGTTCGATAAGATTCTTCAGTATCCCATCGCTTTACCTGTATGACATTAACTCAAAAGAAAGATGGATGGTACCCGTTAGAGCAAGCTACGGGTCGCAAGTAGTAACAAGCAAAATGGGAATAAGGAATCATGTAACGGAAACATGTTATGTAAACAAGAATCATGCAATTTATAAATAGGTAGCTTATAATTTGTAAACATGAATCATGTAAGCTTGTAAACAGGTATCATATAAATTTATAACAGGTAACATGTAACTGGAATCATGAGTCATGCATGTGTTCAGTATTAATCTCAAGTCTAACAATCTTTTATAAATCCTAACTAATGTACGCAATCCTGCGTCCCATACCACAGGTTCGGGTGCATACAAACATGTAAAGGTTTAGACTCTAGTGGTGAATTAAATAGATCATGTACTCGGAAAAATATGTAAACATGAAACATGATTCAGCTATTCAGTTATTCAGTCCTTCAGTATTCAGTATCAATGTTCAATGAACAATTTACAGTGTCACTACAAACCGCTAGGCCTCTAGTGGCATATCTGTCCCGGCGTACCCACAACGCGCCGCTATAGGTATAGAATAATTTTATTTTATAAAAACACACTTTCTATAAAGACGTTGGACAACAATGCCGCTATAGACTCAAACAGTAGTATATACATATCACCTATAGCGGCGGGTATGTATACTACGCCGTTATAGGGTAGGGTAAAATGTTCTGGAATTTATATGAAAACCGCCGGGATAAACCGCACCCATAAATATACAATCCCCAATCTGCACTTCCATTGATCTCAATTCCCAAATCCCTAACCCCCAACCCTAGCTCTCGACCCAAAAATCCCAAATCCAAACCAATGCCAACACTTGCTCTGCCGCTGTCGCCGTCGCCGTCGCCGTTGCCATCTATTGCCTGATGCCAACACCCGTTTTCAATTCCCGAGCCCCGACGTCCACAATCCCCATCTTCTTTACTCTCCTCTCCATTCAAATCCTCCTCCCTCTCCCATCCCCAAACCCCAAACCCTAACCATCTTCGGCCTCCTCCTCTTCCCTATCAAATGCAGTTGCGGTGCAAACAACAACGACGGCAACACCCGGCGCAAGTCTCTCCCTTGCCTCCCAAGATCAGACCCAGCCAACAACCCCTCATCACCCTTCAGTAAGCTATCTCTTCCTCCATTTTTCTTAACCGATTAAAACTAGTAAGCGAAACCCTAATTCTTTCCCAATTTCTTTCAATTTTAGTGTTTTATATCTAAACCAATCTGTTGAAAAAACAGTTAGACTTACTATATGGAAACCATCTCCTCGAACTCCTGCCACCACTGGACAAGTGCTGAACCTGAAGGGTATTCAATGTGTGCTGAAGTAAGCCTTAGGACCCTCAATCCATTTATCATTTTCAATTATAGTATGGCATCCAAATTTAGTTCTTTCATGGTTTAAGATTAAATGATGTTCAACTTTATGAGTTTTTTTAAATGAAATTTTATCTTTCATTGGTAGTAAATAAAATTTCAAGTTAATGTAGTTCAGGAAAATCATGTTAATTATGTAATCATTCCTTGTAACTATTATTTGATTTGTTAATTATGTTCAATCTATGTGCATTTAATCATTCTGGGTTCAGTTTCTTACAATTTTCACTACAAGACTAATAGTCTTTACCGGCGTTTTTTTTTCACATTCACTGGCATTTATAAACGCCGCCGTAGATACCACTGGCATTTTATAAAACACCGGTGCAAGTGTCGCCGAATCGTTTGTCGCTGTATCTTAGGTACATTCCCCGGCATTTTTTACGAACGCCGGTATAGGTTAAAACTACACCAGCGGTTGAAAAACGCCACCGAAAGGGTGTTTTCGTTTTGGATCCCGTTTTCGGCCATCACCTACACCAGCATTTTTAAAACGCCGGTGTAGACTTTTTTAAAATGCTCAAATCTACCTCGGCGCTTGTAAAAATGCCGGGGTGGATATATATATTTTTTTTAAAAAAAATTAATTAAATCTGCTGCTACAAATAAATCTGCTATCATTTCCTCATCTGATTAGTTTCCTGAACTTCCACATTGATCATAACAGATGACTTGTCATCCGAAATCAATAGAGAGAGAAATCGATGACGCCTAACTACTCCAACACACACTAACTACAACAACCCTATAATGCCTCATTTCAATAAAAAACATCAAAAGGAACCCTTAGTGACCAATGTATAATCACACACACAGTTGATGACAAAAATCCCTTAAAACCTCTTATATTCGTTCCTATGTAGCAAACTCCTTATAAACAGCAACACTAAATTTGTCTAGGACTGAGATAGGAAGCTGAACTCCTAAAACAGCAACCCTACATTTCTTTAGGACTGAGATAGAAGATGCACCCCTAAGAATGCATAAAGCTAATAATTAAGGCAAACATAGCAATATTAAAATGCCTCAGACACAGCCAGATAATTTATACATCAGTGAAGGTTAATAAACCTCAGCCGGTAATTCCAAATTAACAAATCCTCACAGGCTTTGCATGTAGAAGAAAAATATGATTTCAAATAATAAAATAACTTTTAACTAGATACTGGAGTAACCATCATCATCAGAACAGAAGAATTTTTCTCATTTAGAACCTGATACAATTAGATTGTGTAAGAAGGTGTCCTAAGATTAAATTTCTAGCTTTCATCAATTGTTGAATGGCCACATCTACAAGAAAATCTTTAAAACCGAACAAACAAAAACGACTGATAAAAAAAGATCAGATTCAGGAAGTAATGAGATTGAAACATCACTTGGAAAGAAATCCTCAGTTCAATTGTTCGATTATTATAATTACTGCATCAGTATCCGATAAATTCACACACAAGAAGATGTAAAACATAAGAGAATAAATACTCAGTGGTGGCAATAATATAATTGGTTTGATTCTGCCAATGAACATCCTCAATATAATTTCAGTAGAGGGAGCTCTTTTATCCTCATCGTATTCTTCTCTTTTAAACATCGATTGACATGTATCGTCTTTCTCTAGAAAAATGAAAGTCAAGAGAGAAGAGATTGCTCGGTTTAGCGGGATTATCGATCGGCATGTAAATCTTTCTCTAAAAAGAGAGAGAGACCTACAATACGGTCTGATGAGCTTGAATTTTCCGTGTCAGCACCATAAACCCTCTATTCAAATTAAAGACCAATCATAGCATATAACCCAGATCAAACTATGCCCAATCATAGCATTACCAATAAGTGCATCGAGCACTTGGCAATGTGGTATCCAGCATAATCTCTCCAGTACTAATTAGAAAAAAGTAGATATCATCTTCTGAACCTAAGATACATTTCTTATAAGATACTACTATACCATTAAAATCAATTTAAAAAAAAGCACAATAAAATTTAATCACACAAAATGGCATTATGGATGAATGAAAATATCATCACAGTTTCCTATAAACACCAGATAACCCAGATCACTCTAAGCCCACACCTCTTACATGAGAATATGTGAAGGCTGATAGAAAGAACATACATTACAAGTTGCAAAACATAAAAATTGAGATTACCTAATAGAAAGAACATATGAACTGCAACTTGTATGGCATGAACTATTTCTACATTAATTACCTAGACTATCTCATTTTTCTTATGCACTTCTCCCTTAGGAATGGGAACATACTCCTCAGCTTCAAGATCAAATTCCGTAGCGTAAGTATCACATCTTCCAACTCTCTTAACAGCACCACTGTTTGCTGCGATGTATTTAACGTCACCTACAGCAACCTGTAACTCACATTAGTGATATTTGCCTACTTCGAATCCATTTCAATAAATATAATGGATGTACAATGCATCAATTGAATTTGAAGCATTTGACAAAATCTCATAGGCAAACAAGAAAACCATTCTTGGTCAACTATCTCTTCTCCTTCCAAATATGAAAACCATTTTATTTCCTACTTTAAATCTCTTAGCTAAACAGTATAATTGATGGAATACACAACTATATTCAACTCTCATCAATGTCAGTAATCCTTCGCATCACTGTTTTCCTCTTGGATCCTTGTAAAACAATGTAAACACTAGTTAAATTTGGGGGTGAAATGGACAGAACTAGATTTTCAACATGGACAGAACTAGATTCCGTGTAAGCAACTTGATTAACTCCTAAACCATTCCTACAATTTTGCAACTACAGACTTTTAGATATCTGATAATCAAACTACAGATTTTGGGATTGAATCGAAACTGAATTGAACACTAAAACCTACAACTAACAAATCAATTCAGTAAAAATTGAACCCTAATCAATTTAGTAAAAATTTTCCTGAAGAAACCCTACAACTAACAAATCCCAAAACAAATTAACCCTAAAACCTTAAAATTGTTTCCCCTTCTTTGATCCTCATACCATTAAGGGTTTGAAATGCCACTGGACTTCTCCATCTAAAAACACAAATGCTGCTATGTAAGTACGTAAGTGTTGCATGCATAATCCCCCATCTCATGGAGTATTAATGTGCACATCATGTTGATTATCACAAGAACAACAACCAAATCATGGAAAATGCCCACCAGGCACAGAATACACTCTCATAAAATAGTACTTAGATACTTCGCAAATAACTACTAGCAAACAATTCTCATATTCTCAAATTAACAAATTCCCAAATTCTATACTCCACAAATTAACACCTTCCCAAATTCTCAAATTCTATACTTCACAAACTAACAAATTCTTTAAATTCCTAAATTCACAAATTAATAAATTCCCAAATACTCAAATTCATACCTAGGGTTCGCAAGATGGAGGAAGATGATGATCATCGGAGAGACGGTGCTAGAACGGCGAGAGCGACTGAAACGACGACGTGGGGGGGGGGGGGGGGGGTCGGGGCTAGGGTTTGTGAGAGAGACGGTGTAGGAAGGTTCGGGACGTGGTCGGGGCATGGATTTGTGATTGGGGCTAGGGTTTGTTAGAGAGAGGGCTAGGCGACGTGGGGAGGGGGGATGGGGGGCACGGCAACGGAGGGCGGAGGGCGACGATGGTGGAGGATGACGACTGTAACGCCCCTGCCCCTACCTCAGACAATTTATACAATTTATAAGATAAATTAGATACTATGTAGTACAACTGCCCACCACAGGCTGCCTCTCAAAAGTTGGTTAACCGATTTGGTGTCTCTTGATCCTTAGCAATGTTATTTATTATTATTTTTATTTTAATCATTTAACGATATGGGACTATTTCTATTTCCCCAACTCCTAATGCACAGCCGAGTACTCAGAGTAAATACCCAGGTGGGCCCATCTTCCTTAATACCATTTCATACCATTCATTAAACCATCCATTTTATATTATACCAATCCATGCATATCCATGCACTAATTTTTCAAACAGCCACATTTTAATACTTTTCAACATATATATTATTATATATACTACTATAGTTATCTTTTTTTTAACACGATGTGTTACAGACACCCCCTTCAGAAATCGGCGTCCTCGCTGAGCACAGGCATGTACAATCTAGTGCAGGATCTTCTTTCTAGCCGTTATGGAGTGGAGTACCCCCTGATTCTGCAATACACTCCCTCTCAGGCATACTCGATGTACATCTCCCTGATGTACATCTGTGCATACTCGACGTGCATCTACTAGCTCCATCTCAGGCATACATCTCGCCCACTCTTACCCACACCCGGTGTCGAAAGTTTGCTCTGATACCATTTTTAACGCCCCTACCCCTAGCTCAGACAATTTATACAATTTATAAGACAAATTAGATACTATGTAGTACAACTGCCCGCCACAGGCTGCCTCTCAAAAATTGCTTAACCGATTTGGTGTCTCTTGATCCTTGGCAATGTTCTTTATTATTATTTTTATTTTAATCATTTAATGATATGGGACTATTTCTATTTCCCAAACTCCTAATGCACAGCCGAGTACTCATAGTAAATACCTGGGTGGGCCCATCTCCCTTAATACCATTTCATACCATTCATTAAACCATCCATTTTATATTATACCAATCCATGCATATCCATGCACTAATTTTTCAAACAGCCACATTTCAATACTTTTCAACATATATATTATTATATATACTACTATAGTTATCTTTTTTTTTTTAACACGGGGTGTTACAACGACGGCCGGGGGGCTTGGGTTCTTGAGCGGGCGGAAGAGAGGAAAATTTAGGGATTGAGTGAGAGAGAGACAGATCGAGGGGGCTGGGGTTTGGGTTCATAATCAAGGGATATAATTTCACAACTCTACCCCGGCATTTTTACGAAACGCCGGACTAGACGGGGTGGATTATTCTCGGTTTATGACCTGGGCTCTACCCCGGCGTTTCTATCAACACGCCGAAGTAAAATTGCCGGGGTAAACTCATTTTGTTGTATTGTTTTCTGAGAAAATAGTGAGTGAACAGTAGAGCACTTGAATCTCTTAATTTTTCACTAATTCTTTTATGTTTGTAATGTTCATATTAGGTATGCTTGTCAAAAGGTATGGGTGCTCCAGTAGGTTCTGTCATTGTTGGATCAGAAGACTTTATCAGCAAGGTATCATTTGATAAGTGGAACTTCATAATCAATTTTTCCAATCTGTTCATTAGCATTAATTTTCTAATTAAAAATTTTAAAAACTTTATTTAGGCTTACTTACCTTTTTCCAAACTGATGAGACAAGAGAAAAAGCAGGTCAGTTGTCTTCTGAATCTGGTCTTACTTACCGCACTACAAAATAAATGGTCTATCTCGATGCTTTTGTGCCGGCATTTTAGTCAAAGGCATTTGGATCTCATTATAAATTAGTTACTGTATAAATAGTCTTAACTTTTAACCAGATTATTCATTCATAGAGCCTAACTCTTGAGTTAGTAAGTGAGTATTGGTTGTAAATATACCACACTAATGTATTGCACAGACAGTCCTCAGACAGGTGCATTTATAAAGTTGATAATTATATGATTTAATATCTCTAAGTGGAAGTAGATAACTTCAAAAATCAATTATAATTATAATGTATAGAAAATGTCTAGGGTTAGTGTTACTCGCCATTTGTTACTATATGAACTGCATTGTAAACACTCCATTAGCCCTCTTCTTCTAGTCTGAACTCAGCATTAGCCCTGACTGTGAACTACCCTTCTGTTGTTATGGATTTCAGAGACCATAACTTGAGCTGATACCATTCAGAAACAAAATGACCAAGCAAGAAAGTTTGTGATCTTTTTAAGGATGACATATATAGATTTGATTATGCTAATTCAATACCCACAGAGCCTTCTTTGCCTGCTGTATTTTGAGTTCCTGATAATGTCAAGAAATGAAGGATAATGTCATCATGGACAAGTCTCGTGTGTTTTTAATTGCCTTTTACTAGAAGCTAATTCGATGTAATGAAATTTGGGTAGGTATTATTTCTGTTAATTTCATTAAGTTTGTGATCTTTTTTAGTATGATATATATAGATTTGATTCAGTACCCACAGAGCCTTCTTTGCTTGCTATATTTTGAGTTCCTGATAATGTCAAGAAATGGAGGATAATGTCATTATAGACAAGTCTTGTTCGTGTTTTAATTGCCTTTTACTAGAACCTAATTCAATGTAATGAAATTCAGGTAGGCTCTGAACACGTATTTTTTTAAACTGTCATTCTATAGGAACACAACTTGTCCCAAAGCTGGTAATTACTACAGGGCCCTTTCAGGCTCTGAACAAAGCTCTAATTCACTACTGTGAGAAAGAAGAAAATTCGATCTGTTTTTGTTAGGGATATTAGGGATTGATAATTGGTTTGAGATCATGGGTTTGAGGAGAATTTGGACATGAGGTGGTTACAGACTACTTGGATATTAGGTATGGGTAAAATGTGAACTGAAACTAAATTCTTGTCAAACCGAGTGATCTTATGATCATGAAGGTGATTGGGAAATAATAAATCTATGTTTTGCGTCTTAGTGGTAATTTTCTGTAATGTGATTATTTTAGTTGCATGATAATATCTTCTTTATAATATTTGATTTGAACTCTGTGAAGTTATGGAAAACTGAGGTATATGGGATCCCAAATGTAACGGGATTAATGATAAATACTCAGTGACTATACTAATCATGAAAAAAGACACATGCCACAATAGAAGCTAAGACTTTTCATTTCAATTGTTGTTTTCGTATCATATTGAGTTATTGATAGAATGCTCATACCAATTTGATTTCTCCTTAGGTAAGCCAATTAATTGCACTAAATTTTTCCTTTATTTTGGAGTATATTATTTATGTTTTTGTTCATGTCTTTATTGCAGCTTATGATTCTAGTGGATGAAGCTGGTTCTTTTTTTCCACAAAGATGGTTATGCATCGAGCACTGAAGTTGTTACAATATTAAAACTTGAAAAATCTAAGATACTTTCATGGTGTCAATTGAAGTTATGGTGTAGATACTTTAAACATTCGCGTGATGGGTGTGCTGCAGGTAGTTTTTGTTCCCTGATTGTTTCTTGTCAATAATACACTTAATAAACTTGAAAAATCTAAGAATGACAAATTTTGAGTCTTTGATCGATGACTGTCTATCAGTTTTTCAATGAATCTTGTTATATGATAATCAGTTAAAAGTCACTATCTTGCTGCCAATGTGTTGTTGACTCATGTGACTGATTAGAAATCTTTTCCTCCTATAGAGAATCACTATAGCTTACCTCTTATCGGAGATATGTGAAATCTGGCTCAAAAATGATGCGAAATTTAAACTAACATTTCTTACAATATTCTTTCAATATTTTAAATGGCAGCCTAACATGTTTGAAGAATAGACCTAAATGAGATAATTTCTTGAACCTGGATAATATATAGCTATGACTTTTGTCATTACAACAAGCTAATTCATTGTTACAATGATATTGTTACAATGATATAGCTATGACTTTTAATGATATTGTTACAAATTGATATTGAATAAGTAGGTAAGTTTAAAGGATTTATTTTCTAGTATAATAAGTATACAGGCAGATTAGATCTTTCTCCAATTTGTGCTCTTTTTCTTATTTTATTTATTAAATTGAAGATGAAACATTCATGTTTTTTTACAAGGCCAGCGTATTCCATCGGTTTTCAGTCACGCACATACACTAGAGCAAAATAACGATGGAATTGGAAGCAACACCGGGCAACACGAGGAGACTCTCCCGCTGTAGTTTGTCGGATTTGGACTTTTTTAAAATGTTTTGTAGGAATTATATCTATGTTTTGTAATAACTAAGTATTGTACAACTTATACATTTGACACTCGTTGTATGACAGATTATATATATTATATATTTTGTTTTCTATTGAGTTTTTTGTGATGTGTGACTTTTGGTTGTTGATTATAATGCTATTATTGATTTTAAGATTTAAGCATTTAAATTTAAAATGATTACAGGTATTTGTAATATGTGATAAATTATAGGTTCTTATATTCAAAATTTTATAATGAAATGCGAAAAAAAAATTTGACCTACCCCGACGTTTACCAGAAAATGCCGCAATAGATACAGGGTTTCTACAAAAGTAGGTTCCTCTATTGTGGCGCTTGATGAGCGCCGCTGTAGGGTATAAAGGGCTATAGCAATGTTTTTGGGAATGCCGCTATAGCTCAACTATTTTTAAAATGCTCAAACAGAAACGCTCCTATAACGGCGGTTTGAATGCGCCGTTATAGATGGACACCCTATAGTGGCGGCTTGGGTAAACGCCGCGATAGCTCATATAGCTATAACGATGCACGCTATAACGGCATTTTCAATGGCAATTTCATAAGCATCGTTATGGGCTATAACAGTGCCAAAAAACACCGTGACAGCCTCTTAAAGCACCGCGAAAGCTCTTGCAGTTTGTAGTGTGTTCAGTCATTCAATTATTCAGTCATTAATTTTTTCAGTAATTGTAGGGAAACCACAAGCTCCCTTTCGAGTTCAGTCCCCTACATTATCCACTACTATGTTGTACCCTTTATTACCCTAGCTTGTTATTCTTTTACAATAATTAAACATCAACAGTAAACATGATCGGTAAGTACGAATGGTAACATGATCGGTAACATGGACATGCGATTAATAAGATTAATGAGAACAGTATTAGAACAGGATCAATGATGTATCAAGGGCTTTGCAATGCATGATATAAATTTTAATTTATTAAATGCAGGAAATAAACAAATTTACAATCTATAACCTAAAGTTATAATTCTGGACATCAATACGTTGCTGTACAAAAACTCACTTTTTCGTTGCTACAGGAAAGCGAATTCGGTTCTGTCAGGAATTCCAGAAACTAGACTCCCTGCTGGTTCCGACGCATATTCACACAATATATTTTAACAACAGAAACTTGGTCTAATAGACATTCCTTTATGGGTCTACTATTCAGGCAGCAGGTCGAGGTCAACTTCTTATATATATATAACTTGACGGTAAAATTGTTTAAAAATCTTACAAAAATTATAAATCGATTCCTAATCATCTCAAGTAATATTCTAATTAACATCAAGTCTTTATTTTACTGTTAACACAATGTTTTGGTCAATAAATTCTGGTAGTGTACTTCAAATCAGTAATTTGAAAATTAGAAACCATACAGTAATAAAAAAACTAATAACTTACAGCCTGGAACTCGAAATTTGGATCCGTAATAATTTCCAGAATCTAGATTCATTAGGCTACAAAAGTCATTTATAAAGTTCTAATTGATTTAAACTGTAACTAGGTCAAAATCTTGTTTTGAGTTAGCACAAGCAGTGGGGCAGAAGCACACAAATTGATGTTTACGATCTTTTTATGGGCATCGAATCACAAGGGCAAAAAGGTTGATTTGATTCAATATATCGACTGATTTAATCGGGAAGACCACGAAGTATGAATAATACAATGGTTCAATTAACAGGTTTCAAAATACAATAATCAAATATAAATACTAATTGCGGGAGGTCAAATAAAATGCTTATACGGAACAATAAAAATGTACAAGGTATTTGAATGTATTATACGAGGGTTACAACGGGAAGAAGAGCGGCGATGACAATGATCCATGGTAGCGAGACGCAACAAGAACAACAGCGACAAAAGCAATCACAGCAACAGCGAGACAGCAACGACGAACAGCAAGAGCAACAACAACACGCAACGACACCGACGACAACATGGCAACACAAGGTGAGGCAGCGGCGGTAAGGCAATGGAAGGAGGGTGGTTCGGAGGATGTAGTGCTCGAGGGATCGACGGTAGGGGATGGTGGATGGTGGTGGCGAGGTGCAGTTGCGGGGCCGCTGTGATGGTGGATCGCAGTCGCGGGGTGCTTCGATCGGTGGTGGTGGAAGAGAACAATGGTTTTGGTTGAGAGGAGGCGGATGTCGATGGGGGTGGAGCTCGGCAATGGTGGAGAGATGCTAAGGTGGCTTTCAATGGGATGCTCAAGTTTTGTAAGAAGCAGTGATGGCGAGGTCAAGGGTGGAGACTGAGCGACGAGGAAAGAGGGAGACGAGGGGTGATGGCGGTGGATGGCAGGGCAATGGAGAGGGACGCTCAGGGTGCAGGCACTGTGGGGAAGGTGCAGGCTGTGGGTTTCAGGAAGGAGCAGAGGAAGAAGATAGAGGAGTGGGTGTTTAGGCGGCTGAGAGAGAAGATAATTAGTGTAATTAATTAATAGAGAATAGGATTAGAGGGATTAGTGGGATTTAATTAGAGGGGTATCAATTAGTGGGCGGTTAAGGAGATTAAGGGGTATAGTGGAGAGATCTGTGGAGATTTGTATACTGATAGTTGAATTTGGGTAGGGTAGGACTAATGGATTAACGGGTTTGGGTATACAAATGTAGGTTTGGGTTTTGGGTTTATATTAAATTGGATTTGGGCTTAACTCATACATTAAACAATCAAATAGTAAAATAGAATTATTATAGAATGGTTAGAAAACTTGGGCTTGGAGTAGATTTTAAAAACATGTATTAAGTATAAAAGTAACCATAAATTAAATAATCAAGTAGTAACATTATAAGCTAATCAAATACAAAACAAATATCATAAAATGGGTTAAGATAGAACTTTTCACAAAATAATCAAATGAATAATAATAGATTTGGTTTTGGGCTAAAATATAAATAATCAATTATTTAGGAATAGAAAATAAACTTAAATATTGGAATACGATTTGTGTTAAAATATACAATCATTCAAAATAAATATATTGTTGATTAGAAAAGATTTTAACAATAGTTGGAATATTCTAGTGTGTACAATTAATTTCAAAAGAGCAGAAGAATTGCAGATAATTTAAATACAAGGATACGGGGAAAAAATAGGTATAAATGGAAACGGGAGTTACATTTCGGTGGCAGGTATAATCCAGGTCTTGGAGGAAGGAGAGTCAAAAATCGGCGTCTACATCTGTGAGTTGCTTGGAGGTGGATGTTACTTCGAATGGAAGGAAAAGTGCTCGTAAGGGTAAGATATGTTGTCACCATTGCAGAGAGAATGGGTATTACAGGAGAGACTATTGCAAGCGATTGAGTCAGATGAGCGCCAAATCCAGTGTCGCTGAATCAGATGATAACTTAAACAGTACTTTTGTTTTAAGTTCTTTAGGAGTGAATTCCAGCTATTCTTTTGATTCAGCTAGTTCATTTCAAATTTGCTCCGAGAGGGAGATGGTTTCTACTTGCAAGTTTGCATTATGTCGTTGTGTGAGAACGAAGATTGTTAAGATTTGTGAAGTAATGGGTGAGAGAACAGATAAGTCGAAGATGAAAGATGGAAAGAGACACTCTAAAGGAGGTCATGTATATTTGTTTGTTGAAACAGAGTCTGATATCTAGGAGAACTCTTAAAACATGGAACTGCAGGTAAACAGATAGTGGACTTCTATTAGTTTGAGGAATTCATCGTCAGGTGATGAAGGGTGAGAGGGGTGTTGAGCACAAACTCTACAGTCTTTGTGGAAACAGAAAATCTTAGCCAAGTGTCTTGAAGCCCACTATTTTCAATGCACCATCTAGTTTACCGTTACTAGAATCATCCGAGCGAGACTACGATGTTCGACTATCATCGAGATGTAGAAAGTTCCTCAGGGTAGGCAGATTTCGTGCGGAGGGCGGCGTCCCCATGACAACACTGACTGGGGTATGCCTTTGAGGGGCATACTAATTAGAGAAAAACAGATGGAGGTAGATTCAACTAGCAGAAGAAGATACAGAACCGAGTTGTTTGCTAGAGGAGAATAAAAGCGTCTAGAAGATTTAAATCACACAGCTGTGGATTCATAGTATGCAATTCAAGGTGAAGAATGTTAGGTTTATGTCTTGCATACTAAGTTAGATATGAAGATGATGAAGCGATGGTAGAATCGAGCCGATCGAAGCGGAATGCAAGCAAGCAGAGCTTAAACAGCAGCATCAGCAATAGAGAAGGGGATAGTTGACTGTCACCCCTCTGGGCTTGGCGAGAGGCCAAGTGTGGCAGCCGACCGCACATGGCTGGATGCTGCTTTTGTGTGCGGGTCTAGATGATTCGTTGGAAGCCCAAACTTGCTTTTCAAGTTAGATCGTAAGACTCTTATCATAAGGTTATTTCTTCAGGATATCTAATGACTATTGTATCAAGATATCAAACTAGAGTTTTTCTAGATCTCTATATATTATTATAATTGGCCTTCATTAAGAGCCAAAGGGTGAGAGAGTTCATTGAAGAGAGTTTGAGAGGTTCTGCAATTGTAAACAACTAGTATTTTCCGCTAAGGTTAGAGAGAGGGTCGTAGTGAGAATTGTAATATTCGTGTATGTTCCCTAGTTGACTGATTTGTCGGTTTCTTCACTTCCGGATTAAGGCGAAAGACCCAACCGGAATAAAATTATGTGCCTTGTGTGTGGTGTGTGATTCTATTGACTTTGTGGTTTTATATTGATCTTGTCGTTTAACTCAATAAGAACCTAGTAGAAGAGGGTATCAAATTCGGCTAACAGATGTCACTTATGACATAACACTTGATTTGAAAAAGGAAAAAAAACTTAAAGCATATCTTTCGGCCATTATATTCATTCAACCCCATAAAAACACTTCAATATTCTCATAATTCATAAACATCATTCATATACATATTGCGTAGATCGTTAATAGCTCCAAACACCAAAGTTCAAGCAATGCAAGATCCAAATAAATTAAAACTAACCCAACTCCAAACTAAGATTAAGTCTAATGAAGCATACAAGTTACCTGTAATACATGCATTATGTATATCTATCAAACCCTATCCCTAAACAACCTCACATCTACCAATCCAGCCAAATAGTGACCTCACCTAACCTAATAGATACTGTACACTCCTAGCTGTATATATATATATAACCCATGCATAGTTTTTTTGATGAATCTATGCATGGGTTATATAACCCATGCATAGTTAGTAAGTATATTTCTCATCAACAACACCGACAATTACCATAATACCCCTCAACCCTATCAAGCCAAATCATGCAGCAAATGAGACCCAATCGAGTCCCTATATGGTAAATTCTGAGCCTGCAAATCTCCATCCAAAACCTCCATTTGTTCTCTTGTGAAGAAGAGAGACTGCTGTAACCCTAAAGTTAAGGACACCCCATTGCCGAATCCCTGATTGTTGTTGTTGTTGTTGTTGTTGTTGTTGTTGTTGTATGGAGAGAAGTCCAAGTCCACAACCCCAAAATTCGAGTCGGGATCCTCGATTTGGAGGTGATGATGAGCTGGTGCGGCACGTTGGGGCTTCTGGTCCTGATGATCATATGAGGAGCTGGGGTTAAGGTTAGGGTTTTGGTTGGAGGGTGGGCTGTTGTTGTCGATATCGTTATCAGATTGGTTGTTGTTGTTGTCGTCGTCGTCTTGATCTTTGGTTTCTTGCATGTACATTTCCTCAACCATTGGTTTCCAGAGCCTCACCCTTGCATTAATGAACCAGTTGGAGACCTGCACAAAAATACCAGCCCTAATTAATTATTAATTAATTCAATCATATGCATTTTGTAGTTTAAGTAGAATCCAGCGAGAGAATAAGACATATGTTAAAGATTCATACTCTCTTCTCAGATTAAACTAAAAAAGAAGAAGAAAAGGAACTCAAGTAATGATTTCAAGTTTTAAAAAAAAAAAATTAACTAAGAAGTCTATATAAAATTCATAGCACTAATCTCGTGCATAATTAATATGCATTTCGTAGTTTAATTAAGTAGGTGTTAGGAAAGTTATGGGCAGAGGCTACTCTACTACTAAAGTGAAATTGAGAAAGTGGAAATAAAGTGAACACGGATATTTTACGTGAAAAAACCCTAAAGGAGAAAGGGTTTTCCACGTAAAATATATGTATCCACTTTATTTTCACTTTCTTAATTTCACTTTAGTTGTAGGGTAGCTGCTCCCCATAACTTTCCTAACACTGGTATCAGAGCTTTGATTGCGGGGTGTGAAGCAGAAATATCGACTACAACAAAGTTCGATGTTGAGAAATTCAATGGGAGTAATTTCTTATTTTGGAAAATGAAAATCAAGGCGATCTTAAGAAAAGACAATTGCTTGGCAGCAATCAGAGATAGACCCGCGGAGATCACCGATGACAGCAAGTGGATCGAGATGGACGACAACGCTATTGCCGATCTGCACTTGGCAATAGCTGATAGTGTGTTATCCAGTGTGACTGAAAAAAAGATAGCAAAGGATATTTGGGATATTCTCACAAGACTATACGAGGCCAAGCCACTTCACAACAAGATCTTCTTAAAGAGAAGATTGTACACTCTTCGTATGACAGAATTGACATCAGTGTTCGTCCACATCAACACCTTGAATACTATATTTTCGCAACTTATATCAATGGGTTGCAAAATAGAGACAACTGAACGTACGGAGCTTCTACTTGAAAGTCTATCTGACTCGTATGATCAACTCATTATCAACCTGACGAACAATATCCTGACGGACTATCTAGTCTTCGACGAAGTTGTAGCTGCTGTTTTGGAAGAAGAAACCAGGCGCAAGAATAGGGAAGACAGACAAAGAAGTTCACAGCAAGTGGAAGTTTTGATGGTGATGAGAAAAAGATCAACGGAACGTAGTCCCAGTGGGAGTCAGAATAATGGTAGATCAAAATTCAGAAGTAAGAAGACTTACAAGTGCCCAACTATGGTAGGAAAGGGCACTTCGAGAAGGATTTTTGGTTCAAGAAGAAGAGTGAAGACCCTGAGTCATCAAATGCTCAACAGAATGTGGAAAGTATCCGGTATGATGGTGAAGTTCTATACAACGAGGTAACAACAGTGGTTGGAGGCAGAAAGCAGTTCTCTAACGTCTGGTTACTGAACTCAGGAGCAACATGGCACATGACTTCTCAGAGAGAGTGGTTCCACACATATGAACTAATCTCCGGAGGCTCTGTACACATAGGTGATTATCATGCTTTGGAAATCGCTAGTATTGGTACTATCAAGCTCAAAATGTTTAAGTACGGTTCGCACCATTTAGGAGGTACGGTATGTGAAGGGCTTGAGTAAGAATCTATTATTTTTGGGACAAATAGATAGCCTTGGATGCAAGACCTATATCAAAAATGGGGTCATGAAGATTGTTAGAGGTGCGCTTGTGGTCATGAAGGCAGAAAAGATGGCGGCAAATTTATTCATGCTTAATGGAGAAACACTGCAGGAAGTTGATGTGTCTGTCGTATCGACTAGAAAGGAAAAATAGTCAGCAATGATATGGCATCTCAAACTAGGCCACATGTCTGAATGTGGTTTGAAGATTCTCTCCGACCGGAAGCTACTTCCAGGGCTCAAATCGGTAAATCTACCATTTTTTTAGCATTGTGTTATAAGTAAGCAGCATAGATTGTAGTTTAGCAAATCTGAAGCCAGGAGTAAATGCATTCTAGATTTGATTCATTTCGATATCTGGGAATCACCGGAAATGTCCCTAGGAGGGGCAAAGTACTTTGTGTCCTTCATTGATGATTACTCTAGTAGATTGTGGGTATATCCAATCAAGAAGAAGTCAGATGTGTTTCTAGTGTACAAAGACTTCAGAGTGCAGGTGGAACTTGAATCTGGGAAGAAGATCAAGTGCTTGAGGATAGATAAAGGAAGGGAGTATACAGACGGCGAGTTTCTTGTACTTTGTAAGCAAGAAGGTATCACAAGATAGTTCACAGTCCTATATACACCTCAGCAAAATGGCATGGTAGAGCGGATGAATAGGTTTTCTTACAGAAAGGATGAGAGCTATGTTGCGAATTGCAGGTCAGCCCAACTCTTTTTGGGCAGAAGCAGCCAAAACTGCTTGTTATGTTATAAATCGGTCGCCATCAATGGCAATTAAGCTGAAGACACCGGGAGATGTGGACTGGCAAGTCGGCTAATTACTCTACTTTACATTGATTTGGATGTCCCGCGTACGTGATGTACAACGCCCAAGAAAGATCGAAGCTGGATCCGAAATCCAGAAAGTGCATGTTCTTGGGGTATGCTGACGATGTGAATGGATATCGCCTGTGAGATCCCACTACCCACAAGGTTGTTGTCAGCAGGTATGTGATCTTTGTAAAAGATCAACTACAAAAGAAAGATTGAAGCGATAGCACGTCAAAGGAGAATCCAAAGACTATTACAGTTCAGGTGAAAGATAAACCAGATGAAGATCTAGTTTCTTCAGAACCAGTACCAAAGCACAATATAAAAGAACCAGTCGAGTCCGAGGCTTCAGAAGTTTGTCGGTCAACTCGTGAGAGAAGACTGCCAACTTGGCACTCGGAGTATGTTATAGAGAGCAATATTTCATACTGTCTTTTAACAAAGGATGGGGAGCCATCATCCTTCCAGGAGGCAATCAAAGGCTCAAATGTATCCCTGTGGATGGCAGCAACGCAGGAAGAAATTGAAGTTCTACACAAGAACAAGATGTGGGATCTTATTACGCTACCACAAGGAAGGAAGACCATCAGCAACAAATGTGTCTACAAGATTAAGCGCGATGAAAATGACCAAGTGGAGCGGTATTTTGCAAGATTGGTGGTGAAAGGATATGCTCAGAAAGAAGGTATTAACTTCAATGAAATATTTTCACCTGTGGTTCGACTCACGACAGTCAGAGTAGTCTTGGCAATGTGTGCTATGCTTGACCTACATCTAAAGCAGTCGGATGTGAATACTGCTTTTCTTCATGGCGGTCTTGAAGAAGAAATTTATATGCTCCAACCAGAAGGTTTTGCTAAAATAGGCAAAAAGAACTTGGTTTGCAGGTTGAACAAATCTCTGTACGGTCTGAAACAGGCACCGAGGTGTTGGTTCAAGAGATTTGATTCCTTCATTATTAGCCTTGGATACAACAGACTCAGTTCAGACCATTGTACGTACTACAAAAGGTTTGATGGTGATGATGACTTCATTATCCTACTGTTGTAGGTGGATAACATGTTGGTAGTAGGCCCCAACAAAGATAGAATCCAAGAAATGAAGGCACAGTTGGTTAGGGAGTTTGACATGAAGGATTTGGGACAAGCAAACAAGATTCTAGGGATGTAGATTCACCGAGACAGAAATAACAGGAAGGTTTGGCTTTTCCAAAAGAATTACTTCAACAAGATCTTGCGGCGCTTCAACATACAAGATTGTAAGCCAATTTCGACCCCACTTCCTGTTAATTTCAAGTTATCCTCCAAGATGTGTCCTAACAATGAAGCAGATATGAAGGAGATGTCTCGAGTAACGTATGCATCAGCAGTGGGAAGTTTGATGTTCGCTATGATATGTACAAGACCAGACATTGCACAAGCAGTCGGAGCGGTTAGTCGATACATGGTGAATCCTGGTAGAGAGCATTGGAGCACAGTGAAGAGGATTCTGAGATACATCATAGGGACCTCAGATGCTGCATTATGTTATGGAGGATCCGAATTAACTGTCAGAGACTATGAAGACTCAGATTTTGCAGAAAATCTCGACAAAAGTAAATCCACTACGGGATATGTGTTTACACTTGCAGGGGGAGCTGTAAGCTGGATTTCGAAACTGCAGACTATTGTGGCTCTATCTACAAAAAAAG
Organism: Hemerocallis citrina; assembly: GCA_017893485.1. NCBI lineage: Eukaryota > Viridiplantae > Streptophyta > Magnoliopsida > Asparagales > Asphodelaceae > Hemerocallis > Hemerocallis citrina. The sequence goes on from CM030361.1 coordinate 288,595,160, forward strand.
CAGAATACATGGTGGCTACATCAGCTTGTAAGGAAGCAGTCTGGATTCAAATATTATTGGAGGAACTCGGGCACATGCAGAAGAAGATTGTTCTGTTTTGTGACAGTCAGAGTGCCTTGCACATTGCAATGAATCCTGCCTTTCATTCATAGACAAAGCACATAAGAATCCACTATCACTTCGCTCGAGAAGTAGTGGAGGAAGGTAGTGTGGATATGCACAAGATTCACACTTATGAGAACCTAACAGATGTTATGACCAAACCAATCAACACTGGCAAGTTTGAATGGTGTAGATCCTCGTGTGGCATAGCAGAAACGTAAGCAGCATGAGCATGGCAAGGTAGAAAGGATTGTTTGGAAACATGATTAATCCTTAATCAAATCTCCAAGTGGGAGAATGATGAGGACAGACCACCCACCACCTGACCCACCTTTTGAAAAATAAAAGGATTACTGCCCAATTCGGTGCTGCCTTTGACAAAAAGATTTAAAACGTGAGGAAAAAAATCAAACAACTCATTCCCCCATAGCTATAAATAGGGGTTGGAGGAAAAGGTTAAGGAGCAGCAGAGCAACAAGAGCTCAGTGAGAATTAAGAAAAGAAAGAGGAATTAAGAAAGAAAGAGAGTATTACAAGAGTGTTCTCAAGAGGGATAAAATTGTATCCCCCTGAAGATAATTTGTATACTTGAATTTTTCCTCAAATTTGTGAGATAGTGTTTCTCCTATTATAAGTGAATGTGAAAATTGTACTCTCCTTATATTTATAGGGAAGGTTGTATTCCCTACATTCAGCAGTAAAATTCTACTACCTTGCCCGTGGTTTTTACTCCTTCTCCATTGGGAGTTTTCCACGTAAAATATTCATGTCCACTTTATTTCCACTTTCTCAATTTCACTTTAGTTGTGGGGTAACTTCTGCCCATAACTTTTCTAACAGTAGGAAACAAGGGTGAAAAAAATTATATTTGGTATCTGAACATTTGTTTCGTTATTACTTATTGATGATGGTAAAAATCGCAGCAGATCAGAGCCGTACGATTCCGGCACATATCTCAAAGCATTTACAGGCAGATTAGTCATCACATGCCTCTTTTACAAGTCTGGGCCCACTCCAAAATATGGACTTCTCCCAAGCCAATAAAAAGTGACATACAAGGCCCACTAGGAGAGACACCTAGCCCATGCAGTCTAGGAGTCAAATCTCTTATCCTCTAACAAAGATATCTTATCTCTTGAGGGGTAGAGATATGAAAGATATAAAGTAGTTAAATCGATCCAACGAATGCAAATCAATATCTTGAAATGTCTCTCAGGCTTATAAATACACATCCCCCTCTTCAGTCAGAAGGTAATGAACAATTTGCCAGTTTTACTCTCTTACTCTCTCTCTCTCTCTCTCTTTCTGGTTCTGACTTGAGCGTCGAGGGGTCTATCGCCGGGGCCACTCTCCGGTGTTTCATGCTTTTGCAGATCCATCGGCCGCATCAGCAACTGTCGGATTCAGATTACAGTGGTCAATCAACGATCCAGATTCATTCACAGGAGCTCTAACCGTCTTTAACGGCCAGGGTCATAGGTTTGACTTTTAGTAGTTTTCTCCAATTATTAACTCACTATCTGTTTGCTCCCACACCAAAATAAGCAGCAATAGATTGGCACTGCCTGTGGGAAAACAACACAAGTCAAGCTTGTCTCCATACCACAAAGACTAAGAGGTAAAGGGGTGGCCTCCAGCCGTCGCACTACCTCTCTTCGTCAACCACCTTCTCATATGGAAGATCAGATTCCTCCTCAACAGTCACCCCGGCAGCCTAATCACACTCCTTCCAATGGAGAGGCGTCGGGAGGCTCCTAGCATGAACAGCATCCTCAGTACAACCGGATCTCGGTCCATAATGGTTCAACTGATTCGATGGCCTGACAAGGCTTACGGGAGTCTAGAGATCTCTGTCAAATCATCAGTAATAGGCAACAAGAAACCGACTTGCGAATTATGTTGGACGAGAGGTGCACCCGATCTGAGGCCTCCCGCTCAGGTCATCAAGCAAGCCAGAGAATATATTTTCCACGACAACGATCAAGGCAATCCTCCTCTCACAGGGGGCACCCAATAATAAGAAACCCAACGCATGAGAGTCGAAGACTTCCTAAGCAGAACAGAGGACAAAATGCCCCAGTCACTAGGGTCGAACTGAATAAGTTCAAGCTTGACATCCTCCATGCTCTCCAAAGGAGTCAAGATATGGGCCTCCCCCCAACGAAGGATCCACTGACTCAACTAGATCTCAGAGGAAGGACGACTAAGTCCTTGCCGTATCCAAGAAGTAGAAGATCGCCTTGAACAGATGAAGAATGAGAGAAATTGCTCCAGCATGGCCTACCGCCCTAGTCAACCTCCCTTCAGCAGAGCCGTCCTCGACGCACCCATCCCAAGGGGCTTCAAGGCACCTCAATTCGAATCCTATAATAGGGAATCAGGCCGACAGACCATATCGAGAGCTTTAAAACACTTATGATGGTCTATAACGCCACTGATGCACTCATGTGTCGGACATTTTCCGCAACACTGAAAGGATCAGCAAGAGAATGGTATTCACTTCTGACACCCGAATCCATATTCTCTTTTGACCAGCTCGAAGAACTCTTTATTGCACACTTCGTTACTATCCGGAGAGCTGAAAAGACCAGTGTCTCCCTGCTAGAACTGAAGAAAAGAGATGGTGAACTGCTAGATGATTTTTTCAAACGTTCTACAACTGAAGCAAGTCAATTCTGCCTTGAACACTTTAGTCGCAACTGCAGATTTCTGTCACAACGTCACCAACAAAGACCCGAAAGCCTCCCTCGCAAAAAAGACATCTAAGAGTTTCACTGAGCTCCTAGAAAGGAGTGACAAGTACATAAGGGTCGAGGAAGCTCTCTATCCTCAATGCAAGAATGATTCATCTTATGGGAACAAAAGAAAGAATAGAAGAGAGAAAGAACTCAGGAAGTTTCAGAAAAACAGTGCAAGTTCATGCCGTCCAACTCTAGCGCCACGCTTCGACAAGTTCACTCCTCTCAATGCAAGCGTATCATCCATCCTCATGGAGGTTGAGAAGGACGGAATAATGTGCCCTCCCTCCGCGTTGACAACGTCTAGCAGGAGAAGAGAAAAAAATAAGTGGTGCATATTTCACAGAGATCATGGACACACTACTGACGACTTTCGAGCCCTTAAAGAAAAACTGGAAGCCCTGATTCGCAGGGTCTATCTCTCCAACTTCGTTCAGAGTAAGAAAAACACATACAGTGGATGAATATACTAGATCTTGGATGAATCGGCAAAGAGTAAGACATGTTGATTAAAAAGTATTGAATATGAGAATAGTTTTAGAATGAATTGAAACCCTTATAAGAAATGTTAGGGATGACATATATACCTGGCTCTTGGATAGTCCAGTTTGCCGAGCTAATATATGCTTGTCCACGTCACTAGGGTACCTGCATGTTGTCAGTTTTGATGTGAATTAGTTGAGGCTGTAACCTATATATATAGGGAAATGCCTCGTATGTCTTAATTGTAATCATATGGAGGAATTTAACTATGGTTGGAAGTAAATTTAAAAGAATAATTTGATTATGACTCTTCGGTATGTCATTTGAAGGAAGGCACTAAAGTTCAGAAGAAAAAAAGTTCTCGTTTTTGGAAGAATTTGTTTTGGAGATAAATCACTTTCGAAAGAAAAAACAGACAGAAAAAACACTTTTCGTAAAAGCTACAAACAAACATCTTTATATTGGAAAAAAAAATAAGATTTGCGTCTGACCCACTTTCACTCATTTTGATCAAACAAGCAATTCTATCTAATTTGTTTTAAGAGTTCAAAATGAATATTGTGTACTTTTGGGTTCCTTACTTGCAATACTGAATTTTAATAAATATGGGATCATTTTTAAGAAAATAATTAGATCAAACATGAAGGTTTTGAGTAATTTAGAGCTTAACATTATAAATCACTATGGTATAATAATTTTATGAACATATAAATTAGACTAAACTACCATCCTGTTCACTCTTTTTATTTTACTGGCTTAAACTTTCTTTATTATGCAATCCTACAACATAAATATTTTGTAGATTAAAATGCCTCTACTTTTACTCAATTTATCATCATTAGACCTCGATTTTTAAATTCACCATAATACGATGTAATTTACCTTTGGATGCACTCAAATGTGGCATAATCTCTATTGCACTAAATATTTAAATGCAAGGGTTCTGAGAAAGATTATGCCAATTATAAATTGGTTATAAATTGGATAAACTTATTAATCATAGTTACTATTATACGAGAAATATAGCTCAGAGAAATTTCCTTTAATCTTTTTCTTCGTTAAACTTCAAACTTTTTAGAAAATTGTTTGAATTGGTCTCCGAATGAACCTACTCGAAACTCTTCTTGTCTAATGCTCTTCAATAATGCAATGTCTCTTAAGTTAATTTGTTTTGACGAAAAACCACAACAAAATATACACGTACGGCTAAATGATTAGTGAGTAATGTTAAAAATAATTAATGCGCTCTAATCTTAACAGTATATTTCGTCCAAATTAATAAACTTAAAGGTTAAAAGAATACCCCATTTCATATGAGGATTTCCATTATATATAAAAAAAAGGCTTTACCTTATAGTACACTTCAACTAGTTACCTTATAAATATTTACGGTACACTTATCTAAAAGAATATATTTGAAATAGTTGTACATAAAACCAGTACATTTTAAATTAAAAAAATTATAGATGTTTTCATATTGAAAGAAATAAAAAAAATCGTTCTAACTCAGTCATGCAGGAGAATGATTTATGTTCTACATTCTTTTTAAGGTAAGGGGGTTTAAAATTAGCCCCCACAAAAAAAATTTAAAATTTAATTTTTTTTAAAAAAAAGGTAAGGGATTTAAAAATGTTTTGTAATTTTAGATTTAAAAAATGATGTAGTCTTTCATGATTCATGTAGCCGACTCCAACTAGTTGAGAAAAAAAATCTTTATTGTTATTATTGTTATAGTTGTTTTTTGTAGCCTTTCGGGATGCCGATGATTTAAAAGAAAATTTCACAAAAAAAACCATTAACCAGTGAGAAAGAGCGAGAAAATGAAAGTGTGTTACGGGTGGAGGAAATGCTCGAAGAGCCAAGCACGAAGAATGGTCACTGAACGCTCGGGCAAGCCCCTCTGCGGCCTCCAAGGTTGGCTCTCCAACAACCCCGCCGAATGCGCCTTTTGCTGTCGAAGGCATTGGTCCAACATCCTCAATCTCGGTGTCACCCTTTTAGTAGTGCCAGAGCCAACCGTGGAAGCATCTTTCTCCCCCATCACCACCTTTACCTTATAGTACTTGGTTGTCTTCAACTGGTCCACAATCCCATCCCTCAAACACCGAAAATGCTTCGACATCGCCCTCGACGCCAATCTCGAGTACACGGTCGCCGACCCTTCTCCCACCACCTCCTCAAACGATGAAACCACCCCCTGCATTTGTTCGCAATACTTCTTGTACTTCCGGTCAACCTGCTCTAGTTGTAATTAGAAATTCTTTTGTGAAACATAATTACTATTAAAAAAAAAATTTAAAAAAACATTATGTAGTGCGACTATTCCCGTGTTTGTTTTGTAGTAGTGAGGCAGATTCTAGTAGGCTTCTAGCATTTGGAGATTTAGGGAAAAAGGTAAATCAAAGAATAAATAAGTTTAAAAATAATTAATAATAAATTCAAGAAAATTTGGTGACTGCATGGTAGAGTAAAAGCTAGCTAGATGTAGACAGCTAGGTAGAGACCAAAGAAAGGAAAAGTAATACGGTAGTATAGGTTTCCGAAAGTGAATGGTAAGTCCCTAAAATGTCAATCTGTCCCTCCTCCTACTCAGTCCCTCATTTATAGCATCACTCTCGGTCATGCTTTCATCATCATTCAGACCCACAACTTCTAATAAATTAACCTTAAAAAATAAATAAGGTTAAATTTTTTTTTATTTTTATTTGTTTTTAAATGAAGAAAAAGAAAAATGCAGACCTCTTCAAGCATGGAGAGAAGGAGGGCCTTCCTCTTCTGTAGCTCCAAGAGATCCATGGTTGGCAGAGACTGATTCCAAGTGGAAGAAGAAGATGTTGCATCATGATCTTGTTGATCATCCTTTCTAGCCTTTTGCTTCTGCTTTGAACTACTACTGCCTCCGACGTCGAGCCCGCAGAACTCATTCAGTAGCTCCTGCGCTGGCCTCAGATACACCGAGTTTCGCAGCTGATAACTCTGATAGAACCCTCCCTCGTCTTGATGATGATGCTGTTGATGGTGGTGGTGGTACAAGTTTTCCGGGTGGGGATGCGAGAGGGAGAGGGAAAGAAGCCCCTGGCTGCTACTGCTGATCTGCGTCGGAAACAGAGAGTTTGTCGGCAAAGACAGCATCTCCATCCCTGCCTGCAACCCAAGCAGCTCCCCAATGTCGCAGGTGTCGAAACTCTGGTGTATCGAAGATGAGGAAGAATACCCAAACGCCTGATGATGGTGAGGATGAGGTTGAGCCATTAAAGAAACTATGATTGTCTACTTTTCAAGATCTCTTTCGAAATAGAGACACAATAAGAAAATGAATGAGGATTGGTAGCTTATATATATATATACTAGATTTGCCTGTGGCTATGTGCACGTCTTCAGAACGATACAACATATGAAAAATCTTGTAAACAGTAAATCAACAATTATGTAGCTGATTTTTGAATAATATGACAATAATTAGTTGTAAATAAAAGTCCAAGTCCATGTTTCCGTTAGTATACGTAGTATACGGTGAATAATAATTATAAATTGGGATATAAAAATCCATGTTACCATATATATATATATATATATATATATATATATATATATATATATATATATATGGAAATCTTCCGTGGTGCACCACCTATGGTGCACACGGCGTGTGTACTCGGCCTTCCTGCCTTCGTATCGACGATCTGAACCGTTCACATTGATCTACACATCTAAATTAGTCTAAATATGTAAAATCAAATTATTTGAAATTCATTTGCCCATCCATTGAAGTGTTACAAAATTGTACGGCCGAAATTATTATTTTTTATAGTCACATGATGGATGGACAAATGAATTTCAAATGATTTGATTTTAAATATTTACACTAATTTAGAAATGTAGATCAATGTGAACGGTTTGAATCGTCGATACGAAGGCGGGAATGGTGAGTGCACACGAGTGCATACGGAGAGGTGGTGCACAATGGAAGATTTTTCTATATATATATATATATATATATATATATATATATATATATAGAGAGAGAGAGAGAGAGAGAGAGAGAGAGAGAGAGAGAGAGAGAGAGAGAGAGAGAAAAATAATTAAATAAATAAATAAATAAATGAGTTGTTTGGGGGGATTTGAATTTGAGTTTTGGGGAGAAACTTTTGAGGAAAAATGTGTTTTGTGAGGTTAGATCTGAGCCTTTGATTTTGGAGGATTGAAGGAGAGCCACTTGATAGCTTTCTTTGTGTTTTATTATATACTAAATTTGCCCGTGGGCACGTGCCTACGGTACGTTTTCGGAACGATACAAAACAAGAAAAGTCCTATAAACAGCAAAACAACAATTATGTAGTTCAAGTTTGAATAGTATGACAATAATTAGTTGTAAATAAAAGTCCATATTTCTATTAGTATATGTTGAAAAATTATTATAAATGAGGGTGTAAAATCCAACTTCTAAGAATTTTAAGGGTGCAAAATTATGAAATTTAACTGTTGAAGAGATATTTGCTATTTTCAATATAACATGTGCAATAAAAAGAACATAAAAATTCTTAAAAGTTTACAAACTTGAAATCTTAAAATCAAAATTTCTAAGTAAATAAAGAAAGAATGGGAGAGAGAGGAGGAGAGAGAAATATAAAAAAGTGAAGAGAGAAAATATAGATAGTAATAAAGTAATAAGTTTTTTAGTTTTGGATGGAAAAATTTTAATTTTGGGTGGAAAAATATGTTTTGTGAAAATCAATCTAAGCCATTGGTTTTAGGGAAGATTGAATGAGAGCCACTCGATGGCTTTCTTTGTAATTTATTATATAGACTAGATTTGCCCGTGGCCACGTGCCTACGGCACGTCTTCGGAACGATACAGTATATGAAAGTCTTGTAAACAGTAAAACAACAATTATGTAGCTCAAGTTTGAAAAGGTAAACAATAATTAGTTGTAAATAAAAGTTCATGTTTCCATTAGTATATGTTGAAAAATAATTATAAATGGGGGTGCAAAATCCAACTTCTTAGAACTTTGAGTGTGAAAAATGATAAAATTTAACTGTTGAAGATATATTTTTTATTTTCAATGTAACATGAGAAATAAAAAAATGCATAAAAATATGAAAATTTACAACTTGAAATATGAAAATATAAATCTTTGAGTAAATTGAGAGAGAATGAGAGAGAGAGAGAGATAAATAAATAAATAAAGGAATTGTTTTTGGGGATTGGAATTTGAGTTTTAGGGGGAAACTTTTGGGCGGAAAAATATGTTTTGTGAGATTAAATTTAGACCATTGATTTCAACTGTATTGAATGAGAGCCACTTGATAGCTTTCTTTGTGTTTTATTATATATATTAGATTTGCTCGTGGCCACATGCCTACGGCACGTCTTTAGAACGATACAACATATGAAATCCTTGTAAACAGTAAATCAACAATTATGTAGTTGAAGTTTGAATAGTATAACAATAATTAGATGTAAATAAAAGTCCAGGTTTCCGTTAGTATATGGTGAAAAATAATTATAAATTGGGATATAAAAGTCCATGTTTCTATATATATATATATATATATATATATATATATATATATATATATAGAGAGAGAGAGAGAGAGAGAGAGAGAGAGAGAGAAGGGGGGGGGTTTGAATTTGAGTTTTAGGAAAAAAAATTTAGGGGGAAAATATGTTTTGTGAGGTTAGATCCGGGCCTTTAATTATGGGGGGATTGAAGGAGAACCACTTGATAGCTTTCTTTGTGTTTTATTATATATATATATATATATATATAGAGAGAGAGAGAGAGAGAGAGAATAGAGAGAGGGGGGGGGGATTTGAATTTGAGTTTTAGGGGAAAAAAAATATTTTGTGAGGTTAAATTCGGACCTTTTATTTTGGGGGAATTGAAGGAAAATCACTTGATAGCTTTTTTTGTATTTTATTATATAGATATTAAAAAGCAGAGGTAAACCCTATCTTTATCTCTATGTGATCAAATATAAGAGCATCTGTAGTCGTGGGCTAAATACCCAAAATTTGAAAAATTTGGCAAAGAAATCATTGTAGTCGTCTGCCAAAAACCCAAATTTTGGGTGTACGATGAATAGTGGACTGCCAAATATAGAAAACGGTTTGACAAAAGCCATAATATAGCTGACGAGGAATTTTTTTTCGTCCCTTAAAAGTTCTCGTAGGTGAGACGTACAAAGAATGGATCGGACGAAGGAATAAATGCCGTCTCTTTAAAAATAAATAAATAAATAAATAAATAAATAAAAAATGACGGACGACTCTTTATACACCATCTTACACAATTCGCTAGATGAGAAAATGGCCAAAAGTGTAGGGACGGTGGATAATCCACTGTCCCTCACTTTTTGACTTTTTTTTTTGTCTTTTAGTGCCAAATTTTTTTTTATTATTATAAAAATTTGGAGACGAAAGATTATCCTCTGTCTGGCCAAATTTTAACTTTCGCCCACTACAGTGCGCCATCTAACTTTTTATTTCCATTTGTCAAATACCCAAAAATGAAAAACAACGACTACAGATGCTCTAATTCAATAATTGTCTGTGTTTGTGACTTCTTTTTCTTCAGAGTAAATGAGAAGGTATGGGTGAGTGTGCACGAATCTCGATGCGAATGTCTGCGAGTTTGAGCCCCGCTTTTGCGCAGATTGGGATGGGGGTAATAACTGATGAGGGTTTGCAGTTGCAGACAGGCTAGAGTATAAAGCTTACTGCAAGAACTAGGAGTGTAAGTGCACTGCTACTGCAAGGCAAAGGCTATAGGAGAGAGAGGCCTAGAGAGAGAAAGTGAGGAGAGAGAAATAGAATTGCTGAAAAGAGATCCTGGGCGCCGGCCAGAGAGGGAAGTACTGCTCTGAAATATCACCTAACTTCAATTAAACACTCCGTGGGGCCCACTACCCACTTGTTTAATAATGATATAGGGAGGGGGGACCAGATGGTTCCCCATACTTTTCTGGTAGGAAAAAAAAACAAAGTTTTCAAGACATTTTTTAAGTTTTTTTGAGGTGGAGTTTGTGGTAGAGCACTCATTAGATGACTTGATCTCTGATATTTGGGTTAATTCTTTAATTTATTTCCAAACTGACCCACTTCTTGATAGCTTTTCCCAAATTGACCCACTTTTTAAAAAAAAATCAAAACGACCCACTGGCTATCTATCTCAGATAACGAGTTTAGAGATAGCGAGTGTTGATTTTGGTATTTTTGGTTTCTTCCATGGCCAAGACTTGCTATCTTAAAAATCGATCTTATTTTTACCAAACTCGTTTTTTGAGACAGCGAGTGTTGATAGGGATTTTAATAAAACCCAGACTCTCTATTTCGATCTTCCTCTATCTCTTTCTCTTAACTTTCCCTCCTCGATAACCCATAAACCCTAGCCCCCAAATTCGAGTGTTTGGGTCGATTAACCCATCGAAATTTATTTCAATCTTCCACATCCCTCTCAAGCATCTCTCCTCACTCTCAACCCTCTCCCCTCACACTCGTGAAACCCTAAATCCCAAAATCGAAGAAAATCATAATTCGTGATTTTGTGTAAAGGAGTGCGGTGGAAGGCTTTACATTCCCATTATCTGCACTATTTACATCCTAAAGCACCAAACTTTACCAGTATATTTCTGTACAATTGCATTTTTAATTACCGGTTAATTTTGAGAAATGTTGAAAATAGTTAGCGAAATCGTCAAAAATTAGTAGTGATTTGAATAGAAATATTGACAAATCCTACGTATTGTTGAGAAATTTTTGATAATTTTTGAATAGAAAGGTTAATAATATATATAGGTAAGTAGTATAGAAATGTATGAGAAATTTCGAATAGAAATTTATGACAATATTTGTAGGTATATAATGTAGGAATTTTTGAGAAATATTGAGAAATTGTTAGAAATTTTGTATAGTATGTATAGTTATATAGTTTGTATTTAGTTTGTATATAGTTATATAGTTATGTTTAGTTTGTATAGTTTGTTTTAAATTGTTGATAACGATTTGTTTTACTTGTAGTGTACTATTAGTTATTATATATGGCACGCACGCGGGATAATGTGGAGGAAGGAACGAGTAGTAGACCTCCAAAAACTCTAGGTGTCGGACCACGTACTTGTTATGGAGCACCTCCAGGTGATATATGATGATGGTAAAAATCACAGCAGATCAGAGCCATACGATCCCGGCACGGATCTCAAGGCATCTACAGCCAGATTGGCCATTACAGGCCCGGGCCCACTCCGAGACATGGGCTTCTCTAAAGCCCATAAAAAGAGACAGACTAGGCCCACTAAGAGAGACACCCAGCCCATGATGGCCAGGAGTCAAATCTCTTATCCCCTCACAGAGATATCTTATCTCTTCAGGAAAGGAGACATGAAAGATCCAATGGTCACGATTCAGTTTCTAGAATGTCCCTCAGGCCTATAAATACTCCTCCCCCTCCTCAGTCTCCAGGTAATCAATAATTCACCAGTTTTCACTCTCTTACTCTCTCTTTCTGGTTCTGACTTGAGCGTCGGAGAGTCTGTCGTTGGGGGCCACCCCCCGGTGTTTCAGATATTTTGCAGGTCCATCGACTGCATCAACAACCGTCGATTTCAGATCACAGAAGTTCAATCAACGATCCAGATTCAATCTCAGGAGCTCTAACGTCTTTTAATGGCCAAGGCACAGGTTTGACTGTTAGTAGTTTCCCTCCATTATTAACTCACTATCTGTTTGCTCCCACACCGAAAAAAGCAGTAACAGATTGGCACCGTCTGTGGAAAATCTACACAAGTAAGACTTATCACCATGCCACAAAGACTAAGAGGTAAAGAGGCGGCCTCCAGCCATCGTACTACCACTCTTCGTTAACCAGCTCCTCCTATAGAAGATCAGATCCCTCATCAACAGTCACCCGAAAAACCTAATCACGCTCCTTCCAACGAAGAGGCACCGGGGGGGCTCCTTGACAAAACCGTCCTGAACAACATCCTCAATACGACCGTATATCAGTCCACAATGCTTTAACTGGATCCCAAAAGAAGGGCGACCAAGTCCTTCGCCGTATCCAAGAAGTAGAAGATCGCCTAGAACAGATGAAGAATGAGAGAAACTGGTTCAACAGGGCCTACCGCCCTAATCAATGTCCCTTCAGCAAAACCATCCTCGATGCACCCGTTCTAAGGAACTTCAAAGCTCCTCAATTCAGATCCTACAACGAGGAATCAGACCCGACGGACCACATCGAGAGCTTTAAAACACTTATGATGTTCTATAACGCCACTGATGCACTCATGTGTCGGACATTTCCCGCTACACTGAAATGATCAGCTAGGAAATGGTATTCACATCTGAAATCCGAATCCACATTTTCTTTTGATCAGCTCGAGGAACTCTTCGTTGCACATTTCATTACTAGCCAGAGAACTGAAAAAACCAGTGTCTCCCTGCTAGAACTGAAGCAAGAAGATGGAGAACTGCTAAAGGACTTTGCCAAGCATTTTACAACTGAAGCAAGGTCAATTTATGCCTTAAGCACTTCAGTCACAACTACAGCTCTTTCGCCACAACGTCACTAACAAAGACCTAAAAGCCTCCTTCGCTAAAAAGCCACGCAAAAATTTCACTGTGCTCCTGAAAAGGAGTGACAAGTATATCAGGGTCGAGGAAGCTCTCTATTCTCAAGGCAAGAACAATTCATCTTCCGGGAACAAATGGAAAAACACAAGCGAGGAAGAACACAGGAAGTTTTAGAAAAATGGTGCAAGTTCACGCCGTCCAACTCTAGCATCACGCTTCGACAAATTCACTCCTCTCAATACAAGCGTATCAGCCCTCCTCCTAGAAATGGAGAAGGATTGAATAATCTGCCTTCCCCCCACGATGTCAACGTCTAGCAGAAGAAGAGACAAAAATAAGTGGTGCACATTTCACAGAAATCATGGACACACTAATAACAACTGTCGATCCTTAAAGACGAACCGGAAGCCCTGATTCGAAGGGGCTATCTCTCCAACTTCGTTCAGAAAGACAACGACGCCGAATATCCTCCGTCCTAGAGGGCTAATAAGTGTCAACAGAGGTCATGTGAGTTGCAAGACTCTGAACACATGACCGTCCTTCACTCCATTCATGAAGACCCGACGGGGGGAGATTCCAACTCCTCCCGCAAAGCTTTCATCATCAAGTCAACTCCATAGATAACATTTCGCCTGCCAAACGCACCGGGATCCTAATATCTTTCTCCGACAAAGACTTAGAAGGCATCCAAATACCTCATTGCGATGCACTGGTCATAAACCTTTGCATGCTAAATCATGAGGTACGCCGCATCCTGGTGGACAATAGCAGCTCAGTAAACATCCTCTTCATGGCCACATTTCAGGCTGTCAAGCTCTCCCAAGACCGACTCAAGCCAGCCGATTATACACTTCATGACTTCTCTGGTGTACTTGTCTAAGTCGAGGTAAATGTCGCACTCGACATAACAGCAAGAAAAGCCCCCGTTATTCAAACAGAAGCACTGGACTCTATGGTAGTCGATGTCAAAGCTGCATACAATGCCATATTTGGTCGTCCAGGCTGGACGGCATTCCATGTAATTGCCTTCGCATTTCACACGAAAACGAAGTTCCCAACAACAGCTGGCATAGGCCAAGCAGTAGGAATCCAAGTGGCGGCACGAACATGCTACACCGCTACAATGGGGGGCTCCATTCTCCCCCTCAATGCCATAGAGCTACCACCACAAAATAGTCACATAACTCCAAAACTGTAAACGAGCTTGAAGCCTCTGCCATAACCAACTCTACCACGAACTTCCAAACCTGCCACACCATCTCTTGCCAGGTCCAAACTATTTCTCGTCATGAAATAGTAATAAACTTGAATCCCTCTCCTGAAGCCACTCCGCTCAGTCGACGGAAACAAATAATCTAGCCTAAACACGTTGGTACATCAGAAAATTTTCCTTTCTCTATGCAAAACAATGGGGGGCTCCCTCCAAAATAGGTAAGTCCAGGCAAGTTCTATCAAGTTGTTCGCCTGACGGCTCATCAATTTGAAGACCCAGAGGATAAGGAGATATCAGCAGGGACTTGGAAAGTAGACAACCTTGTGAACTACAACGAGTTGGGTGTCAAACTTGTACACAAAAATGGCACCAAAAAATCATTAAAAACTTCCTACAAGACGGGTTCGGAGCCCGCATCCATAATGCAAAGTTACTACAGCAATCTACAATGAATCAAGTTCAGAGTGTGCTTCGTCAATCGATCTGCTCCTACAACCTGTTAATTCATCAAAGCAAACAACGAGTTACACGCCTAACTTACATTCAAAGTGGCTCTAAACACTCGTTACAAGCTTTCTACAATGCAAGTTCGGAATCCATAACTCGGGAGTTGCGGCATGCAACCTCGCATGCTTAGAACACAATTCACCAATCGATCTGTTCCTGCAACTAGTTGAACTTCCTTGGAGGCTCGGAAAGAACAAGTTGAGTTCCACACTTAAACACTTAAGCAGCACCAAACACTAGTTGCGAGTCTCCTCATAAGACGGATTCGGAGTTCATACCCATGGCTCAACAAGGACTCTAAATAATTTGCAATAACGCATATTCACAATGCACTTCGCTATTCGATCTGCTCCTGCAATCCGTCAATGCCTTGACGACCGGTTCGAAGACAAGTTTATGGTTCAAAAGAGACCCTGTCAATTTGCAAAGAAGCAAGTTCAGAGTGTGCTTTACCATTCGAGCTGCTCCTGCAACCTGTTAATACTTAAACTAACATGTTCGGAATCCATGTTCATGGTTCATAGCTACTTTCGCAACCTGTAATGACACACGTTCAGAGTTCAACTCGTCATTCGATCTGTTCCTGTAACTAGTTAAATTTCCTCAACAACAGATTAATAGGTCCAAAATCATGGATCGAAGTTACCCTAGTAACACTTGTAAAAAGCCACACTTAGGATTCAACTCTCCATTCGATGTGACTCTCATAATCTGTCAGAGGCCCTATGCAGCAAGTTTGGAAAACAACTCTTCCTCAGAGTTGTCCCTACAACTAGCAGGGTTCAAGACGGAGCAATGCTACACTCCATCATATACCGTTGACAACTCTTTAAGCTATACGCAACAGACTTGAGGCCTTGTTATTTAGCGACAAAGAACCCGTCGATAGCACATCAACCATGACGGCAAGGATCAAGCATGTGAAAGGAACTCTTCAAATTACAGAACTATCACCAACTCATATGTTCAAGATCCAACTCATATGTTCAAGATACAGTAGCACTACAGACCTCTGCAATTACAAAACAGCTAGTCCAGAGTCTAACTCTCCCATGAGCAGTTCATACGACTAGCCAACCCCCAAGACGATGTATCACAGGACAAGACACCGACATGTAGAAGACCTCTCATTCCAAAAACTATGAGTCTCATTACAACAGAAAAGTTACAATGACTCGACATTTCACGTCTAGGAATTGCTACCAAAAGTCTTGCGAACACTGTATAGAAAACTGTCATGAAAGCAGTTCTTCCAGCCATACACACTGGAGAGATGCTTTACCTAAGAGAAACAAAACTCCTCGGTGGCCTCCTACCAACTAATAGCTCCATAGGGCCGCCTCAACCCTTGATTATGATGTTCAAAACAAGTCTTCCTTAGATGAGCAAACTTCAGATTCATTAGACCTCCTTCACCTGAGCAACCTCCAACTCCGTCTCACTTGAAGCACCGTGCAAACGGGAAATTCCAACTCTGTCAAGCATAGCGTATCACGAAGGAGGACAAGCTCAGTATCCCGGGGAACCTCATTCCATGCACGCAACCACTTGTCAGTAAAGAGAAGAAGGGAATCATCTCAATGCTGAATAAACACAAGTTACTTCACTTCCATATTAAGAAGATTCAAAATACCCACAAATCATCCGCTCTAAAAATGAGTTTGGCGCTCCGCGCGCCACTTGCGTTCCTCTGGCCAACCACTCGTCATCATTAAGCAACGGGTCCAACACCCCGATCTCCGCTTGCCGCTTGAGCTCCATCAGAGACTCTTTGGTCCCAAACAATGAGTTCAACGCTGAGTTCGCCGCTCAAGCTCCATCAACAACTCATTGATCCCAAACAACGAGTTCAGCGCTCCGCTCGCCACTTGAGCTCCATTAACAACTCGTTGGTCCCAAACAACGAGTTCAGCGCTCCGCTCGTCGCTCGAGCTCCATTGATAACTCGTTGGTCCCAAACAACGAGTTGAGCGCTCCGCTCGCCACTTGAGCTCCATCAACAACTCGTTTGTCCCAAACAACAAGTTCAGCGCTCCGCTTGCCGCTAGAGCTCTATCAACAACTCATTTGTCCCAAACAACGAGTTCAGCACTCTGCTCGCCGCTCGAGCTCCATCAATAGCTCGTTAGTTTCAAACAACGAGTTCAGAACTCTGTTCACCGTTTGAGCTCCATCAACAACTCGTTTGTCCAAACAACGAGCCCAACACCTCGATCTTTGCTCAGGCTCCATTAATAGCCCGTTGGCTCCAAACAACAGGTTCAATGTCCTACTCTTCGCTTGAGCTCCATTAACAAATTGTTGGCACCCAACAAAAAGTTCAATTCCTTGGTCTTCGCTCAAGCTTCACCAAATAGCTCGTTGGCTCCAAACAACGAGTTCAACACTTCGGTCTTCGCTCAAGCTCCACCAAATAACTCGTTGGCTCTGAACAACGAGTTCAGCGCCCCTCTATCCGCTTAAGATCCATCAACAACTCTTTTATCCCGAACAACAAGTTCAGTGCTCTGCTCGCCACTTGAGCTCCAGCAGCAGCTCGTTGGCTCCAAACAACAAATTCGACGCCTTGCTCTATGCTTGAGCTCCGTCCATAACTCGTTGACTTCAGCGCTCTGCTCGCTGTTTGAGCTCCATCAACAACTTGTTTGTCCTAAATAATGATTTCGGCGTTCTACTCACTGTTTGAGATCCATCAACAACTCGTTGGTTCCAAACAATGAGTTCAGCGCTCTGCTCGTCGCTCAAGTCCCACCAAGCAGCTCGTTGGCTCCAAACAATGAGTTCGACGCCTTGATCTATGCTTGAGCTCCATCCATAACTCGTTGACTCCAGCACTCCGCTTGCCGTTTGAGCTCCATCAACAACTCGTTTGTCCCAAACAACGAGTTCAGCGCTATGCTCACCGCTTGAGCTCCATTAACAACTTGTTGGTCCCAAATAACGAGTTTAGCGCTCTGCTCATCGCTCAAGTCCCACCAAACAACTTTTCCGAGCCAAACAACAAGTTCAAGCTCATGTGCATCTCATTGCTCTCCCTACAAACTCACCGGGATCAAACGACAGTTTCTGCATCAGCTCTATCTCAGAGTTGTTTCTAAACTCGCCAAAGTCAAATGGCAGTTGCTGGACCAATTCCATCAAGGAGTTGTCCCTACATGCTTGCTGGGTGCAAACAGCAGGTGCAACATCCAACTCTGTTATAGAGTCCTTCCTAAGCTTGTTGAGAATGAACAACAAGTTCAACACACACCTCCATCACGGAGTTTCCTCTACAAAACTTGCCAAGGTCAAACGGCGGTGTCTGGACCAGCTCAATCAAAGAGTTTTCTCTACACACTTGCTGGGCGCAAACAGCAGGTACAACATCCAACTCAGTCATAGAGTCCTTTACGAACTCATCGGGATCAAACGGCAATTTCTACACTGACTCTATCTCAGAGTTGTCTCTACACGCTTACTGAGTGCAAACAGCAGGTGCAACATCCAACTCTGTCTTAGAGTACTCTCCAAACTCGTCAGGACTAAACGGTAATTTTTACATTGATTCTACCACAGAGTTGTCTTTACAAACTCACTGGGATCAAACAGCGAGCTCTACGCTAACCCAGCCATGAGTTGCCCCTACAAACTCACCGGGGTCAAATGGTAGTTTCTGGACCAACTCAATCAAAAAGTTGTCTCTACACGCTTGCTGGGTGCAAACAGCAGGTGCGACATCCAACTCCATCATAGAGTCCTCTCTAAGCTTGTTGGGAATAAACAATAAGTTCAGCATAAAACTCGATCACGGAGTTTCCCCTATAAATTTGCTAGAGCCAACCAGCAAGCTCAGCACTCAATTCTACCTCTGAGTTCCATCTAAATTCGCTAGGATCAAACAGCGAGCCATACATTGACTCAGTCAAAGAATTGTCTCTCCACACTTGCTGGGTGCAAACAGCAGGTGCAATGTCCCTCTATACTTGTCGAGATCAAACGGCAAGCCTGAACGTTCACCTCTATCACAGAGTCCTCTACACTCTTGCTGGGTGCAAACAGCAAGTTGAACACTCAATTCTGCCACTAAGCTCTCTCCAAACTTGCTGGAAACAAACATCAAGCTCTACGTTAACTCAGTCAAAGAGTTGTCCCTCTAAACTTGCCGGGTACAAACGGCAAGCTTGAACGTTCGACTCTATCTCAGAGTTCGCTCCAAACACACTTGTTTGGCGCAAACAACAAGCTCAAAATGTCAACTCTGTTCTAGATAGGCCACACAACTTGTTGGGATCAAACAACAAGTCTGTAACAGCTCTCCTATCACAGCTGGATATATAAATGCAAGATCCACCAGTCAGCGGTGATGGAGTAAAAAGCTAGGTATACACATATAAGTAATTATACATATATTTATAAGTTGTTGCATATACGCGACAATAAATATATGTATAAAAATTTATATGCACCCCCAAGCCTAAACAAGCTTCAAAAATCCCCAAAAAGAAGCTCAAAAATTCAAAAAGTGGCAGACAAGCAAAATCACCAAGAGCAAATGCCAAAAACACTTATTGTATTCGTGAGAATGGATTGAAAGGCTTCGGATCGGGTCGGGTTGCGACCCAAACCCACAAGCCAAATCAAGAAAAGTAACCAATAGTGTAAACGGGTCGGATCCAAACCCGAAACCAAACACACCCGCTCCGTTAACACCTTCTCCTTCTTCTTCTTCGTGATTTCCCACCAAAACTCCGCTTCAAAAACTTGACATCAAAGCTTGTTCTCCTCTTCACTCGACCTCGATCTCAAGCTCTAGCCTCGCAAATTTCTTCACATCCCCGATCCGCCATCGAGCTCCTTCAGATGAGCTCCACCTCTGAGCTCAATCCACCTCAATGAAAGGCTCTCTCTGAAAACAGAGCTCCTAAACTCCAAAAAGTTCTAAGTGTATAGCTCGGCGAGAACAAGCTATCCCCATAGCTCGGCAAGACGAGGGCTCAAGTCAGCTTGGCGAAAAAGAGCTATCGTAGCTCGGCGGGGCGGTCCATGGCCATAGCTCGGCGAAACCCAAAGGCGGCCATAGCTCAGCGAAAGAGTTTTCATAGCTCGGCGGAACGAGGCACCATAGCTCGGAGAAAGCACCAAGACCACTATAGCTCGGCAAAGTGGCTATTCCCATAGCTCAGCGAATTCATAGCTCGGAGAGAGCTTGAGTTCCATGGCGCAATGAAGCCTCCATAGCTCGGCGAAGGGGTTAACACGATGGAGAACAAAGCTCGACCACCATGGCTCCATCCGAAAATAGAGCTCGACTTCGTAGCTCGGCGAAACCCAATGGTCATAGCTCAGCGAGTTCAAAGACCATAGCTCGGCCAAATGATGCTCTCGTAGCTCGGCTGAATCGCCTCCTCATAACTCAGCTAGCTTGGCGAAGGAGATAAGTTGATGGAGTGGCATTTCGATCCTGTGGTAGCTCGACGAGTGTGAAAACCCCTGGCTTCGCGAACGCACGAGGTCCCCGTGGCTCCGCAGTCACGAAAAAGAGCATTCGCCGAGCTATGCATCGAAGGAGACGAAGAATAGCTCCGCGATTTTGTTCGCCGAGCTGAGGGGTGGAAGAAAACGGCTGGCATCAGCTCGATCTCCAAGAATTTCACGCCAGATCTTGATGAGCGCTCCAGGTTTTTTTGGCCTGATCAAAAGCTCTCATCCGTCTGATCGCCTCAGCACGTGAGCCAGGCCTTGATGCATACCTCAAATTGCTTCAAAAAGCGTAACGGATCTGATAAATTTAGAAAATCATTTAAAAATCATTTTTCATTTGAAAAGTCAATTAAATGAAAAATAATTTAAAAATCTGAAAATAATTAAAATTGAATTTATTAATTATAAACTTCGAAAGAGTGATTTTGAGATTGTAGAGTATTTCATAAAATTCGGAGAAATCCGAAGAACTATGAAAAAAAATCCCAGAAAATTCCAGAAAATTCGAAAAAAAATCCAAGAAAATATTCAATGCCTTCAAATGCCACAGATCAGTCCCGAGTATCTCTGAACACTCCGACTGCTAAGATTATTCGCCAGATTCTAAAAATAAGATGTACTACTTCCCGAAAGCCATGAAAATCGCCTTCCAGGAGTGGGGGGCTTATGATGATGGTAAAAATTGCAGCAGATCAGAGTCGTACGATCCCGACATGGATCTCAAAGTATTTACAGACAAATTAGCCATTACAGGCCTATTTTACAGGCCTAGGCCCACTCCGAGATAGGGCTTCTCTCAAGCCCATAAAAAGTGACAAACTAGGCCCACTAAGAGAGACACCCAACCCAGGGTGGCTAGGAGTCAAATCTCTTATCCCCACACAGGGATATTTTATCTCTTCAGGGGGGAGACATAAAAGATCCGACGGTCACGATTCGGCTTCTATAATGTCTCTCAGGCTAAATACTCCCCCTCCTCAGTCTCCAGATAATCAACAATTTACCAGTTTTCCCCCTCTTACTCTCTCTTTCTGGTTCTGACTTGAGCGTCGAGGGTCTGTTGCCGGGGGCCACCCCCGGTGTTTCAGACGTTTTGCAGGTCCACCGACCGCATTAACAACCGTTGATTTTAGATCACAGGAGGTCAATCAACAATCCAGATTCAATCTCAGGAGCTCTAACGCCTTTTAACGGCCAAGGCACAGGTTTGACTTTTAGTAGTTTCCATCCATTATTAACTCACTATCTGTTTGCTCCCACACCAAAAAAAGCAGTAACACGGGGTAATGTGGAGGAAGAAACGAGTAGTAGACCCCCAAAAACTCGAGGTGTCGGACCACGTACTTGTTATGGACCACCTCCAGGTGATAGACGTGGTGGTGATGAAACTGAGCGTACAAATGTAAGTGAATTTTTTTTGTGTATTCGATCATTTTGATTATCATTCAATAAAATGTCATCGGCGTATTGATTTAAATATTTTTTTTTTGAGGTGTCAACTAATCCTACCGCTTCACCAAATGTGGCAGGCCCTTCTACATCAGCTTATGTTCCAACTAGAGGTCCAGGTCCTCTTGACCTTAGACAACTAACTTTGCAACTGCATTACCACTCAAAAGCCGTGTGGGAAGGCAAATCAAAGGAGTGTACATTTAGGAGGGCACAGTACATTGCCTATGAACCCATGGATTCATGGGCTTTTACGTGACTGCGTGTTATACGGTATTGGACTTATAAGCTCAATTAAGGCAGATCGGCCTCTTCTAACCACACTTCTTAAGAGATGGCAGCCTGAAACCCATACTTTCCACTTGCCGGTTGGGGAGATGACTGTAACACTACAAGACGTATCGGTACTCACAGGTCTTAAAGTCGATGGGCAGGCAGTAACTGGGACGATGAACTTCGATCCGGAGTATCTTGTGCAACAATACCTCATAAAAGTCGAAATGGGGGAAATAAAGGAAAAGTTCAATCGTTTGAAGTGGTGGAAGGATACATTCAAGGATAGGTTGAATGAGGATTCGACTGAGTTTGATGTTGAGTGCTAGTGTAGAGCTTATATCATGACACTTTTTGGAGGCATTTTGTTTCCGAACTTTTGGTGTTGTTGATGTACTTGCCTTTGATAGCCAATCTACGAACAGTTGGAGTATACAGTTGGGGTAGTGCGTCGTTGGCCTCACTATACAGGAGTATGTGCAACTGCTCTCTCGGTTCGGTGCAGATGAATGGACCAATAATTTTGCTTTAGGTGTGGAGCTGGGAATGTATTCATGTTGGTCGGCCCGTTGTTAGTAGGCAATCACCAAATTGGTTGCATTCTTCCGAGGACCAACACATGTTACCTCCACAAGGTGTGTACTAGTCTGGGAATCTCACATGTAAGGCGAACCGACACATGTTATCTAATAAAGCGAGTTTAGGCAAAATCTTATCGCTTTCTGAGATAGCGACTATGTGGATAGTGAGATGTCCAGAGACCAGCTAGTCTATGGAAATCTCTCAACTCAACACTCGCTATCTCAGATAGCGATGAACTTTGACCTAAACTCGCTATCTGAGATAGCGAGCCTTGAGTCTGATGCTTTTAGCATTACTCAGCCTCCAAACTCGCTTTCTCAGATAGTGAGGTGGTTTGAACCAAACTCTCTTTCCGAGAAAGCAAGTTTAGGCCAAATATTTAGAAGTAAAAACTGCATTTGCAGTCTCACCTGTATATTCATATATACTCCAACATCCATGAATCCAAATTCATTCACAATCTCTCAACTTTTAATCATATTGAAATAAATGGGAATTATCATAGTTCAAAATTAAATGCATACAAACTACTAGAAAGTCCACATCACATAATACAACAAATACAAATGACTGTAATGTCCGCAATACAAAGACAAAAAACGTTGGAATTTGACAAGGTTTAACTGTAAAACTCTAGATTTTTAAATAATTTTTTTGAGATTAATAAATGAATTAAAACGATTTTTTGTGATTTAATAAATATTTTTTTGAAATTTATCTTGTTACACGTGCAAATATTTTCTTAGAAAGTTCAAAGTCATAAATTATTTTGGGAAAACATATTATTTATTATTAGGTATTATTTGTGAATTTTCTGAATTTTTCTGATATTTATTTAACCTATTTGCAAATATTACAAAAAGAGGAAATTTTGTGCAAAATTACCACTTAGAGTGAAAACTCCAAATTTTTGGATTTCTGAGCTGAGCATGATGCCTAGACAACTCAGAGTTAAAGAGTTTACTTTTATTTTAAGAGATTTGGTTTATTTCGCAAATTTCATAGAGAATGGTTTTTTTGCAAAATTGCCACTTAAAGGCAAAATTTACAAAATTGTTTTTCTGGGTTTACCAATAGTGCCAGCCAGATCTGGATCAATTATATTTTTTTTAAACCTAAATTTAATTGATTTATCTAATTTTCAAGTATAAGGATTTATATATGTAAAGATATATTCAAAGGGATATTTTGCAAATTTTTTCAAAAACCCTAATTACTTTAAATCCGGCTTACTTAAAAGAGAGTGCAGCCGTCTATTTGCTGCACTACACAAAAGGGGTTTTCTTTATTATTATTTTCTTGAAGTTCGAAGCGAGGATCCTGGTTTTCTTGCGAAATGAAGGATTTTCTTATTCTCATTATTATCTTCGGCTGATTCTTCTATAAGGTGAGTGACATATATTTGTTTTCTTATTGTTTTATACATGTTGTATGTGATAATTTATCTATTAGAAAATATGTTAGAGATTGTATGTTGATATAATGAACTATGGATGAATGGATTAGTTACAAAAAAAAATTTGAATCTATCATGAAAACAATGCTCTTGATGATTAAAATTCTATATAGATAATTTGAGACTGTTAAAAAACCTAAACGAAATCACGAGTAGAATGTTTTCTTTCATATACTTGCTAATTTGAACATATATAAAGAGTTGTATAATGTGAATTGCATGAAATTGATTAAAAGTGGACCTTTGTTGTGTATATATATGTATAGGTTCTGTTTAAATTTTTGATGAATAAGAACTTGATTAAAAACATGTTGTGATTGCTTTTATTCATGGGTAAACTGATGTGAGTAGTTGCATATGTGTTTAATGGATTGCATGAGGAGATATTGATTCAAAAGATTGAATCTTGAAGTAAAAAGGGGGTGTTAACTTTCGGGTCTGTGTATGATCAGCCGAAAGTAGGGTTTTTATGATTTTGTGGAGTTTTTTTGTTAAGACTTTAGTTGTTTTAATGTTGAGATGAAATTTAACTTCATACTACATATATATGATGTTTTCTGGATGTTTTTCTGATGCTTAACTTACCCATATACATCCATATATACTTAAGTTTCTGTTTTGAAGAATTTTTGTGAAAAACTACTCTTTTTTTTATCTTAATGTGGTTTTGATTTGTTTTATAAACTCCTATATATTCTACAAGTTGTATTTGATCATCTTAGGGTTTTAGAATTTTATATTTGAGCTTTTAAAAATTATAATCATGTATCAGTCGAAAAAGTGCACAATTTTGAAACTAGTCGAGTAGCAGCTAACAGTCGACCGGTCCCATTTTGAACTAAGATGTGCGGTCGACCAACATTTGAAAGATTGGATTTTATGGGCTTGTGCATTCGACCGTTATCTTTTTGAATTGTTTCCGACAGTCGACTTTCACCTGCTATTTTGACGATTTGTTGAGTTTTCTTGCTGATTTCCTGAACAATTATTTCTTTGAACTTATGAATTATTGATCTAATATTTTAGATGATGTTTTTACTACAGATTACAATATTTTACAGAGAGTTATATTTTTATTATAATACAATTTAAATTGTATTCTTATGGCTTTATAAAGTGACATACATATGGTTTTTGTTGTTGTTGAAGAAATTGATATTTTGTGATATTCTACGACTTCAAAATATGATTTTCAGTTATTTAATAGATTTGATATTTTATTTCGGTTCTGGAATTTACGAGTACATTAAATGGATTTAGATTTTGTTGACTTAAGAAGTTTTCATTGATATAAACATTTTTATGATGGAATTAAGAGTTTTTTTGAAAGTTTTAGTGTTGATATTCGTTTTGTGAGTCACTAAGAGTTGAGTGGGAGTCCTGTGAACCGGTAGATGAGATTTTGTAAATTATGACCAGTTGGGTATTGGTGTTATTGTTGTGGAATTAAGTCCGGCAGGATACACTAACTCTAGAAAGGGGAAATTTGTGTTTTAATAATGATCAACTTAAGGACAGACACTAATGGAGATGTGATGGGACTTGGGAAACATGAGAATATGCTCTTGGGATCCAGTCCAATGGATGGACTGTGTGTGTTCTGTCTCGAGAGAACTATTTAGTACGTCTCGCAAAATTGCAAACAAGCTTAGAATCAACCTTATAGTGGTCCTGATTCATTGTGGGATTCATACAAGTATGAGGCCCAATTATATTCTTCACCATTAAATTTTTCTCACCTTTTGGAACGATTGCACGTAATCTCCAAGGGCAGACACCCTTACTTACTACGGGGGGAATTCGCACAATCTCCTCAATTGTACATTTCCTAGGTGCCAACTTACATTTAATGATATACAGTTTCGGTGTAGAATTCAATGTGACAAATTTCCGATATTTCTTGATAGAGTAAAGCTTCACAGCCTGTTGAATCAACTCCTTACTTACAAATTCCTGTCCAATGTTCAAATCGTCTACATTGGATGAACCGGACGACTCATGTGAAACTTGATGTACTCTAGCACCTTGTGTCATTTCCACGGTAACATGAGCATTAACATTATCTCTCACGTCATTAGTCCTCTTATCATTTGTGTTTACATTTGTACATTCACCTTCTTCGTCCCCATCATCATTTTCTATACTCTCATCAACTTCATCGTCTATTTTTTTATCTTCATCATCATCATCTAATAGGTCGTTGTTAACGGTAGCATTTTAAAATAATCATAAAAAGTGTCAATTTCAACATAGTCTGAACCAAACTAGGTTAACATGCCAACTCAACATCTGTAGAATCCGGGCTTGTTGTATTTGTGAACGTGTCTTCTTGTGGGGACAATGAGATTGCTTGTGAAGTTTGAACTAGGTTAGACCTCATCTACTGTGTCGGTACTTCCCGTACAAAGCTTGAACTAGGATTAGCATGTGCCTGAGCATTCATAATTTGGATTTGCTGAATATATAACTCCAATGCAGACCATCTACAATTGGGATCAAGTGTTCTAGCGATCATTAACTTCATAGCATTATCAGTTGATACGGGCACTGTCATAAAATATGGACCATCTCCTTTTTCCGCAGCATCCTGAGCTAAAATTTTCACATTCCATTGAGCCCTATCCCAATTACTAACTACATAAATTTTCTCAACTACTTCTGCTAATGTAATGGTACGAGATGCCCAAACTATTTCAGGATCAACGACACTATGACAACAACCTATCTTTGGATCACGAATTATTTCACCACCAAAATATAGCCAAATAGGATTATCATAATCCATACATATATATATTTTTTACAAGAATACGAGTTATTATCTAGTCACAAACAAAACCTTCAAAAATGTTCAAAAGAAAAGGTGATATAAATCATACCTTCAAAACTCGCTAGCTATCGGAATAATATAGCCATAGAGAAATGGGTAAGAGAGTTGAAGTTGCTATCCTCTTGAAGTTTATCGAAATTTCAAAATATGGGTCTTCCCAAGGATGGGTTTAGGGTTTTGAGAGTAGAAGGAGAGATGGTCGGGAAAGATTAAGTGATTAGATTTAGATTTATAGGAGATTTTGTGGGTATAAGGTTGAATTTGGGAGGTTAGGGTTTTGGGTTTCGGAGTTAGGAGTAAGAATTGAGGGAAGAAAATAAAAAATTTCGAGCCTATGTATAAGAAATCCCCAATCGACACTCACTGTCTCAAACAAAGAGTTTGGTTAAAACAAGCTCGATGTGTGAGACAACGAGTCGAGGTTGATATCGAAACAATGAGTCTGGGTTTTAATCAAATCCCAATCAACACTCGCTGTCTCAAGAAGCGAGTTTGGTAAAAACAAGGTCGCTTTTTGAGACAGCGAGTCTTGGCCAAGGAAGAAACAAAAAATGTCAAAACATTGTTTTTGACTAAACTCGCTATCTGAGATAGTGTGTGGGTCATTTTGGGAAGTTTTTCAAAAGTGGGCAGTTTGGGAAAAACTATCAAAAAGTAGGTCAGTTTGGGAAAAATTCTTAATTCCTTGACTTTTTATGTGATTTTGAGAGGGAAAAGAATCGTATTGTTTCTTTAAGATATCAAATATTATTATTTCCATGAAATATAAAGAAAATTATAGGTTTTGTTAAACTGTATATTTTATTTGTTTATTTATTTTAGGGGAAAAGTGGAGAAAAACAAAGTTTATTATTTTGAGTGAGATCGAAAATAACTGGGCAAGAGAGGCCATTCAGAAAAGTTTGTAAATGTGAAATCCTAAAACATGTTAGTAATAAACTTGGTTTATGATTATGTGCCATATAAATGATATAATAACTCAACCTCTTTGTGTATATGAGATTTGAGCTAAAAGGTTAGCTAAATTACTCAGGTTTCCACTCAATTCTGTGTAAACATTTGCATGTAACCATGCGCATATATACTGTACGTCGGTGATAGGTATTTTGCCTAATTTATCCTACCCTGTTTTATTTATTTTGTTCTTTAATTTTTTTTGAAAAAGGGCTGTGTTGTAGCCTAGGCTAGGACCCGAGACTTCCCTTTATCCATTTCATTCTTTTACGTTTTAAGCTACAATTTTTCATTGTTTACCTCATTTTATTCTCGTTTACTTATTAATTTGAATCTTTTTCTTAATGTCGTATCTTCTTTATGTGCACGCCTTTTTGTCTGTAGAACCAAAAAAAATCTATTACACAATATCTTGATAGCCACGGTTTGTTATCTTCTGGGCCAGAAGAAGACCCAAAAAAGAATAAAAAAAAAACTTGATTTCTTTAATCCACAATTTTATTTTATTTTTTTCATTTTATATTAGACCCAAGTCTTCAAGAAGAAATATTCTACCCAGTTAGGCATACAATTTAGTATGAAATTCAAAGGAGCTTTTAGATGATCTTTTAAAACAAACAGTGGCAATCATTTAAAATCATTGTTAGAGAAAATGGATTAAACCTGAGTACACCAAATGAACCTTCTGAGAATGACTCTGGAGTTGATCTGCAACAGGAAGAAAGTGAGTAGTGGCTCGAGGCGTAGGTTGCACTTTCTTTAAGAAGCTATTTGGCCGATTCTAGAGGTGAATCGTTGATCACCAAATACTTCTCCCGGGATACAACGAGCTTCTGCTATAGTGCTGTAAATGCTACAATAGCGACACGTACCAACTTTACCACCCAAATCAAGGCAAGAAACTACTCAAAAAATAGATTAGAAGACAAGGACTGTATAAAAAAGAAATTGTACTTTTTCCCAAAAAAAGATTCTATTTTGTAACCAGTAACCAGGAAGGAATTTAAACTGTCTGCATTTAATCAAAAACGGCTACATCATAAAGATCCTTTAATTCTTGAAATGGCTATAACATAAAGCTCCTTTAATTCTTGAAACAGATATATTATTCATTGAAAAAACGTTTTTGATCTGTTTGAAAGTTCAAAAAATTTAAAAAATCTTTTGTTGTTTTTTTTGGATATATTATTATGTGGAATGTAGGAATTGAATCCCCAACCTAATGTAACTCAAAACTTTAACCGTTGGGCCATAAAATAATGTTATCAACAAGAGAAGTGTTTTCAATGTATACTCAATTTCAACAATCATGTAAGAGGGCACAATTTTTTAGCCTAGTGGAAATCAATTTTTTGTATGATTTCCATAATAAGTGGGCAGAAATTGTTTTCTTTCCAAAGTATCTTCGTATATACTAGATTGCCCCCATTTGCAATAATGCACATGCCTCTTTTTTTAGGCTTTTATCAGAAAAATGAATAGAAATAATAAACACGTTTAATTCATAATATTTCATGAACCCAAAAAACAAAAAACACATTTAATTCATAACACTCTATCTTAATATTTAAATATTCACAGTATAAATCCAAAAAAATACACGTTAACAAATATCTCTAATATTATAATGGGAGAGTTTGGGTTGTCATTTGTAGACAACCTGTAATTTGTACACATTTATTCAACCATCTAATCTCAACCATTTATTTTTAAATGAGAGTTATATTAACCATTCATTTACAGTAAAGAGTATGTGATGAGTAAAGCAAAGTCTCTATATATAAAAAAATTAATTAGACCGTGTATCTCACGTGTAAATTAGTAGTATATATAAATAAACCTCCAATAATAGACATTAATAATTATAGTAATAAATAGGCTAATTTTTGAATTTTAAGTTAGGAGTATAAGTGGAGGGTGTTTTCGTTTTTTCAGGGTTACATTTGTGTGTAGACACAAAAAAATTATCTCTAATACTATAATGTGAGACTTGGGGTTGTGTAATTTGTAGACAAACTGTAATTTGTAGATAATCAGCCATCTAATCTCAACCATTTATTTTTAAATGATAGTTATATTAACCATTCATTTATCAGCTGTTAGTTACCATAATACCATCAAAGTTTAAATTTATTTACGACGTAATTATTTACAAAAGTGTAACTCATATAAAATAAAAATTTATGCCACTAGGGGTAATTTGTAAAGAGTATGTGATGAGTAAAGGGAGGTCTCAGCTTTGAGGCCAGATTATGTCTTAGTATATATATATATATATATATATATATATATATATATATATATATATATATATATACATGCATCACACATGCAAGTTAATATATATTAGAACGTATATCGCACATGCAGATTACTATCTCTAATCTCTAATATTATAATGGGAGAAGAAGAGTTGTCATTTGTAAATCTATCAACGCGTGTAACGAACGTGCATAACTATTAAAAAAGAGGTCTTAGGTTCAAGCTCAGACTATGTCTGAATTTTTACTTTAAAAAAACTATATTTGTTAAGGCGTACATCACGCATAAATTGCTGGTTTATTTAGTTACTAGGTTTTCCCATTGACACGTGCCTACGACGCGTCTTCGGAACGGTGCACCTGGTAGAGATCCAATAAATTAATTAAAGTAGGAAACATATTATATGAGGAAGCAGCATATCTACCTTTAAGCTCAATCATCGCTTTCTTAATCATTAACTTGAACTTACTTGAAATGCATATAGTTTGTTAGTAACACTGCATTGAGTTTTTTTTTAACTTCAGTATCACTTTTAGATACTTGTAATAGTTATACAAGGACATGATCATATTGATTTGATAGAGCTCACTCTAATCTCATAACCAATATGAGCATGTCTAAATACAATGGTAACCCAAGTACAGGTGTGAAGGTATCTACAATACCAATAATCTAAACATTTGTTCGTCTGAGACTCAGTTTGCAATTGAAATATCTCTTATTATTATTTCTACCAAAATATAATACATGAAGTTCTCAAAACTCTAATCCAAGCTAATTATTTCATTTATCTCCATTTTGTCTTCCCATTGCACTTTTATAAAATAAAAAAAAATCAAAATGGATCAATAACAAATTTACTTTAGCTATCTTCCTTAAGTGGAGAGTTTGCCCTTCATTGGTAAACTCCAGTCATCACAATTCTATATATCCAAACATACACTAAAAGTTATTATATGTTATGTTATCCATGGGTTCTAATAACCAGTGAAGGGAATTATTCACGATAGTGAAGGGAACTCTTCACGATAGTATATTCTCTTGTAGTAAAGAAATTAATGTTGCATATATTGCCAAGTTATTTTCGGTTGCTGATCAACTTACTTGTCCTACTATGGTTTGGAAGCCCAAATTGAGGCCACCAAATAATCCATCTATCACTTGCGTACACCTTAAATCAAAACCAATAAAAAACTCATCAAATAAATCACAAAATTAAAAAAAAAAAAATTTACCCAAAAATAAAACAATCATATCTCTCTGAACTTAGATCTCATGCACACACAAAATTAGAATCAACAAAAAAACTGAGTAATCCCCTGCACACACAAAATTAAAAATTAGAATGAGAATTTGGTTAATGAGATAAAATTAGAGTCGCCACATCGCATGTTGAGGCTCTCGATTCGGTGGAGGGGAGTCGCCGATACGGAGTCGCTTGATATTCGTGCTCTATTTAGTGGAGGGGAGTTGCCGATACAGAATCAGCAGCGGATCAAATATCAGCGACGACCTCTTGATAGGGGTTCAACACTGGATTTGAATTTGGATTTGCTTTGAGATTCGCACTTGAGATAACGATGGAGGTTTCGCCAAAGGAATGGAAGCAAAGATTAAAGAAAATGGTTTTAGGAATTTAAAGTTAGCGGCTTAAAAACCTTTGGGGGGGAGAGAGAGTTAGAAATTGGTGCTCTCTGGTTTGGATAGAGTGAGCAAACTGATCTGAATAGGAGAGAGAGTGTGTGTGTGTGTAATATCCCGCAAAATTGAGTTATGGCAATTTTTTCCACGAATGTTATACACATATATTTTGTACCGTTACGGGTAATATCCATAGCGTATTTCAATATATATATCCTACGTATTTTTGTATTTCGATTAATTATATCTTTTTCGTCATCTCAAAATTTATTTTTATCATATTTTGAGCCAACTCAAACATTTATTTTAATCTTTGTGTTTTTATGTGCAATGCACGTGTTTTCAATACACGTGCAGATTACGTATATTTTACCGTTACGTGAAATATCTGTAACATTATTAATATACATGTTCTACGTATTTTATATTTTGACTGTTTTTCATTCTCTCAAATTTATTTTGTATTGATATGTGCAACGCACATGTTTACAGTGCACATATTGGTTCCTAAAATTTTCTTGAGTCATGAATATTTTTCTTCTCATTTTTCTAGTCACAATTGTTGGATTTATTTTTAATTAAAATCCATTAGGCCTAAATCCATTTTGTAGCCCACTAAAATTAATTTAAAGCCCACGATTGATTTTGTGTGCACTAAAGTGTACATTTAAGATATAGTTAGTTTGGTACACTTGCCATGTGGAGCACACACATTTAACCTAATAAAAATTAATAATAAAATTCGTATGAAGAGTGTGCACACACAATGACTACACGTGCACGTGTTTCTTACCATGGTTGGGAATGAGGGAGAGTGGTGTGAGTTAGTGGAAAGTGGAGAGTTATTTTGGGAAGTGGAGAGCTATTTTAACCACACAATTTTCCTATAAATAGTCTCTATTTTTGTCATGAACAACACAACTCAAAACAAAACAAAACAGAAAAAGAGGGAGAAGAGCTTGCGGTTTGTGCTAGGAAGAGACCGGCCATTTTTTAGGGAGCTTGGAGTTTTGGAGAATTATTTTTCAGGAGTTCTACTACTAGGAATTCTACATTTGAGGTGAGTGTTTCTTTAAATTTCTAATATAGGTTTATTAGTAGAATGCTTGACATTGGTGAATTGTTAGATGCATGATAATTTATATAAATTGGGCATTCATGTTTAGATTATTTGTTTTTGATTGAATATGTGAAATTATGACATCATTAATTTAGGGGCATTTTCATGAGGTTCTGTTTTGAGTTCTAGTTGTATTTCAAAAAATCATATCTATTAAACTTGATGGAATCTAGAGCTAAACTTTTTGTAGGAGCATATCGTATATGTCAATAAAATTTCCTTAAAATTTCATAACATTTGGATGTCGTTTATTATTTTAATAAAATCCAAATTTATGACTGGTTGGCAGTTGGCTAGTTGTTGGAAATTTGTACACATTTCGGATTTTGATCATTTCAACATCTTAGATGAAATATTTTAAGAAAAGTTAAAACTAAAAACTTGAAGTAGACTCATTAAAATTTCTGTAAAGTATAAGAGATCAATTTTCTATGAAGAATTGAATTTATAATGAATTTTACAAGATTGAATAAGTGGCATTATTTTAATTGCAGTATAACATTTCGATCTCACTGTATATTTCGAAGAATTCAGGGTTATATAGACCATATTTTGGGGAAACTTATAACTAAGAAGTTATAGTAGACTCGTACACCATTATTTTGGTCTAAAGAACACAAATTTTCATGAAGTATATAATTTTCTATGATTTTTACAAGTAGATGAGCTGCAGTCTCAGATTTTGAACCTACTGTTTTGCAAATAAATTTTGACGAAATAATTGAGGATGATTTTAGATGATCTTAACTATAAAGTTGTAGTAGACTCATTTATGATTCCTATGAAACTAATAAATCTATTTGGAGTAGTGTTGGAATTTATGTGGTTTTTTTCAATACCATTGGGTTGATATCTCTTATCTAGTTGTCCTAAAACTTTTACAACGTATTAAATTATATTTAAAATTGAAATGTTAGTAAGATGTACCTTAAAAGGAATTAAGAAGTAATTAATGGATGAATTTGGGATATTAAACATGTGGTGTTGATATAGGTTTTAACTCATCAAGTGTTATTGAATGTTACTATAAGATGTTGGTTACTTTATGATTGATAATTGCAAAGAGAATGGATTAAAGATGTTAAAAAGATGTTTAATGAATGGAAATTTTTATAAGAGGTTATATGTAACCTAGTTGATCTCTATGTTGAGATTGTTGGAATCTAGAGGCTGAGCGAGACCCAGAGTGCTGGCTAGGCTCAACTTGATCGGGCGGATGTATTTCCAGGACTATGGTTACAGTTAGGCGGATATATTTTGAGGCAACGAGTTTTTTTGCGAGATGAGTCTCAATTACTTTTGGGACTGTGAATAATCGGACGGATGTACTCCAGAATTATGTATAGTAGAGCGGAAGGGAGACGAGTCTCCAGTGTTCTAAGCTAGTACGACGCTTAAGGGATGTTTGCGCGATGAGGATTCTGCATGGTCGAGCGGATGTACTCCAGGACTAGAACATATACTCGTGGAATGTCTAAATCTTATTTTCTTCACCGTCGTAGGATTTCATAACGAGGGATTGAACCCTATAATGAGGAGTACGATAGGGACTTGCCCTCAGACCTATGTAGTATGAGATGCATAGAATCCGAACAAGTGTGCATTAGTGTCATCGTAGTATAATGTCTACATTAGGCATTAAGTTCATATCATACACTGACACAATTAGGATAGTCACTTTGGATACAATTAGGATAGTCACTTTTATATTTCTGCATTCAAGTTTGTGTTTGCTAAAGTAGAAAAATCGCATTATTATAGCATTGCGTCAGTTGTATGCAACTGACGTGCCCACAGTTTCCTAGTTGCAGGATTGGGCTTGGCATGAACTTGAAGTCACTATGATGAGTTGATTACAAGATTAAAGGATTTTCATTATTTTAGATTATATTATATTAATTTAATTTTGCCGTGCTGTTGTGAAGAACATGGTGAAAATAAAACGTTTTAATTACATGCAAATTTGTACGAATTGAAGTAAAAGATCATGTGTATGCTACGAATTGCCAGTGTTTAAAATTCGGGGCATTACAGAGTGGTATCAGAGCTGACTTTAATAAGTAATACAAAACTATAAGGAAAACACAATTAGGGTTGACATTAGAGTGTGTATGTCAGTTTTGGAGTCATGAGTCTTATAGTTATTGAACTTGCATTCACAAAACTCTCCTCGTATACATTGATGTGATATTGTATGTGAGCATGTTTTTCCTGTATCATGAGTGTTATGGTTGGTTTGAATCTACATTCATGATACCTTATACATAGATTAAGCTTTTCTCATTTATTTTCTTCGTGTATTTTTCTCATTTTACTTTTCATCTTTAAAATTTAATGTTTTTCAAATAAATATTTTCTTATACTATTAATCTACTTTGATATTTATTATTTTATCTACAACCCTTATTCTTAATCTTTTAAGTTTGACTTACTCGTTTTCTTTCTTAATGTTTTATCCTCCTTACTTTTATACGCTTTTACGTTACTTATTTATTTTTGCGATTACTTTTACATATTCTATTAAGTTTTGAATTACTACTTATTAAATTATTATTAATACTATCATTTTACTATGTTATAATTTCTATTAGATTTTGAATTTTTATTTTTGTATGTTTACATTCACTTTACAAATACTTTGATTTCACGATACTATATTTTTCCATTATTTTATGTTGTTTTGTTTATTTTAGTATATTTTAACAAGATTGTAATATTTTTACTAATATAAATGTGACATACTTCTACACATTATAAATCTTCTTTTCCTAGTTTTTTTTCATATAGCTTATATTCGATACTATTGTTATTACATATTATTTTCTAGTTGTCTTGTTATATTTACTTTCAACTAATAATAGCTACTTATTAATTTTGTTGCTTTATACTTCTCCAACATATCATATACACTCACTATTTATATTTTATCTTTATTTCAATTTTTATTATCTTTACATTCTTGGTTACTACATATATTTTTCACTGATTTCCATATATATATCATATATTTCAACATACTTACTATACATATTATTTTACACTTATCCAATTACTAAATTACTATATTTTTTTATAATTATTTATGTTTATTATCATGATTTACTACACTACATATTTATTGTTCTCATTTGTATTTTCAGCTCATGCATAAACTATGTACTATTTTTGACTTAATGTTATAAATCCTTTTCATTGCTACTAATTTTATATATTCGATATTTTAAACCTATACTCCTATTTTAATATTTTATCATTGTAATTTTCTACTTCATTTCCTTCTTATACTATCCCACACTTTTACTCATATTTTTATTTCACCAGTTTCAAAACATAACATCATACTTAAAATTGAATATTCAATATCCAAGTACATATGGAAGATTACATCATCCCGTTCACAGTTTTGGTACAACCTGATGTCTAGAGGGCAAATATGCAACTAGACATCGATGGAGGCAAACTGCAACTGGATGCCGGGTAGGCAAATTCTGCAACTGAATGTCCAGAAGGCAAACTGCAACCGGATGTCATGGAAGCAAATTTGCAAATTGATATCAATGAGGCAAGCCTGCAGTTGGACACCAACAAGGCGAACCCACAACAAAAGAGATTTTTCTAACCCCCACTTTTATTTATGTATATATTACTTACCACCATTCCATTTTTGTACTAGTTTATACCGTTTTATAATGTTTTACAACTTAGCTTATACTACTTCAACTTTATTACCTATGATACAGTTATACTTATATACACATTTAATTAATTACCTTATTATTTATAATTGCTTCTACACCTATCATATATGTGTTATTATTATTTTATTTATTTTCAATCTATATTACCTGTTACTATTAATTATTTTATTACTTTGTATTTTATTACAACATTCTATTTTGATATTTTATTGCTAACCTATCTTTGATATGTCTGCTACTCATATAATATAATTTTTATTATTTTTACTTTCGTTTGTTATCAACATTTTATTTCTATCCCCATTTAATATTATATATTATTTCTATTATACATTGATACTTTTACTATTATCTTATTTTGTTTCTCCGGCTGCTTATAACATTTTTATTATAGTATTGTTTGTTTCATCATATAATTTTATGCCTATGTACGTGTATAATTACGTATGTTGGTTTTCTTGCTATACTTGACAACTTATAGATATTTAATAAATACTAATCACTATTCTATGTATTTAATTTTGAATCATAAATATAGTTCTTATAATTACCTTACGAATTATTTTTGTCGCGATATTAGTTTGATATGCATAATTATATCTATCTTATATTGTTTGTACGTTTAGCTAAAATTTAACACTCATATATTTTCAGACTTTTCATAAGACAGTATTCTCTTAAATTGCTACCTTCTTTTATCTATTAACATATATTCTTAGTTTACGATTCTAGTCATTCATTTTTTCCATTTCTTTTTAGTTAATTTCTCTTTCCTTAAAATTTTCAAAATTTTATTAGCCAGTGCTAACTATTTTTCTATTATTATGCTCTTTCGATTATTTATCAGTTTGCTTTGTATTTTTATACTTTCCCTTACTTCGTTTTTACTATTTATTTCTTTATCAAAAAAAATAATATCCTTTTTATCTCAGTAAATTTTTTGTTGATTCTTGGTTTTGATGATTCTAACACAATACAAAGTTGTTGTGCTACATCTTATATATTGCAGGTTGTATTACACAAAAATAAAAAGTGCAAACAAAGCTCTTAAACCAAGTTGTTCAAGCAAAGCTACAAACAAAGCTCTCAAAGCAAGTTGATCAAGCAAAGCTACAAACAAATCTCTCAAAGCTAATTGATCAAGAAAGCTACAAGGTTGCCGGCTTCAAAGATAAAGACAAAGGCTAAAGCTCCATCTCAAGACTCAAGCAAGACCTATGCTTCAATGTGTTGTATTAAGTGTCTTGTAACAATTGTAACTTTTTATTCTTTGAATTCTTTGAGTCTTAGAATGCTGTAATAGCCTTATCACACACACTCACACATATCTTTAAATAATGAGTGTTTTACAAACTTAAAAAGGTCGAAACAAGCTTGAATAAGTTCAGCTGTTAAGTACTAGTCGACTGCTATTTGGCGCCAATCGACTGTCCTCGTACGAAACTGTCTGAACTCATTTAAACTCTGACCAGTCGACTCATTATGGCAACTCAGTCGACTGTTCAAGCCGTTTTGACAGTTTTCTGTTTTTAAACTTGTTTTTCAAAATCAAATCTTTTTACTGCCGTTGTATGACAGTTGGGATTAAACCTTTCAACGTTCAAATATCTCTACCTCTATAAAAAGAGTCCAGAGGTCATTTAGCAAAGGTTAACAACTTTTTCCAAGCATTTTGTTTCGTAAGTTCTCAAGCTTTTGGTTTTGACAAGAAAAAGCATTCTAAAAGCATTCATTTTCTCTAAGTCTTGGTTCTCTGAAATCAGTCTAGTATAACAGTGATTTTCCAAATGGACATGAAAAGTGCTTTCCTTAATAGGTTTATAAAGGAAGATGTTTATGTTAAGCAACCACCTGGTTTCGAACATGAACAATTCCCAAACCATGTTTTTAAATTGAAAAGGGCTTTATATGGTCTTAAACAAGCACCTCGTGCTTGGTATGATCGATTGAAGACTTTTCTTTTAGAAACGGGTATTAAAATAGGTAAAGTAGATACCACTTTGTTTATTAGGAAAATTGAGACCGATATTTTGATCATACAAATATATGTAGATGACATAATTTTTGGTTCTACTAATAGTAATTTATGTTAAGAGTTTGTTAATACCATGACAAATGAGTTTGAGATGAGTCACATGGGTGAACTCAATTATTTCCTTGGTATGCAAATTAAACAGTCACCAAATGGCATATTTATTAATCAAGGAAAATATGCTAAGGAATTACTCAAACGATTTGGCTTGGATTGCATAAGTATTAAAACCACACCTATAGCTACTACCACTACCCTTGACAAAGATGAATTAGATAAGAGTGTCGATCAAAAACTCTATTGAGGTATGATTGGTTCACTCTTATATATAACTGCTAGTAGACCAGACATTATGTTTAGTTTATATTTGTGTGCTAGATATCAGTCAAATTCTAAAGAATCTCACTTAAAAGCTGTGAAACTTATTTTAAGATACATTAAAGGCACGTCTGAGTATGGTTCATTTTATCCACACACCGATAATTTTCAACTTTTGTCATATAGCGATGCGGATTTTGCCGGTAGTAAAACTGACCGCAAGAGCACTAGTGGAACATGTCACTTTTTGGAACACTTCTTAGTATCTTGGTGCAGTAAGAAGCAAAATTCAGTATCCCTATCTACTACAGAAGCTGAATATATCACTGCAAGTTTGGCTTGTGCCCAAATTTTGTGGATGAAACAAACCCTATTAGACTATGGTATTTCTTTTTCAAAATTCGTTATAATGTGTGATAATACCAGTGCCATTAACTTATCTAAAAATCCGATTCAACATTCACGTACGAAACACATTGATATTAGACATCATTTTCTACGTGATCATGTTTTAAAGGAAATATTTCTTTAGACTTTATTTCTACTGATAAACAAATAGCAGATATCTTTACTAAGCCACTTAAGGAAGATACTTTTATCACTTTAAGAAGAGAACTAGGAATTTGTAGTTTTCAGGATGTTTCTTGAAATTTTAACCTTGGTAAGTTGACTTAAAATTTTATTTCAGTCGACTGATCAAGCATTTTTCGTTATACTTATTTTCCTGAGTTTTTATACTCTGGAAATTCGACTGTGAACTGTAATCCAGTCGACTGCTAGTTGTATTATTACTATCTTCATTTATCTATTTTGCTATCAACTAAGTCGGCTGATCCTACCCTCCAATCGACTGTCGCGAATCAGCTCTTCTTTCATATTCGAATTTGGTACTTCTTTTGAGGTGACTCTTTACCTTGTCATTTCACCTTGACCAATCTTATCCCTTGCTTTTTCACCAGATTTCCCTTCACCTGATTGTAAAACCTTAACTTCTACATCTCTTTTTCACTTTTTCTAATTCACTGTCTTTCTATAATTCGAAGTCCATAAGTCGGCTATGCTACTGGTGCTCGGCAATTTCAGATCTTCAACCCAAATTGGAGCTCTAACTCAGTGGATTTACCCATTTCGAAGTCCTCTTTCCTAAGATCAGTGCTTCTATTTTCCTCTCCTTGTTGGTATATCTTCTTAGACTCTTTCCCTCTCTTGATTTTTAGAGTTTTTGAGTTATGGCCCCTAAAAGATCTCGTAACTCTAATATGGAGGAGGGACAATCTTCCAGAGACTATCTTCAATACTTAAGAAGCCCTAGTCTTATTGATAAATGGTACATTATTTGTTCCATTATTATTTTTTCGGGTAGATTTGTGAACTTTCCGGATCTTGATAGGTTTCCTCTAGCCCCATTGTTTGAACAATGTGGGTTATTTAATCTATTGTCTCTAGTAAATTAACCCTCTTACTACCCTCACCTTATATATTTGTTTTACACAAATATGAAAGTTGTTACATCGGAGGATGGTAACGAGATATTTATTCTATCTTCTGTCAAAAATAAACGCATGAGAATCACCCCTGCTAGATTAAGTCTTATTTTGGTTCTGTCTGATGAAGGGTGTGATTTAGGAGATGTTGATATGGATGATGACACCATTTTTTTCTAGAATTTATTTGCCAAATCATGATCCTCCTATGACCAATCGATCAATACTCCTATTGCTAAGCTAGTTGCACGCATACTGTCATATAACATTATTCCCAAAACAGGGAGTTATGACCCGTATTCTCTTGAGTTGCAACAAGCCGTTTATACAATTTTTGGCAACATAAAAATAAATTGGGGGTCTAGTCATCTTTAATCGTCTTCATAAGGCTCATACATCTTTTCTTCCTTTTGGTGCTTTACTCACTCACATCTTCTATGCTCATGATGTTGATCTCGATTCTGAGACAAGTGTTGTAAAACACTTTGAATCATTTGATCGTGCTAGTTTAGCACGTATGAAGTTGCTTAATTCTCCACCTAGTTCACCGCATAGGAATGCACCTCCTATCCCTTTAGCAACTTCAGCTTGTCGGTCTTCTGCTTCTAGTTCATCTCGTCCTCATACTGATTTTGATGATCCTAGGAGTCTTTAAACTTCTTTCAATTATATAATGGATCGTCAAGATGCTCTTGAAGCCAGTATTTCTCATCTCACTCACTTGTTCACCTCTCAATTTCCTCCTCCCTCTCAAGGTGCTCAAGATGAAGATGAAGAAGACTGATTCACTACATTTTACTACTTTATGTGTTTTTCTACTTATTTTTGTATTTTCTACTTTTCTATGTAGTCATTTGAACAATGTACTTCATCTTTCTATGTATACATTTGCTTTTACTATGTGCTTACTATTTTGTACTCCTTTATGTTTACAATTTCTTTTCCCTCCTATTTTTTTGTTGATGACAACGGGGGAGAAAGCCATTTTGTGCATGTTTGGGCATGTTTGTGCATGTTTGTGTATTTGATGCATGTCTTTCATTTGGTGCATGTTTTTCAATATATGCATATTGTACATTAGTTAGGGGGAGCATTGAGCATGTGTAATATTCCTATTATTTTTTAAGCTATATTGTGTTGTCATCATCAAAAAAAGGGAGAATGTTGATTCTTGGTTTTGAGGATTCCAACACAATGCAAAGTTCTTGTGCTACATCTTATATATTGTAGGTTGTATTACACAAAGACAAAATGTACAAACAAAGCTGTCAAAGCAACTTGTTCAAGCAAAGCTGCAAACAAAGCTCTCAAAGCAAGTTGATCAAGCAAAGCTACAAACAAAGCTCTCAAAGCTAATTGATCAAGAAAGCTATAAGGTTGCCAGCTTCAAAGATAAAGATAAAGGCTAAAGCTCCATCTCAAGACTAAAGTCTCAAGACTCAAGACTCAAGACTTAAGACAAGACCTATGCTTCAATGTATTGTATTAAGTGTCTTGTAACAATTATAACTTTTTATTCTTTGAGTCTTAGAATGCTGTAATAGCCTTGTCACACACACTCACACATATCTTTAAATAATTGAGTGTTTTACAAACTTAGAAAGATCGAAACAAGCTTGAATAAGTTCAGCTGTTAAGTACCAGTCGACCGTTATTTGGCACCAGTCGACTGTCCTAGTATGAAACTGTCTGAACTCATTCAAACTCTGACCAGCCGACTCATTATGGCAACCCAGTCGACAGTTCAACCCGTTTCGACAGTTTTCTATTTTTAAACTTTTTTTTCAAAATCAAATCTTTTTACTGCCGTTGTATAGCAGTTGGGATTCAACCTTTCAACGTTCAAACATCTCTAACTCTATAAAAAAAAGTACAGAGGTCATTTGGCAAAGGTTAACAACTTTTTCCAAGCATTTTGTTTCCTAAGTTCTCAAGCTTTTGGTTTTGACAAGAAA
This sequence comes from Hemerocallis citrina, assembly GCA_017893485.1. Classification (NCBI taxonomy): domain Eukaryota; kingdom Viridiplantae; phylum Streptophyta; class Magnoliopsida; order Asparagales; family Asphodelaceae; genus Hemerocallis; species Hemerocallis citrina. The sequence continues at coordinate 288,637,291 of CM030361.1, forward strand.
AAGCATTCTAAAAGCATTCATTTTCTCTAAGTCTTGATTCTCTGAAATTAGTCTAGTATAACAGTGATTTCGTTTTAGACTGATTTCGAAAGTTGACCTATTAGCCACAATACAAAGATCACAAATAACAAACAAGGCTATAGGATGTTGTAACTATTTTTTTGTTGTTTTTCACTCTCTAGTTGTGAGAGTGGTCCTCTCAGTTGGAGAGAAGGGCTCTAGGTTGTGGTTTTCACTCTCAAGTTGTGGGAGTGGTCCTCTCGGTTGGAGAGTAGGGCTCTAGGTTGTAGAGTCAGTTTTCACTCTTGGTGGAAGAGTAGGTTTGTTCTCTCTAGTGGTGAGAGAAGTCTACGAGTTGGACAAGATTGTTGTCTAAACACCACACAGTATTCTTGTAATTTTTCAACAATAGTGGAAAATCTCAAGTCGGTTGCTTGGGAACTGGATTTAGGTCGGGAGCACCGAACCAGGATACATCGTGTGTACTCTGTGGTTGTATTTCTCTGAACTTGCAATTTCTTTATTTGGTTTTTAATTACTCTGTGAAACTTGTCTGGACAGTCGACTTCCTCCCTTACTTAAGTCGACTGGTCAGACTCCTATAATATACTTTTCATATAACTTGTCTGGCAAGTCGACTGGTTTCCGCTATAAGTCGACTGATCAGACTTGTCTAAAATACACTTCTGTTCTGACGCCTCAGTCGACTTGTTTCTCTTTTAAGTCGACTGAACAGAAGAAAAATTCAATTTCGGCTTTAATTTTTATATAACACTATTCAACCCCCCCCCCTCTTCTCTCTCGTGTTTCTTGCCTTGCCTACATGATCCAACATTTTTGAGCTACTTAATGTTTATTTACATTCTTAGTCTATTTTAAAAAATTTCTACTGCATTATAATTTGTCTATACTATTTCAAAGCTTTTATTCTGTGCACTTGCATTTCTCTTCCTTCTTACTTATTTCTATACTTCTATTCTTATTATACTCTTTTCGTACTACTTTCTTTTGTTTACTGTACTTATTTTTAAAGCATTTTTTTCTTCTATGATTTCCTTATTTCTTATTAATTATTTTGCTTTCCAAATTCTTTCACGATTAATGACTTAATTGATATTTTTCTTTTATCTAAAACTTTATCTAATATTATATTTGTATGAAAATTTCATTCAATCTATAATATCTTTTATGGTCACACTCTTTTCTTCTATTTTTCTAGTTTTCTTGTTCCGTCCTTATTAATTTTGATACTCACTGTTTTCTTATATAAGTTTACTTTGTTTTCCGCATTACATAGTACATTTCTTTCTTAGTATTGACAGTTTTCTATATACAATAATGATTTTTCTGTGGTGTGTACAAGATACAATTTTTACCCTAATAAGTTCTGAGGACAGAACTATTCTAGGGGGAAAGACTGTAATACCCCTCAAAATTGAGTTATGAAAATTTTGCCCACGGGTATCATACATATGTATTTTGTACCGTTATGGGTAATATCCGTAATGTATTTCAATACAAATATCCTACGTATTTTTGTATTTCGATTAATTATATATTTTCCGTCATTTCAAAATTTATTGTTATCCTATTTTGAGCCAACTCAAACATTTATTCTAATCATTATGTTTTTACATGAATTGCACGTGTTTTCAATACACGTATTGATTACATATGTTTTACTGTTAAATAAAATATCCATAACATTATTAATATACATGTTCTACGTATTTTATATTTTGACTATTTTTCGTTCTCTCAAATTTAGTTTGTATTGATACGTGCAATGCACGTGTTTGTAGTGCACATGTTGGTTCCTAAAATATTCTTGAGTCATGAATATTTTTCTTTTCATTTTTCTAGTCAGAATTGTGTGATACCTTTTTAATTAAAATCTATTAGGTCTAAATCCATTTTGTAGCTCACTAAATTAATTTAAAGCCCACGACTGATTTTGTGTGCACTAAAGTGTACATTTAAAATATAGTTAGTTTGCTACACTTGCCATGTGTAATACACACATCTAACCTAATAAAAATTAATAATAAAATTTGTATGAAGAGTGTGCACACACATTGACTATACGTGCACGTATTTCTTACCATGATTGAGAATGAAGGAGAGTGGTGTTAGTTAGTGGGAAGTAGGGAGTTATTTTGAGAAGTGGGAAATTATTCTGACCACACAATTTTTCTATAAATAGTCCCTATTTTTTCATGAACAACACAACTCAAAACAAAAACAAAAAGAGAGAAAGAGGGAGAAGAGCTTGCGGGTTGTGCTAGGAAGATGCCGGCCATTTTTTAGAGAGCTTAGAGTTTTGGAGCATTATTTTCTAGGAGTTCTACTACTATGAATTCTACATTTGTGGTGGGTGTTTCTTTAACTTTCTAATATAGTTTTATTAGTAGAATGGTTGATATGTGTGAATTGTTAGATGCATGATAACTTATATAGATTGGACATTCATGTTTAGATTATTTGTTGTTGATTGAATGTGTGAAATTATGACATGATTGATTTAGGGACATTTTCATAAGGTTTTGTTCTGAGTTCTAGTTGTACTTCAAAAAATTATATCTATTAAACTAGATGGAATCTAGAGCTAAATTTTTTCTAGGAGCATCTCGTATATGTCAAGAACATCTCCTTAAAATTTCATAATATTTGGATGTCGTTTCTATTTTGATAAAATCCAAACTAAGGACTGGTTGGCAGTTGGCTAGTTGCTGAAAATTTGTACACATTTTGGATTTTGATCATTTCAACATCTTAGATAAAGTATTTTGAGAAAAGTCAAAACTAAGAACTTGAATTAGACTCATCAACCATTCTGTAAAGTCTAAGAAATCAATTTTCTATGAAGAACTGAATTTATAATGAATTTTACAAAATCGAATAAGTGGCAGTATCTGAACTACAGTATAAAATTTCAACCCTACTATATATTTCAAAGAATTCAGGGTTATAGACACCATATTTTGGGGAAACTTATAACTAAGAAGTTATAGTAGACTTGTATACCTTATTTTGGTCTAAAGATCATAAATTTTCATGAAGTATATATTTTTTAATAATTTTTACAAGTAGCATGTAGCGCCCCGGATCCCACTACCGAAAATCCGTGACACAACAAGAAACTTTTCCTTCAAATGCATTTCAACACAGTAATCGTACGAAAATTAAAAACTTTGTATTGCCATCAAGTCATTAGATTAAACAGTTACATCTTATTCTTATAATAAGGAATACAAATTACATCAACTTATTACAGAGACTACATTGTAACGATTACCGTCTGCCACCCAGAATAGTAGTCATCTGATCTCTAGTGAAAACTCCACCGAGTGGTTATGCTACTTCCCTGAGAGGCGCCTGTAGCTCGAATCTTCTGTTGCACTACTCTGATTCCGCAACTGCTTATTAGTGGCGATGTACACTGGATACTCCACTTGGATGCTCTGCTGGCCTTGAGTCCTTCTGCACTCGCAATTCGGCATCCAGCACCTAATTGAGTAGACATGTAAGCACGTATACTGTCGCAATGCTGATAAGAAACAGCGATTTCCAAACTTATACAATCACAATCAGTCTTGATGGAAAGGGAAACGTGCATCATAATTTCTTAGTGTCTGTGTATGTCATGACCTGAAGTCTAATGCATAAAAAATAGATGCACTTACAGATGCACTTAATCTAATGTCAGCAAGACTTTGGAAACGCATGCATCATATACTACATACGCTCCAAATCAAGCTGTATTCTCCAGATTCAGTGTTTGGACCCTTGTCATGCATTGCATTTTATTTTTGTACTCATCATGTTCCTAACAGATACAATATGGCTGGTGAGGCCTACAGTTATTCATTCTAGTCTCGTTACTGCAAACACGTAGTAGTGCCCCAATTGGGTATGGATCATCTCACCAAAAGTCGTGACGAACTACAAGGTACAACCAAATGGCACCGAAGACTCATAGGGAAACCCACCATTGGCCCGTTCATTACCAACATAGAACCTCTAGGAAAACTTCCCATTCTTATCATGGCACTATAGAAATTAACAGAGCGAGGTACACAATTCAGCATGTATTCCTACAATAGGAAGAAACAACCTTGGTAATCACCACCTAGTGCTGGCCCTTAGAACAAATCGGATTATAGGGTATCACCCCTAACACCAACTTGGTCCTCAAGCGAAAATAAAGAAATACAATCTAGTTACCAAAACATGTTATTCACCCAATATCGCACAACGCCTAAACGATTGAGCCCAAACGAGTTTGTCAACACAAACCAATACGGCAAATCGATATTCCTCGATTGCTAACACCTTTGTAGGTCCTCGACCTAATGTCCCCGGCCTGCGACCCTCAGCGAGCAATACAATGGTGCCCAAAGGGAGTGCCTCATACTTGGAAAATGAGGTGAACACGCATAATTTACTAATATTCAATCATTGACAGACCTAGGGCATCAACACATTCTAGACGAGGTAGATAACCTAGCTTATCAACCCCAAACACCGGCGATCCGATCTCCATCGGTCGCCACCACCTCCATCTCGGGCCTCATCCAGTATCCTGGCCCACTATCAACCTTCTCTCGGCAAACGATCCGACGGTGCACAGGAAGATCACTATTTTTCGAGGTGGAAATCAATTTCAACACTTGTCTATTGGGTTGATAGTCCTAACCACAAGCTATACATACGACAATCAGCCGTACAACTATATCCCAAACTCAATCATAGTTCCATTATGAGTTATAAGCACCAAGATCTCATCTAAGTCCAATGTGAAAGCAGGGATAAATTCTCAAACATCTTAAAACTCAAAATTAGCCCATAATCATAATATTGCAGTATGCATAAAATACCATATCAAATCATCTATTAACTCAAATTTGACAATTTCAGATTCTATAGAAGGAAATAATCTTCTACTTCACTTCTCCAGTTGATGACTATCTCAAATTCATTCTATAAGGGTTAACAATTTTCCTAGCAAATCAGTTATCATATTTAGCCAGCAATCTTATGGTATCTGCATCTAAAAAAATTCATATCACATTATATGCTTATTGGAATCTCAAGATCCTGGGCTTTATAGAAAGGTATGAGTGTGCACTACAACTCTCTAGTTGGTCGCTTCCTCAATTCCAGTCACTAAAATGCTATAAAATGCTTATTTCCATCAGATGTGCACAATCTCAACATGCAAACTTCAATGGTATCAATACAGTTGATGCAACTTGCAACGAGCATAACTAATCGCTCACTTATCAAAATTGTGTGATCCTGGACATCTATGGAAATCTATGAATGTCTAGTATAACTATCCAGTTGATCACTTCATCAAATTTAGCTGTTTAAGTACTATAAGACTCCTATTTCCATCATATGTTCACTTCTCAACCTGCAGACCCCATGATTCTGGCTGCATCTGGAAACAAGCACAACAATTCACTTATTTATTGGGATTGCGTGATCCTGGGCTTTATAGAAAGCTACGAGTGTCTACTACAACTCTCCAGTTGATCACTTCCTCCGATTCATCTATTTAAGTGGTATAAAACTCCAATTTCCATCAGGTGTGCACTGTTCATTCCTACGGACTTCACCCTTAACAACCGGCTACAATCAAACCATTATTTGATCCCTCAAACATCGTCCAATAATTCTCAAACTTTGGGGAATCAAAGTAGACATATCCAATAACCATATTCCAAATTTCTATTCCTATCCCAAAATAATCGAAGAGATACGAACTTTCAAACTTCGATAAAAAAACATCTTAAAACAGAACACAACTGCAGCTCTACTTACCCACTGTGATATTTTGGATCGATCAAACGGAGTATTAAAACTCTTCCAGAAATTATCAAACTTTGCACACTAGTAGAATATACATACAAGAATACTAAATTTCAAGTATCAGCTCAAAATCTCATACCATTTGGGAGATATGAATTTTCACAATTCACATTTCCATCTAATTAGTTGCAGTTTTTCCACTGAACCAGTCGAACAAACAAATTTATTAAAAATAGAAATTAAATTCCAAGAATTCTGAAATTTGGAATACATGTTACTAACATATACATCTAACTTTCCGTTTCAGGTTTCAACTCAAAATTTCTTATAGATATCGAGTTATGAATTTTTGAACTCGACTTATATTTACCCCAAAACTTTAGATTTCCCCCGTGACTGATTTTGGAAATTGAATTTGTAAACCCTTCAAATAAACTCCAAAAATTTCGAAATAATTCTAACTTGCTATACACAACATCATCATCACTTAATAAAAATTTGGATTCGAGATTCCGACCTATCACCGAGTTACAAAATGTCTAACATAGCCAAACCCTAAGCTTCAAATTGCAACTTTTCACTTCTATATCAAATCTATATTGCTCAATTCAACAAGAACAATTTCTACACATATAGACTATTAGCATTCAAGCAAGTAGCATTCAAGAAAGCATTCACATCACAATCATATAAATTAAACAAATAAAACAAGTTGAGTTTGGAAAACACCCACATATCTGATTTGAAGAAAACTCCAAGCTTCGAGTTGCTAGCTCCTCCTCCTTTTGCTCTTCACTCCTCCTAGCTCCATGAACCAACATGAAATCAAAACTCTCTCTTCTCACATTTTGTTGACTAATTGAAGAAGTAGAAGAAGTTAAAGTTGTAACACCCCCGTGTTATTTCAAAATAATATATATATATATATATATATATTGAAAAAGAGGTATATGTGTTGTTGTATAAAGGCATTATGCATGGATGGTAGGTAAGAATGTTGTATAAAAGGTAATTATGTTATAATGTTGGTAAATGGTGGGGGACCCGTCCGTGGAAGGAAAACAACCACATTTGTTGTGTGCTTCTGAGCAAGCTGATGTGGCTTTGATGCCAGGGCCCACCCGAGGTGAGAATGCTGTCTCCTCTGTGTGTGGTGATGTGGTGCTGGGTCCCACGTGAGCTAGAGATTCGATGTACACAGTAAAGAGAAGAAAAGAGATAGAAATTGTCCCATATCGGGATTGAACACTAATAAAATAATATTAAAATATAATAGCCTATGATCAAGAGTCACCTAATCGGTTAACTAACTTTTGAGAGGCAGCCTATGGTGGGTAGTTGTTCTACATAGTATCTAATTTGTCTTATAAATTGTATAAAATCGTCTGAGCTAGGGGCAGGGGCGTTACAAATGGTATCAGAGCCGACTTTCGACACCGAGTGTGGGGCATATAGTCGAGCGGTGTACTCCAGAACTATAGACCCAGTCAGGCGGTGTACTCCGGGACTGTGGTCAGCCCTCAATTAAATTCGGGACTGTTATTGATCGGGCGGTGTACTCTGGGATCATAATTAGTCAGGCAGATAGGAGGGCAGCTCAATTAAATCCGAGATTATAATTGATCGGGCAATGTACTTCGGGATCATGAATAATCGGACGGATAGAAGAGCAGATGCTCCACAACGGCTAGAAAGGAGATCCTGCACTAGATTGTGCATGCCCGTGCTCAGCGAGGACGCTGATTTCTGAAGGGGGTGTTTGTAACACCCCGTGTTATTTCAAAATATAATATATATATATATATATATATATATAATATTGAAAAAGAGGTATATGTGATGTTGTATAAAGGCATTATGCATGGATGGTAGGTAAGAATGTTGTATAAAGGTAATTATGTTATAATGTTGGTAAATGGTGGGGGACCCACCCGTGGAAGGAAAATAACCACATTTGCTGTGTGCTTCTGAGCAAGCTGACATGGCTTTGATGCCGGGGCCCACCCGAGGTGAGAATGTTGTCTCCTCTGTGTGTGGTGATGTGGCGCTGGGTCCCACGTGAGCTAGAGCTTCGATGTACACAGTAAAAAGGAGAAAATAGATAGAAATTGTTCCATATCGGGATTGAACACTAATAAAATAATATTAAAATATAATAGCCTCTGATCAAGAGTCACCTAATTGGTTAACCAACTTTTGAGAGGCAACCTGTGGTGGGCAGTTGTACTACATAGTATCTAATTTGTCTTATAAATTGTATAAAATTGTTTGAGCTAGGGGTAGGGGCGTTACAAAAGCAGAACAAGATGGGTTTTAGAAGTGAGATGAGATGGAGATGAGAGTGGTATGGGATGGAGATGGGGATGAGAAGGGGGAGAGTGGCCAGCTGCCATATGATGAAGGAAGGGGATGAAGTAGATAGGTGGAGAAGCTTCAAGTAGATGGGAGAAAATGGGTTTAGTTTTGTTGCTTCTTGATTTAATCTCCACCATTGGATCACGTCAAGATCAAGGGATTTTAAGAGAGTTTAAGATTTTGTGTGGGTCTTCTACATCCCTACCAAGTATATATACATATATACATACATATATTCATGCATATATATCACACTAGTTGAAATTTGCCGTGCACCAAGTGCACGTTGCTTGGTGAACGTGCCAACTGAATAATTTAACAATATTTTATTTTGGAGTCCAAAGCCATTTTAGGCTAAAAATAAGTCCACCTAGACAGGCCCTTAGTCACTTTACATTTTGTTCATCCTTGGACCTTAGTTGAGGATCACCTACACACTACTACAAAAGAGATTACCGATTAATATAATGGAAAATATATATGGTCACAATATCAATTTACATAATAAGCTACGGTGATGATTTATAAAAATGGATAAAGGAAACTAACTTGCAGAAAGTGATAGAAATGAATGTCATCATGTTATCTTCTACCTTGCAAAAGCTCCCATATATTGATTACCCTGCTACTACCATGTCCTTTCCTGGTTGCAACACATCTTCTAGCTTTGCTTCATCCGTTTTTTAATCATGTAAATCCCGAATATTTGTGGGGAAAAAGTGAAAAGCATAAATCAGCGAAAGAGAAAGAAAATAGTCAATGTCAATGATCAATGAAAAAAATCGACATAAGCTAGAAATTATAAATAATCCCTTTTAATTATCTCAAAACAATGAATAATCGACTCCTGATGTTTTATGACATAACAAGATTTAAAATTTCCTCTTCATGATCACTTTGTTTGTCAAGGAATATGACACTAATCCAGAATATAAAAAAAAACATCTATAAGAAAAAATTGCCATGAAAATTTTCTTATCATAAGAATTTTATCGAACACCTCATGTGCTAACCAATTTGAGCATGATAAGATTTTGGGTTAAGTTTTCACCTTCAACTCATTTACTCTTGCATCACCAAAGTTCTAAAATAACGTATACCTTGGGAGGATAAACATGAACACCATTTATTACAATTGCAACTACCATTATCGACCAAGCAGATCATCATTTGCCAAAGGACCCCTACCAAACAATTATTTGCCTCTTTTCAAGTAATTCTGGCCCTTCAAAACATTGCATTGAATTGAAAAGATGGAGAACAAAAGTGACAAAAACAGGAAAAAAGTATAAGCACAGAAACCCAATCCACAAATAATATAAATGGATGAAATTGTGAGCAATGGCATCATCACCTAGTATGCAATCCGTGTGTAGAATGATCGTTCTCTAGCACGGCTAACTTTGCATCTTGAAATGCGAGAAGTATTGAATCTCAATCTAGAAACAAGAATTGAAACATGTTGCTGGATTAAATTGAATTGTATAACTAACTATGACAAATTGAATAGCAAAGAAAATGAATCGGATACCTGCAATGGCAGATGAGCTCGAGGCGTTCCCCAGAGATGTCATCCAATCAAGAGGGTGTAACATCATCATCTTGCTGCTCGACTCTGAGGGCATACATCCCTAGGACATTACCGGCTGAAAGGATGAGGTCGGGGGTGGGACCCGCGACACAGAAATTGGTGGTGGGGAAGTCGGGGGAATCGAGGTCGATGACGGTGGGTTGTGCGGGGCGGGGGGGAGGAGGCAGGGGTGATGAAGCCGTACACGCAGTTGTTGATGTCGGTGGGCCAATGCATCATCTTGAAGGCCGCGTAGCTCATCTTGATTGGTCTTCTTTGAATCTGAATAAGGGATTTAGGGTTTTAAGGGAAACTCGGGATCGGGCAGTTATAGGGTTTGGGAGAGTTGAGAGAGCAGCGGAGGGAGAGAAGGGTTTTGGAGTGGGTATTAACTATTAAGGATTATATTTGATGAATTTGTATGGTCCAGATTGGATATGAGAATGAAACGTGTGGTTCAGATCTTAAGTATTTGAGGGATTTGCTTTTCTCATTTTAGATCTAAGATATAATAAAAAATAGATGTGTGGGCTAGATCTACTCTGGACAAATTTATTCGTGATATAAATGTTGTATCGTTGTGATTCAACCTCACATATAATCAATCAGATTCAATCGACGGTCCAGATCTGCTCTGGACAGATTTATTGTGGCTTTTATAATACAAAAATAGACACCATCAATCAGATTCAATCGACGGTTCAGATCTGGTCTAGACAGATTTATTGTGGCTTTTATAATAGAAAAATAAATATTAATAAATATAATTTTTAAAAAAAAATAAAAATTCAGACGTAGTCTAGATTTGATCTAAAACCCCATTTACAATAGTTATGCATGTGCGTTGCATGGGTTGGTAGATGGACAAATTACACTAAAGCCTTCTCCCATTATAGTAGTAGAGAGATTACATTTTATTCCCAAGTTGAACTAATCCATGTTCAACTCTCCCCGTACTGCTCACCCAAAAAGAAAGGAAAAAAAAAGTAACAATTCCCCCTTCTATATATTCATATATAAGATCTCATCTGATGTAATAACACTATCTATGGTATGAATGAGTTGTTTAGAGTAAAAATAGACTCCAACTCTCAATCAACCAACCAAAATGAAAATTTCCTCTTAACTACGGAATCAACATCCAAATTCACACAGTGGCGGAAAAGAAAATCTCCTGAGCGAAGTCCAGGTCCTAGAAACTGCAAACACAAGCCCAACTGCAACAATGGCTATATCGCAACCCACAGCAACCCAACCCATTTTCGGCCCGAAAATCTTCAAATGAAACAACACAGGCATCATAAACCCTAAAAAGATGCAGACACTACTCCCGACTAACGAAAGAAAGTCAGCAAAATTGGGAACCAGTGTTGCCACCAAGCTCACTGCCACCACCAACACCTACCTCAACCACAAGCAGTAACTCTTGCCACACAACCACCTCTCCCCGACCTCGAAAACAGGGTGCATCATGATCGGAAACGTAAAGAACAAATTAATGCACAGACCCATCTGCACCAGGAGCGTAACCACTCCCCCTCCGAAATTAGTTGTAATTATGTCCCTTGTATCCTCCCCAAATGCAAAATACCCCAATGCTCCAAAAAGCGCGTACATGAAGGAAATGATAGTGATTGAAACGCCCAAGGTCGAACCGAACTTGTCCTTGTTCTCAGCCTAGTACTCCAACGGCAGCACCATTCCGATTCCCTCGAAGGCATAAACCGCAACGCCGAGCCCGTAAAGCACGACGGAGAACCCATTGAACATCTGCAACGGCAGTCGGTCGGCCAAGAAGATGTGTAAGTCCTCAACCATGATGACCCCCATCGTGACGATATCAACGACGTCGGAAAAAATGCTCAGAGGGGCAAGATGGGTTAGGGTTTTGATGGAATTAAGGCCCAGTTGGAAGGGGAACATGGCCCAGATGTAGAGGGATTTCGGGGCGAGGAGAACGACCAAGATTGAATTTTGAAGAGATGGTGAGGGTGTTGGAGATGAAGATGAGGTAGCCCACATAGAAGCCAGCCTGGGAGAGGACGATCATGGCGTCGACGGCGGCGCGGCCGAGGGGGCCGTAGATGGCAAAGCCGAGGTCGTCGAAGGAGGCAATTTTGGAGAAGGAGCGGTCATGGTCGAGGCGGCGGTGGGTGCGGACGAGGAGGAGCATGCAGTGGAAGGTGAGGAGGCCAACGACGACGAGCATGAGGACGCTGGCGAGCCAGCCGGTGCGCTTGAAGGTGTAGGGGAGGCCAAGGATGCCGGCGCTGACAATGGCGATGAAGACGTTGGCGAATGTTTTAGACTGGGAGGAGAGGTTGGGCATTGGAGGGCTGGGACTGAGTAGGGGTGAGAGGAGGAGGAGGCGATGTTGGTGGTGTCGTCGAAACCCATGGGGATGGGATTGGGGATGGATCTGTAGGAAAGTTTTTGGGGATCTATAATTTTTGGCGAAAAATTTATTCGTGATATAAATGATGTATGGTTGCGATTCAGCCTCACATATAATCAATTAGATTCAATTGACGGTCCAGATCTGCTCTGGACAGATTTATTGTGGCTTTTATAATAGAAAATAGATATGCATACAAATATGTACATACATACATACACTCCAATTTATTATTCATACATATATATGTATAAACTCAAGATATATATACAAAGATATATAAATACATACATATATAAATATATACAAGTATTCATGAATATATCTCATATACAATCCAATCAGAATATACATACATTATATATATATATATATATATATATATATATATATATATATATATATATATATATATATATATATGGGGAAAAGGGGTATGAGCAACTTGCTCATTTAGTAAATGAGCAATTGATGAAGTGGCATGCATGTGATTGGAAAATTCTAAAAGTGGTTAGTTTTCCAATGTATCAGATGCATGCCACATAATCAATTGCTCATTTACTAAATGAGCAAGTTGGTCATATCCCTTTTACCCTATATATATATATATATATATATATATATATATATATATATATATATGTATGTACATCCTTATACAAATAAAATATTTATTTGTAAAATAAAAACATAGGAATATAGTTTATAAAAAGATTATTTTCCCAAACGATTGTTTCGTTAAAACAATCGGGATAACATATAAATTTAATTGAGAAGATATCCCGAATACATCCTATCAGGTTCAGAATATCTAATATATCTGAAAATTCCTCAATTAAAATATAATTATCTTGGAAAAATAAATAATCACGTGCAATTCTTAAATTTGCACGGATTACTATGCAAAAATAGTTATATACTGTTTTGCGGGGTGTTACATAGCATGAGATGCAGTTTTCGGATTTTGAACCTACTATTTTGCAGATGAATTTTGACGAAGTAATTGAGGATGATTTTAGATGATCTTAACTACAAAGTTGTAGTAGACTCATTTATGATTCCTATGAAACTAATAAATCTATTTTTTGGAGTAGTATTGGAATTTATATGATTTTTCAACACTATTGGGTTGATATTTTTTATGTTATTGTCCTAAAACTTTTACAACGTGTAAAATTAGATTTAAAATTGGAATGTTAGTAAGATGTACCTTAAGAGGAATTAAGAGGTAATTAAATGATGAATTTTGGATATTAAACATGTGGTTTTTATACAGGTTTTAACTCATCAAGTGTTATTGAATGTTACTATAAGAAGTTGGTTACTTCATGATTGATAATAGAAAAGAGAATTGATTAAAGAAGTTAAAAGATTTTTAATGAATGGAAACTTTTATAAGAGGTTAGATGTAACCTAGTTGTTCTCTATGTTGAGATTGTTGGAATCTAGAGGCTGAGCGATACCCAGAGTGCCGACAGATTATGATATGTGAAAATTTGATAAGTAGCCAGTGTGGGTTAACTTTCTCTTTGAGAAGTAGCCAGTGTGGGCTAACATTCTCAGTGTTTGATTTAAGTCTGGTGAGTGAGCTAGCTCTAGGTCTTAATAATTTTAATTAAACCTAAGGACAGACACTAGAAAAGAAGTTGTGATGAAGCTTGAGCAAACGTGAGTAGGACGGCTCTATATAATCGGGCGGATGTATTTCGGAACTATAGTTATAGTCGGGCAGATGTATTCCGTGATTGAGCTCAACATGGTCGGGCAGATGTATTCCGGGACTATTGTTATAGTCGGGCGGATGTATTCCGGGACTGGGCTCAACATGGTCGAGCGGATGTATTCCGGGACTATGGTTACAGTCTGGCGGATATATTCTGGAACTGCGAGTTTTATGCGAGATAAGTCTTAATTACTTCCGGGACTGTGAATAATCGGGCGGATGTACTCTGTAATTATGTATAGTTGGGTAGAAGAGAGACGAGTCTCCAGTGTTCTGAGCTAGAGCGACGCTTCTGGGATGTTTGCGCGATGATGGTTCTGTATGGTCAGGCTGCTGTACTCCAGCACTGGAACCTATACTTGTGGAATGTCTAAATCTTATTTTTGTCACCGTCGTAGGATTTCATAACGAAAGATTGAACCCTGTAATGAGGAGTACGATAAGGGCTTCCCCTCGAACCTATGTAGTATAGAATGCATAGAATCTGAATAAGTGTGCATTAGTGCTATCGTAGTATAATGTCTGCATTAAGCATTAAGTTCACATCATACACTGACACAATTAGGATAGTCACTTTTATATTTCTGCATTCAAGTTTGTGTTTACTAAAGTAGAAGAATCGTTTTATTATAGCATTATATCAGTTGTATGCAACTGACGTACCCACAATTTTCTAGTTGCAGGATTGGGCTTGGCATGGACTTGAAGTCACTATGATGAGTTGATTACAAGATTAAAGGATTTTCATTATTGTAGATTATATTGTATTCATTTAATTCCGTTGTGCTATTGTAAAGAACATGTTATAAATAAAATGTTTTAATTCCTCGAAAATTTGTACAAATTAAAGTAAAAGATCCTTTTTATGCTACGAATTGTCTGTGTTTGGAATTCAGGCATTACAGAGAGACAGAGAGACAGAGAGAGAGAAATAATTAAATAAATAAAGAGTTTTCTTTTCTTTTTTTTTGGAAGGGGGGGGGATGTCTTTTGGAATCTTAAATATGGACCATTGCTTTCCTTACTGTTAAAGGAGAGCCACTTGATAGCTTTTCTTTATGTTTTAGTATATAGATACAGTAGATACAAGCATAAACACAAAATTGGAATATGTAAATATGTAATTCATGAGAAAGTTGCGGAGGAAAATTGCACGGCAGTGAAAGAAAAAGCTTGGAGAGGATCACTTGATGTGCATTATGCTGGTAGAAACTAGAAAGTAAAATCCCACAAGTTGAGGGTGTGTTTTGCACTTCAATCACAAAAACCTCAAAAAAGATAATTGATGGTACCATTTTAGAGAAAAAGAGATAGACTGCGTCTCGCAAGTAGAAAACTTGATAGAAAGAGATATAAACAAACTCAGAAGATAAAGAAATTTTACACCTTTAGAAGAAAATAACAAGTAAAAGAAAAAATCAACTCAAATTTATACACAACTTGAACACTTGTATTCAAAAGGATGTCTCTTTTACACACTCTCTATCTAAAGCTTACTCTATACCAAGAGTTATACACACTCTTCACTAAGAGTTATACACACTCTTGAGACACTTACGACTCACATTGCTTCTATACTCTAAGACCTTTAGAGTTTTAGTGTTTTGATTCTTGGATGATTGAGAATGAATGAATGACCCTCAATTTATACTCAAAGGTGGAAGTGTCTAGAACTCAATAATAATGCCTCACTAGCACACCACTCAACCAAGGCCGGCCCTGAGTTTCCGGGGGCCCAAGGCGAAAGGCCCAAATAATTATTTTTGGGGGCCCTTAATTACAATATATTTTTGTTACATGCAAAATACGTGCCTATATTTACAAGAAGAATATAAATTTGGGGGCCCCTAAAGTGCGAAAAAATTAGGGGTCTGAGGTGGCCGCCTCACCTGTCTCAAGATATGGGCCGGCCCTGCACCCAACCACATGCACCTTCATGAACTTTCTCATTTTTTAGCCTTGTACACTTGCCATGAGAAGTGTGGAGACTCACTAATTTTATGGGTCAACTAACAATTCTCAAGTAGTTTAGAATATTTAAAATCCAACAAGGAAGGCAAAACATAACAATCTCCCCCTGCTGACTTAAGTGGATAATTTCGCACCACCACTTCAATTTCTAAAGTCTACTTGTTATACCCACAAGCACTCCATTGGCCATGTTCTTATATCAGCTACACATATCTCGAATCAGTTGCATACAATCCTAACACCCCCACCCCCGCGTGCGATTCATAACGGCCAATGCTATGTGTAACTATTTCAAGTCAACATTCACTAGTTGGTCTCGAAGAGAGACCGATACTTTACATCTTCACCACAGTATATTTACCATCATCTGAAACCTGGAAACATGTGGCTAATGTCTCTGCTATGCCCGCAAACGAGACCAGCTACAAAGTACTTGTTTTCTTATGTACACTGTTTCCCAAAAATCTTTAGACTAACAATTTTTTCCAATAAGAAGGAACAAATTACCACACTTTTCTCCCTTCATTAGGACCATGCAGTTATGTGAAACTTTCATGACTCCCCCTGCTGATAATACCTTGCAGCCTTTTGATTTTCACTTGCTTAAGGATATTAAATTTCTTCAAAATCTTGGAACATACACCACATCACCCAAACTGCGAACCGATCCATTTAACATTTTGATCTTAACAGTTCCTTTACCCATAACACGACACTTAGTGTCATCGCCCCGAGATATAAATCCTCAGACTTCTTGAAACGTATCAAAAATTCTTTTCTAGAGCAAAGATGATGAGAACAACCGCTATCTAGTATCGAATCATCTTTAGAAATAGTGTTGTTACCTTTGGAGACCATGAGAAATTCTCCAAAATCCTTAGCCATCTCTGCTACACCAGCCAAAGGAGACTTATCATCCTTCTCTTTCATCAATGGAAAATCTGTCTTTATGTTTCCCCACTCCTTGCACTTGTAGCATTGCTTGCCCTTTTCCCTACCCTTGAATTTAGACCTACTTTGTTCGCTAAATCCTTTGATAGTTGACCTTCCCTTACGATGTTGATCATGAGCAACAAAGATGGAACCTTGAGAATCACCGGCTTTCCTTTTCCTCTCGTGTGACAAGAGAGTTGATTCCACCACATCCATCTTCAGCGCATCCTTACCATACACAATTGTAGTAATAATATTTTCATACGAATCAGGAAGCGAGGTAAGAAGTAAAAGGGACTGATCTTCATCCTCAATTTTTTACTTTAACTCTTGCTAGTTGATTCAACAACCCTTTGAAAACTTTCATGTGCTCCCTGAGATTGTTGCCTTCTACCATCTTGAGTTTGTAAAGGTCCTGTTTCAAATTTAGCTTCGTCTTAAGACCTTTCCCAAGATAAAGCTTCTCTAATTTTTTCCAAAGATCGGGTGCACAATTTACATCACTGATGTTGGTAATAATATTATCAGCAATATAAAGCCTTATAGTGCTGACACACCTGGACTCCATATCCTCTCATTCTGTATCTGAAATTTTCTCTAGCTTTGCATCTTTTCCTTTCCATGGTTTTGTTATGCCTTGTTGAACTAAGATGCCCTTCACTCGTCTCTGCCAAAGGATGAAATTTCCTCTTCCACCAAACTGCTCCACCCGAAATTGTGAAGTGCTGAAATTTGTCATGACGAACAGCACATTATCGATGAACCAAAGCTCTAATAACACTGTAGAGAAAAAGAGATAGCCCTCGTTCCGCAAGTAGAAAAATTAATAGAAAGAGAGAAACAAACTCAGAAGATAAAGAAATTTTACACATTTAGAAAAAAAAAATTTACAAGTACAACAAAATATCAACTGAAGTTTATGCACACTTAAACCATTGTATTCAAAAGGATATCTCTTGTACACACTCTCTATCTAAAGGATCACTCTATACCACGACTTATACACACTCTTGAAACATTCACAACTCACCTTAATTCTATACAAGAAGACCTTTAGAGTATTAGTGTTTTGTTCTTGAATGATTGAGAAGGAACGAATGACCCTCAATTTATACTCAAAGGTGGAAGTGTCTAGAACTCAATAATAATGCCCCACTAGCACACCACCCAACCACATGCACCTTGAGCCTTGCACCTTCATGAACTTTCTCATTCTGGAGCCTTACACACTTGTCATGAGAAGTGTGGAGACTCACTAATTTTATGGGAAAACTAACAATTCCCAAGTAGTCTAAAATATATAGAATCCACCAAGGAAGGCAAAACATAACACCATTAATTCCCAATCGATCACATACAAATGTGGAACAACAGATGTTGATCGACCTAACCCCCTAAAAAAATAGATGTTCATCGAGGCAGGTTCATGAGCATAACAATTACAAGAGTGATTTACATGAGTTGTTGATGTAGGTAAAAAACTGGCGTCATTTGAGCCACCTGATCCCATCAATATCCTGAGAGCTATCAGAACAGGCATGCTTGCTCCGTGGATCGCTGACCGGCCCTCTACACCCATCAGTTCCACAGGGAAGGGTCAACCTGGTCTACTAGGGTTCCCTCTCTTTATCTATAAATAGTAGATCTTCTCCACTGTGACCAGGTAATCAATATATAGCCTCCAAAACCCTGGTTTTCATTTCCTCTCTCTTCCAGCCACTGACTTGACCATCAGAGGGTCCGTCACCAGGAAAACTCATGGTGTTTTTGGACAATGTGCAGGTGCCCAGTGACCGAGGGTCGAGAGTAGCCACCAATATATCAGCTCCTCCTACCTCTTACCAGATCAAGATCTACGCTTGAGATTTGTCCTTCCTCCTAAAAAATTGAACTCATCATATGTTGCTCCCACACCCTAAAAATAAAAGCATCAGATTGGCACCGTCTGTGGGAACAGCGCAGATCCAGCCTTTTCTCGAAATCTCATTCACATTAACCTCTTCTCTGATGGCTCCCAAATCCAGGAAAACCGCCACAGCAGGTCGCCACGCTGAACATCTTTCCCCACCTCATCCGTCATGCAGTTAAGCAGTTTCTTAAGGGTCGCGCAGCGAATGAATGAATGCCTGCATGCTCCAGCCCCGAGCGCCTCCCGCTCGGTAGCTGGAATTCCTGAGCCCTTAGTGGGCCCCGACCTCCGAAATATCATAAATCACCGACTGCATGAGGATGACCTCTGTAACTGCCTCAGTCGCTCAAGGAACAAGGCACCCTCAGACCATGGTCTATGCCGAAGTCAACATTCTTCCCATCCGAATGACAGGGAATGTAGCTGATCTTCAGGGGGTCGCCGACCTCCGAATGGCCGAGCAGAAGGTGGCCACGTTACCAGACCAAATTTTAGGAGTTCCGAGATGAGATCCTCCAGGCACTCCAAGTCAGAGCCAGGAGTGAGCACACCCAACACAGTCATGGCGAAGGTAGTCACCGAACCAGATGGGACGAGAACTAGGAATTCCATGGGTCAACCCGATCCGAGGGACGGGGGGGCGTCTTCCTTAAGCAACTACAAGAGATGGAAGATCGCCTAGCTCAGATCGGTGAAGGTGACAAGCAGCCAAACTGGGGGACTCGACCAGCTCAGTCCCCCCTTCTCTTCTCATATACTGGAGGCCTAGATCCTGAGGACATTCAGGCCACCCATCTTCGAGACTTATAATGAGGAGTCGGAACCAGCTGATAACGTGGAGAGTTTCAAAACCCTCATGATGATTCATAGCGCATCAAATGCAATCCTCTGTTGCGTGTTCCCAGCCACATAGCACGGTCCAGCTCAGGAATTGTTTTCCCAACTCGCTTTGACTCCATTTCCTCCTTCCATCAGCTCGAGGAGCATTTCCTCACCCATTTCGTCACCAGCCGTAAGGCCAAGAAGACCAGCGCCACCAAGCTAGATCTAAAGCAGAAAGAAATGGAGTACCTCCAGGACTTTGTTCAGAGGTTCACCGCTGAAGCTCGGCCAATCTCCTCCCTCGACGCTAGGGTTGCAGCTCTGGCTTTCCGGCACAATGTCTGACATGAATTATTGAAGGCATCCCTTACCAAGAAGCCTCTGGTATACTTCCCCGACCTCCTTCTCAGGAGCGAAAAGTACATCCGAGCCGAAGAGGCATTGCATCTACCTAGATGAAGGGATTCACCCCGCCAGTGGAAAAAGGAAGGCGGATGGTGCTGAGGCACCAAAGAAGATCTGGAAGGATGCCTCTGGGTAGAGGCACCCACCTCCGGTCCCCAGGTTCAAAAAGTTCACTTTGCTTAATGTGAATGTATCAGCCATTTTGATGAAGATAGAAGGTGAAGGCATCCTTTGACACCCTTCTTGAACCAACAATGGCAACAGGAAGAGGGAATGTAAATTCTACTGCCACTTCTATAGGGACAACGGTCATGAGACCAACATCTAACTGGCTTTTAATGGTGAGATTGAGGCGCTCATTCAAAAGGGGTGCCTGAAGAAGTTATCTAGGGGAGAGCCGAGAGCCTCTCCTCCTCCCCGGGGGGCCAACAGGAGGCCCGAAGCCGAAGCCGAGCCTCAGAGCTCCGAAGGAATAGCCATACTCCACTGTGTCCACATGAGGCCCTATAAGTGGAGACTCCAATTCTTCCCGTCGAGCCTTTATCTGCGAGGTCAACTCCGTCCACAACTGCCCTCCCCCTCGACGTCCTGGGACCTTGAGGGGGTCAAGGTCCCCCATTGCGATGCCTTAGTTATCAGCCTTAACCACGCTAATCATGAGGTCCGTCGAATCCTCATCGACAATGGGAGCTCGGTTAATATTTTGTTCCTTACTACCTTCGAGGCCCTGAAGCACTCTCAGGATAGGCTAAAGCCGGTAGGCTATACCTTTCATGGATTTTCTGGTGTCCCAGTCCAAATAGAGGGAATTATCACTCTAGACGTCACAGCAGGAAATCCCCGACCTCCTGAACCAAGGCGATGGACTTCATGGTGGTGAACGTGGAGGCACCTACAATGTCCTCCTCGGTCGTACCAGCCTCGCTTCCCTCCAGGAAATGCCCTCTGCCTATCACATGAGGATGAAGTTTACAACTGAGTCCGGGGTCGGGGTCGGGGTCGTCGTAGGAAACCAATAGGCTGCTCGGGCTTGTTACATGGCTTCAGTGGGGGGGCGTTGTTCTCCCCCTTGATGCAGTCGAGTTACCATCCGACTGAAGTTGTAATACCCTGTATGAGATGGACCTTCATGGTGGGCTTAGCAATTAATTCATGGTTAGATAGGCCTATAGATTTGGTAGTATGTGTATAGAGTGTATAGAAAGAATGAATTAATTACTATGGAGGCATGGTGTTCATGATAGGTGGTGATGACTTAGTCCCATATGGAAGGTGAGTTAGGATTGCATGCATATGTATTAGGAAGCCTATGATCAAGAGACACCAACTAGTAATGACACCTTTTGAGAGGCAGCCTGTAGTGGGCAGTTGTTAGAATTTGTTTGAGCAAGATCCCAAGGCATTACAAAAGTACTATATGCTCTGAGCCCGTGGACGAGTTGGAGGAAGTCCTCTTTACCGAGGTAGATCCTTCCAATGGTTCTGAGTGAGCATGTCGCTCAATCCTGACCTCAGGAATAACCTCATCGATTGCATACAGCGGAATCAGAGCTTGTTCCCTTGGACCCCCTCGAACATGCCAGGAATTTCTGAGGATCTTATAGTGCACCGACTAAGTGTTCTACCAGACTCCAAGCCGGTACAGCAGAAGCAAAGAAAGCTATCCCGAATAGGAAGCAGGCAATAAAGGAAGAAGTGGAGAAACTACTCTCTGCTCGCTTCATCCAAAAGGTCAGCTATCCGGACTGGCTAGCCAATGTCATAATGATCAAGAACTCTAATGACAAGTGGATATTATGTATTGACTTCACTAACCTCAACAAGGCTTACTCGAAGGATTTGTTCCCTCTGCCGAGCATCGACGCTCTGATCGATGCAACCTCCAGCCACAAGCTGTTATGCTTTATGGATGCATTCTCAGACTATAACCAGGTCCGGATGTTTCCCCCTAACATTTCGAAGATAGCCTTCGTAACCGACCAGGGACTCTATTACTATAGAGTCATGCCCTTCGAGCTTAAAAATGCTGGCACAACATACTAGAGGCTCGTCAACCGAGTCTTCAAAGAGGAGATAGGTCTCAATATGGAGGTATATGTCAACAACTTGCTCGTCAAAATTTTAAAAGGGGAGGACCATGTGAAAGACCTCGACGAGGCCTTCGAGGTCCTAAGGATACACGATATGTGGCTCAACCCCTCCAAATGTGCCTTCAGCATTACCTCTGAAAAATTCCTCTGCTTCTTAGTCAGCCGATGCGGGATAGAAGCAAATCCCAAGAAGATCAGGTTAATATTATACATGGCCCCTCCAAAAAATGTGAAAGAAGTTCAGAGGCTCACTGATCACCTAGCTGCCATCGAGCGCTTTCTATTTAGATTAGGGGATAAATCCCTTCCCATCTTCTAGGCCCTCCAAGGTGCTAAGAGCTTCGAATGGGGAGAGCCATAGTAGTAGGCATTCGACCAGCTGATGCAACACCTCACTAGTCCCCAGCTTCTGAGCAAGCCCAAGCCGGGCGAGATCCTTTGTTTGTACCTAGCAACATCGGAGCAATCGCTCAGCGCAGTACTAGCCAGAGAGGATGATGGGGTCCAAAGATCCAACTACTATGTCAGTAAAGTCCTACATGATGCCGAGCTCCGCTACACCAAGATAGAGAAGGTAGCATATGTAGAGTTGGTCCTCCACTATCCAGACCCGGACCCGGTACCTCACGGGTCCAAAAATTGGACCCGGGCCAAGACCTGGACTTGCAAGAACCGTGTCTGGGTCTGGGTCCGGGTTCTAGTTAAAAAAATCTATTTTTCGTGTCCGGTAGTGGGGAATAAATATTTGCACTTAAGTACTTTTACACCTGATACCCTATGGTTCCAACAATTTTTGCACTTAAGTACATAAATAAATATTATATTTACACATCTATCTTCAACAATTAATCTTATATGTATATCCCTATAATCCTATTATTCAAATTCTATATTTTGGGGGGTATTTTTTAACGGGATCGGGTCCAGGTCCGGGTTCGGGTCAGGATCGGTTCTATTTTGAGCAGACCCAGACCCTGGACTGAGTCCCGAAAGTACATCGGGTCTTATTTTAAGCAGTGTTCTAAAAAGCGGCCTAGGCGGCCCTCCAACGCCTCGACTAGGGCCTAGGCGTTTATGAAAATCGGAAATGGGTTCTAGGCGGCTAAAATCGGACCTAGGCGGCGTTTAATCGGTCTAGGCGGGTCTAGGCGGACTAGACCCGCTTAGGCCTTAAGTAAATTTTTTTTTAAAAAAAGTATAAAAAAAAACCCACTGCTCTCACTTTCTCCTCCTAATAAAAAAAAGTAAAAACCCTAAATTGCGCTCTTCACTTTCACCCCCAAATCACGCTCTTCACTTTCACCCCAAATTGCAGCTCCTCGGTTTACATCGGATATGGAGAAGATAGAGTCCTCATGTTCACCGATACAATAATACACCGATTCGACTATGTGAAGCCCATCCTACAATTGCAAGGAGAAAAAGTTCAATAGTAAGAAACTAAGAATGAGTAGCAATAAAGAGTAAAAATGGGTAACAACAAAATAAACCCAAAAGATCGATAAATAAATAAATGAATAAATTTAAAAAACCGCCTAGCGTCTGGCCGCTTAATCTCCGATTACAAGGTCTAGGCGCTAGGCCCCCATCGGCCGCCCGACTACCGCCTAGTGCTTTTTAGAACATTGATTTTAAGACCCGGACCCAGACCCGTATAGATTTGGTCAGTTCCGGTCCAATGTCGGGTCCGGGTCAGGTCCGAGTATCAGGTAAATGTGACAGTGCTAAGTATACCCTTATCATGGCTGGTCGAAATCTTCGGCCCTATTTTCAGGCCCACTTCATTCAAGTGCTGATCAACCAGCTGCTCAAACAAGTTCTCAACAAACCAGAAAGTTTCGGTCGACTGCTTAAGTGGTCGATCGAGCTGACCCAGCACGATCTCTTCTATAATCCTAGGACCGCCATTAAGGGGGAGGTGCTAGCCGAGTTCATCACAGAATGCACAATCTCAGAGACTCTCGAGGTACGGAAAAACAAGCCCACATGGGAGCTTTTCGTGGATGGTTCCTCCTGTGTAGAAGGGAGCAGAGCCTGGGTGATACTGAGCAGCCTTGACAGCTTTATCCTTTAGTACTCCCTACGCTTCAGTTTCAGAGCATCGAACAACGAAGCATAGTACGAGGCCTTGATCGAGGATGCCTCTGTTGCCCGAATCCCTTGCAAATAGAATGTTAGGGCAGACACCTTGTCAAAGTTAGCATCCTCTTCCTTTGATGGCCTCGATCACACAGTCCTTATTAACGTCCTTCAGCGGCCAAGTATAAAGAACACTGAGGTCCTCTGCCTTGATCCGCCCATTCAGGGACCAAGCTGGATGGACCTGATCGTGGATTTCTTGAGGCACGGTGTACTGCCACAAGATCCATCTGAGGCTAGGAAAGTATGAATTAGGGCTGAGAAATTTGTACTCATGGATGGCGTGTTCTACCAGCTCTCATATACCAAGGTTGATGGGAGACCCTACCTGCGATGTCTGAGCCTAGAAGAAGCCAAATATGCCTTGAAAGAGATGCACGAAGGGATAGGCAATTGCCATATGGGTAGCAGGACACTTGCCAGAAAAGTCCTCAACCATGGCTATTACTGGCCGACCCTCCTCTAGGATGCCCAAGATCTGGTTAAAGCATGTGGACCGTGCCAAAGCTTCTCCTCCGTCAAACATGCCCCCCAAGCCCCCCTTAAATCCTTTTCCCACCCCTCGTTGTTTGCCATGTGGGGAATGGACCTCGTTGGTCCCTTTCCTAAGGCAACTGGTTAAAGACTATTTCTCATTGTGGCCATTGGCTATTTTACAAAGTGGATTGGGGCCGAACCACTCGCCACCATTATCGAGCATTAAACTCAGCAATTCTTTTGGAAAAATTTTGTCTGGCGGTTCGGAATACCGCGAGTCCTTATTACAGATAATGGTACCTAGTTCGCAAGAAATGACTTCCGTAAGTACTGCGAAGACCTTGGAATCCAGCATCTTTTCTCGTCAATCTCTCAACCCCAATCCAATGGCCAATCTGAGAACGCAAACTATCAATTCCTGTAGGGCATCAAAAAATGGTTGGACGAATCTCTCAAAGGGTTGTGAGTCGATGAACCACCCAGCGTCCTTTGGTCATACCGAAGCACGAAGATGATCCCAACTTGTGATTCTGCCTTCAATCTGACATACGAGATAGAAGATGTCATCCCCTTGGAAGTTGAGATACCTTCGCCAAGGATTATCGGCTTCCACGAGGAGTCAAATTTGGACCTCCTCAATGAAGTCCACGAGATGTCTTACCTCAGAAGAAACATTTACCAACAGCGTGTTGAGCCGTTGTACAACAAGAAGGTCCGGCCAATGGACATCAAAGAGGATGATCCCGTACTTCGAAGGCTCGTTATCTCCGAACCTCAAAAGAAAGGGAAGCTGGCACTGAACTGGGAGGGCCCATACAAAGGTCTCTAAAGTGGTTTGTTCGGGCACTTACCGACTTGAAAACCTGAGGGGCAGGATTATCAAGTGGGCCTGGAATGCAGAACATCTGATCAAATTCTACGAGGGACCGTAGTGGCCCATACATGCACCAACATTTGTAATAAGCGACGGCCACTGGCAGTCATGTAATAAAATTTTGATTCTAAGGCAACTCTACTGCTGGAAACACCCAAGTGATAGTGGTACAAGGGAGTTTTTTTACAATCTCCCAAGTCTTCGCTGCTCAACATGGACTTCGGTCCCCAACAGGAGATTTCCTACAATCTTCCAAGTCTTCGCCGCTCGGCATGAACTTTGATCCCTAACGAGAGATTTTTACAATCCCCCAAGTCCTCACTGCTCGGCATAGACTTCGACCCCCAACGGGAGATTTTTACATTCTCCCGAGTCCTCGCCACTCGACATGGACTTTGACCCCAAGTGGGAGATTTTTTACATTCTCCCGAGTCCTCGCCGCTCGGCATGGACTTTGACTAACGAAATATTTTTACATTCTCCAAAGTCTTCGCCACTTGGCATGGACTTCGACTTTAACGGGAGATTTCTTACGGTCCTCCAAGTCCTCACCACTCGGAGTGGAATTTGACCCCTATGATCTCCTAAGTTCATACTGCTCGTCCCGAACACCGAGACTTAGCACGAAAATGGTTAAAGCAATCATCCTATCACCTACTGGCAGCTAGGAAGAAAGCAACCATATTCGTCGATTTACCCCTAACTGTCAGTGGGTAGCAGGTGAACCACTCAAGCTTGGGCAATGGAAGAAAACCTGAGAAACAAAAGAAACTTATATATAGACCACAGAAGAAAGGCACCCTCGAAAATTGCAGTGATGATGTGGACAGATCTGAGCCACACATTCTCATCCAACAGTTGTGAAGGAGTTGCCGCCACACTCCCCTAGGCCAACATTTTGAATTCCAACATCGTACAGTTAAATAGACACTATAATTTCCAAGACTAATGCATCGATCCCAAGAAAATACCATTAATCAGATGCCACAATTTCCAAGGCTAACATTTTGAATTCCAATGGGCGTTTATAAAAGGCAGCTCAGGTTCGAGCCCCACCTATTTGGACAAGTCATTACACAACTAACGAGGCCGTAAAGATTACAACAAAGTACAACAAGATACAACAAGATACAATCACAATACAGCGAAGCATGAGAGTAAACCGAGTGACCTGCTCCTATGTACGGGGGGCCTAGGGCTAAGGCCGACCAGGTCGAGTCCTACCAAGCGTGTCTGCTCATCTGCAAGCCTATTGACTTCCCCTCTAGGACTTGCCAAGGTGGATGCCCCGACCACCGAGCTCTGAGCATCATCATGGTTCGGAAGTTCCAACCTAAGGGTCGGAGAAGGGCCACGGACGGAAGGCCAGCCGCTTCCTAGAGAGGCAGTCTGAGATCCATCTACCCCGAATGTGAATTTTAGTCTGTATATCTCCAGCTCCTTCTCCACCAACATCTCACAAAGAAAAGAATCCGCCGAGTGAGGCGGTCCAATCGGGGTTAATTGTCAAAAAGGATCACCTGAGGCCGATCGATAAGTCTCAGTGCTTCTAAATCCCGATTGACCATTGCCTTCTTCATGAGAGCCAACTCTAGGCCTAACTACTGCGATTTCTTAAATCAGAAGGAAAAAGCTGCCTCCAGATCCCTAGCCTTTCTACTGCAGCGTGCCAAGGTAGACTCCAGCGACTCCACCTTACCCCTAAGGTATTAAGCCCGGCACCACGGGGGTATGCCATATTGGGCTCGACCATCAGATAAAAGAAGAAAGAGTTATGTCAGTCCGAGTCCTGTGAAATTAGCCAAATCTCAAATAGACCAAACAAAATGTCACGAAAAAATCAAGTCCAAAAGCTTGGCCAAAAACCCTTTTTCATTCATCAGTACACTTCCATACAAAAGCAGTAGTCTTTTTTATTTTTTCTTCTTTCTTTTTCATTCATCAGCCCACTTCATGAAGCTCGACTCGAGGGTCTCAGTCGCGAGACTCTCCCTGTCTCGAGGGGTGGCCAGGTGCTCCACTGCCTCAATCGCTACCAGACTCCATCAGAGAGTTTGCTGCATTCACAGACCAATTAGGGGCCCATGGCGCTAACCCCGCCTCCCCCACTATCTCCCATGCATCGGGACAGGTCATCGGGAGACCATTCTTCACCCCTTCGAAAATTTTAAGATTCCTAGGGCTCGGCACAGTCTTGGTCGAGCCGGAGGCTCCTAAAATTGCCGATGCCTTCGATGAGGCTCAATCCAATCCTTGCTAAATGCCTCATTCTCTTCCTTTTTAAAGTATCGCTTCTTTGGCACTTTGTGATTAGGCTTGTAGAAATTCCAGTTCGTTGGGATCGTCCAAAGTTTTTGTTCCAAACAATGAAATACTTCTCCTTCCATTCCTTGATGGAGTCCGGGTGACCATAGACCACGCATCTTTTGGGGGGAGGGGAGATATAATAACTCCCCCCCCCCCCTTACTTCCCTGTTGACTGGATCCCTAGACAGGTTCAAAAGTAACTCAGCTTCAAAGGAACCCCCCTCTTCTCGCAAAGCAACATAAAGCACAAGTTCGCACCGTACTGCATGGGACTCAGTCCTGCCTAATTCAACGCCTCGTTCACAAACAGGTGCAAAGAAAATCTCAATCCAGAGACGAAGGCATCGAGCAAAAACATACAGAACTAGGGAGCAAAGTTATCCATAGGTCGAAGCCTCAGGTTCGGCACCATCAACTCATAATCCAGGGGAATGAAATAGCTGGCCCGTATCAACGGAAGGTCGGTGATTGTTAGAATGCTCTGGGTGTCATCTTCGTTGATCCTCTGACGGCTCGGCGAGGAGGGTTGTAGCACATACTGAACCAAATCCTCAAGATCGTTCGGGCACGTTCTAATCAAAGCCGGCTGTTGAAGATAGGAAATGTCGAGCCCTTCCTTCGGATGAAATTCAATAGGCAATCCGGAACTGTCAGGAAGAGTCCACTTTAGCCTCCTTCCCTGAATACAGGGGGCCCTCGGGGGAAAACCTGTCGCCAATTGTTCCAAACCCGCAATCTCCTCTGGCGAGCCGACCTCTTTGGCTCTGCCCTCACCCTCTTCCCCCATCGCCAAGTTTGGCTCCACTTCCTCCATCTCATCTTCCTCGCCCTCATCCACTTATACTGGTTCGGTCTTGCTGACCACCCTCTTCTCTTCAGCCTCTTCTTCTAAATTGCTCGACTCATCCACGAAGGGTCTTCAGCTTCGGATAGGCCAGACCTCATGGACCTCCTGGATTTCTTCCCAGTATGTGGATTAGGAAGAAGAATCACTATCACCTCGACCAGACGTGGAGACGGAAGAATTGGACCAAACCCTTGACATAATATAAAAATACTAACTTGTTTGTCGGAAAGGACGTCGGAAAGCTAGCCACCGGTGCCTGAACAGAACCTAGAGAGAGAAGCTCTAAAGCAAGTGAAAGAAAGCAAAGTAGAAAATGAAAGGGGAAAGGGGTATATATAAAACCCCTCATGAACGCCTTGATTTCCACAATCAATCTTGGCCATCCAATATGATCTAACGATGAATAACTCAAAGACTTTTCGATTTCCTCAAATCATGACGTCAGCTGAATCACGTGCAACACGTGTGCCTTTACCACAACTACTATGAGCACTAAATGGTTTTCTAAAAAATCTCCAAGTGTGAAACGCTCAGCACTTGACAGTGACCTCAAGACACATACAAGGTTTCACATTACCTTGCCATCACGCGACGATGCACGGCATTGACTTTGAGCAGCCCACAAGGTTTCACAATATATAGCCATCGCTCAATGCTCGGCATTGACTTCGAGCAACCCATAAAGTTTCACCCTACCTTGTCATTGCTCGACACTCGACAGTAATCTCAAGCCACCTACCAAGTTTCACACAGCCATGGTACTGCTTGGCGCTTGACAGTGACTTCGGGCCATCTACAAGATTCCTCACAGCCTTGCTACTGCTCGAAACTCGACAATAACCTCGAGCCACCTACAAGGTTTCTCGCAGCCTTTCCACCGCTTGACGCTCAGCAATGACTTCGAGCCACCCACAAGGTTTCTCATAGTATTGTCATCGCTCGACGCCCGGCAGTGACCTTGAGCCACCAACCAGGTTTCACGCAACCTTGCCTTCGCTCGGTGCTCAGCGGTAACCTCGAGCCCTAATAACAGCGAAATCTCGAGCTTGACACTCGGAGCTCACCGGACACCTCAATCAGTATCACCTGGAGCGCGGTGCTCGGAGCTCAGTGGGGCTCGGAGCTCGACTGATTTTTCCCATGGGATTGAACTACTCCTCGACGGCTGAAACGCCCAACCCTCTAGGAGTGGGGGGTCTATGATGTGGGTAAAAATTCAGCCTCATATGAGTCGTCTGATCCTATCAATATCCTGAGACCCATCAGAACCGGCATGCTTGCTCTGTGGGTCGCTGACCGACCCTTTACCCCCATCAGGCCCATAGAGAATGATCAACTCGGTCTACTAGGGTTCCCTCTCTCTTCCTATAAATATCAAACTCTCTCCACTGTGATCAGGTAATCAATAGTTAGCCTCCAAAATCCTAGTTTTCATTTCCTCTCTCTTCCAATCACTAACTTGACCGTCGAAGGGTCTGCCACCAGGAAAACTCCCGGTGTTTCTAGACTTTGTGCAGGTTTCTGGTGACCCATGGTCGAGAGTAGCCACCGACATATCAGCTCCTCCTACCTCTTACCAGATCCAGAGCTACGGCTGAGATCTGTCATTCCCCCTAAAAAATTGAATTCATCATCTATTGCTCCCACACCCTAAAAACAATAGCATCAACTGTGAACTTGCAGTATTATTCATATGTGTGTATAATGAGCACAAATGCACAATGCCAGTTTGTGAACATGAAAATTACGAGTTACACTAGTTGTGAACATTCAACTTTAACATGGGTGTCGGGGGGACTTTGGACCCACCATTAACGATCAAAAAAACTTTAACTTGGTAAAATACATCCCAAGTCTCTATCCAGAATTGTTAGTATAAGTAATTAACAACTGAGTGAGCTCAAGTACTAAATGCAGGATATACAGATGACATATTGATGTTACATACATGAATTATATCCTTTCAAGATAATTATATTATTGATATTGTACAAGAATACATATTGTAAACAGAGTCGTCATAAATATCAGATCATTGAGTAGTGGGCCTGATAATATATAGCAACCTGGGTGTTTTGTCTGATATGTCGGTATTGATTATATATACTATCTAAAAGTAATATGCTAGGTATTTTGAATATCTAAGGTATATTACTTTAAGCAAAATATAGTTACTATTGTATAAACTCTAATTTTATATTATTAATGAGATTGATTAAATTGGTGATGAATAGAGATTAGTACCTGAAACCCCGATTTAACCTAGCATATGTGAGAATTAACCTAGATGGCAACTATTGATGATGTGTTTTTTACTCACCACAGAGACATGCATGGGGCAGAGTGTGGATATTTTTTGCAAATAAAGGCATGGTTCAGCAATTCTTAATGGATCAGGCTTTCATCTGGGCATTTAATGGGCCGCTATTTTTGCATGTCATTTCTGTTCATTTTTTAAGGTAAATTATAGAAGGCGAAGATGGAAATATTCATCGTAATGTGAACGGAAAGATCCATCTCCACGTTTGAACATGATTTGTCGATTTATCATATGAGTGAACTTTTTAGTAGTCAAACATTAGTGACTGTATTGATTAAGGACATTAACTTTCGGCGCATAGGTCCAGTCCAGGATATTGGATATTTGATAAATTAGTTTAAAGCTCTATGGGAAGCAGAAGGATAAATTTAACCATCTTTTCATATTTTTTTTTTTATTTTTTGATGCGGAGATTATTATTTAAAGCACAACCTCAACAAATTTTAACCTCGTCCCAAATCTAAAGCCCTACCTAGGAGAAGTTTGGAGATTCATATAGAGTCTACCCTCTTTAGGATTTATTCTTTGAGCCTCCGCCATATTTTGGCTTGATCTTACCTCCGTCATTTTTAACTTTACTCTCATGCCTCCTGCCAATCACCTTGTTGATTTGGCAGCACAATACCTCATGACTTGACACTCATTCATCCCATCAAATATTTTGTTAACTCTGCAAAACACGCCTACCGCTAACCGCTTGTCTTTACAAAACCTCCATCACCTATTAGCTTAACACAAAAACACGAATTAACATTCACATCAATTTCAGCATATTCACCATGAGCTGGTACCACTTTAGTAACTAAGGGCATCATTAACTTCCAGCTTAATAGTCCATATGGATATTTAATAAATTATACAAAATAACAAAAAAAAATGGTAATTTAAACTAAAGACTTCTGCGATTATTGGAGTCTAGTGTCCAACTAAATTTAACTACCTGTCGGTTTCTTCAAATTTTTCATGTGAAACTATTATTCAAATCATAACCTCAACAACTCTCACATAATGCAAGAGCAAAATATGTTTCACTAAGATGTACCTTACCTCTTATGTTTTAAGACATGAAGAACACTTTGAACTGTATTAATCATCCATTTAAATTAAGGAGTGAAGATTTTTTAGGATGTAGTAGGAGTCATCCCCAAAGATACTATGTTTAACACTTTAACTATCTAAATTACATAACGTTTTTTTATGAAATACAATATCCAATTTACCTTTAACTGACTCCTCGCTATTCCAATTGGACTCCAAACTCCCTATCTCCATATTCTCTTAACCTGTTTGTTTGATTGGCCCCAATCTTCTCCTGGCCTGTATTTTGCTAGTTCTCATAGTCCTTCTTAAACTCAATGTTATTAGTAACGTACGACATATGATACAGGTCGATTCGAGGAAAAATTGATACGTATCAAAAGCATGTATCGAAGAGTGATAAGCATCGTGTGATACAATTAATGAATATATCATTTGTATCGACATGTATCGATCAATTCACGTTACAGGACAATACGGTTTGATGAAATATTTAAAAAAATAAAAATAAAAAAAGAACAAAAAAGGTTAAGGTTGCGATAGTTGTTTCCTCTTTCATTTACTTCTATTCTTCTCGCCTTTCTGTTTTCTTCATCAACTATTGTCATCGACTTCGACAAGGTCTCACTACTAAAGATATAGGAATAAAGGGCAAACATTGGCCGGCGCTGTTCCAAAGCGCCAGCGGGTCAGCCCACATATCCCGGCGTTTGTTTACAAACGCCGGGATTGGTTCCCAATTTTTTTGGCCCAGCCCGTTTCCCCCAGTTCCCACTATCTCTTTCGCCAATTTCGCTATTCGCGCCTTCGGTTTCGCTTCCCCCCTTTTCTTCGCGCCGAATCCCAAAACCCTAACTATTTCCCCCTTTCCCTCGTCGCTCTCGTCGCCCTCAATCTCTCCGAATCCCACTTCTTGATCCCTCTCCAAAACCCTCTATTTTTCCCCCTTTTCTTCGCGCCGAATCCCAAAACCCTAACTATTTCCCCCTTTCCCTCGTCGCTCTCGTCGCCCTCAATCTCTCCGAATCCCACTTCTTGATCCCTCTCCAAAATCCTCTATTTTATCCCTCTTTCCATCGTCGCCCTCAATCTCAGCGGAAACCCAACTTTATCTTCGATTTTCCTCTTCGATTTCGCACCCGTTCAGGCTGATCCTTGTTGAGAGCCGAATTCATCGCTACTACAAGAGGACCAAGAAGCTTCCTTCGGTGTGGAAGTAGTAAGTAGCTATATTTCACCTTTAATACCATTGTCATTTTTTGATTTCTTGTTTATTATTTGAACCCTTGTTAACATAGTTGTGTTTCGTTGATTTGTTCTTTTGGCCATTTAATTATAAGGAAGCTTATGCAAAGTTATTTTGCTTTTATCTGTCTTTTTGTTTCTGTTTTAGGAGATCATACTTTTCTTATGTCAGTTGTATTCTTGCTTTGTTTTTTGGTCTGTTTGAATGTTCGGCATCTTACTGTGTTAGTTCTAAAGTTGATCTTAGATTCAAACATAATTACATAGAATACTGACTTGTTCCTTAAAGAGATTATAGTACTTCTTGAATAAACAATGCAGCAATACAAGATAATTTTTTCATCTGATGTTGTACCAGTATCATAATGAACTCATAATTGCCCCCAAGTAATTGGATGTAGATGGTGGTTCTCTGTTAAAGAGCATGAAAGAAATATGCCCAGATGTGTTTGATTACTTATAGTTTAGCTTGATTGATTTGTGTATTCAGAATGTTGCCAAATATTTTCTAATCTACTAATCTTTAAAGGAAGTCATTTGTGAACCTGATTACTTTAACTCTTTTATTTTGGTAGGTTAAGATTATTGGTTGTTTTTGTTCCCAGTTGAGCCGCTGTTATCTATTGAATGCTAAAGCTGATGGAATTCTTATTGATCTTATAAAGCAAATGAATTTGTTCATGATTTTTTTTCTTCATTACCTTCGTGATTTGGAGATGAATTTTTTAAATAATTCAGTGAACTAATATACCACATCAGTTTGATGAAAAAATTAGTTCTTGATTAGTTGAAAGTTTGATGAAAAAAATTAGTTCTCATTCTACATAGTTGAAAGTTTGTCATGATAAACCACTTTAGTGTGATACACATTTTAAAGATTTATCTAGACTGATACAAATGTCTGGTTTAAGTTTTTAAAAATTTAATTTCTAAGTATTTTGAGGTCTCCTGCAATTCTAAGAAACCCAGCAGTACAGCAGATTGACTTTGGTTGTTTTTTAATATGGAGGAAACATGATGATTTTGAGAAGATTTTAGTGACATCTTTTTGTTGATGAGGAGGCCAACTGCTATGATTCTGTCTTTCCCTTTGTTGGCTGTTATCCGCTCTAGTAAATACTAGTATATTGACTGTATCTTGTTAGTGTTGTTTAATACCCCCGAATTAAAAGTAGTTACTTGCTCACTTAATCTGCTGAGGGATCTGTAATCCTGTTGCTGGGTTAGTTTGTTTTTTTGGATGTGCGAAGCATACTACTTATAGCATGCATCATAGCTGCTGCTTTTGTTCAGTTCATGAAAAATGACACCAGCATTACTGAAACTGAAATGAATTATTAGTGTTTACCTCTGAATGGGGAAGCTTTAGCATGTTTGTCTGCTTCATTATCTTCATGCCAGTGCTTAATTTGTTTATCACACTATTTAATTCCAGGTTTAGTATCCTCAGAAAATTGGTTAATACAGTAAGTGATAAATTTATATTTTATTACCTGCACTTTTGTTTTCTCGAATGAATGTTAGCAACAAGGCATCCTAATTTGTTTATTCATTTTTTTCACAACATTAACAGATTTTTTCTCTCTCTATCAAATAGCAGAAAAGTAGATAGTCAAATATGCCAAAAATCCAACTTTTTGGTTTAGTTTTTTTTTCCCCCAATTTCTGGAACTTTAACATAGATCTTTTTTGTGGCCGTGGCCTTAGCCATGCTTATTTGTTAACATGTGCATTACACATAAGATAATATGAAGGTTTGAAAAAGGAAAAAAATCCAGATATATAGCTCGACTACCTATTACCAATGCCAAATGAGTAATGCTACACTCACAACCAAAATCACTACATTTTTCTTCGCTACATTAGGTGACACAGAGATTTTTACCATCTACTCTACACCTAATATTCACCAGTAGTGTCACTTAAGATAGCTTATTTTGTGATGGAAGTTTTTTCAATTGACTTATCCAGTGAGGTACACACTTTTATGAGATATCAAAATAAAAATGTAACGAGTGAAATTTTATTTCCAGATTTAGTGATATTATTGAAATGGATAAAAGTTGGATGAGTAAGTCACGATTATCCAAGGAGTATCGGGATGGTGTCAAAGATTTTATTATTTTCGCCAAGCAACATTCACGTGATCCCAACTTCATCTTGTGTCCATGTCATCGGTGTGTAAACTGTGAGTTACTTCCATGCAACGAAGTACAAACACATTTGGTGATTAATGGTTTTCTACAAGGGTACACAAATTGGTTGTGCCATGGAGAGCGTTTTCCATCCATTCTGGTTGATCCGACTGTTTTAGAAGATGAAGACGAATCCTTAGGAGTTGACGATGATAGTGTTGCCGATGAGATGCAAAATTTAGTGTGGGATGCTTTTGGAATTCATAACAATCCAGTCCACACAAATATTCCAACAACCCAAGTCCATGATGAACCGACTGAAACACCGGACACTGCTGGTGGAGTCCAAGGTGGAAGGGAAGATCCTGAAGTTAACAAAGAATTTGAAGTATTTACTAAGTTGTTGGAAGATGCTAGTACACCCTTGTATCGTGAATGCAAAAATTTTTCAAAGTTCTCATTCATCGTAAGGTTATTTCAGATCAAATGTTGGAACAGTTGGTCTGCCAAGTCCTTTACCATGCTACTTAAATTGTTGAATGAAGCTTTTCCCGAAATTTGTCTCCCAAATTCAGCCTATGGAATAAAACAGTTTCTTAAATTTTTCGATCTGGGGTATGAGAAGATAGTAGCATGCCGATATGATTGTATGTTATTTAGGGGAGATAAGGAGAGTCTTGAGAACTGTGAAATATGCGGTACTTCGAAATGGAAAGGAAAACCAAAGGAAGATCAAGATACAAGTGGGTCAGTTAAATCAAGGCGAAAAAAGAAGCCGGCAAAACAGATGCGCTATTTTTCTTTGATTCCGAGGCTGCAAAGATTGTTTATGTCGACCAAGACTTCTTCTGATATGAGATGGCATGCTGAATGTCGGAAGAACGATGGGATTCTCAGACATCCTGCAGATTCAGTTTCATGGAAAAAATTTGATGAAAGATACCCTGATTTTGCGGAGGATCCTCGCAACGTGCGACTTGGATTGGCAAGTGATGGTTTTAATCCATTTAGGCAAACGAGCAGTACATACAGCATATGGCCCATAGTGTTGATCCCGTATAATCTACCCCCTTGGAAGTGCATGAAGCCGTCATCATTTATTTTATTCACAATAGTTCCTGGACCAAAAAGCCCGGGAAATGATATAGATGTCTATCTTCAGCCTTTAATAGATGAGCTCCAACAGTTGTGGGAGGGTGTTCCAACATACGATGCGACAACTAAGAAATCATTCTGTCTCCGAGTTGCATTGACTTGGACGATCAATGATTTTCCTGCATTTGCAAATTTATCCGGTTATAGCACTAAAGGGCGTAATGCATGTCCTTGTTGTGCTGATCAAACTAATTCACAGTGGTTATATAATGGGAGAAAGTTTTGCTACATGGGTCATAGGAGATGGTTGCCAGACACACACACTTTCAGGGCAGAAACTGCTACATTTGATGGAAAGGAGGAACGGGAATAAGCTCTTGTAATTTTGTCAGGATCTGATGTGTTAAGGCGACTATATGGTCATAATTTCAATCATGGTAAGGAACCAGAGGCCATAAAAAAGGGCAAGAAAAGGGCAAGGGATGAGGACATCGATGCAGATGAATGTGATGACATTGTTGATTTAGGTTCCTGGAAGAAGAAGAGCATTTTCTTCACACTGCCGTATTGGGAATTCAATTTATTGCGCCATAATCTAGATGTGATGCACATCGGAAAGAATATTGGTGAAAATTGTATAGGGACAGTTATGGGAGATGATCGGAAGACAAAGGACAATTTGAAGTGTCGTCTTGATTTAGCTGCATTGGGCATACGACATGAGTTGCATCCAGAATATTTACAGAATGGCAGGGTTTTCCTTCCTCCTGCAATGTACTGTATGTCCAAAAAGGAGTTGGAATTATTTTGCAAAGTGCTAAATGAGCTTAAAGTTCCTGATGGCTATTCATCAAACATAGCTAGGTGCGTCAACGATAAGGAGAAGAGGCTTCAAGGTCTCAAGTCACATGACTACCATATCTTGATGCAGGATCTCCTCCCCGTGGCTTTAAGGTTTTCAATGTGTGAACAAGAAACTGCCGTCATCAAGGATCTGTGTAGCATTTATAAAGGACTTTGTTCAACGGTTCTACGTATTGAAGACATTGACCTATTGGAGCAACGTGCTGCAGTTACACTTTGTCAAATGGAGAGAATATTTTCCCCCTCGTTCTTCACTATAATGATTCACTTGGTAATCCATCTAGCAAGTGAAGCAAGACTTGGGGGACCGGTACATTATCGGTGGATGTATCCAATTGAGAGGTACTTATTCATATTTGTTAATTATGTAGCTCTCATTTGAATATCCACATACCTTTTCTTATCTAAATATTTACATTTATAGGTACCTATATCGGCTTAAGGGATATATTAAAAATAGAGCACATCCAGAAGGCTCAATAGCAGAAGGTTATCTCTCAGAGGAATGCTCCAATTTTTGTTCACGATATCTTCAGGGTGTCGAGACTTGTTTTACTAGACCAAGAAGAAACCCAGTCGGGTCAAACCTTGGTGAGGCACATTATCTATTCGAGACTGCTGGAAATACTATTGGTAAAGTTGATGCATTTGAGTTAGATAACTTAACATGGGAACAAGCACATCGGTATGTGATAGATCATCATGCAACTGTTGAGCCATTTCGAATGTAAGTAAAAAAAAATGAGTTGGTTTATATTTAATTAAAAATGAGTTGGTTTAAATTTGATGTTTTAAATATTTACAGAGAATTTATCCGTGAAATGAAAAGAAATTCTAAAACGAGGAAATTGAGACCGCGTGAACTAAATAAGAGGATGAATGAAAAATTTCATATGTGGCTTAAAGACTATGTAAGTCTTCTTCCAAATTGCGGTACATTATTTTTCTAAATATATTCCTACTGTCACTAATCAGCTTTAACATCACATATTATAGGTTCCGAAGTTGAACGATGATTTGGTATCTGCTGAAATCAAGATTCTTGCTAGAGGTCCTCACAAGATGGTTAGAAGATTTAGGAGATATATATATAATGGCTACAAATTTCATACTAAGGATCGTGAACGTTATTTGAAGTCCCAAAATAGTGGGATTTTAGTGACGTCAAAGACAAGAAGTTATGCTTCTAATAATGACACAAGTCCAATAGATGAGGATGTTGACTATTATGGTGTGCTCACGGATATTATTGAGTTGGACTATTATGGTCATTTTCGAGTTGTCTTATTTCGTGCAGACTGGGCTGGAATAGATAAGAATTATCCCCAAAATAAGGATACATTAGGATTCACAATTGTAAATTTTACAAATTTGACTAATACTGGTACACAAATTAGTGATGAACCATTTGTGTTTCCATCTCAAGTCCTTCAAGTGTTCTATGTGAAAGATCCAGTTTCGCCTAATTCTTATGTGGCACTTACTATGCAACCAAGAGATGTATTTCAGTTAGGAGATACATCAGACGATGAGGATGAAGCTGTCACTAATAATTTTGTTGCTGCTGAATTTCCTAGGTTTGATGTGAACATAACAGATGACAACAGTATACCTAATTGGCTACGCATGGATGGAGAACCAGGGGATGTATTGGATAATATTGATAGTTAGATTACTCATTTATTTTTCCAAAATACTCAATGAAACTGTGTAATATTGTTGAATAATAATAATAATAATAATAATTATTATTATTATTATTATTATTATTTTGAAACTGAAGATGGTGAGTATTTTTCTTCCCTTTGTACCATATTTTGTTTGTATTGTTTTTGCCTACTCTTAAGTGTAGTTGACTGAGATTTATATCGAAAGAAATATTTCTTTAGCTGCTTTTTATGTTACTGGGTATATATTTCTCTTCTTAGGGACGTGCATTTATTGTTATCTGCAATCAAGAAGCAGAATACAATTCCTCAATTCTTGAAACATAGATTCTTAATGGTTTCTAGTTGCCCCCTAAATTCAAGTTAATTCTTGAATGCAATGACCACATTATATGAAATTATTTATATACATTGTAACAGTGTTAGAAATAAATTCCTTAAGTTTGCAACGTTGGTTCATTTGTAATATTTTTACTGCCTTCCTTTTCTTGCTTTCTCTGTAACTTTCGAGTGTACTTAGAACAATGAGAAATTCTGAAACAGATCTTCATTTTTATACCTGTCAAATGAGTCTTGCACTTTTCTTAGCATTTAGAATTCGAGGCTTTTTGGGTTGCAGTTTATTTTAATGTTTAGAAAGTATTTAGAATTCAAGTAGTTTTGGGCAGCAGTTTATTTTGATGTTATGACGAATATTCTCTAGTTCTTGAACGTGTATATCTAACATTACATGAGCAACAAAATCTTAATGCCGAATTGCTGAAATGGAACACAATGTACCATAATTGATTAGGTTTTAATACGTTGACACTTGTTACTTTGTTTCAGTCTGAAATACCATCAACTTTTCCTTGTTACTTTTTTGAGTCGAACAACTTACAATCTCAAAGTTCCAAACATTATTAATTTTTTGGTTATGATCGATGGACAAATTATTTGGTTATTATTTATCTATTAAATGTATTATTATTATTATTATTATTATTATTATAACAAGTGAAACCAAAATGGCTATATTTTTAGAGGGAAGATATCCATACTAACAACTCAATCTCATTACAAACTTATTAAATATTCAATTGATTTGTTGTTATGTACTCCTTTTATGTGTCTGTTTTGTCAATAGGTTTGAATCATGCCGCGAAGGAATAGGGAGCCCACACGTGAGGAGCCTCCCAACAAGGGGGTAGTGAACATGAGGTGGGTGAGGGTAGCACCCAGCCCCGTAAAAGGACCCGGGGAGCAACGAAGATGGCGAATGTTTGGAAGCAACCACAAGGTCAACGAACCCTCGTGGAGGTGAACGATGATCACCAACCCGTGGGTATCCATGCTTCCTCTTTTGCATCGTTCATAGGCGTAATTGCT
The DNA here is from genome assembly GCA_017893485.1 of Hemerocallis citrina. Lineage (NCBI taxonomy): Eukaryota > Viridiplantae > Streptophyta > Magnoliopsida > Asparagales > Asphodelaceae > Hemerocallis > Hemerocallis citrina. Next base: position 288,677,654 of record CM030361.1, read on the forward strand.
AGGAATTCAGAATACCTTCCTCTTGCTTATGATCGATGGACAAATATCCCAGCTGCTACACGGGCAAGAGCCCTTGAACTTCTTAAGGTAATATTTAGAAGTAAATGTTTCTAAACTTGATGGATGTGAGAGTTCATATGGTTTCAATCTGACCATGCTACATATAATAGTTCATCTTATACCTGCTGATATAATAGTTCATCTCTTACTTAACCTGGGATTAATAATTATGATGCTCGAAAGGACAAGGTTACATCCATATGTTGAACTATTACTGTGTACATGCATTAGAAATAATTAATGTTCTGTATTGAAATAATTAGATGACTAGCGTGCCTAATGACATTGCAAATGTTTCTTTTAACTTGTATAATCTTGGACAGCATGAACATGGACACATAGCAAATCTATAAAAAAATGTTACTAACTTTGACTATTGTTCATACACAGTCCAAATTTGATTACCCGGCGGTACTTGATTCCGATTGGGTAAGCAAATCTATGTCTAAGAAGTGGAGAGACTTTAAGTGTAAATTGAAGGCAAAATACTACGACGAGGACCGGACTATGGCTGCAAATATAAGAGTAGTCCCAAAAGGTGTCACAAAATTAGATTGGGAATACCTGTGTCATTTTTGGAGTTCACCGGAGGGGAAGGCAAGCATAAAGATTAATTTAAATTTTAATTGTCGGAATAGGATTGCTTTACTGTAGGAACGTAGGATGGGAAAAAATTCATTGAGTATTTCATTGAGTATTTTAATTGTAGGAACATAAGATTGCTTTACTGTAGGAACATAAGATTGCTTTACTGAAGAACTATGCTATGTAAAGCTTGATTGGTTTACTGTAGGAACATAGGATGCAGTTGAAAATATTTAACAGAACAATCAGTATGGGAAAAATTTCTGCAGATGGGATTCCCTTTCCGATTGCTTTACTATTTAACAGAACATAAGATTGCTTTACTGCAGATGTGAAAAAATCAGTATGGGAAAATATTTAACAGAACAATCAGTCTATTTCTTTATGTTTCTTTATCTGATTTGAGTTTAAAGGGCAACATGACAATGTTTAGTACCAAGTTTCTATATCATAATTGGTAACATAGACTTCAACAGGAAACATTGTGTGCACAGTAATCAGCTGAACCTTTTTCCGTTTCCATAAAACAAGCAAATTTGGGTGTATTAAGTACTGGATTGTTGGTGTTTCGTTTTTTCATTGACTCTACTTCATTGATAATGTTTTATTAAAGATCTACCATATAAACTTCTATAAGAAATAAGATCCTTTCATGAATACCTGTGTCATAGTGTAGTTGTCATACTATGAAGCTTTACATAGCATAGCATAAGGTTTACTTCATAAGCATAAGGTCTTGCATATACTTAAAGCATAATAAGGGTGCATTTTGGTACAAGACTTGTGTGCAGAGATTCTATCTAATGTTTGGCATGTTAGGTTACATATATAAATTATACATATTATATAGTTATTGTCCAAAACTTGTATTTACTCATCTGCAAGCACTCATGTTTATGCGTGTATGCATGTATTCTTATTTATTATTGGACTCTAATGTTAAGGCAATCTTATGATGAATGTCTTTTAGTATGAAAAAATGGTAACTTTGGTACAGCATACCAACTATTCTTACTGTTTTCCCTTTCTTCTGGGATAGCCAACCTATAAGCTGGAAATATCAAATTATCATTAAGTACTTGGTTCCTTTGGGAACCCTTTGAGCCAAATCATGTTCAATATCTCCATTGGTGACCGATTACTGATTAATTGGCGATTAATTCCGATTTTAATTGCTTGGCTGATACCTATAAACATGACATATTTTAAGCTCATCTGTACCTTTTGATTTAACATCATTTGCATTTGATGATGCAGAAATGACCTCAAGCAAAGCAAGCATACCATACCTGCTATCCCTTTCTCCGTAAAGAATTGAGTTTATTCTCATAATTCTATCATATATAGAGTTTGCAAAAGCACCAACAACCTCAAAAAAATATTCTTATATCTGTGTTTGTGCATGTATTTGCATGTGTAAGCATGCACGCATGAGATCTATGAATATAATTTTTAACTATGTTTCTTTTGGCTCATCATATACTCTTGTATGAGGTGTTGCTAGGACTTTGATATCAGGGTTGCTACGAAGTACTGGATTGGTGAATCGAATGGTTGGTATGGGACATATTTGAAATACCTAAATGGCTAAATGGAAACATATATAACTCAAATGAATGTCTCAATTAACCTTACCCCTTGTCCTTCTGTTTTGCATACCGCTGATGTTACCTTAACTACAATCTCATACCATTACCACAAACTGACTTGTACTGTAAGGACCTTGCACCTCTGGTAGGGTTATCTAAATGGGGACCGAGCTAATTGGTGAGTTGGATGCTCTCATGAGGTTCATAGTATGCACATGAGAATTTATGCACATGAGAATTTTAAAATTTTGTTACTTATAGATATTATGCACATGAGAATTTTCCAATTTTGTTTATTTAATTTTAATTAACCATTTTAATTTTGTTTATGATAATTACAAAATGTGTAGAAAAGGGCCGAAAGAGGTCGTGCGAGTCGACAGGTACAGGATGTGTTACACACATCCGGAGGAACGAGCTTCGCAAGGCGTCGTGCGATAATGGTAAGCATGACTTTTTAAAATCATTTGTCATAAAATACTTTATTGAGGTTTGGATATTTCTCTGTGTTCTCTGATATACAGGACTTAGAGCATGGAGGCGGAGATCAATACGGGGATTTGGATTTCTTCGACGCCACCCACATTAACTCACAGGGCGTGTTTGCTTCAGCAAAGGCAGCATCGATATCAGTAATTGTGTCCTATCTTAATTGTGCTAATTTGGTTTGTAATTTGACTATAAAACGAAAGACATCTTACTTGTTTTTACTTGTTGTTTTTTACAGAGCACTGCTAGAACTAGATACGCCAAACTCTCATCCGCGGCTGTCGCCAACTCCCCCACAGAATCCGTTGATATTGTGGAACTTCAGCATCAAGCGTTGGTCCAGGAATGGGGCCAAGATCGCCATGGACGTGTGCGTGGGAAGGGGTTAGGGCCCACACCCTCTCGATCTCGTGCTGTTTTGTCTACGCAGCCCGATCCCAGAGATGAAAAGACACGTTCTCTCGAGACGCAACTCTCTAAACTTCAAGAAAAAGTTTTGCATTTATTTAAGGAAACAAATGTCGCCGAACCTGATCATATACCAAGACAGGTTATAATTTATATTTAGTTGCCTATCGTAAATATTATTGATAATTTGTTTGTCCTATTGCTGGTTGTGTATGTGTGTGCATAACTTTATTTTTTTTAAATGAAGTTTTTTTTTCTTTTCCAAATTTGGAAACATAATGTGTATTTTTTTGCCTTAAACGGCAAAGCGATAGAGTTATTACAGGAGCCAGTCAGATGAACCAGATGAATGAAGGAGGCGGCGAACGTGATTCCATCAATGACGACTCTGTTAGACGTTCACGGTAGACGAGATTGTCTCTTCTTGTAAGTGGTAAATTATTATTTACTTCAATTCTTTGATTCTTTCTTTTTATCTGCCTATGTGATTATATTATGAATCTGGGAAAAGAACGATTTTGTTTTAAGATAAGCTTCCATTACTGGGTAAGTAAGCATACATTGAAATTTCAACTCGATGGGCATCAACTTCTGTTCACTAGATCATCCATAAAAATATTTTACTTACTTACTTACTGGGTAGTTTGTTTACTTACAAAGCCAGTAAGGTAAGCATACATTGAAATTTCAACTCGATGGGCATCAGCTTCATTCTTCATTCTAACTGAGGTTGGATTGTGTTTAAGCTTATTCAACATATCTCTCCTGCCAACCAACTCCCCCATCCACTGCACTATTAGCTGCATTACCAGGAAAACAATCAAGCAAACTTGGAGCCTTTCTACCATAGACTATTTCAAAAGGAGTAAATCCAATTCAAATAGTTATGCAGTTTGAGACATAATTTGGGTGTATTAAGTACTGGATGGTTGGTGTTTCGTTTTTTCATTGACTCTACTTCATTGATAATGTTTTATTAAAGATCTACCATATAAACTTCTATAAGAAATAAGATCCTTTCATGAATACCTGTGTCATAGTGTAGTTGTCATACTATGAAGCTTTACATAGCATAGCATAAGGTTTACTTCATAAGCATAAGGTCTTGCATATACTTAAAGCATAATAAGGGTGCATTTTGGTACAAGACTTGTGTGCAGAGATTCTATCTAATGTTTGGCATGTTAGGTTACATATATAAATTATACATATTATATAGTTATTGTCCAAAACTTGTATTTACTCATCTGCAAGCACTCATGTTTATGCGTGTATGCATGTATTCTTATTTATTATTGGACTCTAATGTTAAGGCAATCTTATGATGAATGTCTTTTAGTATGAAAAAATGGTAACTTTGGTACAGCATAGCAACTATTCTTACTGTTTTCCCTTTCTTCTGGGATAGCCAACCTATAAGCTAGAAATATCAAATTATCATTAAGTACTTGGTTCCTTTGGGAACCCTTTGAGCCAAATCATGTTCAATATCTCCATTGGTGCATTGAGTTTGGCTGCATTAGTTGACACTTTGGATTTATTTGATTACTCAAATTTTACTTGCACTACTATACTCATCAAACTTTGAACCACTAGTTCTTGTTACTTCCTAGACTGTTACTACCTTTTCAAATTGTTAAATTTAAAACCTTATTATCGAACTGATGACTATTCATCGAAAACTTGTATCTCTGTCCATCCGTTTCGCATAGTTATCAGCTTATCCATTTCCCAGTTGTAGGAACTAAGAGGAAACAACTGTAGAAGTCTCTATTTCGTTTTGATCCCTTACCTCCCAGTTCACTTCCTGTTCAACTATTTTAGCACAACCTGCAGTAAGAGTTTAAGTAACACTATTAGCATGAACTATATAAGAAGAAACACTAGACAATATGATCTTGAGAATTTGTATTTTGGTTACTGGTTAGGGCTGATTGCGGACAATATAATACTAAAAATCTCCTGAGATATTTTTTTTCAGAAAATACTTTCAGTATTAATCTATATGCAACTATGCTTTCCTTTCTTTTAATTTCAGTATTTTTTAATTTCAGATAATGATGGTCTTAGAGAGCGAGCTACTGCTGCAATCTGAGGATGATGGTCTTAGAGAGCGAGCTACCAGCAAACTGATTACTTTTGGATAGTTTTTTTTTTCTTCATATTATGTTTTCCATTTGGTCTAATAGAGAGCAAGTTACAAGCAAACTGATCACTTTTGGATAGGTTTTTTTTTGTCGTGTTATGTTTTTCATACTATGCCTTTGTCGAAGACTGTCATGTGTAATTACCTTCAAATGTGACTTCATAACATTTTCAATGAATTATAAATGTTAATTAAAATTTGTTTGGGCTTATATTATTTTGAGCAAGCAAATTGTTCATGCAATATATATGCTGTACATTATTATAAATTGATATCAAATTGGGATATATCTACATGTCTGATTGTTTATAGTATTTTTTTGGTTCGTAAATATTAACATTTTCTGATTTCGAATCTCCCCCGCAATTGGGATATATCGGCATTTCCTGATTTCGAATCGCCCCTATATATATATATATATATAATTCAATAAATTTATATATAAATAGTAATAATATTATTATTATTTTAAAAAAAAAATTAGATACCCCGGTGTTTGCAAAACGCCGGGGATTCAATTATGTATTTTTTTTAAAAAAAAGAATAAAACGCCGGGGTAATTAACATTACCGCCGGGCTTTGTATTACCATGGACGGCGTTTGGGAAACGCCGGGGTTTGGGCAAATATACCCCGGCGGCAGTATAACCGGCGTTTGCGCCGGCGCTTTACGGTACGCCAGGTTGGCTTACCCCGGCATTTTATAAACGCCGGGAAAGGTTAAAAAAAATGCCGGGAAATCCCTGCCCGTTTGTAGTGTCTCCGACTTACACATCGCTTGCTGTCAACAATCAACATCTGTGATTTCGTCCTCCATTCTTTCTTTAATTCTTTTCATTTTGTTCGTGTTATCTTCTTTTCTACCGTTAGAAGTATTTGTATTTTTTTATTTTTTTTATTTTTGGTTTAGTTTGGGGCTTAAAAGATAAGGTTTTGGGCTAAAAAATAAGGTTTTACAAAAGATAGTATTTATATAGAGAATATGAGACTTGCATCATTACAGGTGGAGCACTAACGAAAACTCCACACCCTTCCATGTTTCTGGTCCTCAAAACCCCACATAACCACACCCTCCATTTTTTTCTCTCACTACTAATCGGAAGGCCTATCGCGGCGTTTTTTTCTGTCTATGGCGGCGTTTATAAACGCCGCCATAGATAGTAGCGGCGTTATAATTACCGCCGCGAGAAGCGTCGTTCCATCGACCGTCGGGACAGATCACGCGTCTATAGCGGCGCTTTTGTAGACCGCCGTTACAGACCATAGGTCTACAACGGCGCGTCTGACAAAGCGCCGCTATAGGCCTCTGAGCTGTAACGGCGGCCAGGAAAGCACCGTTGCTGATAGGGCGCCTATGCCGGCGCTTCTTACAAACGTCGCTATAGATGTACTGCTTGTAACGGCTCTTTTTAAAACCGCCGTTACAACTCGTAGCCTATGACGGCATTTTTTAAGAGCGTCGTTACACTTCGTAGGTCTATTACGGCGCTTTTTAAGTCCGCCGTTACAGCCCGTAAGTCTGTTAAGGCGCTTGTTTAAAATGCCGTTACAAATCGTAGATCTATTACGGCGCTTCATAAATGTCGTGATAGACACATGCGCGTATATTTTCTAAATCATTTCGATATGCTATACCGGTGTTCCTAAACGCCGGGATTGGTTTTTTTTTTTTTTAATAATTAACCACGATTGGTGGTTCCTCCCGGCATATTTATCTCAAAACTGATTGATAGGGGGTTTCGGGTTTTTCCCATTATTTAAAAAATGTCACAAATTCAAAATATATGTAGTCATATCAAATTTGAACGTTCAAATCTTAAAAACACTAATAGCAGCATAATAAACAACTATATAATCATGGACCACAATAAACAATAATTACTTTTCTAAAAATGGTCATACAAAGAGTTAGAAATATACTTGTTATACATCAATCTCTTTAACAAAGCATAAATTCAGTTTCAACAAAACATAAAAAGACTAAAGTCCAAATTTAACTCAACAATGGCAAAGTCTACTGAAGCGGCTCGGCATTGCTTTGATTCCCACTGATATTTTGCCCAGATGTATGTGCGTGACTAGAAGTCGATGGAATTCGCTGGCTCCGTATAATTCACAATAGTGTCATTTATTAGATTATTCACTACACTAGGCACCACACAAGTAAAATGCAATAGTTAAATTTCATACTAATATCATAAAATATTGGTGAATACTTACAGTTTCATGTACTGGATTGTTAGAGTTCTGGTTTTGTTGGGAGATTAAAGAAGCAATCATATCTTTCAAGCCGTCAATCTCTTCCCGCATCTTGGCTTGCATCTTGAACACATCCGGATAGGATGTACGACTGGAGGTAGATGCACAAGAACCAAATACCTGTGATTGAAACCATGTCAGTCCAATTTTCACAGGGTCATAACTATATAACCAATATGAACTACTATGAGACATATATAGAAGTTTAAAAGACAACCAAATAAAAGCAATGCAAATTAATTTTACTAGCAACTCTAGAGTTCATTGATAATAAAGGAAACAAGACATTTTATAAGTACATTCTGGAACTAAAATTGAAGATTTTATTGTTACTATATAGAATGATTATTTATTTCCTTGTATATTTTAATTTGTAGTTTGAGTTGAAATTTTCATTCTACTATTAACGATCCAATTTTTTTCAACATTATCAGCCTTGTTTCAAGCCCGCTTCAAAGCGAAGTACTGCGGTCTGAAGGTTATATCAGTACAAAAAAGCCTTCTGTGGGTGAAAAAAAGCCTTTCTTTCAATAAATATTTAGTGATAATGATGAACACAATATTATTCACATTTTAGAGCAATAACTTTAGTGCAATTAGACATTTAAATGCTCTATATATGGTATTTTACTCTCCTTTTCTCTTTTCCACAGGAAACAGCATAAAAGTATGAAACGAAGCAGATTCAGGATTTTAAGGATGATACATAAGGAACTGAAGAAATCAGTCGACTGATTATGCTAACAGGCGACTGGACAGAGAAGCTGAAGCTGCTCGGCACAGTCGACTCCTCCAACAACAGTCGACTGGGCTGATGAATCATGAAACTACCAAAGTCTCGACACAGTCGACTTATATCAAACACCAGTCGACTGATCGGCGGCAGAGTCAACAGATAAGATAATTAAAGATTCATCCAAATCCAAATACAAATCAAAGCAGATACGGAAAGAAAGAAGAAAAGAGAAAGATATATATATCGCCAATCAGATAAGGAAAGAAATAAATAAAAGAAGAGGGCGTTTATGCAAAAGGGGTAAAAACCCTAAATCTCTAGCCGTGTTCTATAAATACCAACCAAGATGCAGGGGATGAGGGGATGCTCGGAATATCTCAAGACGGCTGGACCGACCAAGAAAGGTCATCAACAGCTAGCATCAAAGAAGGAAGACGATTGCTGATTGGGCTCAAGATCAATATCATACAAATCAGTGTTCTTCTATTCTTCTCTTTGTTTTCATTGTAGTCATGAACTCTATTATATTAATCAATAAAGGTTGTATTATGTGCAACTAATTTAATAGTTGGGTAGATTGAAACCGTAGTCATGTGATGCTTATATTTTTCTAAATGCTACGTTATTGCTTATTGATTAAACCTGAGAGTATTGGAATAGATTTATAGTAATCAAACTAGTTCAGAAACCTAGGGCAGTCGACTGAAGTGACAGCCAGTCGACTGATCCGAACCTGGGATTATAAGTTTGTATATTGTAGATCTGAATCTGTTATGTGAGCATATTGAGACGACCCGTATCTCGTGTTCATAACTTGTAACAAGGGAATCTTTAGGGGTTCTTGGTTCAATCAACTTAAGGGATCTAGATCTGATACCAATTTCTAGAACCTTGAGTGTTTGTTCGTTTCCACTGATCGTATGTTTTCTTTAAGTTCAACTTAGTAGATACAATGCTAAACACTTAATGAAAGAAACGAATTAGAGTAGATACCATGCCTAATTCTTGGCTTAGGAAAACAGTACTTTAAGGAGTAGATACCATGCCCTTGAAGGGAACAAACATGAGTAATAAGAGTAGTGGATAACTTCGCATTACTGACTATAGGTGGAAATCAATGCCCAACTACTTAAATAGATATTAGTGACTCAAATCGTGACACTTCTTAATTTAGTTTTAATCTTTACATTTCTTTTAGACTTTTAGAGCAAAACTCTATGATTGGTATTTTCTTAGGTTTTATTGATTAGTAAGTTAATTTCTACAATCTCTATGGGATCGACCCTTGCTTGCCGCTACGCTTCTATAAACGATTCGTACACTTGCGAGGTTTTTAATTTGTGTCTAGTTTTATCTATTTATTTAGGTAGCTAGATTGCACAACAAGTTTTTGGCGCCGTTGCCGGGGTTTGTCTAGTATTTTAACTTACAAATCAGTAAAAAAAATTTCTTTTTATTTTATTTTATTTCTTCTTTTTCTTTTCTAACATTTTCTTTCAGGTTACATTCGGCACAGGCAGACCAGTCGACTGCCCCAAGGATCAGTCGACTGTCCAGAGGACTTTTTTCCAAAAAGCAACAATGGGTGAAAATTTTTTAAACCGAGTACCAATGCAAGACAAATTCATTCCTAAGAATATTGAGAACCCTTCTTGCATAGCTTTTCAACCCAAAGTCACAGGGAATATGCATCTGTCTCCTCAATTGCTCAGCATGGTGCCCCACTTCTTTGGCAGAATAGACGAAGATCCGCATCTACATCTACAAGACTTCTTTGATCTTTGCAGGACACAAAGCATCCAAGGGCTTACCTCTGAGCAAATCAGGTTAATCTTGTTTCCTTTTTCTTTAAAACTTAATGCTAAGTTGTGGTATAATTCTTTGGAACCAGGATCAATTAATTCATGGGAACAATTGGCGACAAAATTCTTGAAAGAGTTCTTTCCAGCCCAGAAAACCAGACAACTAAAAAGGGAGATTTTACTCTTCCAACAAAAGGATGATGACTTGTTTTTCGAGGCATGGAAGGACTTCAAAAACAGGCTTTTCAAGTGTCCTACGCGTAACATACCTAAGGATGACCAGGTACAATCATTTTATGAGGGTTTAAATGACGCTAACAAAGCAATTGTAGATGCAGGTTGCAATGGAATGTTGATGAGGAAGAGTGCTGAGGAGGCCATAGAGTTATTTGAAGAACTCAGCGAGAACTCACAACAATTCTCAACTAGGAGGGGTCTTTCGAAAAGACAGGGAGTATACGAAATTTCTCATAATAATAACATGCAATTAGAAATGGAAACCATGAACAAAAAGATTGATATGCTTGTAAATTCAACGTTGGGTGGCATAAAAAACCAACCAAAAAAAATTTGTGCAAATTGTTTTCAATCTAACCATACAACTAATTCATGTCCCATGTTTTCTTTCGCAGATCAGGAGCACACAAACTACGAAGAACAGGGAATGTACCCGCCCCAGAACAATTTTTTTTCAAACACGTATGACCCAGGGTGGCAAAACCATCAAGACAATCAATTCGCACCAGGGCATACGCAGCAGTTCCAAGGTGGGAATGGGTATGATAAGCCAGCACAAGAACAGACGAAGTTGGATTTCGAATCCACCATTCTTCAATTACTCCAACAGCAATAGCAAACAAACAATCAACAAGGACAGGCCATTCAAAAATTGGAAATTCAAATTGGGCAAATTGCTACGGAGTTAAGTGGAAGAAAGGCAGGAGAATTCCCATCACAAACCATACCTAACCCTGGAGGACAAGAACAGCTCCAATCAAGGACAACACTAGAGGAAGAGATTGAATTTACAATGTTTGATGCACCACAATTTTCACACGATGATCATGAATGTTATAATATTGATGTGGTTCAGGAAAGTTGTGACCAAACATTTCAGGAACATAGTGTTGATCCATTACCAGCAACAATTGCACACCCTCCACTACTATCGCAAGTTGAAATGGAATACGATGACTGGATGATTGCAGAGATAGTACATCACCTTGAACCTCCAACATCATATTCAGGTAAGCTTGCACCTGCATTTAAAAATTTTGTGTCTGATAACATTTGTGTTTTTCCAGACTAGCCGACTGATGAACAGGATAAGTCGACTGGTGAACATAACAAGTCGACTGGTGAATGGAATAAGTCGACTGCTACAAGGTCACCAGATGTGGAGCTGAAGCCATTACATGAATATTTGGGGAACAACCAGACAGTACCTGTGACAGTTGCTGCAAATTTCAAGATGAACGAAGAAGCAAGGCTGCAGGGAGTCTTGCAAAACCACAATAGTGCATTAAGATGGACCATTGCTGATAAACTGATGTCAAGATGGTACGGTCCATAACATGTTACAAAGGTTTCGCCCACATAGAGCATTGACGAAAAAATCAAACGTTCTAGGTGAAAGGGCAGAGGGGGGAAACCTTGTAATAAGATGAGTTGTGAGCCGCGAGTCATTCAATACATGGCATAACTCATCAAGTCTAGCTGAAGACAAGAAACACAGCGCTTATTGGGAGGCAACTCAATTTTTCAGGGGAGTATTTACACTTTCCCTTTATTTTCTTTCAGTTAATCATTATTATTTTCCTTTAGTTATTTTTACTCTCCTTACTAGATGGTAACACATGCCTATTTATTTATTTTAAATTTTTGTGCGAACATTGAGGACAATGTTCCATCTAAGTTTGGGGGTATTAGGGGTATTTAGTTATATAGAGTCTTTTGAATTTTTTTTAGGATAAACAATTTCTTATAAAGTAAGAAGAAGGATACTTATTTGCTTTAGGATTGTTGAGTTTCATAGTTCCCTACAAAGTTATATAAGTCATGCGATTATACATAATAAACAAATGTGATACCTTTTTCTGGTGATTATTCCTTTAGATCTAGTCCTAAATTGAGTTTAAGTAAATAGAGTGATAAAATATATATATATATATATATATATATATATATATATATATATATATATATATATATATATATATATATATATTTGAATAAAGTCAATCTACTCCAATTTTTTGAGTGCTTAGTAACTAGGGGTATTCATCACCAATGTTTACCTTTACGTCAAACGGCAACTTGAAATATGAGTATGCAAAGCACTTTAGAGTTTGTGACTTGCTGAGTAACCGGGTGGATTCATCACCAATGTTTTGCATTCGCGTCAAAAGGCAAGTGACCACTTTAGAGAAGAGACTAAAAAAAATAAATAAATAAATAAATAAAAAAAAAAAAAAAAACCTCTAGTTTGCTACTCGGTTTGTAGTAGAGGAAAGGGATAATCACAGATTGAGTAATCGCATACTATAACTACATTAATGGCATGACAAATGTGATTGGGTTTGGAGATTATGACTAAACAATTGCACTGGAGAAAGTGGGTATGCTTAGTTTTACTTCATCTGAAATTGTTTATACTTTTTACTTTGATGCTCATGAGAATTCTTGGTCTGATAGTTGAGTCTATTATTACTATTCCCTTGTTCATAAATTCACTCTTTGCTTGAGGACAAGCAAAATCTAAGTTTGGGGGTATTTGATGAACACAATATTATTCACATTTTAGAGCAATAACTTTAGTGCAATTAGACATTTAAATGCTCTATATATGGTATTTTACTCTTTTTTTCTCTTTTCCACAGGAAACAGCATAAAAGTATGAAACGAAGCAGATTCAGGATTTTAAGGATGATACATAAGGAACTGAAGAAATCAGTCGACTGATTATGCTAACAGGCGACTGGACAGAGAAGCTGAAGCTGCTCGGCACAGTCGACTCCTCCAACAACAGTCGACTGGGCTGATGAATCATGAAACTACCAAAGTCTCGACACAGTCGACTTATATCAAACACCAGTCGACTGATCGGCGGCAGAGTCAACAGATAAGATAATTAAAGATTCATCCAAATCCAAATACAAATCAAAGCAGATACGGAAAGAAAGAAGAAAAGAGAAAGATATATATATCGCCAATCAGATAAGGAAAGAAATAAATAAAAGAAGAGGGCGTTTATGCAAAAGGGGTAAAAACCCTAAATCTCTAGCCGTGTTCTATAAATACCAACCAAGATGCAGGGGATGAGGGGATGCTCGGAATATCTCAAGACAGCTGGACCGACCAAGAAAGGCCATCAACAGCTAGCATCAAAGAAGGAAGACGATTGCTGATTGGGCTCAAGATCAATATCATACAAATCAGTGTTCTTCTATTCTTCTCTTTGTTTTCATTGTAGTCATGAACTCTATTATATTAATCAATAAAGGTTGTATTATGTGCAACTAATTTAATAGTTGGGTAGATTGAAACCGTAGTCATGTGATGCTTATATTTTTCTAAATGCTACGTTATTGCTTATTGATTAAACCTGAGAGTATTGGAATAGATTTATAGTAATCAAACTAGTTCAGAAACCTAGGGCAGTCGACTGAAGTGACAGCCAGTCGACTGATCCGAACCTGGGATTATAAGTTTGTATATTGTAGATCTGAATCTGTTATGTGAGCATATTGAGACGACTCGTATCTCGTGTTCATAACTTGTAACAAGGGAATCTTTAGGGGTTCTTGGTTCAATCAACTTAAGGGATCTAGATCTGATACCAATTTCTAGAACCTTGAGTGTTTTTTCGTTTCCACTGATCGTATGTTTTCTTTAAGTTCAACTTAGTAGATACAATGCTAAACACTTAATGAAAGAAACGAATTAGAGTAGATACCATGCCTAATTCTTGGCTTAGGAAAACAGTACTTTAAGGAGTAGATACCATGCCCTTGAAGGGAACAAACATGAGTAATAAGAGTAGTGGATAACTTCGCATTACTGACTATAGGTGGAAATCAATGCCCAACTACTTAAATAGATATTAGTGACTCAAATCGTGACACTTCTTAATTTAGTTTTAATCTTTACATTTCTTTTAGACTTTTAGAGCAAAACTCTATGATTGGTATTTTCTTAGGTTTTATTGATTAGTAAGTTAATTTCTACAATCTCTATGGGATCGACCCTTGCTTGCCGCTACGCTTCTATAAACGATTCGTACACTTGCGAGGTTTTTAATTTGTGTCTAGTTTTATCTATTTATTTAGGTAGCTAGATTGCACAACAGATAACAAACTGTAGTTCTTTTTTTCTTTGAATAATAAGGGTTGAGCCTAAAGGCTCCAGCCAATAACATAAATATAATATCCAGAACACAAAATGTATCTAACTAGATGACTTACAAAGAGATGACACCATAGTAGAACAGAATAACATTAGAATTAAGTCATAACAAGTATCATAGTGTGTGGATTCCTGCCCATCTATACTTACAGCAATTAACTTTTAAGATGGCATATATAGCAACCCTACAATAAAACATATTCAGATATACTTTCCATGCGGCCCTAGTACTCAACAGATACAGATAAGCAAGACCCTTCTTTGGCTAAAGTCGAAAAAAACACCCCTGAACACTGGGGCCTAACTCGCTAACTTAATTAAAAAACCCTCAACTATAAGTTAGTTGAAGTACTGCTTTTTTTCACCCACAGAAGGCTTTTTTTCTCGCATAGCCCGCTTCAAAGCGAAGTACTGCGGTCTGGATTGTGTGATTGTTACGTACAAAAGTGATAATCCAGAAAAGAAAGGTGGAATGGAGTTCTTTTTCCCCATACTTTGTATTGACTACTTATCCAAAAAGACTCGTATTACTGTTCATGATATTATAGTACCCTAAGAAGCCCAGATTAGTACCAGTGGAGTGGTTTTAATCTGTGGGCTACTTCTCCTATGAGGCTCATGAATCAAATATGCTTTTCACGACAACTTCATGCTACCAGTACAAAATATGTATAATATCCCATTTTATCCAAATTGACTGATTAAAAATTTGCAAAACATTAATGTACTACAGATCTGATTCAATAAACACTCATGAACACGAGTAATTTAAGGATTGTTTTTGGGCCTTTTCTGATGTTCTACATTAACTAAGCAGTAGAACAAGAACTACAAAGCAAAGGAAATAGAAAACAGTAACAAAGCTTTTGACCAAGCATTGATAGTCCTATGCAAAACTGCACACTAAAAAGAATCATAGGGCAAGATCCGGAGGTCTCATATGGATTCCTTGCAGCGAGAGGATGTGAGTTCTCTGTGCAAGGAAAGTTGGAGTTTAGTAAGAACGGGTGCACGGTTCCTAGGAAACAACCACCACAGGGTTAAGCAATCTTCATAACGATAAGCATTTTCATAACGATAAGCATTTTCAAGAGACTAACATAAGTTGAAGTAGTTTACCAGACAACCAAATCAACATGGTATTAACAGACTAATAGTTTATGTAATTATTAACATAAAAGCATGAGTACTGTATGTATAGTCGTGTCCTATCCCTATGTTGTTTTCAAATCTAGACAGGAGTGTTCAACCTACAGGATCAATTCAAGATGAAAATTATCTGGACCCTGGGGATGGAATGTTCAGCCTACAGGATCAATTCAAGATGTAAATTTTTTAGTGAATTGAGGTTTGTATAAATAGACATTTGGTATTCCCTATACTATCATGAGCTAGGTGTATATGTAGGATATATCAAAAGATTCCCCTTTGACTCATACTAAGCATTCACAGGAGCTAATAAACTCGACACTCAACTACTACTCAACTCAATTACTGGATGTGTATAAGGATAATGAACCAAATGCAGGTTGTAGAAAGTAAAAACATGTGCAGATGTGGAAAGTAACATATATTCTGGTTATAGGAATAGATCATATGCATATGCAGGTAATAGGAATTTAGCATATGCAGGTTTATCAAAATTGATCATCTTTACTGATTTAAAGTATATATGCAACTGATATATAAAAATCCCTTGTACAGATTATGAAGTTGGTGTGTGTGTGTGTGTGTGTGTGTGTGTGTGTGTGTGTGTGTGTGTGTGTATATATATATATATATATATATATATATATATATATATATATATATATATATATATGATGTATACAAATCCCCTTTACTGATTTGAAGGGAACATGTGGAGATCATACAAATAATTGATACATAAAAAACAACCCTTTTACTAATGGAGGATGTAGAAAGAAAAATCACTCTTTTGCTTAAAAGAAGTATCTGTATATTTATATATATGATATGTAGGAATTTCTCTTCACTGAGTTGGAGAGAACATAGGTAGATTATACATAACTGATATATATGGGAAACCCCTTTTCCTGATGGAATGAGTGTATATATGTAATACATAGAAAATCCCTTTTGATGCTAAGTGAGTATGTGCATATAGAAGGTATAGTAGGTTTGTGGGAAATGAACCATTATGTATATATAGAAGATATAGATAACCTGATATTGATTTGGAGTATATGTATACGATATATATAGAAAATATCTCTTGACTGGAATTGACCATATACAAGGTGTAGATGAGAACTCCTTTTTACTGAGTTGGGTATATATACATGATATAGAAAAATATCCCCTTCACTGAAGGCAAGACATATGAGTGTATATAGAAAAAAAATTCCCTTTTTGTTGAGTTGTATTAGGACATTCATTAAGCATCAGTAAACCCCCAGGACTCAATATATATATGGGCAAAAATAAGTTTAAGCCTACTCAACTCACACCCAGTTAAAGTTTTTGATTTTTGTGCATGTTTCCACTGATATACACATAGACCTTGTAAACTTAAAGTCTAATTTCCTGGGGTGTTTAACCATCTCTACCATTACATATAAGGGTTATAAAAACACTTCAAAACATATACAGACCTAAAAATAGCAATTCTTCACAAAACTTTCAAAGCAGCAGGTATACAATGTTAATATGTGTATGAGTGTAGTTGTGCATCAGTAACCACTCAAGAATTCATTGTATATGGAAGCAGTGTGTGTGTATATATATATACAAGATCAATAATACAATGGATAACCATACTCAGTTCAGCTAGGTCAAGTTTCAACCAAAATCAATTATATAAAGTCCCTAGTCAGTGTCAGTTTTAAAAGAAACAACCCATAATGCACACTGAAGATTTCTTATTTAAAACTCTGATTTCCTATCAAAGTTCTGTTATATGAAAATTTTTAACTCAAACGCAAGTGGTTCCACCATCTCAGTCCTCAAATTACCAGATTTTCTAACCAAGACACGCTCAAGATGTCTTGAAGAGAATATATGTCTGCAGAAGAAGTTCTGCACCAGATTTTCTAACCATGAGTGTTTTAAATGTAAACTGATGGAAAATTTTGCAAGAACTAAAAAACATGTTGGAGAACCTTTGATAAATTTATAGTATCAGTTTCTAGCAAATATGTTAAACTCAAGTAAACTTCTAGCTGCAGTCGACATAGGACTTAATATTGTTAACAAAAAATTGTTGGTAGTTGATAGTTGATGATAGCTTGCCAACACTATCTAATCATCTTTTACTTCAGTGAATCTTGTTCAAAATAAAAAAACAATCACTTTTTGGCTAGCTTGTGCTTATTTGCAAATTTAGAAATTACCAACTATGAACTTACTACTCTTACAAATTACCAATTACAGCCTTTTCACTTGTGACTAAAAAGTACTGCTATGTTTTGAATGTTTCATTATGTATAACAATGGCATAAATTGGAATAACAACAAACCATTATTGTTCATGTAATGTTTATTGCACTATTATCGATCCTCCTAAACCTCCAACTGCATATGTTATCGCAATCCTACTTTTGCATACCAATCATAATGATTTAATGTAATGTTTTGAATGTTTCATTATGTATAACAATGGTGTAACTTGGATAACAACAAACCATTGTTGAATATGTAAAGTTTCTTGCACCATTATCCTCATCCTAAACCTTCAACTGCAGATGTTATAACAATCCTACTTTTGGATACCAATCATAATTATCTATTGTAACAATGCTAGTACATAAATCATTTGACACAGATGGCCAACAGAATAATAATAACAACAACATTATAGCAAATGGGCTAACAAATTTCTACCAAATCAAGACAATCAATCCCATATCACAAACCAACCCATTATTCAATCACCAATGCCAACAAAAACCCACATCCCCAAAACCACAATGTCCCCAAACTACAAGTCGCATAATCACACTTCTCAGATGGCCACCATTTCAAATTAAGCAAAGTTAACAGAACCCTAATCCCGAAAAATTGAAAGTGACATCAGAACTAAGAGGATGTGAAATGTACCAATCAAATAGAGAATGAATCCACACGGAGCTTCTTCTTGAATGGAGAAGGGCGACTGCAAACGTGTGGGGAGACGAAGCCGAATGGGGAGAGGGGAAGATGCGCCGAATGTGGAGAGGTCGACTGGTCACAGAGAGAGAGAGAGAGAGAGAGAGAGAGAGAGAGAGAGAGAGAGATTTTCGAGACGGAAAGTGGAGCGGCGCTGGAGTATTTTTTATTAGGGTTTTCATTTTTGGGGGGAAACGAAGAGCGGAGCGGGAAGAGAAGAGCGGCGATGGAAAACTTCACTGATTAGGGTTTTCGATTTTGGGGGGAAACGAAGAGCGGAGCGGGATCTAATTCTGCGCTCGACGATTTTGGGGGGAAAACCTAATCGCTAATTATGTTTTCGCTAGCGCTAAACGAAGAGCTATTATGCGCTCGATCTATAACGGCGGTGTCTATACCACCGCCGTTATATATTGTATATATAACGGCGTAATATAGCACCACCGTCATAGAGGCCGGCTATTTAAAAAAAATTTATAATGCCGATCTATCGCGGCGTTTGGGCATAAACGCCGGGATAGATACGCCGTTATATCCATTCCGATTAGTAGTGTCTCCATTTAATTTATAATAAATAAGTAATAGTAGACTATCATTAGTTATAGTTGATCAAGATCTTAGTATAATTGTCTGGGTAAATTTCAGTTAACCCTGCTCAGTTTACAAGTTTAGCAGATTATCATATTGAATTTATTTTTTTGCATAAAATCCTACTTAAGTTTGCTCCGTTATTATAGCCTATTCCGTCTATTTTTGGATGTTTTTCGACCACGTGCGAGCGCGTGCTATTGTTTCCACTTTTTAATGAACAAATTACCCTTATTTTTATTTATTATTGTTATTTTTTATTTAGATATAATAATTAGAAAATAAATACCCAAAATTGATGGAAATAAGGGATTTGGGTGGTGGTGATTCGATGAAGGATGATGTGGTGGTGGTGGAAGTTGTTTGGGTTTGAAAATTTTAATGGAGAGAGGTAGGTATTGGTGGTGGTGGTTGATCGGAGTTGGTGGGAGGTGAAGGATTTGAGGTAGGAAAGGGAGGGGGTGAAGGTTGGTCAGATTTGGGTGGGAGGTGAGAGATTCGAGGGAGAATGAGGTGGTGGTGGTGGTGGCGGTCGTGGAAGTTGTTTGGGTTTGAAAGTTTTAGTGGAGAGAGTTAGGTGATGGTAGTGGTGGTTGGTCGGAGGTGATGGGAAGTGAAAGATTTGAAAGGGGGGGGGGATTTGGGGGGGAGGTGAGAGATTTAAGGGAGGATGAGATGGTGGTGGTCACGGGCATAGCCAGGATTTTCATCTAGGGAGTGCGACGCTTACTATTAAAAAGAAATTTATAATAAACACATTTATAAATTTATAATCCTCAAAACATTATATATTAATTCCAAATTTCATAAACTATTACAATCACTAAATAGTCATTTTCTTTAACAATAAAACCCTTCGAGCCTTCATATTTTAAAAATATTTTAAAATATTGAATGATATCTTCATTATCAATGACATCAAATACGTCTCTTTTAATATATACTACCAAACAATCATTCATTATCTCATCTCCTAATCAGGTCTGTAAAAAAGTCTTGATTAATTTCATTGTAGATAATACTCCCTTTATAGTTGCGGTTGCAACGAATAATAGCAATACCAACTTTAAGAGCAAATACACCAACGGATATGCAGGATGCTTCTTTAACTGAGGAGAAGGTGTTACGTTCGGAGGTGGCGGAGCAGAGGAGTTGGCAAGGGAAATGGGGATTGAGGAGCGGCGTCATGAGTGGATTTTTAGCTGTCGGGTCGGGGACGAGAGAAAGAGAAAAAGAAAGAGAAAGAGGATCACAATAAATTGAGAAAGAGTCTAAGAAATAATGGGTTGGGCTTTGGTTGGGCTGGGGAAAAAAAATATTTCAAAATTTACACATAAACCCTCAATAGTTTTCCTTTTACTATATATCTATATCTATATATATATATATATATATATATTGAAAAATTTTAAAATTCGAGGAGGCGAAGCCGCACCCCCTCGGGACTAGATAGCTATGCCCCTGGTGGTTGTGGTGGAAGTTATTTGGATTTGAAAATTTTAATGGAGAGAGGCAGGTGATGATGGTGGTGGTTGGTCAAAGGTGGTGGGAGGTGAAGAATTTGTGGTAGGAGAAAGTGGGTGGTGGTGGTGGTTGGTTGGATTTGAGTGGGAGGTGAGAGGTGAGAGGTGAGAGGGAGGATGAGGTGATTGGGGAGGGGGGATTTGAGGAAGGAGATGGAGGTGAATGATTGAATGGAGAAGGAGGATGTGGTGGCGGTTGTTAGTCGGAGATGGGGCGGGAAGGGGGAATTCGAGAATGTGTTGGTGGTTGATGGAGGAGAAGGTGGTTGGTCGGAGGGAGAGGGGGAATTAAAATTAAAATTAATTTAATTATAAAATTAAAATTACTAATGTGATTAAAATTAAAATTAATCTATAGAATTAAAAATAAAGATGAGATTAAAATTTAAATTAATGATGTGATTAAAATTAATCATTAGATTAAAATTAAAGAAGATGATGATGATGACGATGACGGCGATGGACGGGTAATTTAGTAATTAAACTGAACTAATAGGGGTATTTTAGAGATTTCACAAAAATTAACAGTGTCACAACGGAATAGGCTAGAACGCCAAAAAAGCTGACGGCAGTAGGATTTAGTGCCAAAAAAATTTGAGTATGGTTATCTGTCAAACATGTAAAACTGAGTAGGGTTAACTGAAATTTACTCTAATTGTCTAGTTGATTAATTATTGGTAGATGTAGTTGATTAATTATTAGTTGATGTTTACTTGATTGTCTATTTACCTTGTAATGAATTGATTGCATAATACTAACTGTCTTGCATTTATTATTGAATAGTTAGTTACTTGAGAATAAATATATTATTATACTAGAAAGTAAAGGTTTAAAACTTGCAATGCCTCAAATTTTTAAATAGTTATGACTTTACAGATTTTTTAAGCTTTACGAACGCGCAAAAAAGATTATTTGCATTTATTTTTTGTTGTCCATGCAATCCATATAATAAATTTATTCATATTTTAAAAGTATATAGTCTTAGGGTTACTAAAATAATTTTTTTAGAATATGTGACAAAATAAATTACGATACCGATGAAGTATAAGTATATACGCGATGCATCATACAAAAAAAAGTTACATTATATGATACAGGATTTGACAACATGAATATAAAATAGCGATTTCTGGATAATGGTTGTGGAGAATATATTCAGTCCAAAAACAAAAGAAATGAATCTATGAGGAATATCTCTCTATATATAATCTCTCTCTCTCTATATATATATATACTAGATTTTCCTGCGGACACGTGCCTACGGCACGTCTTCGGAACAATACAGTATATAAAAGTCTTGTAAACAGTAAAACAACAATTATATAGCTCAAGTTTGAATAGTAAAACAATAATTAGTTGTAAATAAAAGTCCATGTTTCCATTAGTATTTGAAAAATAATTATAAATGGAGTGTAAAATTCAACTTCTTAGAACTTTGAGTGTGAAAAATGATGAAATTTAACTGTTGATGAGATATTTGTTATTTTCAATGTAACATGGGCAGTAAAAAAATGCATAAAAAATTTGAAAATTTACAAACCTGAAATCTAAAAATATAAATTTCTGAGTAAATAGAGAGAGAATGAGAGAGTGAGAGAGAGAGAATGAGAGAGAGAGAGAAATAAATAAATAAATAAATGAGTTGTTTTGAGGGGATTTGAATTTGAGTTTTGTGGGGAACTTTTGGGTGGGAAAATATGTTTTGTGATGTTAGATCTGGACCATTAATTTCAACCTTATTGAATGAGAGTCACTTGATAGCTTTCTTTGTGTTTTATTATATAGATATATATATCTAATCTCTAATATTATAATGGGAGAGTTGGAATTGTTATTTGTCAACATACAAACCCGTGTGTTGCACGTGCAACTCCAACTCTCCCATTAATTACAACAGAAGCAAACAAATAAAAAAAATTCTACCTATTTAAAACGTGCAACGTACGTACAAAATAATTTTATAATATGTTTTTAACACTAAACATACATATATGTTTCATGTACAGCTTAAATTCTACTTATGAACACGTGCATTGCATGTACAAATTGTAACTTTCCTTCAAAATATTTTCTCCAATTACGTGCAACGCACGTCCAACTCCAAAACAATTTCTTAACACATATATCACACGTAAAAATCCTCCAACTCTTATCAAAACGTGCATCGCGCGTGAAAAATACTAGTTTCTAATATATTATAATGGGAGAATATATATGTATATATATATATATATATATATATATATATATATATATATATGGGTAAAAGGGATATGAGCAACTTGTTCCTTTAGTAAATGAGCAATTGATTATGTGGCAAGCATGTGATACATTGGATAACTAACCCTTTTAAAGATTGTCCAATCACATGTATGCCACATCATCAATTGCTTATTTACTAAATGAGCAAGTTGCTCATACCCCTTTTTCCCTATATATATATATATATATATATATATATATATATATATATATATTATAATGGGAGAAGGCCTTAGTGTCATTTGTCAATCTACCAACACGTGCATTGTGCGTGCATAACTAATATGAAGAAGGTCTCAGGTTCGAGTCCTCACTATGTCAGATTTTTTACTTAATTTTTTTTATTAAACTTGTATCACATGTGTAAATTACTATCCATCTATCTATCTATAATATAATATATTTACTTACTATTTAATGGAAGAGTTTGTTACAAATAAACAAATTTTTAAAAAAAAATTCACAAAAGAAACATCACTTTTGTCACCAAACAAACAAGTGCATCGCACCTGCAACTCCAAATCTATTTTTCAACACGTGCATCGCACGTACACATCAAAGTTTATTCTTCTTAATTTTTAAAAAATACGTGCATTGCTCATTCAGCTCCATTTTTCTAAAATTAAAGCATTCATTGTACGTGCTACTTACTGTTTTTTTTTATAGGGAAAAGATGGAGTATGGCCACCCTGTTTCATTAATAAGGAATTAATGATACAAACCCAGAGAAGTGGGCCAGAATACAACCTACAGACTGGAAATAAAATATAGATGAAGCAACATGATCCGTACAAAAAACAACTCCCTCCAATAACTCTGGAGGGTGGGCCGACAAACAAGCTCGGTCCACGTGCTAATTACTGTTGACTTACATGTATCGCACGTTTAACTCAAACTCTTTATCAAAACGTGCGTCACACGTGAAAAATACTAGTATATATAATGAGATAGTTGGAGTTGTAATTTGTCAACATACAAACCCGTGCGTTGCACGTCCAACTCCAACTCTCCCATTAATTACAATAAAAACAAACAAAATTCCACATATTTAAACGTGCAACGCACATGCAAAACAGTTTTTCTATATTTTTTAAACACCAAACAAACACATGTGTTGCATGTACAACTCCAATTCTACTTATGAACATGTGCATTGCACCTACAAATCGTAGCTTTTCCTTCTAAATATTTTTTCCAAATTATGTCCAACTCCAAAACTATTTCTCAATACGGACATCACACGTGAAAATCCTCAAATTTTAATGTACACGTGCATCGCATGTGAAAAATACTAGTGATATTTAATTGCAACCTAGCTAGTACACGAATAGGCCTTAGCTGTGTCCATTATTTATCATGCCCTGTGCACCCACCCTACAAGTTAGCTACGATACTGGCCCAAAAGAAAGATCTAATGGGCCAAAAACTAACCCGGAAACTCTGCAGCCTAAGAACCAAAAAAAAAAAAAAAAAAACCTGCATATGTAATTATTATTCTTCTTTTCTAGTTGAAGAATGAGCTCTAACTTAGGAGCTGCAGGAGTCCGAGGCAGTCCGAGATGGATTTTGTAACTTTATTTAATTTCGATGTTACCTTCTCTTCTGTTGTAGCTGACGAAGTTAGAGGAGTTTTCTGATATAGATGATGACTTTAGCATCTTTAGATTATCAAAAGACGAAGAAGAACGAGCTCTTAAATTAAATTCCTACATGTTAAATAAGAGAGTTCTAATTTCTTTTAACAATCTAAAGTATATGTAACTGAGAAAATCCTTTTGTATGATGGGTAAAAACGAGCGATTCCAGAAGAAGCCGAGTTAGAAACTGCCCTAATTGGTGTCATTCAGGTATCAGAACTTCATACAAAAGCCATATTGGTAATAATCGTGTAAGCACTAAGCAGAGACGAAAAATAAGCATTGTGTATAGGTCCGTCCACCTTCAATTACTCAGGCACTTTCATTTGTCAACTGCAACAATTATTTCAAATAAATCTGTGATTTTATCAAGCGGTTTATTTCTGAAGCATTTTCTTATAATAAGAAAGATAGTTTATGTGCACTTGACTCAACACAATCAAATGTGGTGAACAAGCAGGAAATTTCCTGCTGCATTGGTGTAATAAAGAGGATAACAAGAGTGAAAAGTTAAAAACAATTACAAGAAAGAAAAAGAAAAGGTAAGCTGATGATGGCCGTGTCGATCACATCTTGCTTGCCCCGCAGGTGAATCCAAAATCACCTTATGTATTTTGATTACGTCGGTAACTTATCTATATATATGTATCTTCACCAGTTGGGAAGTTCCTATGACATTTACTCTAGCTCTATTTTCACATCCTCGAATTCTACCTGCACAAAATACAAAAAAAAAAAAGAGTTAATTATTTACTTAATCAGATTCAACTACTCTGTTTCTTTTATGCAGGAAATCAATTCATTACTAGTTCTCTTCGATAGGGACTTTTACCTATCCCACTATGATCGTCGATATATATAGTATACTAATAAAAGAGATCGACTTTTCGTGCTAACTTCATTAATGTCTTGATGAACATTTCCTGGACGATCGTACTTGAAAAGGATCTGTTCTATAGGATCGTACAACTACTGTATCTTTAATTTCGGAACGTTTCAAGGGAATTACAAGAAACTAAGTGGATACTGGTTGGAGTTTGATAATAAAAAGTTAATAAGATGGCTTCATAATACAGAGAATCAAATCAATTTTTTTTTTATTTTTATTTTTTGACGGAAAAGCTTTGGCTCGAACCAAGGACACTGGATTCGAGCCGCCACACAATTACCTACCCACACAATACAACATTGCCTGTTGGTAACCTACTAAAACACTATGGAGGTTGATTAGCCCAAAAAATTTTAAATCATGGTTTACCAAGTGTATTAACTGAAGCTAAAATATAAACACAAATGTCAGACAACTGTTTACCTGATATATGTACATTGATGTTGGTTTGACTACACAATCAACCAATGTAGTAAAAAACGACTCTGTTCTCACTTGCCAAGTGCAATCTTAGAGTTGTACGTCGATACCTGCATTAGACAAAGCGCAATTAGAAAGAGTGTAGACGTAGTTTGATTTGAGCCTAATTAACAAATATGCTTGTAGTGTTTGATGAAGAGAAATTTTGGAGATTTGTAAAGAAAAAAAATAAGAATTTCTTTCAATTTCTTTAACCAACAAATCAAGCCACATACTTCAATCTATAGGACTGAACCATGCACATTTAAGTTATACTCTTTTTGATAAGAAATTTAGCTTGGATGCCCAAGCAAATATGTATGAAGTGGTTTTATTTGTAGTCAAATCCTCAACCATTATGCTATAGACCCTATTGTTTGTTATATGTGCTTATGAATTATGATCAGTAATTAAATTGTTCCAACATTATTCGATGAGAGTGTTTCCAACCAATGTTTGATATGGTATTGTCAAACTTACAACTTCATTAGTGATCGTAGCGTATCCTCTACCAAATTTAATTTTTCAAAAAAAATCACAAAATTAATTAAGTTCTTGCACATAGATACAAAATTTCCCCCTATAAAGTTGGAAACGAATTAGCGAAAATTTAGTTGAAACCATTCTATCTTAGTTACTTTCCTTATGCTTAAAAGCGACTTGAAATTTGATTATCATTGATCAAAGTCATGTTTCCTCTGCTTCATAATTCTGGTTATAGTTGCTTTATGTTATACAAAAACCTCAATTAGCATATCAATCTTCTAAGTAATGGCGATTAGCTAACATCCTTCTACTATGTTTTATCAATTTAAACATACTAAAAACTCAGGAAAGAAGCAGAGAGTCAATCTCTCCAATCCCTTACCGCTGCTTCGATGTCAATCTTATAAACAATCATCTTCCTCCTCGCCCTACAACTCGCCTTGTAGGCCACCACCAAGTGCGCCATCGCCAAACTCAACGAGCTCAAAAACAGCCCTTCCACCGCCCTCGCTCCCACCACATCCTTCCCCCCCAACCCCATCCCTACTGCCAACAGCTGCCTCCCTCCCTTCCCCATCTCCTCCGCCCCCAGCATCGCTGCAGCCTTGAACGACACATACCCTATCGACCCAAAACTGCACAAACTCGTTATCCCCAAGTACGGCCCTCGCCCTTCAAATATCAAGTAAACACCTACACCAACAAAACAATAAAATCCTACTATAAGTCAACAATTCTCGTAACTCTACAAAAACCCTACCCTGCATGTTCTTCTCATTAATGAAACATGATGACTATACTCCTATCCTATAAGTAAGTTGTTACTATATCTTGTAACACCAGAGACACAGGGGGACGATGACTATGTTACATATATATCTATGATGTCTAAACTAATTGTATCCAAATAATATTCAAATAATGAAATTCTTACATAGGATGAGAAGCGATCTTGCGACGGAGACAAGGGGAAGATCGACTAGGGATGAAGTGAATCTATAGCTTCTGAAGTTGGATAAGGAAGGGTTCGACGAGGATGCGGAGGACAAGAGAGCACAAGGGAGGAGGATATCGAGGAGGGCGACGAAAAGAGGAGGGGAGCAAACAAGGAGGAGGGAGGCTAGCATTGAGAGGAGGAAGAAGAGGGTTTTGACCCATCTTAGTAGTCTCTCTTTGTATGAACCCATTGTTGTGGTAACTATTTTTTGGGAGGTTTGGATGCAATTTTGTCAATGGATAGTTATATATATGTATGTGATGAGGAAGGATGAGAAGAAGATGGAATTGGAACAGTGGCTTTAAAAGGAGGGGGAAGTTTAGATTATTTATTTATTTATATTTTGATTTTATTTATTTATGGGGATTGAGGTGACAGGTGACTTAGCAGCCGCGTTGAAGACGCGGATTGTCATGTGATGGGTTCACTTTGAAGGAAGGTTAATCAGAGTAAATGAGTTGACCCCACTTAGTAAGAAATTTTATTTTAGGGCCCCTAATTGGATAATGATTATCTGTTACGTTCTTTTGATTTTTTGATTTTTTTATTTATAATTTTTAAAACTTGAAAACAGCTCACTTTTATAAAAAAAAAAATGCCATCTATTAGTATAAAGCAGGTATTTGGTCCTTTTTTTTGTTTTAAATTTATTTTTTAAAGTTTGATACATATATTTCCAGAAGATAATGTTTATAATCAAATCAAAATCAATACATTTTTACAAGATAAGAAGATTCTATGAAGTGGAAAAACAACAATTCAAGAACAAATATCAGCTTAGTAGATATTTGTTTTACTCTTCTCCTCATATCTAAGTGGATTTTGTAAGACGCAGGCCGGTCCCATCCTTGAGGCGGGTGAGGCGGCCGCCCACGGTCCCCCGAAATTTTTGCAATTTTAGATGCCTCAAATTTGTAATTTTCTTGTAAATATAGATATATATATATATTGTGTGTAAAAAAAATACTGTTATTAGGAGCTCCATTTCGGGAGTTTACCTCGGACCCTCGGGAACTTAGGGCCAGCCCTTGTAAGACGACAATTTAATTGAGTAATCTAACTTCAATGACACTTTGTTTTTTTCGTTTTTGTTCATAATGAGAGGAGCATTGGCAAAAAAATTATGCACTGCAAATAAATATTCTGTAGTGAAAAGAATAACAAAAGCCAGTAATGGTTATGGTCAAACGAGGGGCCTAACGGAAGATTTTGCCTACCCTACAAATTACGTAACAGCAAATTGGGAATTGGCGTTATTGCTCACGTCTCAGTTTGGTTTGCGAGACCATGGAAACTTCTACGTTGAAATTAAGTTGTGATTCTTGTGAACTCTTTGATCTTGTGATTTTCATGTTGAATTTGATTTGGGAGCAGTAGTTACACATGGCATGTAAAGACGTTAACTAACCGATAACTGAACCAATCAATCGTGGTTTTTTTCTTCTTTTTTTTCCTTTTTAAATTTAGTAAATTAATTTAACGAATTCAATTATAATGAGTGAAAAATACTTTGAATCACCATCATTTTCCCTCCTCTTTGAAATCACAGAATAATACTCTCTCCGTTTCAAAATATAAGTTATTATAGTATTTTTTTTGTTTCATAATATAATTCGTTTTAGATTTTCAAAGATATATCTTGTCATTCTTAAATATCCATAAATAAATTTTCTATGAGATTTTCAATTTTATCCTTATTTTTTTCTTTTGTAAAAGAAGTAACAAAAAATTAAAGAGGAGGGTGTTAGGTTTAATGTCTTGCATACTTATTCGGTGTGAAGAAAAAATAGTAATACGAATAAAGGGTTCGCAACGAGGGATCAAAGAAAAAGAGAAACAGTCAGCCACAGCAATAATAACAGAGAGGCAAATAGTCGACTGTGCGATCGACTACCCCCCCCCCCCCCTCGGGTTGGAGACTAGGAGGTTGCGGTCGAACGACCGCGGCGCTGATGGGTTTTTGGGTCGAATCTGGCTAATTCGTTTGAAGCCCAATTCGTCTTCTGGTTAGATCGTATGACCCTAATTGTATGTTTATCTCTTCAGTATACATAGGATGGTTATTGTATCAAAGTATCTCAATTAGGGTTTCTCTAGATATATATATTCATTGCAATGGCTACAAGAATGATATGATTCTATTGAGTGTCTAACGGAATAAAATATTACTTCATCTAAGATGTGAGAGAATTCTCCATTGTAAACAGCAAACAAGTTCCAATTAGACTTAAGAGATTATCGGGGTGAGAATTGTAATATTCTTGTATCTTCTCTATTTAAAATAATATATCTTGGTTCTTCCTCCCTCAGATTAAGGCAAAGCCCCAATCTGGACAATTTTTGTGTGCTTGTGTGATTAGTGTGATCTAGTATTTGCTTGGTGGTTTGCGTTGATCGTGTCAAAGACTCAACCAGGTCTTATAGAGTGAAGGATTCCCTAACAAGTGGTATCAGAGCAATCAGGATCGTAGGTTTGTTCGAGTTTCTTGAAGAAGATGACAGATCAATAGACAAAAATCAAGTAGTTTGACGGTAAGATCAACTTCAATATATGAAAGGTGGACATGTAGAATGTATTGGTTCAGAATGACTTGCACATTGCCCTAAAAGAGAAGAAGTCAACCAACATGAAGTAAGAGAAGTGGGATGAGATTTGTTTGAAAGCATTGAGTTTAATTCGACTGTAATTGGCGGACGAAGTCAAGTGTAATATTCTTGAGATTTAAAGTGCGGTGAGTCTATGAGTGAGACTCTTATCTGACTTAGCGGAATCATCATTGTTGGATCGGATGTACTGGAAGATGAAGCTATTTCATTTCTCAATGAAGAAGGTACTCATCTTCAAGATCACATTATGTAGTTCAATAATCATATCTGAACTGAAGGCGATTAACGCTGATGATCTTAGCGAAGAGGATAAAGCTTTCAACGTGATATATTCACTGCCAACTTCTTATGATCACTTGATAACTACCATACCATACAGGAAATCAGCCAAATAGACATTTATAGTAGACACACTACAAAAGAAAGTAGCTTTCCCGGCGGTTTTTTCCGTCTATACTTGCGTTTTTTTACGCCGGGGAAACTTTCACCGGCGTTTACAATAACGCCGGTCCAACTGCCGCCGAAGCGGGCGTCGCTGAAACGAAGGGTCCTACACCGGCGTTTTTGGGGGACGCCGGTAAATACTAGGACTACACCGGCGGTCATAAAACGCCGGTGTATGTCCATTTCTGGGTGCCGTGTTTGTGTGCCTATATACATACACCGGCGGTCGTAAACCGCCGGTATTTATCCATTCACCGGCGTAAATAAAAACGCCGGTGTATATGGAAAGTATACCGGCGGTCATAAAATGCCGGTGTATATCCGTTTCTGGGTGCCGTGTTTGTGTGCCTATATACATACACCGGCGGTTGTAAACCGCCGGTATTTATCCATTCACCGGCGTAAATAAAAACGCCGGTGTATATCGAAAGTATACCGGCGGTCAGGAAACGCCGGTGTATGTCCGTTTGTAAGCGCCTGTTTTTCCCTGTTTACGAACACCGGCGCGACTAAAAACGCCGGTGTAGTTATATACACCGGCGTTTATAAAACGCCGGTATATACCTGTGCCGTTACAGCTGAAAACTTTCACCGGCGTACGTTGAAACGCCGGTGTATCATACACTCCAACAATTAAATTATATACACTGCCGTTTTTTAAAACGCCGTTCTGGCTATGCCCGTTTATTTTCGATACTCCGCTTTTCCGTTCGATTTCAATTCACAGTTTCATTTACATAACCTGTAAACTAATTCTCACAACTGATTCGATCAATTTCGTTGCATACTACTTCGCAAACCACAGCCAAACACAAGAATAATTAAAGATAATCAAGTTTCACACGTGTCATATCAACGTCCAAATTCATTGATTAATTAACAATGTCATAATTAACAAATTAATATAGAGACTAACATCCAAAATATCCAAACAAACCAGTCTGACAAATATCCAAAATATCCCAAATTCAAAGTATGACATAACTCTCATAAAAAAACTAGTCTGACATAACAACGGCAAGGAGGAGGACATAAGAACAACAACCATACAGCAAGGAGGACATAAGAACAGCAAGGAGGACCGCAGATTCATACCCCTCGAGTAGCTTCAGCTCTGATCATCTGCATTTCCTTCATCTTGACGACCACTCTGTGAATAAAAAATAATAGTTTAATTGAACAGTAGATCACAATACAGAATATACATATTTTTTGAACTTGCAAAAAGAACTACCTGTGTCTCGAATTATAAGATGAAAGTGCCAACTGCAAATGGAATTGTTAATGCTATATACAGAGGTAAAATAATTACATTGCAATGTTAAAAATTTCGTACTTAATTTTGTTTTTAAATATATCTAAAATAACAAAACAAATGAAAATTCAGTATCTAACTTGAAACCTTTATATTCTCCTCTGATTGGGAATATCAACTATCTAAAACAATAAAACAAATGAAAATTCAGTATCTAAGCATGTCCTTCATGGATTGTTCAGACAATCCATGAAACTGTCATCGTGGACGGAAACCAAATATAAGAAAAATAAGAAAAAATAAGATAGGGCTCATATCAAGTGTATTTTTAGGAAACTGTCATCGTGGAAGGAAACCAAATATATATAGAAGCCAGAAATGGAAACAGAAAGAAGAAAGGTAGAGACTTTGGATACACCAGGCTACCATAGCGGCATTTTCCTCATCTCTCTCTCATCCCTTATTTCCCTTCAGCACACGAACAGAAAGAGACATCAGCAACCACCTTAAGAGCGACAAGAACAACAATAATAATAAATTATTATGAACAAGATGTCTCTATATGGGTTTCCAGTTCTCCACTCGAGCCCACTCTTTCTAATCACAGCCCAATTAAAAACATAGACCACATCCACTAAACAATCCAATCATAGCCCAGTCAAAATTTGCCATCCTGGATCTTAATGAAATACGCTTCATTAACAGTGAAAGAAAATGAGGATGCTAGCAGCATACTTAGTTTGGAAGTGAACCCATTTTTGTTCAAAAATCATGCCAAAGATGGCAATCAGCTTCATTAACAGTATCTGAAAATGAAAATTTCCATTAACTGAGCTTATATGTTGCTCTACTAATTCACTGTGCCCAACTAAATCTAAAACCCAATTGTTGTGCGTATCCGGAGGATTTTGGCATACGTACCTATAGCATCCTCAGTTCACAGTAAACCCGTTTTGCTCAAAAAAACATGCCAAGATCACAATCAGATGCATGAAAATAAGCTTCACTATCAACAAAAGAAGAACTGAGAATGCTATGCAGCATACTTAGTTTGGAAGTGAACCCATTTTGTGTTAAACAATAAGGTTACATTGACAGTATCCGAAAATGAAAATTTCTCCATTATCTGAGCTTATATGCTGCTCTACTACTTTTTCAGCACCAACTATATCGCAAAACCCAAGTGTGGTGCATATCCGGCCGGATAATTTTGGCATGCGTACCTATACAATATCCTCAGTTCACAGTGAACCCATTTTTTGGTATAAAAACATACATGCCAAGAAGACAATCAGGTGCCTGAAATCAGCTTCACTAACAGTTAGTGAAAATGGGACCATAGAATAGCTTAAGAAGACCATCAGGTTTGTGAAGTAAGCTTCACTAACAGTGATAGAAACTGGGGATGCTATGCAGCATACTCATTTTGGAAGTGAACCCATTTGGTGTTAAAAAAACCGGTTACATTGACAGTATTTGAAAATGAAAATTTCTCCATCATCTGATGACCACAGTGAACCCATTTTTGGTTTAAAAACATACATGCCAAGAAGACAATCAGGTGCTTGAAATGAGCTTCACTAACAGTTAGTGAAAATGGGACCATACAATAGCTTAAGAAGACCATCAGGTTTGTGAAATAAGCTTCACTCACAGTGAAAGAAACTGGGGATGCTAGAGAATGAGGATACACCAGGCACCAGCCTATGCACCATCCTCAGTTCATGGAAGAAAAATACGAATAGGGCTCATAGCAAGTGTAGTTTTAACTGGAATTGTCATCGTGGAAGGAAACCAAATATAGAAGCCAGAAAGAGGAATGGTAGAGAATGAGGATACACCAGGCTAACATAGCGGCATTTTCCTCATCTCTCTCTCACCCCTTCTTTCCCTTCTCCACTCCAACTCGTCTCTTTCTAATCACAGCCCAATTAAGAACAATTGTTCACAGTCACTGCTAAAGAAACATATATGCTCAGATTATGAAAAATTTATATGCTCAGATTATGGAAATTTTCAGTCACTGTTAAAGAAACTAAGTAGGCTGCATAGCATCCCCAGTTTCCTTCACTGTTAGTGAAGCTTGTTTGGAAAATTGTTCACTCAAACATGCCCCTTGTTTCTGAACTCAAACATGACATTAATAAACATCTTTTCTAATAATGGCTACACTTGTGGAAGCTCTCTCTAAGCCTCAATTCTTCAAGGTTTTGTTGCCTACTTCTTTACAGAAGTTGGTACTCCATTCTCCTCTCTTTAAAGAAGAATAGAGTACCAGCTTCTGTAAAGAAGTAGGCAACAAAACCTTGATGAATTGAGACTTATAGAGAGCTTCCACAATTGTAGCCATTATCAGAAAAGATGTTTATTAATGTGATGTTTGAGTTCAGATACAAGGAGCATGTTTGAGTGAACAATTGGGTTTTGAATGGAGATTGTAGTCATAGATCAATTCTTGATGGAATAAAAATACGAATAGGGCTCATAGCAAGTGTAGTTTTAACTGGAATTGTCATCGTGGAAGGAAACCAAATATAGAAGCTAGAAAGAGGAATGGTAGAGAATGAGGATACACCAGGCTAACATAGCGGCATTTTCCTCATCTCTCTCTCACCCCTTCTTTCCCTTCAGCACACGAACACATAGAGACATCAGCAACAACAGCAAGAGCGACAAGAACAACAACCATAATAAATTATTATGAACAAGATGTCTCTATATGGGTTTCCAGATCTCCACTCCAACTCGTCTCTTTCTAATCACAGCCCAATTAAGAACAATTGTTCACAGTCACTGTTAAAGAAACATATATGCTCAGATTATGAAAAGTTTTCATTTTCAGATACTGTTAAAGAAGCTGATTTCATGCATCTGATTGCAATCTTTGGCATGGTTTTTTTAACACAAAATGGGTTCACTTCCAAAATGAGTATGCTGCATAGCATCCCCAGTTTCTTTCACTGTTAGTGAAGCTTATTTCACAAACCTGATGGTCTTCTTAAGCTATTGTATGGTCCCATTTTCACCTCCTCCAAATCAGTACAATGTCATCTATACCAGGTTATGTGCCAAAATGGGATTGGGCATACGATGCAAGGCCGAAGAAAATATAGATATAATAAAGATTAACTTGCATAACTGTAATTCACCTACATGAGATTCAAACCACTTATGAAATTTTTCATTCATCAGCTTGTTTTGTTCACGTGGTGGTAGTCTTCTTGGTCTAGCCCTTCGTTTGATGTCCCTGACAAATTCGCTAAAAAACAAGCAATTGAAATTAGGAATAAGAAAAGTATCAAAAATATCGAACTCCGCAGTTTTCACTGTATTCGATTTACATTTAAAAGCAACTTACTTTCGAAATGGTTCCACTGATGCATGATGGTCTAGCACATATCGATGTGCCTGTTCCCACACTAAGCTATCGAGCTCAAATGCATCAACTTTACCAACAGTGGTGCCAGCGGTATCAAAAAGATATTGTGCACCATCAAGGTTGGAAATGTCTGGATTTCTACGTGGTCTACTGGAAGATGTCTCCACACCAGGCATATACCTGGAAAAAAAATGTGAGCACTCCTCTGATAGATATCCCTGGGCTATTGACCCTTCAGGATATGCTCTATTTTTCACATAACCCTTTAGCCGGTATAGGTACCTGAACATGTACAATTAATAAACTAGAGCGGATTAGGGGATTAAAAGAAATGAGCTTTTGAAAATTCAATTTCGTAAGATGAACGAATTATTTTACCTCTCAATGGGGTACATCCACCGATAGTGAACAGGACCACCGATTCTGGCTTCACCAGCAAGGTGGATTATCAAGTGAATCATAACAGTGAAAAACGATGGAGGAAATATCATCTCCATTTTACTAAGTGTCAATGCCGCCTGCTGCTCCAATTGGTCCAGATCTTCAACACGAAGCATTCTTGAGCAAATACCTTTATATATGCTACAAAGATCTTTCAGGACAGTAGTGACTTGCTCACACATTGAAGACCTTAGGGCCACAGGAAGGAGATCCTGCATTAGGATGTGGTAGTCGTGTGACTTTAGCCCCTGAAGCCTCTTCTCTTTAAAGTTGACACATTTTGCCATGTTAGAAGAATAGCTATCGGGGACTTTCAGTTCAAGTAGTACTTTGCAAAACAACTCCAACTCCGATTTTGACATTGAATAGATTGCAGGAGGTAGGAGCACTTTCCCGTTGGGCAATTCTTCTGGGTGCAACTCATGTCGGATGCCCATTGACTTCAAATCAAGTCGGCTCTTCAGATTGTCCTTTGTCTTCCGATCATCTCTCATAACTGTTCCTATACAATTCTCACCTATATTTTTGCCGATATGCATCACATCTAAATTATGTCTCAGTAAGTTGAATTCCCAATACGGCAACTTGAAGAAAATACTCTTCTTCTTCCATACACCTAAACTCGTCAAGTTTTGATCCTCATCCTCGCCATATAGATCGGTCTCCTCATCTTGCTCCGGCCTTGCCCTTTTCTTGCCCTTTGTCCTGACTTCTGGTTCCTTTCCATATTTGAATTGATGACCATCTACCCGCCTCAAAATATCTGAACCAGAGGAAGACCCAGGAGCATGTTCCCACTCGTCGGTGCCATCAAATGTCGCTGCCTCTGCCCGAAATATATGTGTGTCAGGCAACCATCTCCTATGACCCATATAGCAAAACTTTCTGCCATTGTACAACCACCTTGAACTAGTTTGGTCAGCACAACATGGACATGCATAACGTCCTTTAGTACTATATCCAGATAAATTTGCATATGCTGGAAAATCATTGATGGTCCAAGACAACACGGCACGAAGAGAAAATATTTCTTTAGCCACAGCATCATAGGTTGGAACACCCACCCACAACTTCTGAAGTTCATCTATTAACGGTTGTAGGTACACATCTATATCATTTCCAGGACCTTTCGGTCCAGGAACTATCATGGACAAAATAAATGAGGACTGCTTCATGCATTTCCAAGGCGGCAAATTGTATGGTATCAACACAACCGGCCATATGCTGTATGTACTACTCATTTGCCTGAAAGGGTTGAAGCCATCACTAGCTAGTCCAAGTCTCACATTTCGAGGATCTTCCGCAAAATCAGGATATCTTTCATCAAATCTTTTCCAAGATTGAGAATCAGCAGGATGTCTAAGAATCCCATCATTAGTGCGGCCTTCAGCATGCCATTTCATATCAGAAGAAGTTTTCGTGGACATAAACAACCTTTGTAACCTAGGGATCAGAGGAAAGTAACGCAATGTTTTGGCAGGCTTCTTTTTCCTACTTCGCTTAGTAGATCCGCTGGCTCCCTCGTCTTGATTTGGTCTTTCTTTCCATTTCGAAGAACCACACACTTCGCAATTATCCAGACTTTCCTTACCACTCGTGAAAAGCATACAGTCATTTGGACATGCTGCTATCTTCTCATATCCTAGATCGAGAGAACTTATGAATTTTTTGATTTTATAGGCTGAGTTTGGAATACAGATTTCAGGAAATGCTTCATTCAACAATTCAAGTAGCATAGTGAAGGACTTAGCAGACCACCCGTTTAAACATTTAATCTGAAATAGTCTGACAATGAATGAGAACTTAGAAAATTTGGTGCAGTCGCGGTACAACGGGATACTAGCATCTTCAAGTAACTTAGCGAAGGATTCTTGCTGCTTATTATTTTCATGGGTGGGGCCAGACATTTCCTCGTCCACCCCACCACCAATCTGGTTTGTTTCTATTGACTCATTGTGAACTTCGGTTGTTGGGTCATTGGTGTGAAAAGGAACATTATGATTCCCCATGGCATCTTGTAACAAAGCATGCATCTCATCGGGAACGCTTAAGTCTTCGTTCACTAAGGGCTCAGCCTCATTTTCTAATACAACCGGACGAACAGGAGCTGTCGTATGATCCTCTCCATGACAAAACCACCTTGTGTACCCTTGAAGAAAACCGTTGACAGCCAAGTGTGTATGTACTACGTCACATGTCCTCAGCATACAATTTGTACAGCGAAGGCATGGACAAAGGATTAGGTTGGGATCACGGGAATGTCGTTTGGCAAAGATAATAAAATCTTTAATACCATCACGGTACTCCTTGGATAATCGTGGTTTACTAATCCAACTTCTATCCATTATATCAATAGCACACAGTCTGAAATTAAAATTTTATATATTAAATAGTAATAACAGTAACAGGCATTTGTATATTAAATTTCACCTATTTGAAAATCAACCCTAGCTGCAAATAAATGAACGATATAATCTCTAACTGTAAAATAAAGAAATTGTGGCTCCAAAAAATGTACAAAAAAAAACTACTTCTTAATACAATCTACTCTATTCACCAAACCCTAAACGACCTTTTGTGGAAATGATCACAACCACCTTAGACGGTATTTTATCACACACCCTGTGTTCGAGCATAAAAAAAAATCGACTATAGTCTCCCCTGTATTTGGCTTTCCGTTCAAGGAGATGATGATGGTAAAGGGTATTTTGCTGATGAAGAGGAATCGGCCGAATAATGAGTGCGTCCTGTTGTAACTACGGTAACAAGAAGATCTGATGACTCATGAACTATTCTGTTCATGACTACTAATAATCACTTATCTCATAATAATAATAATAATAATAATAATAATAATACTACTAAACAAAAGAAACAGTAAAAGAAAAATTAAAATGTCTAGTATGTAAGCATATATTTTGCACGCTGAACCAATTGTTGTACATAGCCGGAGAATTTTGGCATAGAGCTATAGCATCCTCAGTTCACAGTGAATCCAGTTTGGTCAAAAAAACATGCCAAAATGACAATCAGATGCAGGGGATAAGCTTCAATTAATTAACAGTGAAAGAAACTGGGGATGCTATGCAGCATACTTAGTTACGAAGTGAACCCATTTTGTTAAAAAACCATGCCAAGGATTCCAGTCAGGTTACTTTAACAGTATCTAAAAATGAAAAATTTCCCATTATCTGAGCTTATATGTTGCTCTACTACTTCTTCATCCCAGCTAAATCTAAAACCCAATTGTAGCCGCATATCCGGCCGGAGGATTTTGGCATACGTACCTATACCATCCTCAGTTCACAGTGAACCGATTTTGGTAAAAAAAACATGCCAAGATGACAATCAGATGCATGAAAATAAGCTTCACTAACAACAAAAAAAGAAAATGGGGATGCTAGCAGCATACTTAGATTGGAAGTTAACCCATTTTCGTATAAAAAACCATGCCAAAGATTGACAATCAGGTTACTTTAACAGTATTTGAAAATGATAAATTTTCCATTATCAGAGCTTATATGTTGCTATACTACTTCTTCAACCCAACTAAATCTAAAACCCAATTGTTGTGCGTATCCGAAGGATTTTGGCATACGTACCTATAGCATCCTCAGTTCACTTAGTCTGGAAGTGAACCTATACAAACTGGGGATGCTATGCATGCAGCATACTCATTTTGGAAGTGAACCCATTTTGTGTAAAAAAACCATGCCAAAGATTGCAATCAGGTTACTTTAACGGTATCTGAAAATGAAAATCTCCCATTATCTGAGCTTATATGTTGCTCTACTACTTCTTTAGCCCAACTAAATCTAAAATCCAATTGTTGTGCGTATCCGGCCGCAGGATTTTGACATACGTACCTATAGCATCCTCAGTTCACAGTGAATCCATTTTGGGTAAAAAACAATCATGCCAAGAAGACAATCAGATGCATGAAATCAGCTTCATTAACAGTGAAAGAAAACGGGTATGCTATGCAGCATACTTAGTTTGGAAGTGAACCCATTTTGTGTTAAAAAACCATGCCAAAGATTGCAATCAGGTTACTTTAATAGTATCTGAAAATGAAAATTTCCCATTAACTGAGCTTATATGTTGCTCTACTAATTCACTGTGCCCAACTAAATCTAAAACCCAAGTGTGGTGCATATCCGGCCAGAGAATTTTGGCATACGTACCTATACAATATCCTCAGTTCACAGTGAACCCATTTTGGGTAAAAAAACAAACATGCCATGAAGACAATCAGATGCATGAAATCAGCTTCATTAACAGTAAAAGAAGATGAAAATTTCCATTATCTAAGCATATATTTTTCTATTAATTCTTCATCTCAACTAAACCGTTCATGCTAAGGAAATCGAACACGTAACAGGCATATATTTTTCATTATCTAAGCATATATTTTTCATGCCAAACTGAAAAAAGCTGCCTTTTTTGGAAAATAAGGGAAATCAAGAGATCATACCGAAGAGAGAGGGAGGGAGCGGGGCGACGAGGGCGGGGGCGTAGGAGAGAGAGAGAGAGGGGGCGACCGCCGATTCACCTCCAGATCGAGAGAGGGAAGAACGAAATCGAAAAGGACGAAGGGAATAAGGGACGATTTCGAATGGTCGAAGGCCGTCGAAGAGGACGAAGCGGCGGAGGCAAACGCGCGGGAAATAGAGCGGGGAAGGAGGGAAAGGAAGCGCCTTTTTTCCCTTTTTTTTGGGGGGGGGGGGGGTAATGGGTAAATGGCGAGCGAACGATTAGGGTTCGCGGGTTTTATTCCCAGTTATTCACCGGCGTTTTAATTGGAAACGCCGGTGAATGTGCCAGTATATTCACCGGCGTTTATAATAAAAAACGCCGGTGAATAATAAACTTCACCGGCGTGTTCAGCTAAAACGCCGGTGAATTCTAACATTCACCGGCGTTTTAAATAGACCGCCGGTGTATGACCATCCCATCTGGCGCCCAATTCCTACTGGCTCCCTACCCCGGCGCTACTAGTAAAACGCCGAGAAAAAACCGCCGGGAAAGCTACTTTCTTTTGTAGTGACAGGGTGATTAAGGATCTGAAAGAAGATTAACTGAGAAAGGAGGCTCATAAAGGAATATCTATTTCTCCAGGGTGTTTAGTTGTGGATGGTGATAATTCAATTGGAAGGGATACGACACACAAAGGTAAGATTTGTTGCCGTTATTGTAGAATAATTGAGCATTATAAGAGAGACTGTAGCAAGTCACTGAGTCAGAAGAGTGCTATTACAGGAGGTGATCAAGCCAACGTAGCCAGTACAACTGATTCAAGTAAATCAGGTGAATTTGGTAACTTCGAACTGTGTCTTCTTGTTTCAAGTTTTTCATATGTGGATTCGAGTTGGTATCTTGATTCGAGGAGTTTTTCTCATATTTGCTCCAAGAGGGAGATGTTTTCTAATTACAAGTCGTCAACAGGGTATAGTGTGAGAACGGTGATTGGGGAGATTCGTGAAGTGGTGAGTGAGAGAACAGTTGAATAAGAGATGTCAGATGGTAAATGGTTCACACTAGAAGAGGTCATGCATATTCCTTCGATAAAGCAAAATCTGATATCCTTGGGGACTCTTGATACTCGGAGCTGCAGGTACACAACTCGAGATAGAGTTTTGACAGTTTGGGATAGTGGCCGTAAGGTGATGAAGGTTAAGAGGGGGATTGGTCAGGGTCAGCACAAGCTCTACCAGCTTTGTGGGAGCAGAAAAACTCGGCCGAGTGTATGGAAGCTCATTATTCCTAAAGCATCATCTAATAAGCTGTCACTAGAATCACCAAAACGAGATTGCAATGTTCGAATACCATTGGAAGATGGAGAGAGCCTTAGGGTATGTAACTACCGTTTCCGTAATTTTCAAATTTTCCCCTTAGTATTTCTTTTTAATTGCAATTGAATAAAAACCCTATTTTCTTTCGTTCTAAATTATTTTTAATTAAGAATTTCTTGAAAAATTTCTCGTTCTTCTTATTGGAGTTTTTCTTGTTGAGCTTATTATCTTTTAATTGTTTTAATTGATTGTGGGTATTTTTTTATTCGAACCCTGTTGTTTTTTATCTACCTCCTAATTGAACCCTAAAACCCAATTTGATGAATTCTTGACCCAAAACTGCTATTATTGAACCCTAATTGTACCCTATAAATACAACTCTACTGTAAACCCTAATTTTTGCACACAAATCGAAACCCTAGCCGTGCTCTCTCTCCTCCCGTTCTCTCTCTTCCGCTGACTGTTTTCCTGTCAAATCAACCCCAGCCCACTCCGGCTTCTTCCCCGGCCTACCTCCGGCGACCCCCCTCGTCGCCATCCGCCGCCAGCGTAACCCTCCCAGACTACTCCCTGACCTTCCCTTCTCCTTCCTCGACATTAACAGAGCATCCAACTCCTTTCCTCCCTCCTCCCTGTTTCGATTGCCAGCACACCGCGCCACCAGTGCCGCCCCGTGGGCCTCCACCGGCGACGTCGACCTCGCCCCTGGCCGCCAGTCACCGCGCCGCCAGTCTCCCTTGCCCTTGCGGTCTCTTTACTGGTGTTGCTGCGGTCTCTTTTTGTGTGTTGGGTTCTTTGAGTGCACGTATATTGCATGTATTATTGGTGGATTGTGCTAGTTCGTGAGTTCGTTGCTTCAGAATTCTTATCCCGTTATTCTTGGTATTCGTTTTCACCGATTAACAGGCAAGTCATTGTCCTCTTGAATTGTTACTCGTATCAAATTTAAGTTTTATTGAAGTTCTTGCAAGTAGATCTTTTTGTTATCGTATGACCCTTTGTTATCTCTTTCGTTGGATCTATTGAGGTTTTACACGAGCTAACCCCAATATTTTTAACATCGTGCCACTTTGAATCTAAAGTTTGGATTTTTCATGAATGCATATATAATTGATAATAGGGCTATTCATACAAGTCACACCATAAATAAATTATTGTATAGACAATCGTTAGGTTGTATGTCGTTTGATCGTTTGATGATTGATAAATGCTAGAATTGTATATGTGTGTGTTCTAAATTTTATTTATCATATTTGGACACCTATCATGCTAGTCACACAATTTATTAACTATAGAATCGAAACCCATCATGTTTAATTAATTTATGCTCAAGAAAAATACTCTAAGAACTATACATGCTTGCTAACCTGAACTTGATCGCTATTTTCGAAGCAGTAAATGACCTTAAAATAAAATACTTTCTGAATATGAAATATAGCACCAAATGTGTAGTTGCCAATAACATCCAGCATTTTCGAATTCTGAGTTTTGTAGCAAAACTTATGCCCGTTTTACTGCAGCTGTGTTTTTACATTCCAGATTTTCAGATTCTTGTTTAAACAGTAAAAAGGTTGATCAAATGATAGAATTTTGCTATGAAAATTTTCAGATTGATGCTTAACATGTTTAGGAGCCTAGATTATATTTTTACTGAATTTAATATTGAGTTTTTCTGATTGAAAAATTAAAATAACAAGATGTCGAATTTCTGCCTGAATATAAAATCTGAAAAGAAACATGTGTTTGGCCTAGCTACTGTTGTCAGAATGTAAACTTTAAGTATGCGTTGGAACCATATGGAAGTCTACTTTCCAGATTTTCTGACGGATTCAACTTTCAATTTCTGAGTCAGTGGAAAACTGTATTTTTGTACAGGTCGCGCTTGCTGTCCAGAATTTTGGATACTACTTTTTAATGAATTAATAATTCCTATGTTGTACTATTACATGAATTAATGAATGTATGTTGCATTGCACGTTTCCAATGAGTTATTGTCACTAATTTTAATCGTCCTATCCATGTTATCAACCTATTGTTTCCCTATTGATACTATCGTTTACCGAATTGTCTATTAATTGCATATTGTATTATCACGTTGATAAAATAATTAATAAGCCGGGGCTGAGGGTTGACTTTTAAGTAGTGAACAAAGTAGAGATTGTACTTGGAGGAGGGGCCCGTGTTTTTCTAACTACCGTTCTGGCTACCGTTTTATCGTGTGATTGTGGTTATGGCAGTAACCCAATCTATCGTGTACCGTATCGTTGCTGATGACCGTTTCATACACCGAAAGGTGAATAGTGTTTACCGCTACTGTTCCCAAGTACATGATCTACCGAGTGCACCACTTGAGTTTAAACGAAATTGATTTTATGAATCGAACCTGTGGTATGGCACACATGGGACACAGTAGTACGTGCATTAGTTAAGAGTTAAAATAAATAATAGACATAAGAATTGACACATCACCGACATTGCATATTGTTCATCATTGTTCCTATTTGTATCCAATATTGTTTAAGTGATAATGATATTAACCGTTGGTTACCGTTACCGAATATTAGTTCACCGTTACACTGTTGCATGGATTACCATATTATTGATTATTATCATCGTGCCATATTATTGATTCCTATTGATTCATTTTTTCATTGTTATACCGTTATTCTATTGTTCCCTGCTTTCTCTACTTGCTGTCCATGACTTGCTCTAAGGGCAATTATTTTTTTCTTTTTAGATGAAATATTTACAGGTAACGAAGGAGAATTGCCTGCTGGAGTTG
Organism: Hemerocallis citrina; assembly: GCA_017893485.1. NCBI lineage: Eukaryota > Viridiplantae > Streptophyta > Magnoliopsida > Asparagales > Asphodelaceae > Hemerocallis > Hemerocallis citrina. Next base: position 288,721,779 of record CM030361.1, read on the forward strand.
GAGAACAAATATTTTTAAGATTTCTGCTTTTAATTTGCTTATCGCTTTAAATGACTTAATGTATTGAGACTTGTATTTATTTTTGGACTGGATTATTATTGTTTTGGGATTATGTCCCGAATTTTATTATTGTTTCCAGACGTTGGATTATTATTATTGTATTTGGATATTATATTGTCTCATTCCAAGTATTATTTGTTCAAGAGATTATTATTATTGCCTGCGCATTTGTTCTGTATTAATTATATTGTTGGGTTGATCGATTAAACAGCTTATGGGTGACGTTAGTCATTCGCTGGGCTTTTTTCATGTACTCGTATTTCGTATTTTTGGGAAGCGGAGGCGTGACAAGGTTTTTAGTGGTATCAGAGCTCGGGTGATAATATATCAATCAAACGAGACTAACGAAAGGAAGTTGGCTTTGATTGATATATTAATCAGATTTGGGATCATATCGATTTGACTCAACAATATGAGTAATATAGTGATCGCATGAATAATTAATATCCAACTTATGATCTGGACGCTAACCGTTTGATCTTCTATTGCAGACTATGGCCAGAAAAGGTGCTTCTTCTTCCCGTGCTGAGGAAGACCAGTCTGATGCGCCCACTGTTGAGCAGCTGATGCAAATGCAATGTGAGCACAATAAGCTGGTGATGCAGATGTAGCAGGAACATAATGAGTAGTTGAGAATGGCTTATGAAACTGCCAATAGAGTACCCGTTGTGTCTGACCCCGTCGTGCTGCCACCGAGGCCTGGTAATGTAACAGATTTTATGAGGTTTCACCCGGATAAGTTTTCAGGTACTGAGGGTCCACTTGTAGCCGAGCAGTGGCTTATTAGGACTGAGAAGTTGTTGATCGCAGCACGTATTGCAGATGTGGATCGTGTGGATGTTGTGAGCATCCAGCTTGTTGACCTTGCCCATATTTAGTGGCAGACTAAGGTTAAACGTTTGGGCCGACCCATTCCTTGGGCCGCTTTTTCTGAGAGCTTTCTCACGAAGTTCTTTCCGAATGTCACCAAGAATGAGATGGAACGACAGTTTGTTTCTTTGACTCAGGTTCGTCGGATAGTGTCTATTTATGTTTCTTTTTCGTTATTATTTCATAAAGTATCGACGTTAAACTAAACACTATCTTGAATCAGGGGAATCGTACCGTGGATGAGTACACTGCAGAGTTCACCCGACTGAGCTGTTTTGCTACTTCCATGGTGGCAAATAACGAAGATAGAGGTCGTCGTTTCTTATCGGGCTTGGACATTGAGATACAGGACCGTATTGCTACTTTACGACTTCGCTCTTATGCTGATATCCTGGATGCTGCAAGGATTTAGGAACAGACCAGTTCAAGGAAGCGTGCTTTTCAGCGTTCTGCTGCCACTAGATCTTCTGTTGGGCCTATTAGGAGGCCAGCTCTGCCCCTTCCTGTTAGGGCATTACCTTACCCACCTGTCGCTCCATGGTCGGTTTTGATTTGTGATTACTGTCATAAGGTGGGTCATATGCTCAAAGACTGCAAGGTAGCCAACCGCCAGTGCCTTGCATGTGGAGGAGTGGACCACATGGTTCGTGATTGCCCTAAAGCCAGACCTATTGCACCAGTTGGAGGTTCCGCTCTGCAGAGAGCGCTTGTTCGTGGTCAGGGTGGACCACTTCCCCCGCAAAGGCAGGTATTTGAGCAGAGGAGAGCCGCTCCTTGAGGTAATCTTCCTGCAGGTCGTGGTCAAGCTTACAACTTGACTACGCAGGATGCTGAGACTGCTTTGGGCATTGTTGCAGGTATGTCTTTGTTGTTTTTATTTTATATTTCATTTTGTCTTTCCTTGTTATTTTTACTCTTTTATCATGTTGCTATCCATGTTTGCCTTCCATTCATGTCTATTTCTTATGTTTGCTTCTGCCTTTTGTTCTCACTTTGACTTTCGCTAGGCATCATCCTTGTTCATTCCTTTCCTGCTCATGCTCTCTTTGATTCTGGTGCAACTCATTCATTTGTTTCTTCCCGGTTTGTCGATATGCATCTTTTGGCTAGCAGCGCTATGCCAGTGGCTTGGAACATTTCTACAGGTGGAGGTGTTGTCGTGTGTTCTCAGATTTGTGAGCAGAGTCCCTTGGTTATTGGTGGTGTGGATTTTGTTGCCGATTTGATTGTCATTGGCAATTCTGAATTTGATGTTATTCTGGGGATGGATTGGCTTAGTACCACTCATGCTGTGATTGACTGCCGCAAGAAGAAGGTGGTGTTTCGAATGCCAGAACTGTAGGAATTTGAATTTTTTGCCGGTGAGACACCGCTTGCTTGTGTTGAAAAGTTGGCCAATCGGGAAGTTGGTGTTATGGAAGAAGTGTGTGCTGATGATATTGTCGTACCTTTGGTTGTGCGGGATTTTCTGGATGTTTTTCCTAAGGAATTACCGGGATTACCACCAGATCGTGAGGTGGTGTTCAGTATTGATGTTCAGCCAGGTACAGCTCTAATCTCTAAAAGTCCGTACAGAATGGCTCCTGTTGAGCTAGCTGCTTTGAAAGAGTAGATTCAGGAGTTGTTGGATAAAGGGTTTATCAGGCCAAGTGTTTCGCCTTGGGGAGCTCCAGTTCTGTTCGTCAACAAGAAGGATGGTAGTCGGAGGTTGTGCATGGACTACCGCGAGCTCAATAATTTCACAGTGAAGAACAGGCATCCATTGTCAAGGATTGATGACCTATTTGATCAACTGGGAGGCGCGTCTGTATTTTTGAAGCTAGATCTTCGTTCTGGTTATCATCAGGTTAAGGTGAAAGCCGAGGATGTACAGAAGACTGCTTTTCGAACAGGATATGGGCACTATGAATTTTTGGTGATGCCTTTTGGAGTTACTAATGCTCCAGCTGTATTTATGAGCTTGATGAATCGGGTTTTCTCTTCCTTCTTGGACAAGTTTGTGGTGGTGTTTATTGATGATATTCTTGTCTATTCTCGGAATCGAGATGAGCATGCCGAGCACTTGAAGGTTATTTTGCAGACTTTGAGGGATCATCAGTTGTATAGGAAGCTTAGAAAGTGTGAGTTTTGGTTGGATCGTGTGGCGTTCTTGGGCCATATTATTTCTGGTGATGGTATTTCTGTCGATCCGTCCAAGATTTCTGCAATTAAGGATTGGCCGATGCCGAAGTCTGTATTGGAAGTTCGGAGTTTTCTTGGTCTAGCGGGTTACTACAGAAAGTTTGTTCGGGATTTCTCGAAGATTGTAGGGCCATTGACCAAGTTAACTGGGAAGGATAAGAAGTTTGTATGGATAAGTTCTGTGAAGAAGCCTTCGTTGAATTGAAGGATCGGTTGACATCAACACCTGTGTTGACTATACCGGATGGATCAGGAGGTTTCGTAATTCACTGTGATGCTTCAGGTAGAGGTTTGGGTGCTGTTCTGATGCAGCGAGGTAAGGTTGTTGCTTATGCATCTAGACAATTGAGGCCGCATGAGAAGAATTATCCTACCCATGATTTGGAGCTTGCTGCTGTGATTTTTGCCTTGAAGCTTTGAAGACATTATTTACTTGGAGACCGAGTGAAGATCTTTACTGACCACAAAAGTCTCAAGTACGTGTTCACTCAGAAGGAACTGAATATGAGGCAAAGGCGATGGTTGGAATTGATGACGGATTATGATATCAGTTTGTAGTATCACCCTGGCAAGATTAATTCAGTGCCTGATGCTTTGAGTAGAAGACCTGTTGCTATGGTTCTTACTGAGTAGAAGGAACTTGTGGAAGCTATGAGGATGTTGGATTTGAATGTAGTATTGCCTGGTTCTGGGCAGATCTGTATGGTGCTTCAGTTACAGTCGTCTTTTGTAGATCAGATTAAGGAGGCACAGTCTGGTGATGTGCAATTGCAGAAGTTTCGAGCTGAGGTTGAAGCTAGTTCTAGAACTGATATGGTGATTCATGAGGATGGATCTCTTCGCTTTGGGACTCGTCTTTGTGTTCCGAAGGGAGAAGTCAGACAGAAGTTACTTGAAGAAGCTCATTGCTCGTCATACTCTATTCATCCCGGTGGTACGAAGATGTATCGGGATTTCAAGTTGCATTTCTGGTGGCATGGTATGAAGAGGGCTGTTGCAAGATTTGTTGCTCGGTGTCTGATTTGTTAGTAAGTGAAGGCAGAGCATCAGAGGACTGCTGGACTTCTTCAACCGCTTCCTATTCCAGAGTGGAAGTGGGAGAATATCACTATGAATTTCGTGACTGCTTTGCCTAGAAGTCCTAAGGGTCACAATGCCATTTGGGTAATTGTGAATCACTTGACGAAGAGTGCTCATTTCATTTCTTTCAGAGTTGGGCAGTGTACAGAGAGCCTGGCAGAAAGGTATATGCAGGAGATTGTGAGATTGCAGGGTGTTCCTGTCAATATTATATCAGACAGAGATACTAGATTCAGATCTCAGTTTTGGGAGAGTCTTCAGACCAGTCTTGGTAGTAATCTGAAGTTCAGTACTACATTCCATCCGCAGATAGATGGTCAATCAGAGAGGACTATTCAGACCTTGGAGGATATGTTGAGGTTTTGTGTGCTTCGGTATGGAGGTTCTTGGGAAAATCATCTACACTTGGTGGAGTTTTCATACAATCATAGCTATCAAGCTAGTCTTCAGGCAGCTCCGTATAAAGTCTTGTGTGGTCGGAAGTGTAGATCACCAGTGTGCTGGGATGACATTGGTGAGAGGAAGCTTTTGGGGCCAGAGTTGGTCACGAAGACTGTTGATGTAATGTCCCAGATCAAGAAGCATTTGCAAGCCGCACAGGACAGGCAGAGGAAATGGGCAGACATGCACAGGAGACCGTTAGAGTTCGAAGTGGGTGATCATGTATTTCTCAAGGTGTCTCCATGGAAGGGTATGATTCGTTTTGGTGGTGGGGGCAAGTTGAGCCCTAGGTTCATTGGTCCATTTGATGTGGTGGAGTGAGTAGGCAATGTGGCCTATAGACTCGCATTGCCACCAGCTCTTGCTGGAGTGCATGACGTCTTCCATGTTTCTCAGCTCAGGAAGTATGTTTGGGATGAGAGTCATGTTATTGATTATTCGGAGTTGTCGGTTCGACCAGATTTGACTTGCGAGATTCATCCAGTGTCAATTGTGGATCAGAGGGAGAAGCTTTTGAAGAATAAGGTTATTAAGTTGGTTCATGTTGCTTGGAATCCTCACTTGCCTGGTGAGTCGACTTGGAAGCTTGAGAGCGTGATCCAGAAGAGATTCCCCCATCTTTTTGAGTAGTTCTTCTTTTCTTTCCTCGGGGTTACCCTACTACCACTTGCTTAAATTTCGAGGACGAAATTTTATTGTAAGGTGGGTAGGATTGTAACTACCATTTCTGTAATTTTCAAATTTTCCCCTTTGTATTTCTTTTTAATTGAAATTGAATAAAAACCCTATTTTCTTTCGTTCTCAATTATTTTTAATTAAGAATTTCTTGAAAAATTTCTCGTTCTTCTGTTGGAGTTTTTCTTGTTGAGCTTATTATCTTTTAATTGTTTTAATTGAATGTGGGTATTTTTTTATGCGAACCCTGTTGTTTTTTATCTACCTCCTAATTGAATCCTAAAACCCAATTTGATAAATTCTTGATCCAAAACCGCTATTATTGAACCCTAATTGTACCCTATAAATACAACTCTACTGTAAATCTTAATTTTTGCACACAAATCAAAACCCTAGCCGCGCACTCTCTTTCTCCTCCGTTGTCCCTCTTCCGCTGACTGTTTTCCTGCCAAATCAACCCCAGCCCACTCCGGCTTCTTCGCTGGCCTACCTCCGGCGACCCCCCTCATCGCCATCCACCGCCAGCACAACCCTCCTAGACTACTCCCCGACCTTCCCTTCTCCTTCCTCGACATTAACAGAGCACCGAACTCCTTTCCTCCCTCCTCCCTGTTTCGATTGCCAGCACACCGCGCCACCAGTGCCGCCCCGTGCGCCTCTACCGGCGACGTCGACCTCGCCCCTGGCCGCTAGTCGCTGCGCCGCCAGTCTCCCTTGCCCTTGCTGTCTCTTTGCTGGTGTTGCTGCAGTCTCTTTTTGTGTGTTGGGTTCTTTGAGTGCATGTATATTGCACGTATTATTGGTGGATTGTGCTAGTTCGTGAGTTCGTTACTTCGGAATTCTTATCCCGTTATTCTTGGTAATCGTTTTCACCGATTAACTAGTAAGTCATTGTCCTCTTGAATTGTTACTTGTATCAAATTCAAGTTTTATTGAAATTCTTGCAAGTAGATCTTTTTGTTATCGTATTACCCTTTGTTATCTCTTCCGTTGGGTCTATTGAGGGTTTACACGAGCTAACCCCAATATTCTTGACATCGTGCCACTTTGACTCTAAAGTTTGGATATTTCATGAATGCATATAGAATTGATAATAGGGCTATTCATACAAGTTACACCACAAATAAATTATTGTAGAGACAATCGTTAGGTTGTATGTCATTTTATCGTTTGATGATTGATAAATGCTAGACTTGTATATGTGTGTGTGTTCTAAATTTTATTTATCATGTTTGGAAACCTATCATGCTAGTTACACAATTTATTGACTGTAGAATCGAAACCCATCATGTTTAATTAATTTATGCTCCAGAAAAATGCCCTAAGAACTATACATGCTTGCTGACCTAAACTTGATCGCTGTTTTCGAAGCAGTAAATGACCTTAAAATAAAATACTTTCTGAATATAAAATGTAGCCCCAAATGTCTAGTTACCAATAACATCTGGAATTTTCGAATTCCGAGTTTTGTAGCAAAACCTATGCCCGTTTTACTGTAGCTGTGTTTTTACATTCCAGATTTTTAGATTCTCGTAACTTTCATGTTTAAACAGTAAAAAGGTTGATCAAACGATAGAATTTTGCTATGAAAATTTTCAGATTGATGCTTAACATGTTTAGGAGCCTAGATTATATTTTTACTGAATTTAATATTGAGTTTTGCTGATTCAATAATTAAAATAATAAGATGTCGAATTTCTGCCTGAACATAAAACCTGAAAAGAAACATGTGTTTGACCTAGCTACTATTGTCAGAATGTGAACTTTAAGTATGCGTTGGAACCATATGGAAGTCTAGTTTCCATATTTTCTGACGGATTCAACTTTCGATTTCTGAGTCAGCAGGAAACTATATTTTTGTACAGGTCGCGCTTGCTGTCCAGAATTTTGGACACTACTTTTTAATGAATTAATAATTTCTATGTTGTACTATTGCATGAATTAATGAATGAATATTGCATTGCTTGTTTCCAACGAGTTATTGTCACTAATTTTAACCGTCCTATCCATGTTATCAACCTATTATTTCCCTATTGATACTATCGTTTACCGAATTGTCTATTAATTGCATATTGTATTGTCGCATTGATAAAATAATTAATAAGCTGGTGTTGAGGGTTGACTTTTCAGTAGTGAAAAAATTAGAGATTGTACTTGGAGGAGGGGCCCGTGTTTCCCTAACTACCGTTCCGGCTACCATTTTATCGTGTGATTGTGGTTATGGCAGTAACCCAATCTATCGTGTACCGTATCGTTGCTAATGACCGTTTCATATATCGAAAGGTGAATAGTATTTACCATTACCATTGCCAAGTACATGATCTACCGAATGCACTAGTTGAGTCTAAACAAAATTGATTGTATGCATCGAACCTGTGGTACGGCACACATGCGGCACAGTAGTACGTGCATTAGTTAGGAGTTAAAATGAATAGTAAACATAAGGATTGACACATCACCGATAGTGCATATTGTTCATCATTGTTCCTATTTGTATTCAATATTGTTTAAGTGATAATAATATTAACCGTTGGTTACCGTTACCGAATATTAGTTCACCGTTACACCATTGCATTAATTACCATATTATTGATTATTATCATCGTGCCATGTTATTGATTCCTATTGATCGATTGTTTCATTGTTATACCGTTATTTCATGTTCCCTGCTTTCTCTACTTGCTGTCCATGACTTGCTTTAAGGACAATTATTTTTCTCTTTTTAGATGAAATATTTACAGGTAATGAAAAAGAATTGCCTGCTGGAGTTGGAGAACAAATATTTTGAATATTTCTGCTTTTAATTTGCTTATCGCTTTAAATGACTTAATGTATTGAGACTTGTATTTATTTTTGGACTGGATTATTATTGTTTTGGGCTTATATCCCGGATTTTATTATTGTTTCAAGACGTTGGATTATTATTATTGTATTTGGATATTATATTGTCTCATTCCTAGTATTATTTGTTCATGAGATTATTATTATTGCCTGCGCATTTGTTCAGTATTGATTATATTGTTGGGTTGATCGATTAAACAGCTTATGGGTGACGTTAGTCATTTGCTGGGCTTTTGTCATGTACTCGTATTCCGTATTTTTGGGAAGCCGGGCGTGACAGGGTAGGTGAAGTTCATGTGGAGGATGGAGGCTGGCACCTCCATGATAACATGTACAGGGGTGTTCCCTTGAAGGGGGCATACGACTAGAAGAAAACAGGTGAAAGTAGATTTCAACTAGTAGAAGAAGTCATGGAAACGAGTTGTTTACAAAGCGGAGATGAAAGATCTAGAAGAGTTTTGATCACACAGGTGTGTATTCATGAGTATACAATCCAAGGTAGAGATTGCTGGGTTTAATGTCTTGCATACTTATTGGTTGTGAAGAGAAGATGGTGATACGAGTAGAGTGTTCGAAGCGAGGGATCGAAGAAGAAGAAAAACATTTAGCAGCAGCTGATGGGTTTTTGGGCCGAGTCTGGCTGATTCGTTTGAAGCCCACTTCGTCTTCTTGTTAGATCGTTCGTCTCTAATTGTATGTTTATCTCTTCAGTATATATCAGATGGTTATTGTATCAAGGTATCTAAACTAGGATTTCTCTAGATATATATATATATATTCATTGTAACGAATCCAAGAACAATATGATTCTATGGAGTGCCGAATAGAAGAAAAGAGTACTTCAACTGAGAGGTGAAAGATTTTTCCATTGTAAACAACAAGTAAGTTCCAGTTAGGCTTGAGAGTGGATCATGGTGAAAATCGTAATATTCTTGTATCTTTTCTAGTTGAAATAATATCTCGGTTCTTCCTTCCTCGGATTAAGGCGAAAGTCCAAACCGTAACAATTTGTGTGTGTTTGTGTGATTGGTATGATCTAGTATTTGCTTCGAAGTTTTGTGTTTATCGTGTAAAAAACTCAACAATATCATATAGAGTGAAGAATTCTCTAATAGAGGACAAATATGACATTTTACAATTGATAATTTATTCATAAGCTTCAAAAATAAGCAATATAGAATACTTTTACTTAATTCTAAGCTGTTTCTCAATAGCCGTGTAGAAATTTAGAATGACTCATATTTTAAATATGGAGTAATTAAAACTTTTATCTGCTCCACGTTTGGTCGGCTGTCGAAGCCTTTTCATTTGCCTGTCGCTCCTCTTTATAGTGGACACTGTTAGGTCAAGGTAGAATTTGGGAAATAAATTGAATTGATATTAATTTGAGAATCAGTGTCAGGTTAGAGCAGAATTGAAAATGGGTAAAGTTGATTTGATGATTAAAGAAAAATGATAATTTATCTCTACTACTATAATGGGAGAAGGCCTTAGTGTAATTTGTCCTTAACCCAACCCGTGCAATGCATGTGCTGGTAGTTTTTTTTTGCCCTTTTCATTCCCCCAATTTTCTCCACGTGCACAGCACGTGTATAATACTAGTTTATTAAGCGATAGCGAGCTTGGAATTACAGATCTCTTACTAACTAGTAAACACTAGTATTTTTCACGTGCGATGTATGTTTTAATAAAGAGTTAGAATTAAATGTGTGATACACGTAAGTCAACAGTAATTAATACGTGCAATGAATACCTTAATTTTAAAAAAATGAAAAAACTTTGATATGTACGTGTAAAGCATGTATTGAAAAATAGATTTGAAGTTGCACGTGCGATATACATGTTTGTTTGGTGACAAAATTGAAATTTCTTTTGAGACAAAAATATTTAAAATTGTTTATTTGTGACAAACTCTTCCATTAAATAGTAAGTAAGTAGATATATTATATTATAGATAGATAGATGGATATTAATTTACATATATGATGCATATTTAACATATAAAAAATTAAGTAAAAAACCTGACATAGTGAGGACTCGAATCTGAGACTTCCTTCATATTAGTTATGCACGTGCGATGCACATGTTTGTAGATTGACGAATGACACTAAGGTCTTCTCCCATTATAATATTATTAAAGAGAGATTAGAGATTAGAGAAGAGATGCTTACAACTAGGGGCGGACCTGAGTTTCCGGAGGCCCGAGGCGAAAAGGCCAAATAATTATTTTGGAAGCCCCTAATAACAATGTAAATTTTTTACGCGTAAAATATGTGTCTATATATACAAGGGAAATACAAATTTGGGGCTCTTAAAATTGCAAAAAATCTGGAGGTCTGAGACTGTTGCCTCACCGGCCTCAAGGTGAGGGCCGGCCTTGCTTACAACTAGATTACAAATTAAAAAGTTAAATTTTGTTAGTCAGTTGATAATTTTACCGATAAGAATTTTTTTTAATAGTAAGGGTAGAAGGTTATTTACCGCCATAGCCAGAATTAATTTTGATGGGAGGAGTGAATATGCAAAATATCGATTTGTGGTTATCAAATGTGTAATTCAACAATGTATTAGGGAGTAATATGTAAATATGCCCCGTTTAAATTTTGACCCTAGGAATCGGAATTGTGTGGGACTTTCTTGGAAACTAAATTGCGGTTCAGAGTGAGGTTTAGAGGACTTTCTTCTACGCATGCATTGATCCGCAGCCATTTATGAACTACGGTCAATGCAACATGTGAAAGGAATCGTACAAAATCTTATTATGTAGGGACATCTATCTAAATGATAGGAATATATTGGTTTGTAATAATCTGTGAGAACATAAAGTCTTAAACCCTCATTAAAACTTTCTGAATTTTGGCTACTGAAGAGAATTTTTGATATGGCATCAGAGTGATCCAGATTGAAAGCTCATAGAATGCCCTTGAAAAGTATATTAATTAAAAAATAATTTCTAATATTATAATGGGAGAAGGCCTTAGTGTCATTTGTCTTTTTGTCATTTTATCATTCTACCAATATGTGCAACGCACGTACATAATTAATATAAAAAAGATTTCTGGTTTAAATCCTTCCGACGTCAGAAATTTTTTTTTGTTGAAATTATTAACGTACATCGCATGTAATAACATCAGAGTGTTGGGTGAATATCAGACAAGTCTTCAGTCGACGTCCTGCTTCTAATCCCCTCACGATCTTCTGCTTTCTTCCTGGAGGTGCTTTTAGTCAAAGATTATAGTTTTGGTAAAAGGGGTTTCCCGTCTATCAAAAATCAATAACTTTCCCAGTTATAACTTACAACCAAAATTTGACTTTTTTTTTCTTTTCTTAAATGAAAAATATTGTTAACATATCAATTTGTTTGGTACGAATCGAAACACCTATCTTTAAGGATGTCATATTTTTAAAACATAATTAAATTTCTGAATTAACTATTGAATTATTCGGACCTTCCACAATGGTTTCTTATATTTTTTGGCAAAATGGCAAAATGATAATTGACAAAAGAAAAAATCGCTGCACTGGTTCGTTTCTCATATTTTGAGAAAGAATTAATTTTTTTTACCGTCCGAAAGTTATTTTTGCAAATTTTAGTAAAATTAAATTAGTGTTCGTTATTAAATAGTAGTTAATTAATTGTTGATTAAAATAATACTAAATATTTAATTAATTACTTTCTAAAATCAATTAGTGTCTTAAAAACAATTAATTAATGGACGAAACAATTAATTAATTAATTAATTAGTGGACGAAACAATTAATGGACGAAACATAATTAAAAACAATTAGTGTCTTAAAATCAATTAGTGTCTTAAAATCCGTCCGATAATTTTTCTTACAAAAAAATTATAAAAAAATCTGGACGAAACAACTTGTTTCGTCTATTGCGGTTAAAAAAAAAAGGGACAGAACAACATGTTCTGCCCCTATATTTTGAGATTGAGCAAATCATTTTTCAAATATGAGAAACAACTGTAAATCATTTATCAAAATATGACTGATATGGCCAAAAATAGGATTAAATCGGGACCGTTCACATCGGACACGAATATTAAAGTTCAGAGGTAAAACGGTAATTTCACCTACTAACGGGTCTGAAATGGGAACCGAGCCTTTCTTCAAGACCCAATAACCCACGAACGGATCCACCTCAACTGGGTACGGGTCCCAACCCGAAATAAACCTAGTCCAGCAGAATAGAATTAGGGTTTCTGATTAATCCTAATCAACAGCCCTGATTCATATCTATCCTTTCACTGAGGATTAGGGATTACATTCCTTATCTGACCACAGGGATTACATTTCTAATCTGACCCCAACGGCGACTATAAATACCCTCATCCATCTCCATTAAGAGGTAATCAATCTTTTGCCTATTTACGCTCTTTCATAATCATTCCTGATTACTGACTTGACCGTCGGAGGGTGTGTTGCCGGGATCCATCCCGGTGTCTCGCACTTTTTGCAGGTTCGCAGCAGCGGTAAGAGACCAAGTCAACAAGTCGGTGAAGGTCAACAAATAAACAGGTTTGCCTTGTTCGTTTTCTCAAGAATCCATAAATTCTATCGGTTTACCCCCACACCAGATTTAGCGGTAACAATGACAATTTAGCAAACCACTGTGGGTATGTTTTTGCCAAAATATGGCAAAATGACAAATTTAGAAAATCACTGTGGATGCTCTTAGAGCATCTGCAGTCATTGGAAGTTAAAATTTGAATATTTGGCAAATAAAAATAGAAAATTTAGAGAATAGTTGTAGTCATTTAAAACAAAAAAATGGGTTTTGATTTTTAAAAAGAGACGGACGGGAGATGAATTTTCGTCCTGTTTAAATTTTATTTTTTAAACAATAAAAAGGTATCGGACGGCAAAATGGTTTCTTATATTTTTTGGTAAAATGACAAAATGATAATTTACAAAAGAGAAAATCGCTACACTGGTTCGTTTCTCATAGTTTGAGAAAGAATTAATTTTTTTTACCGTCCGAGAGGTATTTTTGTAAATTTTAGTAAAATTAAATTAGTGTTAGTTATTAAATAGTGATTAGTTAATTAATTATTGATTAAAATAATACTAAATTTTTAATTAATTACTTCCTAAAATCAGTTAGTGTCTTAATTAATGGGTTAAACATGCTGAAAGTTACATCTCCCATTGAGATCGGACGGATACATTTCTTTAGTTTTTTTTTATATAACATGTTCCGTCCGATACTTTTTCTTATAAAAAAAATTATAAAAAAATCGGGACGAAACAACTTGTTTCGTCTGTTGCGGTTAGAAAAAAGGGACAGAACAACATGTTATGTCCCCTATATTTTGAGAATGAGCAAATCATTTCTCAAATATGAGAAGCAACTGTAGTTCATTTATCAAAATATGGCAATATAGCAAACCACTGTGGGTATGTTTTTGCCAAAATATGGTAAAATGGCAAATTTAGAAAACCACTGTGGATGCTCTTAGAGCATCTGTAGTCAGTGGAAGTTAAAATTTGAATATTTGGCAAATAAAAATAAAAAATTTAGAGAATAGTTGTAGTCATTTAAACCAAAAAAAACGGGAGATGGATTTTCGTCCTGTTTAAATTTTATTTTTTAAAACACTAAAAAAAGTATCGGACGGGAAAACATTTCCCATTTGATATCTTTTTTTTATGGACCCATAATAAGTTATATAGGCCTAAATCTATATTTTTTTCCGTTACAACTGAGAAGAAATCCATCGGACGGAAGATCAATTCCCGTACGAGAATTTTTTTTATTAAAAAAAATTTTCGGACGGAAAATCATATCCCGTCCGAACGATTAAATATAAAAAATTTGGACGAAAGATCATTTAACGTCCGAGAGAATTTTTGGGGAGAAAATTTAGAACAGATAGAATATGATATCTCGATTACCAATTTTTTCAAATTGCTATATTTTCTCCCAAATATAGCCAGTTACTGTTCCCCCAAATCCAAAAATTGAAAATTTGGCCAATAACTACAGAAGGAATTTTGTTAAATTTTGTAAAATTTAGAAAAATGGCCAACCAAGTGCTCTTAGGTAGTGTTTGGCCCAGCTTAAAATTAGCTTAGCTTCTCCTTTAGAAGGAGAAGCTGGGCCAAACGTATATTTTGAAAAGCTCTAAAAAAAGAAAAGTAGCTTTTTTTTATGAAGAAAAGGAGCTCTAAAAGAAGCTCCCAAGATCTACTTCTAGCTTCTAGCTTCTAGCTTCTAGATCAAAACCAACAAAGAAAAAAACAAATCAAAACCCATTTTGATCAAGAGGTTGTCCGATCGATCCGCTGAGCTCCCAATTTTGCAGGGGTTGCTTTTGCTCCTCGCCCTCTTCCTTACGATAAGGGTTATGCCCTAGTTGTTGGTGCTGGGGCTGCAATGGCGGCCCATGGGTCACTGTCGTCATTGGCCATTGCCTTTTTCTGTGGTTTTGAAGCAGATCTTGGTGATGGTGCAGCAATGGAACCCCAGAGATCATCATCACTATTAGACGAGGCAGGTTTGGCATTCAGAGATTTTACTGCAGTTTTCGGAGCTGGAGCAGCTATAGCAACCCATATAATCGTCGTCGTCTTTTTTCCTTTGGTGCCTTTACTGTTGATTTCGGTCTCATAACTGAAATGTTCCATAAAGATGTGGACAAGAATTAGGGATTAGGGATTTGGTGAAGATGGTGGAGATTAGGGATTAGGGATTAGGGATTTGGTGAAGATGATGTATAAAAGTAGCTTTTAATTGATATATGCCAAACAACTTCTAGCTTAAAAGTAGCTTTAAAGTTTAAAAAAAAGCTGACTACCCAAACAGTTTCAGCTTTTAATTTCAAAACTGTACTTTCTAGCATCTCCTTCTGAAGTATCTTTAAAGCTAAAAAAAACTAGGCCAAACGCACCCTTAAAAAAAGCTAGAAACCCCTCCAAACCTTTTACCAGCTACACTCGAACTCATCTTAAAATGTGAGGGGACAGGTTTCTTGGCTTTTACATCTGTCTCAAGCATAAACACATTCAAATATTCTCCAGTGATTTAGGGATCATGTGCCACATCATACCACACATCAAGGGATTAAAATGAGAGAGTGAGATTTTTGAAGTGGATGTGTGCATGGTGGAGAGGATATCTAAATCCAGCATGAACCGTTCAAACCCTTACATTGTACGTACGCTCCTTGCTTTTGTGGACATCTATTTATGTTTTTTTTTTTCTATAGACCGGTAAAAAGTAGGATGATCCCATCTCACATAAAACATTTATTTATGTTCTTTGGTAGGAAGAAAAAAGAAAGAGATAGTTTTTCGGATTTTGCTGAAATCTCAAGATAGTTAATATAGCCTAATATTTTTAATTTAAAGAATCTAAATCCTGCATATAAAGTCCTTGATCAATTATCTCTAAGATTTTCTCGTCAATCTTATAGGAAATGAGTGAAAGAAATATGCCAACTATCTTTTCTTTCCAAAAATAAATATGAACAGAATGTGGTTCTTTGGAATATGTACATTTTTTGAAGATATCTTTGGAATTAATATATATTGCTGATAGAAGTTCGATTCCCCATGCATTGTAAGCTTATATATATTATCTCATGGGTTAACCTGCCGCCCATTTCTTAAGATATGAAAAGGAAAAGCCATAAACATTCCTCGTCCATCCCCATTGATTGATTAGGTAGCTGTAGGTTCCTCAAAAAGCATCACGTGTGCCTTTCATCAACACAAAATCTTAGTATGACACGCTGAAAAGAAAAATCCATTTGAAAAGAACTCTTTTAGAGCATCACAGTTGTTAAAGCTAAAAAATAGCAAAATAGATAAATAGAAGTAGCAATCTGGAATTTTCGTTGTAGTCGTGAAATGATAAAAAATAGCAAAGTTGGTGAAAAATTGATCTGTTTCGTCCGGAATTTTTTTTTTGTTTTTTTTTTGTTTTTTTTTTTGTTTGTCTAAATAGTATATATGTATATATATATTTTTTTTGCGTAGATGTTTCGTTGGAGGGAAAAAAAACAATTTCAACTTGCTGTGATTTGATTTGGTTTTTTTTTTCTATAGTTTAGTGACCCATATATAGAAAAATCATATGAGTCAATCAATAATCCATAGAAAATTCAATTGTCCCAATTGATAAACCATGAAAAATCATATGCAATAACCCACAGAATCCCCTAAAAAAAGATTTTGCAATCCTTTTTTTTCGGGCTTTTTTTAATTACAAAAAACTATGATTTCATCGGACGAAACATGATGTTTCCTCTTGTCCAAAAAATATATTATTAAATATTTGGGACGAAATGTTTCGTCCGATTAATTAAAATATTAAAAATTATGCCGGACGAAAGATGATGTTCCGCTATAATATGCATATTGCTATATCTCCTATCAAATATAGCTTTCTATTGTAGCAAAAAAAATTGCAAATGGCAGAATAACAGGCGACTACAGTGCTCTCATTACTATAAAATAGATTTTATCCATATATAGCTGACGAGTGTGGATGCTCTTAGCCCTCAATCTTTACGAAACGAAAGAGATCATCGAGGTGATTTTTTATATACAATAGTCGTTTATATACGATGGGTTTCATTATCAGCGATCAATATTATTTATATTGATTTTATTAGCATTACGTCATAATATATGTTCGCATGAAAAATCAATATATATGGCTGGATGGGTCTTGATCATGTTTTAAGCGGTCTGAAATTGAACAGTTTTTCAATAATATAACAGTTAGCATCATCAATGCATGGTTAAGAATTTAAAAGTCTAATTTACTTTTTTTACACATGAGTCTTGCGAAATAAGACACATGATAAATGATCAATCATCCCTAATGACTCTCATCGTACGTGTACACTACTCTACGAGTCTATTTGGTTCAAAGGAGAGGAGGGGAGGGAGGGATTTTAATGGAGGGGAGGGGAGGGGAGGGAAAGGGAGGGGAGAGATTTTAATGAAGACTCTATTTGGTTCAAAGGAGGGGAGGGGAGGGAAAATAATTATCTTCTTATTTGGTTCACAAGGAGAGGGAAGGGATTTTATAATAAAATTACTTTTATACCCTTCTACATTTGCTAAACTACAAGTAGGAACTCTTCCCATGTAGTTTTTGTATATATGTTTACATTTCAATTTGAACTAATAAAATTACTCTTTTTCTACTCAAGGTTCGATTCAATTATTTGATGTATTAACTAAAACACTAGTACAACATGGGTTAGTCTCATAGGATCTCAAGAGTCCTGTAATACTATCGTTTGATATACATTTGTAGAATTCAACAGGGACTTATAATATACATTAAGACTTTCCACTGAAATGGAATTCATAATGCATTTCAAATCCAAGATTTTCTCGCATATTACGTGACATAAAGCTATTACGAATTACATTAATCGACACTCAGAGAATGACTACTAACTCGAATATAAGCATTTATCATACTATATTGCAATTAAATTAATATAGTTCCAGAACTCATGAACATTTTTCAATAGAACTATGCTAATTGGATGGTAAACTGCATTGAATGCAAGTGGAAACATGTGTGAATACCTGAAATAACATGACGTAATCGTGCAAATGATATTCAGTTTCGAGTTTGCAGCAAACAAAGTGAATACACAGGGTAAAATGTCTAGAATACTGCAGCAAACGAAGTGAATACACAATGATTAATTCAAGAAACTAGCAGAAACGAAGTGAATACTACAACACCATATACAGGGTAGAATGTTTTAAATACTCATTTAATAAATTTAAAATGTAAAAAAAAAAAAAGAAAAAAAAAAGAAACACAATATATCGTTTTACTCGCAGTGAAGAATATGTCTAGAATATGCCAGATCTCCATCACCTGTAGCTTCCTCTCAAGAAGAACCCCTAAGTGCCACACAAACTTCAGATTTTGAAAGGTTCCAGCAAACTCATCACAAAGAAAAACATTAAAAAATATGGATTTAGATTTAAAAGGGCAATTTAGTCCAATCACTTTAAAAAATTAGACATAATTTCTCTTCCTTCCAAATCCCCTTAATATTGGAGGGGTGCCAAAATTGACTCAGGAGTGGTGTTGCACCCCCCCATTCCCCTCCCCTCCCCTTCTAAAAAATGAACCAAACGTGAAAAGTTTTAAAAAACCCCTCCCCTCCCCTCCCCTCCCCTCCCCCCAAACACTCCCTACATGAGGTAATTTTCTTCCTATGACTTCTTTTTTTCTACTTTATTAATATGGTTATAGTGGGTATGAATTCATTTTCTTCTTAACAGATATATATATACTGCTTTATAACACGTATAATGCATATGCTGTTTCTGAGACAAGTACGCTCGAGCATTGCAGTAGATGGTTGGCTTCAAGGGCATGCAATAGAAAGCTGACTTTTTAAAAAAAATAGATTATAATAGTAAAAGCATTTAAAACCAACTTTTATGAAACAAATTAGAAGAAGAACAATGCAAATTGTGTAAGAGGTTATATGCATCATTCGTATATATTTCAATTCAATTATATTATTATGTTCTATAGGATGCGTGTTGTGTACGTAACATCCGGTCATAAATATCAGAATCATGAACTTATTGGATGAATACTATTCGCCCCAAAACTCATCAAGTCGGTTATGGCTATATACCGCCGGGGAGCAATATGCTAGGTATCAAGAATAGCTAGGATTTTATGCTTCGAGAAAAATAGCACCCGCCTAAGTATAAGCCCTAATTTAATATGCAACATCCTTTACAATATTGAAGCATAATATAGATCGATTCTATATACCTTGAGAAAGAGAGATTAACATAGGATATATCGTCACCTCGTCGTCGTCATCCTCAAATCCTCCTAATCTCTTCCACCTGATCTCGCCAACCTCATCGTCAACCACAACACCACCGAGCACCACCAAGCAACTCTGCTGCCGCTACTAGGTCCCGTCGCCATCGCCAAGCCTCAAGGACAGTAGTTTGTCCTGCTTGGCCTGCCGCCAGGTTTCAAATAGACTCCCTAGCCCTCCTCTCCTACTGGATTGGTGTCGGGTTCAGTCAAAACCCAGGTCGAACCCGATCTAGTCCTTGTTCTCTCAACCCTATTTTGCACCCAGTCGAACCGGCCAAATCCACACCGAACTGAACCAGCCAAATCAAACTGATCCGACCTGCTCCAATCTAGACCCACCTGGATCTTACCTATCTGCTGCACCAGACTCGCTCCAATCTATTCCTTCCTAGATCTGATCCGTCTACTGCACCTAACCGATCCAGGCCCAACCTAGTTTAGTCTAGAACTGGGTTGCTACTACTTTTGCGCCCAATCAGAACCTAGCCAGACCTAATCCAGATTCAATTGATCTAACCTGGTCTTTCTTTCGAATCTGAGCCGGAACCAAATCAGACCCACACCCGTTTAGAACAAGGTTAAATCTAGACTACACAGATAGGGACACTACATGCCAATTTTGACACTAAAGACGGATGAATCACTGAATTACTTCTAAAAGAAACATGTAGATCTTCGAGTAGCCCTCTAAACTAGGGGTCATATGCCAAAATTAAACCTTTTTAGCACTGAGAAAGTTCTTTATGCTGCAGTTGCATGCAGAAATCTGAGAACAGGAAACTTCGTTAATGTTGGGGAGTTCTTCAAAATCTAAGATAAGTCTATCGGATATTTGTAAGGATATAGCGAGAGGGGATAACTGATCACAACAAATAACCAAGCAGTGTAGGCCAAACCAAACACAGAAGCACAAAATTCTGTCCTGGTTCAGTGAACCTAATCCATGAGAGAAATAACTGAGATATTATTCAACTAGAGAACATACATGAGTTATAATACTCTCACCAAGAACCTATCTATCTCTCAATTATCACTAGAAAATACTCTGTTATTTACAATGAAAAACTCTTAGATGAAGTACTAACACATCTCTCAGTGGAGGCCATTACATTATTCTATAGAGATATAGAGAAACTCTAGGTTGTAGTCTTGATCCTTCACCATCTGATATACCGTAAAGAGAAAGGCACACGATATGAGCCGTACAATATTAGTTGGAGCACAAACCAGGGCTCAAACGGATCTCCAAGATTTAGCCCAGTATGTCGTTTCCGCCATTGGTGGTCGACTGCTCAAAAGAGCGGTCGACTTGTAGTCGAGCCCAACCTGCTAGTTGCAGTCCATTGTAATATATTACAGCCGTCTGTCATCTTCCAGATAACCAGAAAACAACAACTCGTTCACATCCAATCTTTTCTTCGAACCTCTTCTTGCTTTGCTCTATTCTCTTTACATCGAACCTAGTATGCAAGACATACACCAAACAATATTTAGTTTTGATTTTACACCATGTTAAACTTCTTGCTATGTAGTGTAACTCAAAATATAAATTTTTTTTATCAACCAAAGTAATGATTTTAGTTGTGACGTATAAAATTCAACTTTTGAACTGATTGTTTTTTATGATTGTAGGAACCTTGAATGATAACTTACAACAAATATAAACCAAAGTAATGGATTTTTAGGGATCCATTTTTATGGTTCAACGACAGGCTGTTAGGCATTAGGAACTCCTTACGGCAATCAAAGTATTACAACAATTGGAATACATAGGATGTTAGGCCTTCGAAACTCCATATCGCAATGGAAAACGTTTGGAACCTAATCTAGTAGTCCAATTCGTCAGCTAGATGATTCTCAGCTTATTGGTAGCCGAATGTATGCTATGATGTGCACAAGATCAGACATCAAATTTATGCTAAGCATGCTGATTCGCTTCGCTAGCAATCCAAGTGGTGAGCATTGGGATGCCCTTAATAGGCTGATGTGCTACCTGGTTGGTAAATAAAACTATGCACTGCACTAGTGTGGCTATCCACATGATCTAGAAGGCTATTCAGATGATTCTCGGGAATCATATTTAGGGGATACAAAATCAACCAGTGGGTATGTTTTCATGCTGGGTGATGCCGCAATTGCATGAAAATCCAAAAGGCAATCTACTATTGCTAAATCATCAATGGACTCTGAATTACTAGCCCTTTTCTTCTGTAGGGAATGAAGCTAAACGAACAAAGGATCTGCTAATGGAAATGCCTTGCAATAACTTTTATGTAAGTTCAGTACCCATCTATAATAATAATCAGTATGCTATTGCAGTAACAAAAAAAAATCATTTTTAAAACGGAAAATAGGAATATATGGGTTAGACATTTCAAGTTAAATTTTCTTCACAAAATGATATATTCAATTACTAGATATACGCTCCAAAGATAATATGTCTGATGTCCTCACTACAGGACTAACCAAAGAACTAACACTCGAAACAAGTGGGGATCTGAGATTCAATGTCCTAAAATTTGTAATAAAAAAGAATAATACTAAACACTACTTTGATGACTTGGGATGTCTCGTCTATTTGTGTGTTTTCAGTTTTATTACATTGATTGAGTTAAATGACCTTTAGATATGTAGAAAATAGTTAATATAGAATAAATATTTACACTATTGAGCATCATTAGTGATCAAAAGTACTTAAATAGTTTAATGGAATTATGCTAATTATATTTAATAATGTATCATTCCAAACATGATAATATTATTGCTTTGTATAGGAGATTTGACCATTGGTTAAACCAAAATTAGGCATGGATGGTTGTGGTAGATATGCTTTGGAATAATTAATTTATCTTAATGTTATTCCAAACTTGATAATATATTCATTTGAAGGAAACCTTGCAATTATTCCAGACTTGATAATTATTGTTATTTTTAAATCGTTCATGGATGGATTAATTATTCAAAAAGAAACATGTATGGTTATGAGAATTTAGCAACTGTAAGATCTGTACTCTATTTCTTATCTTAAAGATTTATTCTTATCATTAAATAAGATAGCAATATAGATTATGATGTATGCTCTGTTTTATTTTGACATCACTGCAATGAATGATTCATATTTGTACTATGCACATTGAGCTAATTTTTAAATTGTGTTTAATCATTGAAATACAGATAAGAGCACGAATATGGACGATTTAAAAGTATTATCAACTTCAACCCGGACGACGATGATTTACTCGACGAAGATGATGGCCTCGATCGTGGAATGTCAGAGTAACTTTATCAAGTCTTAAGCTATAGAATTTATTTATTTTCAGAGTAAATAGTTTTCTTGAAGGTGGATCTTCAATTATATGTTTAAACAAACTAGTTTAATTTTTTTTTTTTTTTTAAGCACTTTATGGCTTATCACTTCAAGTTTTGAAGTTTTGGTTTGTTTTGAACATCTCAATTATTTCCGTTTAGCTTATTTAATTTGAAACTGATTTATTTATCCCATGTTTGGTCAAGCATTTAATTTTCTTAATTATTATTTTCTTGATTTTTATTTTGCACCTTTACGTTGACAAGCTTATATATTTTTGTAAGTCATACATTCCAAACTTAATGTTTATGAAGTGGACAAAAATATATTGCTCTTTTGAATATGTTATTGATTAAAAATGATGTTACATTTCAAACTTGATGTTGATCTGTCTAAATTATTTTTGTACCTACCTGTAGATTATTTACGAATTTAACATGAGAATATAATTATTTTAGAATATATGAGGAGATTGTTGAGGTCATAGGCCTCATACATATATATTTTCGTATAATTATATTATTATGTTCTATAGGATGCATGTAAGCTCCGATCATGAATATTAGAACCATGAACTTATTGGACGAATTCTATGCGGCCCATAAGTCCATCAAGTCAATATTGACTATATATACCGCCTGAGAGTAGTATTCAAGATATCAAAAATATTTAGGGTATTATGCTTTGAGCAAAATGATAGCTGCCTAAGTATAAACCCTTACCAGATATTCAACATCCTTTGCAAATTGTGCTACTCATTTTGCAGAATTATTCCCAAAATAAGCCATTTCGCAAACAATATCCTTCTTTGGGCTTCTTTGAAACTACTTACATGGCCTGGCTTGTGCAAGTGTATCTGTAGTTGAGGTCTGCGGTTAGTAGCACTGTCACATTTACCCGATACCAGGAGGTTCAGGTCCGGATCTTAAAATAAGATCCGATGTATTTTCAGGTCCGGATCCGGGCCCGCTCAAAATAGAACTGATCCAGACTCGGACCCGAACCCGGACCGTTAAAATACTCTCAAACATATAGAATTTGAATAATAGAATTATAAAAATACACATATAAAAGTACTTGTTGAAGATAGATGTGTAATTATAATATTAATTCATGTACTTAAGTGCAAAAATTATTATAATCGTAAGGTATCGATTGCAAAAATACTTAAGTGCAAATATATATTCTCTACTATTGGATCCGACGAGTTCGGGTCCGGGTCCGGGTTCAAGTCCAATTTTTGGACCTGTGAGGTACCGGGTCCAGGTTCGAATCCGAGTAGTGGAGGAACCAACTCCATAGGACCCGATACCAGCTCTAGTGCGCGGTTGGTCCATGAATGAAGCCGCATATCACAATTGCGGCATCCATTTATTAAATATTTTAAAAAAGTATTCCATGGATCTAATTTGCAGGTTTGTTTATATAGGTGCCCAAATTCCCAATTGCAGCTTTTGAGCATCAAGATCCCCTTGTGGAAATACTTTTCATGAAGACTCTACTTGGGATTGAGTTTCATAAAGAAACTTATTTTGCGTGAAAACTCTGATTTTCACTACTTCGATACTACTATATTCATAGAGATTAAACCCACAAGTTATTATTGCAAAAAGTATTTCACATGGGCTCCACCTCTATAAGTACCAAATTAATGGGCTCCACCTCTATAAGTACCAAATTAGTGAACAAGAAGTAATACGCTTAGAGGTGATTTGGTTGGTTGTCAAATGTATCAAATCTAGAATATTACTAGTTGAAAATAAGTTCTAAAAAAGAAGTTTATTTGAATATAGTTTTACTGTAGTGTATGATAGAAAGGAGAGACAAAGAAATTTTTAAAAAATAATAAAAAATAATTATAGAGGAGTATGTTCGGTTGTTTTGCTGGATTAATGTGGAGAGATGAGAGATATATCAATTTAAAAGCCAGGAACAATATTTCTCCTCCATTTTCCTCTCATTTTGAGTGGAAAACGAAATGGGCAAAATCAACTACAGCAATCTAGCGGAAAAATCAAATTCAACATCTATTACTCCTAAACAAAGCTATGAACAGTGCACTTCAATCAAGTTTGTTTTCCTACATTAACTTTTTGGCCAAACAAACCACCCCTTAGTATTTTCCTTAAAGAAATCCATATCAATAGAATTTGATTGCTATAAGTTCCTCTCGCTTGCCAGAGCAACAATCTGATGATTAAAACCTAGTCACACTTGCGTTTAAATTCATATATCCGAATTTCTTAAATGAAAAAAAAATTCTTGATATTTTTTAAACATATTTTAATTGAAAGTTAGGGTCAAATTAAGGATAGGTGAGATGTCAACATCTTTTTGTAAATAAAGTTATGAATTTGTTAGCTCATGCATGATGATAAATTTGAGCAGCAGACTCCGTGAAAGTTGAAAATGGTGTACAAAACGTGAGATTTTAGTGATTGTCACATTCATGCACATGCTACTACTCGATTCATTTCGTGATTGACTAATAATATGATAACAACTTATAACTTTATTTTGTATAAGTTATAACTAATCATATTTATTCATGCAAAACCAAACAAAACTACTATCTGCTTATATTCCTTTTTCTATTATTTTTTAAAGATAAATTAAAGTTTAAAACATGAATAAAAAAATTATACAAGGAGGTTAAAGATATCATCCTAATCTTTGAGAACTTAGATGATCGTAGCCAACACTGATTTTTATTTTTTATTAACAAAGACTTAAATTACAATCTAACAATGTCGACCGCTCAAGGAAGATTACTCTTACCCCACTCTCAATTATCCAGTATTACAGGACTCTCAGAGTGCAATTATTTGGTCATCAAAATTCTCACATGAGATAAAGTTCTCTGCATAAAAATTATAAATCCCAGCTATAATTTTATCAGATTGAAGCTGTTGTTGCCATCTTGTTGCGGTTCTATTGTTATTTCAGTTTTTTGGAAGCTACATTTGCCTATTCAAGATCTGCTTTTCGGTTTTTCTTTAGTTTATGTTTTGATGCTGTTGTTGCCATTTTGTTGATGTTCTATTGTTGTCTCAGTTTTTAGGAAGCTACATTTGCCTATTCAAGATCTGCTTTTCAGTTTTCTTCAGTTCATGTTTTGATTCTGTACGTACTATGTCTTTATTTCGGGTCGAGATGAGACTTTTGGTTTGTATTCTGTTTGGTGTTTGGTATTAGACAATCTTATATATATATATTGATGCTGCTTGTTATCGGTGCGGGAGTAACATGTGTGAGTTCTTATAATTTATGAAGGGAAAGGGACGGATCTCGACCTTGGCTCTGGTCGGTTTCTTGAGGTCAGCTCGGAAGAGATGTTGGACCTCAGACGGCCGGGGTATCTGCAAAAGGCCTAGAAACACCAGAAGAGATCCCGGCCACAGGCCCTGCGACAATCTAGTCAGTCGCTAAAAAAGAGACTGAGCAGCTAGGGTTCAGATGGGGAAAAAATCATTACCTTTGAAAGTGAGGAGGGTGTCTGGTATTTATCGGCAGGGAAAAACGGGTGTCTGACCCTGATGGGCCGGGTCAGACCCGTTTGTCTGTGGGCCTGAAGTGGCAGAAGGCCCGTTGGACCCGTTGAATTGATGATCTGAGATGAGCAAAATCTGAGGAAATCCGACGGTCCTGGTTGGGCCACGTCATCTATATCACATCATAAGCTTCCCACTCATGGAGGGCTGTGTGAACCGGCCGTGGAGAAGTATTTTGTTCTTGTGAGAAGACGGGGGGGGGGGGGGGGGGGGGGGGGGGGATGTTTTACGAAGATGAGATGGAGAGTCCCTGAGAAGTGTTCGGGGGTCGGCGCCGATCCGAGCATGGTATACGACTTGATCGAAGTCTGTGCCGAGCTCCGAGCTCGAGGGGTCGGTGCCGAGCGTCGAGCCAGAAGGGTCGAGGCTGAGCATGCCGAGCGAGGCGCTTAATGAGAGAAAGAGGTGGCGATGGTCAAAGTTCATGCCGAGCTCCGAGCTTTGGGTCGGCGCCGAGTGCCTTGATTGAGGCATTTCATGAGAAAGTTGTGGCGATGCTCAAAGTTCATGTTGAGCTCCGAGCTTGGAGTCGGCGCCGAATACCCCGAATGAGGAATTTCATCAGAGCCGTATCGATACTCGAGGTTCATGCGAGCTCCCAGCACCTCGATAGATGCATTTCATGAGAAAGCTGTGTGGATGTTCGGAGTTCATGCTGAGCTCCGAGTTTGGGGTTGGTGCCGAACGCCTCGACTGAGGCATTTCATGAGAAAGCTGTGGCGGTACTCGAAGTTTATGCCGAGCTCATCGTTTGAGGCATTTTATGAGAGACAGCTTTGGTGATGCTTGAAGTTCATGCCGATCTCCAAGCTTGGGGTCGGCGCCGAGCGCCTTGATAGAGGCCTTTTGTGAGATAAAGTTGTATCGCTGCTCGAGGTTCATACCGAGCTCCGAGCTCCTCGATAGAGGCATCTCATGGAAAAGCTGTGTAGAGGCCCGAAGTTCATATCGAGCTCCGAGCGCCTCGATTGAGGCATTTTATGAGAGAATGTTGCATCGATGCTCACGGTTCATTCCGAGCTCCGAGCACCTCGATAAAGGCATTTTATGAGAGCTGCATCGATGCTCGCGGTTCATTCCGAGCTCCGAGCGCCTTGATAGAGGCATTTTGTGAGAAAACTGTATTGGTGCTCGAGATCCCTGCCGAGCGTCGAACCTATCGGACTTGCTTTTGAGGCAATCTTGTAGAAATTCTAGGTTCCTGCTCGAGATCCATGCCGATTGTCAAGCCATATGGCCTTGTGCTGTGAGGAAATTTTTTGGAAAGCTAGGTACCTGCCCGAGATCCATGCCGAGCGTCGAGCCAGATGGACTTGCGCTGTGAGGCAATTTTGTGGAAAAGCTGGGTGCCTGCTAGAGATCTAAGCCAAGCGTCGAGCCAGATGGCCTGGTGATGTGAGGTAATTTTGTGGAAAAGCTAGGTGCCTGCCTGAGACCCATGTCGAGCGTCGAACCAGATGGACTTGCGCTATAAGGCAATTTTATGGAAAAAGCTGGGTGCCTGCACGAGATCCATGCCGAGCATCGAGCCAGATGACCTTCTGCTGTGAGACAATTTTATGGAAAAGCTAGGTGTCTGCCTGAGATCCATGCCAAGCCTCGAGCCAGATGAACTTGCAATGTGAGGCAATTTTGTGGAAAAGTTAGGTGCCTACCCGAGATCCATGCCGAGCATCGAGCCAGATGGACTTGCGCTGTGAGGCAATTTTGTAGAAAAGTTAGGTGCCTGCTCAGATCCATGTCGAGCATCGTGCTAGATGGGCTTGCTGACTGGCCAAAGCCTTGCCTCGGTGTTTGGCGTGTCCGAGTTGCACGCCGAGGCCCGAGCATTTGGGACTTGGGGAGAAGATGGCCTTGTGGAGAAATTGGGCCGCATGTGGGCCACTAATGTGGTGACACGTGTAATGATGACGTCATGATTTTGAGGATTTCGAAGAGTCACTTGTTTCACTATATATCCCCCACCCCTCTCCTCATTTTTTACCTTTGCTTTCTTTCTCTAAGTTCCCAAGTTTTCTCTCCTAGCCCAGTTCAGTCACCAGCGGCGAATTTTTTCGACAACTTCCTGACATTTCGAATAGGTTAGTTTCTTTTCATTATGTCAAGGGCTCAGTCTGGTTCGTCCACCACTACCTTGGGTCAGGATGATGGCCCACGTCTCTTCGATTCAACGTCTGGGGAATCAGTGGAGAGGGTTTATGAAGTCACACCGCTCCGCAGCAGGAAGCCCTTCGTAGTTGAGTCGAGCGAATCAGAAGGGAACGTGCACACGACGGAGGGTGACGAGGAGGAGGTTGTTGGTATTGTGGAGGAGAATGAGCTAATTAAAGGAGCAGGGGATGACGAGAAGGTCGAAGTCGTCGAGGGGGACGAGGAAGGAGGGGACGATGCATCGGCAGAGGGCAAAAAATCTGGCCTCTTTGGCATTGCCCTCTCCCTCAGGGTCGTCGTGTCCGATGGAAGAAAACGAAGTGGATCCTATCGGGCAGCCCAGACGAGACGGCTCCTAAAGTCAGACTTGATGTCCCATTCACCCTTCAGCCGAGCTCCATCAGTGTGTACCCGGACGATGTTGAGGAATTGGTCCAATACGGGGTGCAACCGTCCTCGCCTGGTCGACAGAAAATATCTATGGACAAAATGCCAACAGTGCTGACCGCTGACGACCTTCTGGTTATCCGAGCTAGCTATTTCATTAGTGAGGAATACAAGCTGCTGATCCCCAACCCCGGGCTCCGCCCCACGGATAACTTGGCTCCCTGCTTCTGTATGTTTTCGGTGGACGCTTTTTGCTCGGGCTTGCAATTGCCACTCCACCTGTTTATTTAGAAGGTTCTAAACTGGGCATCGTTGAGTCCAATGCTATACGGGCCTAACTCTTGGAAGCAGCTCGTGTGTTTCATGCTTCTTTGCAAGGAGAGGGGCGTTCCCCTGAGGTTGAAGTACTTCCTAGTGATCTTGGGCATTAGCTCGTCTGATGAGTACGAAGGGATCTGCTACATCTTGCCTCGCCGAGGGAGGAGGGTTGTGCACGAGCATCCGGACTCCATTAAAGGGTCTAAGGGAAAATATTTTGTCATTCGGAGCCTGACTCCCTGGGTGATACCCACGATGTGGAGTTTTTATAAACCCAACCTTAAGCCCCCCCGCAAGTCTGATTTGACGGTCGAGGAGTGGGCAAACGTTGAGCGGATATGTTCGGGCAACAGCAGTGGTTGACCGAATGTGACAGAGAGGCATCTGGCTCGGATCGGACTAAGACCCACTCCTTCCAGTATGTCTTTTATTTAATTTTTCTTTAAGTGTTTTCCCTCATCTTATGAGCTTCTCTTTTTCCAAGATATGGACAACGCGGACATCGCTGAGAGGAGGGCACTGTTGAAGAAGCGGAAGGCCAAACGGGCCGAGCAGGGTAAGGTCCCTTCCGAGGGGGTTTCAGAGGAACCTTCCCACCGGACGCCGAAAAAGCAGAAGGCCTCCAAGTTGGGCCCAAGTTCCAATAGCCAGAGGGTTACGGAAGTGGTGAAAAGTGGCCTCCCCCTATCGCTAAATTGGCCGAGGAGATCGTAGGCGAAGCGGGGCTTCAACCATGGTCCCCGGACTGGGCCGTTAGGGTCGGGGACACTTTGTCGGAGGGTCCCGTGGCCATTGAGGTGGTCCAGAATCTCCCCCCACCTTGGGACCGGAAGGCCCGGGAGTGTGACAACTTCGAGTCCAACTATATGAAGTGGTCTATGGCGAGCGTGCAGGTAACCTTCGTTCCGTCCCTTTCGTAGTTTGTTTTTCTTTATATAGTTTTCCAAGTTTTATTTCCTCAGCTGTGGGATTTCCTGGAGGGCGCTCCGCTGATGAAGCTGCACGATCAGGAGTTGAAGAAGGAGGTAAGGAACTCTCAGCGCTATGAGCGGAAGATGAAGAACCTCAAGCTAACGCAAATGACGCTCGAGGCCCACAACCAGGTCCTTCAGACTGAGCTGGCTAACCAGGTTGATGCCAGCATGAAACAGATGGCCGAGCTGAGGAAAGAGGCCGATAGGCAAGTGGGGAAGGTTAAG
The DNA here is from genome assembly GCA_017893485.1 of Hemerocallis citrina. Lineage (NCBI taxonomy): Eukaryota > Viridiplantae > Streptophyta > Magnoliopsida > Asparagales > Asphodelaceae > Hemerocallis > Hemerocallis citrina. Next base: position 288,751,680 of record CM030361.1, read on the forward strand.
CAGGCCGGGATGGATAAAGTCATCAAGGTCCAGGACGAATTCTATGCTCTGGTGATCCGGCACGTTAAGAACTACTACTCGGGGTTGGATCTTAGTCAGTTCCATTATGACATGGAGTTGCCCGAACACCCGCCGACTCCCGAGGGTGGTGGTGACGATGACACTGTAATATCCCGGTTGGATATTATATTTGTATTATAATTATTTTTAAAATTAAAATATTTTTATGGAAATTACTTAGTTTTAATAAATAATCATTATCAGTATATATATACAAGTAAGTATATATATGTATTGTATCAGTTTTGTGCACTTGTACAAAATCCTGTAAAATGCATTTTTGAAAAAATATCTGTAATATCCCGGGCTGATATTAAAAAATTATTATTTTATTATTATTTTAAGAATTGAAATATTTTCGGTGGATATTACCCGGTTTAGTTAATAAACATTATCTATATGTATATGCCAATCTGTATACATCTGTATTGCATCAAATTGGTACTGAAATCTTCCGAACCGGTAATAAAATTAATTTTATTATTATTCCTGAATTAAAATATTTTTGGTAGAGATTTGTTACCGCTGTTTTCGGTGTGGGGGTAAACAGATAGAATTTGTGGATCCGAGGAAAACCTGAACAGCTGACTCGGCCTTCTTGCTCCCGCCGCAACCTGCAGGGAAGTGCGAGACACCGGGGTTGATTCCGGCGACGCACCCTCCGACGCTCTTGTCAGTAATCAGTAAAAGATTAAGAAAGAGCTTAAGTGGTGAAAAAGTGATTAACCTGGTCTTGGTGGTAGAGGGGTTGTATTTATAGTCGCCTTTGGAATGATCAGGATCCTGATTTCCTGGCTAACATTTAAGAGCAAAATCCTCCTATTCTGTTTTAGGAAAGTAGGCCTTGATTCCCTGGTGAGAGCAAATCAAGCTTATTGATTTGATCTGATCAAATCAGTGGCCTGATTCTCTCTTGGTGGACCGGGCTTGTATCGGGTCGGGACCCGCGCCCAGTTGGAGTGGATCTATTCGCGGGCGGTTGGCTTCGTGAGAAGGAGATTCAATACCTGTTTTGGATCCATCTGTATGTGAAATTACCTTTTTACCCTCGTGCTTCAAGATTCGTGCTCGATCTGGACGGTCCCGATTTAACCCCAATTTTAGCCATATCACGAGCCCCCCACTCCTAAAGGCTGAGCGTGATCAGACTTTGAGGAGTAGTTTAGCAGTTTTAGTGGCTGGTGGAGTTGTATCGGAGTCCAAATGTGGGATTTTGAATCTAGAAAGGGGGTAGTGAGGTAACTTTTGACGCTGTGTGTTGAGCTGCGTCGGGCATCCAACAGTCTTTTATCTACTTTTTTCGAAGTATTTGTTTAATTCTGCGATGTGTTTGCTAATCGTTCGGGGGCTTTAGCTGTGCATTCTGGGTAATAATTGTATGCTCCGGGGTTCGGAAGTGTGTCCCCGAATTTTCAATTATCTCCCAGAGTTTTTAGCTAATTTTCTCGAATTTTCAGCAATTTTCTCGCAATTTTTAAACAAATAAAACAATTAAAATAAATAAAAAACGATTTAAATACCGATTAATGACGTGGCTCAATCTGATCCATCGATCGTGGACGAGCGCGAACTTCGGAAAGATCTGATGGTTGTTACCGCTCGGCAGTGTTTTTCTCCGTTTACGAGCTCGGAAAGGTAGTTGCTCGGCTGCCGACCGGAGACTAGGGGGTTCGGCGTTCCGAGCGATGTGGCGCAATCTGAGCCATCGGATGGTGGCACGCATCTCGAGACGGGTGCAGTTCCCAAAAAAAAACACTATCTTGTCTTTTAGCGCACGTGGCGCAATCTGGGCTCTTCATCATTGGGAGCGCGAATTTTTGGGAGATCCAGCGGCCCATGTAGCTCGGTGTCTTTTTTTCTCCATTTACCAGCTCGGGAAGGCACTTGCTCGGATGCCGACCGAAGGCATTGGTGTTCGGCAGGCCGAGGGACGCGGCGTCATCTGAGTTGTTGGATGTGGGCGCGCATCTCAAGACGGGCGCAGTCCCCAAGAAAACACTATCTTGTCTTTTAGTGCTCTTGGCGAGATCTGGGCCGTCTGATTGAGATCAGACGCGAAAGTTGAGGGGAAAGTGAGTTTTTCCCGTTTACCAGCTCGGGAAGGCACTTGCTCGGAAGCCGACCGAGGGCCTGTGGTTTTTGGCAATCTGGGATGGCTCTGTTCCCAATGGTGTTAATGGCGCTTCGTGACTTGTGTGGCGTTTCGCCTTCCTGACGTCATTAAGGATAATTCCTTTAATTAATGCGTGGCGTTTCAACTTCCGAGGATCAGTAATTCCCTTAATTAAAACGCGGCGCTTCGATTTCCGAGGGTCATAATGGCTGGTTCTAGGAGGCAGGCTATAAGTACCCCACTCCCTTTGTCATTTTCGTCACAACCAAATTGAGTTCCAGACCTCGGAGGCATCTGCCTTGGGTAGCTTCTCTCTTGAGGTTCGGAGAGGTGGTCGCTCTTCTGCCTAGTTTTCCCTTTGTTCCTGACGGCCCCCAAGTGGATGTCAGGAGCGAGGGGGAACGAGGTAGTAGTGGTGACGACCGTAGTCCGAACCCGAGGGATGAGTTACTTCAGAAGGACGGGTGGCCGCCCTCTTGCCTTCTTCTTCTCCCGTTCCGGACAGTCCCTAAGTGGATGTCAGGAGCGGGAGAGAATAAGGCAAGAGTGGTGACGACCATAGTCCGGACCCGAAAGATGGGCTGTCTCGGGAGGACGGGTGGTCGCCCTGTTGTCTTGTTCTTCTCCCGTTCCTCACTGCTCCGAAGGGGGTGTCGGGAGCGGGAGGCAATAAGACAGTAGGGCCGACGACCATAGTCCGGACTCGGGGTGTGGTCTCCTGCGGAAGGACGGGTGGTCGTTCTCTCACCAAGATCTTCTGCCTTCCTTGGTTGCTCCGAAGCGAGTGCCGAAGTAGGCGGAGGCCTTGGTGGGAGAGTGACGATCCATGTCCGATGTCGATCTCCGGGCCATCCGATTCCGTTTGTTGCAACTGTGAAGGCGCCGCTGTCAGAGTCCTCTGACAGACAGATCCTTCCAGTTGCAACCAACTAGCTCGGGATGGCGCGCTTCTCTATCATGAGTTGCAGCTCGGGCTTCTGGACCATCCGAGCCCGTTGTTTGCAACTGTGAAGGCGCTGCGGTCGGTGTCCTCTGACAAGCCGCGCCTTCCAGTTGTAAACAACAAGCTCGGAACGGTGTGTTTCTCTTGTTCTCTGAGTGTTGATGGGCCTTCTCTCGTCTCTGTCTTCCTTCCGGGCTGATGGCTTCTGTTGGATGTCAGCCCGGGGGAGTTAGAGATGAGGGGAGCGCCGATCTGTTCCCGACCGGGGCCCGTGGTCGGTGGAATACCGACTGATGCACGGGGCCTGGGGGGCGCTAGCCGAAGGCGGCGCCTCAAAACTGAATCAAAATTTTTCCAGGTTCCTTTAGGCATAGGTGAGGCATCCGAAGGTTCAATCGTCCGAGCGACGTGGCATTATCTGAGCTGTCGGATGTCGGCGCGCATCTCAAGACGGGCGCAGTCCCCAAGAAAACACTATCTTGTCGTTTAGTGCTCTTGGCGAGATCTGAGCCGTCTGATCGAGATCGGGCGCGAAAGTTGAGGGAGAAGTGAGTTTTCCCCGTTTACCAGCTCGGGAAGGTACTTGCTCGGATTCCGACCGGACCCTGCTGTCGGCGTCTTTGGGCCGCTCGTAGCTCGGATTTGGATCCCTCGGGGCCGAGCCAATTGACTTGGTGAGTGGAGTAGTGGTGATGGGCCTTCGTGACGTTTCGAGAGTAGCCCAAAAGTCGCGAAGTTTCATTGGAAGTCCAAGGGACGTTCCAATTTTACTATAAATCTTCACCCCCCCAAGACCAAGTCTTCACTTTTCACTTTTACTCTCTCTCTTCCGTTTTTACTTTGCTTCGCAGTTCTTAGCTCCCTGGGTGGCCTTGCTAGCTGTCGTGGTAGCGTTCTTAGTTCCGGTGAACTTTACGACCGTACCTGTCACTTCAAGGTCAGTTTCTTTCCCTTCTCTTTTTAGGAAAACATGGTTAAGATTTCGGCTGAGACCCCCGCCTCGGAGCAAGCCGTTGGCCGAGGGGATAAAGGGAAGGGAGTAATGGAGCCGAGCGAGCAAGACGTTGTTCGTCCGGATAAAGAGGGTGAAGTGGCCGAAGTGCCCGAGGAAGTCGCGGCGGAGTCCCGAAAGGGCAAAGCCGTGATCACAATAGTGGAAACGCCGAAGAGAGCGGGGGCGTTCGGTCGGCAACTCATCGCCGTATCGACCGTGGGAGGTGTCCGGGATTACGCCGAGGATGACTTGGAGAGGGTCACTCAAGGTACGGCAAAACTGGTGGAGGAGAACGAGCCTAGGGAGCTGTCCGAGGTCGACCATAGGATCTCGACTCTCACCGAGGCCGATCTCCGCACGATCCGAGAGGGTTTCCAGATCCCGCTCGAGTATGCGCTGCTTCTTCCGGGGCCGGGGTTCCGAGCTAACACAAAGTCCTCGCCGGATATATGCGTCTTCCCGGTCGACTCCCTCATCGCCGGGCTCCGCTTTCCCCTACACCCGTTCGTGGTCGAAGTCTTGGTCTGGTATGGTCTGAGTCCCGCCCAACTGATGCCGAACACTTGGAGGCATGTCGTGGCGTTTCTCCTCCGATGTCAAGAGGTCGACGCCAAGCCGACTATGTTCCTCTTTCGGAGTCTTTTCAAACCTTGCCAGCCGAGGCGTCATGAACAGAGGTTTTTCCTTTCTCCTCGGACGGGAGTTAAGTTGATCGAGAACCCGGACTCGATCAAACATTGGAAGGATAAATACTTCCTCGTCCGAAATCTGACGCCGTGGGTGATACCGATAGTTTGGGCGACGGACGGCCTGCCTAAGCGTACAAAGAAGGACGTCCCACTGAATGCTGAGGAGGCTGAAGTCCAGAGGAAGCTTCTCGCCCTGCCAGCGCTAAACTGGAAGGATATTACGGAGGAGCATCTGTTCCGTGGGGGTCTCAGTCCGATCGACCCTCGTATGCTTCTGGTATTTATAATCCTCGTTTAAAGTTCATGAAAAATTTTCTAAGTTTTTTCATCCGGCTTTTGCAGAGACAATGAAGCTTGATTACAAGGCTCTGGTGGCGAAGGGCCGGGCAGAGCAGGAGAAGAAGAAGAGGCCGTCGGCAGCGCCTCAGGACAGCCGGGCTTCGAAGAAGCCTTCGGTCGCAAAGACTGCCGACCAACCGAAGGTCGCGGTCCTGAAGGAGGGGGAGATTGAGGTCCTAGTCTCTCCGACTAAGGTCGTGGTCCCCGAGCAGGGGGAGGTCAATATCTCCGATCCCCCTATCTTGGATGCACCTGTGCCGACCCCGGGGACGGACGCTCCGGGTTCGTCGAGCGGCGTGTTCGGGGTGAAGGATGCGCTGTCCATGCCGGTTCCGCCCCTCACTGCCGAGGCGGAGAAGATCTTAACCGAGCGTCACAAGCAGATCTTCGTCCCCGACTGGCAGGTGATGAACGCCGATGGTTTCCTGGGCGACGGGAACATCTGCATGGAGGCGATAAGGCATCTGCCGACCCCGAAGGATCGAGCGACCCTGAAGGCCGGGATGGCAGGGGACGCCGTGATGCAGATCGCCCGGGATTCCATGTCGGTAAGTAGGCTGATTTCTTCTTCATCTGAATTTCTTCCTTAGAAGATTTTCCAAGTACTTGGATTCGGATTGTAACTCTGTTGCTCTCTTTCAGATCATCTGCCACTTCAATTTCCTGCTCGAGGAGATGGCGAGGAAGGATCAGGAGAAGGAGAAGGAGAGGACGGAGCGCGTCAAGGTCGCGAAGCGGCTCGATTCCGAGTTGCTTCTTTCGACGAAGAGGGCCGCCGAAGTGGCGGGGCTGGAGAAGCAGCTGGCCGATGCTGTTCAGCTGTCAAAGGATGCGGCGGCCAAGCTCGAGGCCTCGGAGAAGGAGGTCTCCGAGCTGAAGGATTCGGCGGCCAAGCTCGAGGCGTCGGTGAAGGAGGCTGCCGACCTGAGGGAGGAGTTGGCCAAGGCTCGGTCGGAGGCGGAGGATGCTCGGAAGAGGGCCGAGAAGATCAAGGCCAAACACCTCAGGAAGGTGAAGAGGGTGAAGAAAGCCGTGCAGGAGGAGGCCGCGATGCACATGACCCAGAACATGCTGGACGCCTACGGCCGTGCCTTGCAACATGTGGTCGCCAAGAACCCGGGCTTCGACACGTCCACCTACAACTTCTATGACCTCGTGGAAGGGGAGGAGGTTGTTCCCGAGGAGTTGATCGGCCCCGAGGGGGAGACAGAACCCGTCGAGGACCCGTGGAAGGCAGCGACCGAGGAGGAGAGGGAGGACGACTCCGAGGAGGAGGAGAGCTGGAGCGAAGGAGGTGGCGGAGTCGACGGCAAGGACAAGGCCGAGGGGTCGACGAACCCGAACGACAAAAAGGTCGACACCTGACTCGGTTGTCTTCTTTTCTCCTTTTTTTTTTGTTTTTGTAAGCCTAACTGCGGACTGGCCACCGCTGTTGTAGAACTCCTCGAATTTTGAATGAAAAAATGTTTTGTTTGGCCAAAATTTGCCCAAGTGTTGAGTCTCGGACTTAGTGTTTGTTTTGGCGTAACTTTCTCCAAGTGTTGGGCCTCGGATTTATCTCTGCATTTCAGGTGAGATTCGGTCCGATCACGGAGGCCGAATACCTTCGGCAAGAGCTGGTGAAGACGAAGGAAGAGCTCTCTCAGAGCCGGTATAAGCGATATCTCCTGCTCGGCAGGCTGGAGGACACGAAGGCGGCTCTGCGGAGGTATGGTCGCGAGTTGTACCAGTACCGGAAGCGCTCTTCAGCCTCCTATCCCGAAGGCAAAGTTGAGAACCTCCGTAGAGAACTCACTGCCGTCGAGCAGAAGAATGACGACCTTTTGGCCGAGGTCCAATACTTGGAGCTAGCGGAAAAAGAACGTTCGGCGGAGATGGAGAAGCTGGCTTCCGAACTGGAGAAAGCGTCGACCGAGCGCAAGAGGCTATCGGCCGAAGTCGACAGGTTCAGAAGGATCACGATAGATAGGGGGATTGAAGTCACCCATTACCGACGGCTCGCGACTGATAACGCAAATGCCTCGGTCTCGCCGAAGGCCCCGCGACCGAAGAAGTTGGCGAAGGACGACGTCTTGAGGGATAGGATTATCGAACTGGAGGAAGAGATCGCGTCGCTCAAGCCGGCACCGGTCAGGGCTAACGTTCGTAGCACTTCATGCACTCGCGAAGAAAGCGAAAGGGGGATTACGTTCTACGAACTTGCGATGCGCTCGCCGTTGACCAGGCGGAGTGCAGCCGACGCTCAGAGCAGTGCGGCTGCCTCGTCGAGCGGGGCTTCGGCTGGCGTCGCAGTTAGAGCTAGTAGCGAAGGGGGGTCGCGCTTCGCTGGTTTAAGGTCGGGTTCGGAGGGTAGACCTCGCCGTCCTCGTGTTTCCCTAAACCGAAGCATTCCCCTTCCGAAGAGGCTCTGATTCTGTCGTTTTCCTATTTTTGTTGCTCGTTGTAACAACTTAGCTGTAGGGTCGACCGACCGTCTGTAACACTATCATGTCTGAATGCAAATAGTTCTGAAAAATTTTCAAGTGTTAGACTCCGGTAGTGTATTGAAACTGTGTTATTCTTTTTCTCTTCTTTTCAGCTCGTTGTGACGATCCATGGCTCGGACTCCGAGCGTTCGAATGATGACACTGAATCCGAGGCCACCTCTGGAACAGTGGTTCTGAGCCCTAGGAGTGCTGACATGAAGTTACGCCGAGCCGAGAGTGAGTGGGACCACCTTTCGTTGGTCCTCAGTCTCCGGGAATCCGAGATCCAACGCTTGGAGAACAAGATCGTCGAGCTGAACCTCGCAGGGGAGGATGAAGACTCGCAGACCGCGTTCAGCAACGCTCTTCGGGTCAAAAGCATTCGGCACATTCAGTCGAAGATCGTCTCCGAGCGGGATGACCTGCTCTCAGAGATGGGGCATCTGCGTGGTGTGATGGCGAGGCTCCGGGGGGAGAAGGAGGAGTCGTCTGCCGAGGAGGGCGAACAGTTTAGTGAGGATGTTTTTGTATGAGAGACAAGTGTAGTGGGTCGGGCATTGTGTGTTTTGTTTGCCGACATTTTGTAATGGAATGTTTTGTATTATGCGCCGACAATTAATAAAATTCCCTTCCGTTGCTTTGTATGTTTGTTCTTGCTTGTAACCGTATCGGTCGTGCCGAGATTTTTGAGCCGAGCGCGTCTGTTTAGCCGAATGGATCTCCGGGGGTGCGGCTCTTTGTCATTTAGTGGATCTGACACGGTACGGCAAGGCTCTGTACCCAAAAAAAGTGTTATTTTGTCGCTTAGAGTAGGTGGCGAGATCTGAGCCGTCGAACGTAGGCGCGAATCTCGAGGCGGCTCAGTTCCCAAGAAAACGTTATCTTGTCGTTTTGCGCAGGTGGCTTGATCTGAGCCGTCTGATCGAGATCACGTACGAAAGTTGAGGGGAAAGTGCATTTTCCCCATTTACACTCTCGGGAAGCCGCTTGCTCGGAAGCCGACCGAGTTGTAGGTCTTCGGTCTTCGGCTAGTAGTTAGGAGTGTTCGGTTTTTTCGTGTCTGAACGAACGTCTGACATCGACCTACCAGAGTAGTTTAGATGGACTAGGAACCAAGTGTTGGACCCCGGGACCATCGCTGGAGCTCGACGGCTGTGGGAGCAATTCCGAACGGCGATCTACCCCTGGTCAGTCCGGAGACGAGCCGAGGAGGTAAAGTCGAGCCGAGTGTTGGACTCCGAACCATCGGTATAGTTCAACGGCTGTGGGAGCAATTCCGAACGGCGATCTACCCCTGGTTCGTCCGGAGACGAGCCGAGGAGGTAAAGTCGAGCCGAGTGTTGGACTCCGAACCATCGGTATAGTTCAACGGCTGTGGGAGCAATTCCGAACGGCGATCTACCCCTGGTTCGTCCGGAGACGAGCCGAGGAGGTAAAGTCGAGCCGAGTGTTGGACTCCGAACCATCGGTATAGTTCAACGGCTGTGGGAGCAATTCCGAACGGCGATCTACCCTTGGTTCGTCCGGAGGCGAGCCGAGGAGGTAAAGTCGAGCCGAGTGTTGGACTCCGAACCATCGGTATAGTTCAACGGCTGTGGGAGCAATTCCGAACGGCGATCTACCCCTGGTTCGTCCGGAGACGAGCCGAGGAGGTAAAGTCGAGCCAAGTGTTGGACTCCGAACCATTGGTTAAATAAGAGGGGAGAGAAACATGCAAATTCACAAATATAATAGAACTTTTCTTTATTGATATTTGACGGCGAACCGTTTTACATAGTACAATTCATGGGACAGGTTACAAGTTAGAGGAGAGGAATGGTTCGACACCTCGGATTACCTAGAGAGGCGCCGGAGCGCTCTCTTGGTATTTCAGGAGGTGGTCGGCATTCCAGGTCCTCGGAAGCTCTTTGCCATCCATGTCTTCAAGTCGGTACGCTCCAGGCCGGACAACTTTTGTGACCCGGTACGGTCCTTCCCAATTCGGAGCTAGCTTGCCCCTCTGACTGGGGAGGGATATAGCTAGCTTTCTCAACACCAAATCTCCTTGCTTAAGGTTGGCGGGTCGGACCTTCTTGTTGTATGCTAGCTCGATCCTCCTTCTGTAATTCTGTTGCCGAATCGATGTCCTTTCCCTGAGTTCATCTATCAGGTCCAAGTTTCCTCTGAGGTCTCTGGCATTTTGTGCTTCGTCATAGGCTATGAGCCGAGGTGAAGGTATTCCGACCTCGAGGGGTATCACGGCCTCGGTCCCGTAAGTAAGGCTGAAAGGGGACTCTCCGGTGGGCGTCCGCTGGCTTGTGCGGTAGTTCCACAACACATTAGGGAGTTGGTCGACCCACAATCCTTTAGAGCACTTGTCCAACCTCTTCTTGATTCCCGCGAGGATCTGCTTGTTAGCGTTCTTGGCCTGTCCGTTCGACTGAGGGTGTGAGACGGACGAGAAGCGCTGTTGAATGACGAGGTCGTCGCATAAGGCTCGGAATGCTGTGCCAGTGAACTGTGTCCCGTTATCTGTCACGAGGACGCGGGGGACGCCGAATCTGCATATGATGCTCTTCCAGAAGAACTGCACCACCTTGTTCTCGGTTATAGTGGCGAGGGGCTCGGCCTCGACCCACTTCGAGAAGTAGTCGATGGCTACGACTAAGAACCTGAGCTGACCCGGAGCTGGAGGGAAAGGCCCTAGTAAGTCCATTCCCCACATCGCGAAGGGGATAGGGCTCGATAGGGAGGTGAGGTTGGCCTGGGGGAGACGTCGGATGTTGGAGTGCCTCTGGCAGGAGCCACATTGCCGAACATGTCGCTCGGCATCTCGAAGAAGGGTCGGCCAGAAGTACCCATAGTTCAAAGCTTTCCGGGCCAAAGACCTAAATCCGGAGTGCGCTCCTCCGATGCCTTCATGAAGTTCCTGTAGGGCATATTCGGCCTGTTCCGGAGAGAGGCACCTTAGATAAGGTCGGCCATCTATTTGAGAGAAGGAGCGTTTGTATAAAATGCCCTCGATCAAGACATATCGCTTGGCCCGGGTTCTGACTCGGCGTGCTTCTTTGGGATCCGAGGGCAGAACTCCATCCCTTAAGAATTCTACCAGTGGCTTCATCCAATTGTCCTGCAGCATGACCGGCAATGACTCCACCGAGCGAGGTGTCTCGTCTTCGATGCTCGGTTTAGAAAGGACTTCAATCAGTACAGTCTGTTCGAGACCTTACAGAGAAGACGAGGCCAACTTGGAGAGAGCGTCAGCTTGTGAGTTCTCCTCCCGGGGGACCCGTTGGATGATGGCTTCTTCGAACTGGCCTATGAGGTGGCGGACCTTGGCGAGGTACTTCGCCATTCGTTCGTCCCTGGCCTCATACTCGCCCAAGACCTGGTTCACGACTAGTTGGGAGTCACTGTGAATCCGAAGGCGCTGCGCCCCAGCACTTTGTGCGAGCCCGAGGCCAGCTATGAGAGCCTCATACTCCGCCTCGTTGTTCGAGGCCTTGAAGTTCATGCGGATCGCATACTGCAGGACGAAGCTGTCAGGGCCGTTCAGGATAATGCCGGCGCCACTTCCTTCACTGCAAGAGGATCCATCTACAAAGACTGTCCAAATGGGGGGCCCATTCGGGACGTGGCCGACCTCAGGGATGGTGGACTCTACAATGAAGTCGGCGAGAGCCTGTGCCTTAATTGCCGTCCGAGGCTGATAGGAGATGTCGTGCTGACTCAGCTCTACGGACCACTTCATCAGCCGGCCCGAGGTTTCGGGCTTGTGGAGGACTTGCTTGAGGGGTTGATCGGTGAGGACGATGACCGAGTGAGATTGGAAGTAGGGCCGAAGCTTTCTTGCTGCCATGACCAGGGCGTAGGCTATCTTCTCTATCCTCGGATAGCGGAGCTCGGCGTCCCGAAGCACCTTGCTCACGTAGTAAATGGGCCTTTGGGTCCGGTCCTCTTCTCTTACCAAGACAGCGCTCAGGGTCTGCTCGGAAGCGGCCAAGTAGATGAAGAGAAGCTCGCCCGGGACTGGTTTACTGAGCAGAGGGGGGTTCACCAGGTAGGCTTTCAGCTGGTCGAAAGATTCTTGCTGTGCTTGGCCCCATTCAAATCCTTTAGCCCCCCGGAGTGCTTTGAAGAAGGGGAGGCACTTTTCCCCTGACTTGGAGAGGAACCGGCCGATGGCTGCGAGCCGACCGGTGAGCTTCTGCACCTCCTTGACGTTCCGAGGCGGGGCCATGTCTAATATGGCTTTAATCTTCTCGGGGTTAGCTTCAATTCCCCGCTGGCTCACCATGAAACCGAGGAACTTGCCAGAGGAGACTTCGAACGCACACTTGTTCGGGTTTAGCCGCATGTTGTACTTCCTCAACACGCCGAAGGCCTCCCGGAGGTCGGCTACGTGGTCAGTGCCGCGGATGCTCTTAACGAGCATGTCATCGACGTACACCTCCATGTTTCGGCCGATCTGATGCTGGAAAACCTTGTTGACGAGGCGCTGGTAGGTGGCGCCTGCGTTCTTCAAACCGAACGGCATTACTCGGTAGCAGTAGAGGCCTTGGTCGGTGACGAAGGAGGTCTTCGGGATGTCCGGAGGGAACATCCGGATTTGATTGTACCCCGAGAAGGCATCCATGAAGCTGAGGAGCTCATGGCCCGAGGTGGCGTCGATTAGGGTGTCGATGTTCGGGAGAGGGAAGGGATCCTTCGGACACGCCTTGTTGAGGTCGGTGAAGTCGATGCATATTCTCCATGAGCCATTGGACTTCTTGACCATTACAACATTCGACAGCCACTCGGGATAATTCACCTCCTGGATGAACTTGGCCTTCAGCAACTTATCCACTTCCTCCTTGATTGCCTGCTGTCGCTCGGGAGCGAACTTTCGCCTCTTCTGCTAAACCGGTTTGCACCCCGGTTCGATGCTTAGGCGGTGGACGAGCAAGTCCTCGGAGATGCCGGGCATATCCACGGCCGTCCAAGCAAATAGGTCGCGGTTGTCCCGGATGCACCTCACCAAGTCGGAGAACAGCACGGTCGGCAAGGACTTGCTGACGAGGAATTTTTGGCTCGGATCCTCGTCGGAGAAGAGTACTTCTTCTAACTCGTCCGCAGGCTCGGACGTTGGACGGGCCTTCGGCTCGGGGATCTCTAGTGTCTCGAGCGAGAGCACTGGTCCCCCGGTGGAAGTCATGTAGCACTTCCGAGCTGTTTCCTGGCTTCCCCTGACTTCCCCTACTCCCGAGCGAGTGGGGAATTTCATCTTCAAGTGGTATGCCGAGGGGACAGCCTCCAGAGCGGCTAGGCCGGTACGGCCTAGGATGACGTTGTACGCTGCCGGGACGTCGACGACCATGAAGTCCATCGACTCGGTCCGGGTAGTAGGGGTGCTTCCCGCAGTAACGTCTAGGGTTATCACCCCTTCGACGGTTACCGGGACCCCCGTGAACCCGTGGAGAGTATAGCCGGCCGGCTTAAGACGGTCCCGGGACAGCTGCAGGCCTTGAAAGGCCGAGAGGAACAGGATGTTGACCGAACTCCCATTGTCCACCAAAATTCTCTGCACCTTGAAATTGGCCATGCGGAGGTCAATGACGAGGGCATCGCAATGGGGGGTTCGGACTCCTTCGAGGTCGGCATCGGAGAAGGACACAGGGACGCCGAGACCCTTCGGGGGAGGGGCACTGTGGACCGAGTTGACTTCCCGGACGAAGGCCTTTCGGGAGGAATTAGAGGAGCCCCCCATTGGGCCTCCGTGGATCAGGTGCAAAACCCGTTCTTCTTCGAACTCGGGTGTCTCCTCGCGCCGCTCGGAGCGCTTGTTAGCCCCCCGAGGGGGAGGTGAATTCCGATCTGTTCGATCGTTAGCTCTAACGAACTTGGCCAGCTGCCCCCTCCGAATGAGTGCTTCGATCTCATCTCTCAGAGCTCGGCAATCGTTCGTGTCGTGCCCATGGTCTCGGTGGTAACGACACCACTTATCTTTGTTCCTCCTCTTCGCCTGAGTGTGCATCCGCGGGGCCGGAGGGATGATTCCCTCCTTCTCTACCTCCATGAGGATAGTAGAGACATTAGTGGTGAGGGGAGTGAACTTCTCGAACCTGGGGGGAGGGCGGCGCTGACCGCCCATGTCCTTCTGAGCTTTCTTGGACCCTTCTTCTCCCGTCGCCTTCCTCTTTGACCCCGCGGCGGTGCCCCCGAAGCTCGGGAGGGCTTCGGCCTCCTCCGCCCGGATGTACTTCTCGCACCTCAGGAGGAGGTCGGCGAAGTCATGCGGGGGCTTCTTGGCCAGGGACGATCGGAGGTTGGCGTTAAGGACGTTCGACTGGAACGCCACGGTAGCCACGGACTGGTCCAAGGAAGCAATCGACCTGACTTCCGCGGTAAACCTTTTCACATAGTCCCGTAACTTTTCCTGCTTCTCCTGCCGCAGGTTTAGCAAGGAAAGACTCGTCTTCTCGGCTCGTCGGCTACTCACGAAGTGAGTAATGAACAGCGTCTCAAACTGTTCGAATGAGAAGATGGACGAGGGGGCGAGCCTAGAATACCATTCCCGAGCCGACCCCCGGAGGGTGGCGGGAAAGGTCCTGCAGAGCACCGCGTCGGAAGCTTGGTGGATCAGCATCAGGGTCTTGAAGCTCTCGACGTGGTCGACAGGGTCGGATTCCCCAGAGTATGTTTCAAACTGCGGCGGTTTGAAACTACTCGGTATGTGGGCCTCCATGATCGACCGCGAGAAGGGGGGTTGGCTGGGACGGAAGGTTCCTGCTCGGGACTCTTCCTCCCTGTCCATCCGGCCGATGCGCCTCTCCACCTCATGGATACGGTGGATGAGCGCGTCGTCCCTCCGCTGGTAGTCGTACGACCCTCCGGACTCCTCTTCGTAGGAAGGGGAGCGTGGACTGCGGCGCCGGTACTCCTGGGAGCGCCGAGGACTCTGTTGACGCTGCTGTCGGCTGGGAGCCGGGGAAGGACTCCGGGTTCGGCGCCGGGGACTGGGGTCCCTGGGAGGCGTCGGAACCCTCTGAGCATTTTGGGCGTTCTGTCGGAGATTGAGGGCCTACAGGACGGTCTCTTGAAACTGGAGGAACTCGGCTCGGCTGATGGGCACATCTCGGTCCCTCGGATGGCGCCGATCCCTGGGGGACCGGGACCTCCTCCTTCGGCGCTCAGGGGACGCCGCTCGGCCTCTGCGTTCCGGGGACCTTCTGCCGTCCCGACGACGTGGCGACCGCTCACCTTGACGCTGGCGGGAGGCTCCCTCTCGGGCCCGCCTCTCGTCAAGATGGGTACGGAGGTCGTCGTCCTTATGGCGGTTTTGGAGTGTGATGCGGAGGTCGGGGTGATGGGAAGCCATCGAATCTGATGACCCATTGTGGACCGAGACGTGGCCCGGATTGACAGGCTGCTTCTCCTTCCGACCATTAGGACCGGACGGACCGTTGTTGGGCTGCTGCTTGGGAGGAGGAGGAGGTGGGACCTGCTGGGTCAGCGGAGGGAGGTCGGATTGAAGGATAGGATTGACCGGAGCTTCATTTGCGGGATCGGTGGGGTTGCCCCCACGGTTCGACCCTCTGGATCTGTTCTTCTTCGGCGGCATGGACACAGAGGACGGCGGAGAATGGACTGAGACTGTTCGTGTGGTTTTCCCACAGACGGCGCCAATCTGTTACCGCTGTTTTCGGTGTGGGGGTAAACAGATAGAATTTGTGGATCCGAGGAAAACCTGAACAGCTGACTCGGCCTTCTTGCTCCCGCCACAACCTGCAGGGAAGTGCGAGACACCGGGGTTGATTCCGGCGACGCACCCTCCGACGCTCTTGTCAGTAATCAGTAAAAGATTAAGAAAGAGCTTAAGTGGTGAAAAAGTGATTAACCTGGTCTTGGTGGTAGAGGGGTTGTATTTATAGTCGCCTTTGGAATGATCAGGATCCTGATTTCCTGGCTAACATTTAGGAGCAAAATCCTCCTATTCTGTTTTAGGAAAGTAGGCCTTGATTCCCTGGTGAGAGCAAATCAAGCTTATTGATTTGATCTGATCAAATCAGTGGCCTGATTCTCTCTTGGTGGACCGGGCTTGTATCGGGTCGGGACCCGCGCCCAGTTGGAGTGGATCTATTCGCGGGCGGTTGGCTTCGTGAGAAGGAGATTCAATACCTGTTTTGGATCCATCTGTATGTGAAATTACCTTTTTACCCTCGTGCTTCAAGATTCGTGCTCGATCTGGACGGTCCCGATTTAACCCCAATTTTAGCCATATCAAGATTATTCGTTTTAACGAATGAAAATTATCTATAAATATAGATGTAGGTACGTATAAGTACTGTATTGATTTCGTACGTTTGTACGAAATCATTTAGTATGTGATTTTGGAAAAATACCTCTTATTATTGATCAATCATGATCAAATGGAGGGTTAGAGATGAGTAGGGTGTTGATTGCAATTTAAATTTGCAATTCGATCTCAAATTTGTTTGAGCCACAAATGAGAGAAACAAGTGGCTTTTTCTCACACCACAAACCCAACCATTTTCTCCTATAAAACCCTCCTCCCCTTCTATGGCCAGCCACACACTCCAAGGGCAAGAACCCTTTCATTTTTGTGTCCTCCATCTGTTTCTCACCTCATTCTCCTTCTTCTTTTACTAGTTTTAAATTAGAAAAAATTTAGAAGAAAAGAAAAGAAAGAGAGATCAAAATCAAAAGATTGGTTAGGGTTTCTTGGGTTAAGTGTTCTTGGGGTTGTTCCTGAAGAGGAGCAAGAAGAAGGAGCAAGGAGGAGAAAAACCAGCAAGTCCTTCCTATACTTTTGGGTGGGGGTTCTCATCTCATGTTTGTTATTGTTATTATTTTTGCTATTATTGCTAATAAATTCAAGAACTTGGACTAATTTAAAGTGCATATGATGATAGTGGACTAGAATAAAAAAACATATAAAGATTGAAGTATTAGAACACAAAAAAGACACTAAGATTCAACTCTTAAAACTAGTATGTAGTTCTTGATAGTTAAGATTAATTACTTGTCCTAAAGTTGGAATTTTGACTCCAAATTAATTTTAGAGATTCACATATGTGTTATTACCATGCTCTAATTTTTGTATATTTTTCTGGGTTACTTTGATGGGTTAAAAAAATTGTTTTCCCAAAACAGCGAGTTCTTCAGCCGAAACTGGTATTTTGTTGATTCAACTTGTGTTTAAGGGGCTGAATTTTGAGTTCCTTACGAAATATGAAAAAGTGTTCAACTAGAGAGCTGTCGTAGATGTTCTCCCCTTTCCAAAATAGCCAATTTTGCTAGATTCTGATAAGTATAGCAAAAGTTATAAGCTTTATAAGTTTCAGCTTTTGCTGTACTTTTTGTTGTTTTTGAATTGTGTTCAAAGGGCTGGATTTGGAGTTCTTTATGGAATCTGGAAAAGTGTTCAACTAGAGATTTGTAGTAGATGTTCTCCCCTTTCCAAAATGGCCAACTTTGTTAGATTCCGATAAGTGTAGCAAAAGTTATAAACTTTACAAGTTTCAGCTTTTGCTGTCCTTTTTGTTGTTCTTAAAATGTGTTCAAGGAGATGGATTTTGAGTTCTATAAGGAATCTGAAAAAGTGGTCAACTAGAAATTTGTAGGAGATGTTTGGAGCTTTTCAAAATGTCCAATTTTGTTAGATTCCGATAAGTAAAGCAAAGGTTGTGAGCTTTACATGTTTCAGCTTTGTAATGTCTTTTGTTGTTCTTGAATTTTGTTCAAAGAGCAGGGATTTGAATTCCATAAGAATCTAAGAAAGTTGTGTAACATCCCGATCTATTATATATATATATTTTCGTATATATTTCATTTTATGAGGATTTGAGACCGTATGTATTTTTGCATACATAATTTCATATATTTTTCTAGAGTCCAATAGCCTAATAGACTGATTATTCTCTTTGTTTCCTACAAGAGTTATTTTAAAGCCTAAAGAACATCCTAGGCCTAATTCTAGCCCATTATAATTAATTTAAGTATTTCTCCTTGGGCCCATGATTTTTGGTCCAAATAGTAAACCCATTTAGTTTAATTCTCTTTTAATTATGGTGACTTGTAGTGTAGACTCAATGGTAGACAATTAATAAATTAGTGCATGAACAACTTAAGAATGGGGACACTAGGGTGGCACGTGCATGCAATAGGGTGTGCATTGCACACTTTTCCTATTAGGCCGGATTGGATCCAAGAGAGAGGGAGAGGTGGAAGTAGTGGTGAGGTAGTTTCTCAAGTCATGGGTGGTTATGACAACTTCCAAACTCATCCTAGCCTTTAATCCCTAACTAGTTGATCAAATCCTAACCATTCAATCTACCCAAAATTATGTATAAATACCCCATAGTTTCTTCTCATCTTAGTGCATTAGAAAATTTATTAGAGAGAGAAAAGAATTAGAGTGAGAAAAGATTGAGAGTTTTTGGGAGAAAAAGATTGAGGAATTCTTGTGTGGGTGTTCATCCAAAGAAGGTCGGGAATCACACTAGGAGAGGTTCGGTTTAGCTACACCTAGGAGGAGAAGGATCTATTCGTGCATTCTAAAGGATTTTCTAGGAGCTTTCTATTCGTGTTTCTTCAAAAAGGTGGGTTTTTCTCATGACTTCTAATTTAGATACCATACTAGGTCTTGTGCTAATCATGCAAGAATAAATAAGTGAAAGTATTGCTCCTTGTTAATACGATGATTAAAGTGAAAATGGAACACAAGTGAAATTGTATTAAATGAATGGGTGAACTTAATGGAATAATATGATTAATGTTATGTTATTTCTTGATTTTTATCTAGCATGCTAAATTGGAATAAATGTTTATCTCTGTAGAAAAATGATGATTATGGGAAAAATACTTATTTTTGAAGTTGTGGTTGTGTGGAAAATACTAGTCGTAAGAATCCCTACATTATTCAGCAAACTATGCATGTTGCGAGGGTAGTCAAATAAAGTTGCATGTTAGTTTCGAGAAATGAACATATTGTAGTCTAAACTAAAATGTTGTGTATTAATCGAAAGGAAACAAGAAACGATTCTATTTTCAAGTTTTGTTACTGATCAGTCGACCGAATAGGTGTAGTTAGTCGAATGACCTGGTTATTGAATTCTTCGAGTTAAAACCCTGCAGAACAGCCGACTGGTCTGAGTAACAGTCGACTTCCCTGAATCCTTCGAGTTTTAATTCTTTTCTTTGAACAGTCGACTGATCAAGTTTAGCAGTCGACTGTCCCGACCATTTTCTTGAGTCTTTTAAATTCTTAATGAACAGTCGACTGGCTATGTTTTGAGAGTCGACTGTCCAGATTATTTTGACGTCTCAGATTTTTATTTCTGTCTCGTGATAAAAATGAATATATATATATTGTTTGAAAGAGATTTGATGGAGATTGGATGTGACGGATTAGAAAAGTGAATTTTATTTACCTTTACATGAATCGTATATGAAGTGAAGTGAAATATTCTGCTGAATTTATGAAAAGTTTTATGACTATGAATACTATGAACATGAAAAAGGAAAGTCTGATGTAATCATGAAAAAATGAACTTACGAGCTTGAAAGGATCAATTCTTGTGCAATTGTGAATTGAAATTGAGAAGTAGAGTGTAGCTAAGCATCATACCGGTATTGAAAAAGAAATGAATTGAAATGAAATTTGAAATGAAAAGACTAAGATTTGGGTCGCGTTGAATAAAGAATTAAGACCAGTATAGTGGAAAGGCTAACTCTAGAGAATTGATTTTGTTCATGATTCTAATAAACTAAGGATTAGACACATAGTGAAGATGTGATGAAAGTAAGAGAAAAACACGAGTATGAGGGCCATCAGATTGGCGGTGTGAGAGTGATTCACAGACTGCCTGCTTGATGCATCATGACATGGCGTGAGCACTACTCCAGAATTATCGTCCTGGTGGCGATGCTTGTGGGGTGTTTTGGTGGTTACGGGTGGTGCCATTGTTCCATGGCGGAGGCTGAATTGTCCATATTCTGCCTGCTTGATGCGTCATGTCAGTGCGTGGGATTTCCCTCCAGATTGCCCGGACATGGGCTCGTAGATCATAAAACATCTAGGATACTTACCGTAGTTACCGTAGTAGTTTAAGTCATGGCGAGGGATTGAACCCTATAAGATGAAGTACGATTAAGGGCTTGCCCTCGGACCTATATAGTATGGGATGCATAGAATCCGAACAAGTGCGCATTAGTGTCATGTAATATAATAACTACATTAAGGACTAAGTGCACAGCACGACACGACATCAATAGGATAGTCCCTTTAGCTTTGTTTTTGTGAACAAGTTTGTGATTTTGTTAAGAAATGAGATTCGTTATACTGTTTCCGGCATAGAGAGGATGGCCGTGTATAATATTTCGTCAGTTGAATGAACTGACGTGCCCAGAATTTTATATGCAGGGTAAAGATGCTTGACAATTGATGTATACATGCTGCGCAAGATTGATTTAAATGTTGTTCATGTAATTTATTGTAAAATTGCTTCTGCTGTGATAATAAAAAAGTGAAATGTAACTCTGATGTAAGAAAAGTTTTTATTTCCTTGTAAAATTGTACGAAAGAAGTGTAAAGATCCTGTGGAACTCGAATTCATTTGTATTTTGGAATTCGGGATGTTACAAGTTATTAACAGGAAGCTGTGGTAGATGTTCTTAGCTTTCCAAAAATTCCAATTTTGTTAGATTCTGAGAAGTATATCAAAGGTTATAATCTTTACAAGTTTCAGTTTTTGCTGTGCTTTTTGTTGTTCTTGAATTCCGTTCAAAGAGCAGGGATTTGAATTCCATTCAGAATCTGAGAAAGTTGTTAACTAGGAAGTTGTATTAGATGTTCTTATCTTTTCAAAAAGTCCAATTTTTTTAGATTCCGATAAGTATATCAAAATTTATTAGCTTTACAAGTTTCAGCTTTTGCTGTGCTTTTTATTGTTCTTGAATTTTGTTCAAAGAGTAGGGATTTGAATTCCGTTCAGAATCTGAGAAAGTTGTTAACCAGAAAGTTGTAATAGATGTTATTATCTTTCCAGAAAGTCCAATTTTGTTAGATTCCAATAAGTATAGCAAAAGTTACGAGCTTTACAAGTTTCAGCTTGTGCAGTCTTTTATTGTTCTTTAATTGTGTTCAAGGAGCTGAATTTTGAGTACCATAAGGAATCTGAAAAAGTGGTCAACTAGAGAGTTTTAGTAGATGTTCTCCCCTTTCCAAAATTTTCTATTTTGTTAGATTTCAATAAGCGGAGTAGGAGTTATGACCTTTACAAGTCACAGGAGCAATCCGTTTGGCTGAAGCTTCGCTGTTTAGATTGTTCGAAGTTTTTGTACCTCTTATTGACTGAATCTGAGAAGGTTGTCAACTAGAGAGTTGTATTAGAGGTTCTCAAATTCCCAAAATGTCCTATTTTGTTAGATTCCAATAAGCGAAGTAGGAGTTATGACCTTTACAAGTCACAGCAGCTTGACTATTTAGATTGTTCGAAGTTTTTGTACCTCTTATTGACTGAATCTGAGAAGGTTGTCAACTAGAGAATTGTAGTAGAGGTTCTCACCTTTCCTAAATATCCTATTTTGTTAGATTTCAATAAGCGGAGTAGGAGTTATGACCTTTACAAGTCACAGCAGCTAGCCGTTTGGCTGAAGCTTCGCTGTTTAGATTGTTCGAAGTTTTTGTACCTCTCATTGACTGAATCTGAGAAGGTTGTCAACTAGAGAGTTGTAGTAAAGGTTCTCAAATTTCCAAAATGTCTTATTTGGTTAGATTCTGGTAAGCGGAGTATGAATTATGACTTTTACAAAGTCACAGCAGCTAGCCTTTTTGGCTGAAGCTCGTTGTTTAGGTTGTTTGAGGTTTTTCTACCTCTTATTGAATGAATCTGAGAAGGTTGTCAACTAGAGAGTTGTAGTAGTGGTTCTCACCTTTTCAAAATGTTCCATTTTGTTAGATTCCGATAAGCGGAGTAGGTAGTTATGACCTTTACAAGTATATGTACTGACGTCCCCACTTCAATAGGTACTGGATTGCAAAATTACAGGTACATGATTCAGGAGGACTCAAGGCAAGAGAAGCAAAGTATTGATTTTGTTTCAAA
This sequence comes from Hemerocallis citrina, assembly GCA_017893485.1. NCBI lineage: Eukaryota > Viridiplantae > Streptophyta > Magnoliopsida > Asparagales > Asphodelaceae > Hemerocallis > Hemerocallis citrina. The sequence continues at coordinate 288,773,370 of CM030361.1, forward strand.
TGTAATATATGGTTGTTACCATTATTTCAATTGTAAATTTATTTATGTTGAGAAGCATCCAAGTGAAAGTACCAAGTGTCATATATTATTCATTGTACTCTGATATAATTTTTATTGAAAGTTTGTAAGAATTGGGCTTGTATGAAATTATTGTAACACTGATGTATTGTATTGCAGCTTTATATCATTCATACTTGTAATACATTTGTGTTAAATAAAAAGTTTTAAAAGTTTTCTGTTTTTCTGTGTATTGTGGCTAATTGAAGGAAAGGATTCTGGTTATGTCACGGTTTCCTAGTGTATGAAAATCGGGGCGTTACAGACACTGCGGCGGCCGACCCCAACTCTGAGCTGCCTGCCGAGGAAGAGTTTGACCAGCAGTAGTATTTGTCATTTTCTTTTCCTCTTTTTTCTGTTCTTATTTTGTAGTCGCCGAACGCGGACTGGCCACCGTATTTTTGTAAACATATTTTTGAGTCCTGAAAAGAGTTTTGGCCGAACCTTTTGACTTGAATTTTTGGCGTGATTTTTAGCCAAGTATATACGGCTCGGAATGATGTTTCTCTGTTTTCTTGTCACATACATATGACCTTGGGAGTCGACCCCGGTCGTGCTGAAATGAGCCGGGTTATGAGTAAGGTCTTGGCCATAGAGTTTTCTATGGCCCGGAGCTGTAAAGAGGCTCGCAATCGAGAGGCGGTTGTCCAATACTTCATGGATAAGTCAAGGGGACTTAGCTTGGAGCTGACACATTTCAAGAAACTAATAACTGACCATGACTTGGGAAGTGCAGAAGTTGTGTTTTCGATGGCTAGTACTTCTACTCGGCAGCCGTCATCTAATTCTTTTCTTCTTAAGGTTATTGTGGAGAAGGAGTTGGAGGTACAACGGTATAAGATAATGCTCTGGATGTCTGGATTCCGATTCATCTCTTTTGGAAGTGCTTTCCCTTTCGCCGGAGCTTCGTTGCCGACCCCGAGAATTAGGTCGGCAAGGCCTTATGACGCACAGAGCTCGGTCACAGGTGTGTTTACCATGGCAATACCGAGCAATCCGACGGAGGACCCAACTTGCTTGGCTGGCCTTGAACTTGTCTGTATCAACCCTACGGCTCCGATACAGGAACCCTAGGCCGATTGTGAATGATGTAATAAAGTCTCTTCTTGTAATGATGTACTTTCTTTGGTTGAAATAATAATAAGAGAGCATGATTGTATCAGTTCTTCATGGGTTCTTTTGGTGCGTGCACACATCCGAGCTCTGCGGATGGTTCTTCCTCGTCCGGGCCGAGGAGGGAGTGCAAGCCGAGGGGTGAGGACTTGTGAAACATAAAGGGGACCAAGGTTTCCTGAATGACTAATAATAAAGGACTTTTCTTATTCCAAGGCCATAAATGCCTTCAATAGACGTTTCGACTTCCCATTTCATAAATACTCATCTTTGGGCTATATAATCCTCACCCCCCCTCATTTCATTCCTTACTTCACTGTGAGCTCTCGTCACTTGGCGGCTCTCCTACTGCCCTTTGAGAATTAGGGATAACGGCGATGAATGCTGTTTTATCCCCAGTTGCTAGCTGGTGAAAGGGGGATCGGCTTAAAGTGCGAGGCTCGAGGTAGTCGCCGAAGGCGAGTGCCAAAAATAAAAATCTTCTTCAAGGGATCCTGTAACTGGTGGCTCTCCTACCACCCTTGGACAGTTAGGGGTAGTGGCGGTGAAGGCTGCTCTACCCTTGGCTGTCGGCGAGTGAAAGGGGGTCAAATCAAAACACGGGGCTCGAGGATCTTGCCGAAGGTGAGTGCCTAGAATGAAAATCTTGTCCGATGGCTCCAGTGGCCGGTGGCTCTCCTACCGCCCACTGACAGTTAGGGGTAGCGGTGATGAAAGCTGCACTACCCCTGGTTATCAGCGGGTGAAAGAGGGGTCAGCTCGGTGTACGGGGCTCGGAGGTCCTCGCTGTGAGTGAGGACCGCAAATCAAACTGAAACTTGGGTAAGCGGTGAGTTGACATCCATGCAAGGATGTTGACAGCCAAAGTCTGAGCTGAGGGGCTAGGACATGAAGGATTGAGAAATCCCTCATAGGTGGTCGAAGTCCAAGCCGAGGGGCGAGGATGTGAGGGATTGAGAAATCCCTCGTAGGTGGTCGAAGTCCATGCCGAGCAGCGAGGACGTTAGTACCCGATGTCCGAGCCGAAGGGCAAGGCCTTGAGGGATCGAGAAATCCCTCATAAGTGGTCGAAGTCCAAACGGAACGGCGAGGACGTAAGGGATTGAAGAATCCCTCGTAGGTGATCGAAGTCCAAGCTGAGGGTGATGACGTGAAGGATTGAAAAATCCCTCGTAGGTGGTCGAAGTCCAAGCCGAGCAGCGAGGATGTTAGTACCCGAGGTCCGAGCCGAATGGCAAAGACTTGAGGGATTGAGAAATCCCTCATAGGTGGTCGAATTCCAAGCCGAGCAGCGAGGACGTAGGGGATTGAAGAATTCCTTGTAGGTGGTCGAAGTCCAAGCTGAGGGGTGAGGACGTGCGGGATTGAGAAATCTCTCGTAGGTGGTCGAAGTCTATGCCGAGCAGCGAGGACATTAGTACTCGAGGTCCGAGCCGAAGGGCAAGAACTTGAGGGATTGGGAAATCCCTCAAAGGTGGTCGAAGTCCAAGCTGAGTGGCGAGAATGTAAGGGATTAAGAAATCCCTCATAGGTGGTCGAAGTCCATGCCGAGCAGCGAGGATGTTAGTACCCGAGGTCCGAGCCAAAGGGCAAGGCCTTGAGGGATCGAGAAATCCCTCTGAGGTGTTCTAAGTCCAAGCCAAGCGGCAGGGACATGAGGGATTGAAGAATCCCTCGTAGGTGGCTGAAGTCCATGCCGAGCGGTGAGGACGTTAGATTCCGAAGTCCGAGCCGAGGGACAAGGACTTGACGGATTGAGAAATTCCTCATAGGTGGTCGAAGTCCAAACCGAGCGGCGAGGACATGAGTGACTGAGAAATCCGCAAACTTTGATTTGTTAAACAAAATCTCCTGCCTGTATATCATGTTTGTTTGTTTACCAGAAAATTGGCGCGTAACACCCATTACAATAGTTGACTCTCCCTTACTTTCCTTCTTGAAACTTGATGAGGTGTTCCGCATTCTAGGGCCTCTTAACCATCCTGCCCCCCAGGCCTTCGAGTCGGTAAGTATCAGGATGTACCACTTGGGAGACCTTATATGGGCCTTCCCAATTGGGTGCGAGTTTGCCTCTAGCTGTGGGCTGGGAGATTGCTAGCTTTCTGAGTACGAGATCCCTTTCCTTGATATTGGTCGGCGGACTTTCTTGTTGTAAATCCTCTCAACTCACTACTGATACATGGCCCACCGGATGGTGCACCTTTCCCAGACTTCGTCAATGAGGTCCAGGTTCGCCCTGAGGTCGCTTGAGTTTGATTCCTCGTCGAAGCCCATGTACCTAGGCAAGGGGAGGCCGACTTCCAGATGGATGAACGCCTCTATCCCGTTTGCCAAGTTGAATGGGGACTCACCGGTCAGTATTCTCTTGGTAGTCCGATGTGACCAGAGGACGCGATAACTCTTCGACCCATAGACCCTTGGAGGATTGGTCCAACCCTTTTTTTAGGCCTTGAAGAATTTTTCGGTTGGCGTTTTCCTCTTGGCAGTTTGATTGAGGGTGAGGGATTGACGAGAAGCGCTGTTGAATGACGAGGTCTTCACAAAACCTTTGAAAATTTTTGTCGGCAATTGGGTTTCGTTATCAGTGACTAGCACGCGCGGGATCCCAAATTGACAGATGATGTGCTTCCAGAATGATTGTTGGGCTTGATGCTTCGTGATTATGGCTAGGGGTTCCACCTTGACCCACTGGGTGAAGTAGTTGACGGGCACGATAAGGAATTACCTTTGGTCGATAGCCTGTGGAAAGGGGCCGACCAGGTCCATCCCCCACATGGAGAAGGGGTTAGGGCTGGTGAGCGAATTCAGTTTGACTTGGGGCGAGCATCTGATGGGAGAGAACCTTTGGCAGGGGCCTCACCCTTTTACTAGGTCCTGAGCGTCTTGCAACATAGTCGGCCAGTAGTAGTCGTGGTTGAGCACTTTTCGGACCAGCGTCCTGCTGCCCATGTGAAATCCCCTAATCCTTTCATGTAGCTCCTCCAGGGCATATTTAGCTTCATCTGGTTGTAGATTGCAGAGATATGGTCTCCCGTCAGCCTTGGTGTAGGAGAGCTTGAAGAGCACGTCTCCAATTGAGGTGAACCTTTCGGATCGGATACTTGTAGTTCGTGCCGCGGCACGGTCCTGCGGTAACTCGCAGTTAGTCAGGAATTTTTGTATAGGACCCATCCATGTTTCAGCTGGATCGCCGAAGGCGAAGCAAAGGACGTTAGGTCCTTCGATGCTGGGTTTGAGGAGGACCTTGACTAGGACAGTGCGGTCTAATCCTCCGAGGAAGGACGACGTGAGTTTAGACAAGGGTTCAGTGTGACAGTTTTGTTCTTTTGGGATCCGCAGGACCTCCGCCTGCTCGAAGAGCTCCAGGAGCTGTTTCGGGCGTGCCAAGTACTGGGTCATCCTAAGCTCGCGGGATTCATACTCCCCAGTGATCTGATTGACCACGAGCTGGGAATCGCTGAAGACCCGTATTCGTCTTGCCCAAGTCCAGTAATCTGAGCTTCATATTCTGCCTCGTTGTTTGTGGCTGAAAAATTGTGTCGAAATTTCTGGGGACACAGGGATGGTTCAATCCGTAATGAACTCAGCAAGACCCTGGACCTTGATGGCCGTCCCAGGATGGTAGCTGATGTCGTGCTGGATGAGCTCGATTTACATCTTGGTTAAGCAGCCAGAGTTCTCAGACTTGTCGAGGACCCTTTTGAGAGGCTGATCCATAAGGACACGGATGGAGTGCGCCTGGAAATAGGGTCGGAGTTTCCATGCAGCGATCACCAATGCGTAGGCAATTTTTTTGTCCTGGGGTATCGGACCACGGCATCGTGCAGGACCTTGCTGACATAATAGAGGGGCTTCTGCACCCCGTCCTCCTCTCTAAACAACACGGCGCTGAGTGCATATTCCGTGGCTTCCAGGCAGAGGAAGAGGGGTTTGCCCGGCTCTGGCTTGCCGAGAAACGGTGGGTTGGTAAGGTAGGCCTTCAGCTGGTCAAATGCCTCTTGTTGAGAGGTTTCCCACTCGAAACTTTTTGCCCCTCGGAGGGCCTTGAAGAATGGGAGCAACTTCTCTCCTGACTTGGAGAGGAAACAGCCGATGGCCGCCGGTCTTCCCGTGAGCCTTTGTACTTCTTTGACATTTCTCGGAGGTGTCATGTCGAGGATGGCTTGAATCTTCTCGGGGTTCGCCTCGATGCTGTAGTGGCTCACCACAAATCCGAGAAACCTTTTCGAGGAGATGCCGAAGGCGCATTTAGAGGGCTTGAGCCTCATGTCGTGAGATCGCAGCATTCCGAAAGCTTCTTCGAGGTCAATGAAATGATCCCGACCTCTGTGACTTTTGACGAGCATATCGTCAACATACACCTCCATGTTCTGGCCTAGGGTTGGCATTTGGGTCGAACGGGCCGGATCGAAAAGTTGCAATGGCGACCCGCCCAACCCGTGAACCCTTTCGGGTCGGGTCGGGTCGGGTCGGTTCGCGGGTTGGCCCGTTTAGATAGGTTTTTTTTTCTATTAAAAACTTAAAATAATAATAATAATAATAATAATTAAAAATCGTAATAATAATAATAAGATTGAAAGAGTGAAATTGGCAAAAAATATTGAAATATTATTCATATGATTTTAAGTTATACAAGTTTCACAATTTCTAATGCAATAAAGAATTCAATTCACAAATTTGTTTTATACACTAACATATTTCTTATATACAATTTCAATTTACTTCAATTTTTCTAATTTGAAATAACAAGCACAGATATAATACAATTTTTTTATCTATTTACAATTGTATTCAAGTTGATGGCCTTGAATTTGTTGTTGTGGTCTTGAATTCTTCATTTTGGTTGCTATTGTTGTTGTTGTTGTTCTTCTTCCGGCGAGTTGCTCTCACTTGTGGACGTAGATAATGCTTTCCCTTGTATCATATCTTCAGCCTTCAGCCAGTCTTCTGTGCAAACGAGCATCTCTAACGTGTCGGGCTTCAAGCGATTCCTGTAATCAGTTAGAACTCTGCCACTTGAAGAAAATGCACTTTTAGAGGCAACTATAGAGACAGGAGGAGTTAGTAAATCTTTAGCCATATATGACAGAATACTATAAATGTGTTCATGGTCTTTCCACCATTGTAAAATATCTAGTGGAGAAGAAGAAGACTCAGAATCTTGTTGGTTATACCATTTTAATTCATTTAGTTGATTAGTCCTAGGTTTTTGGATTGAATTTATGCAAGTAAATTAAATGTTATATCATCAAATTTACTCTTACCCTTACCTTTGGAACTACCAGAAGAAAAACTAACTACAGAAGTTGTACTACTAGAATCAAAAGATCTATCATAATAATCATACAAGTTATTTAATATAGATTCAAATTTAACTAAAAAAGAAGCGCAATCGATATCTTTTTCTATTTCTACATTTTTCCCAAGTAATGCAAAAAATATTTCAATCAAACTCTTCGTACCTTCTAATTTGATACGAGGATCTATAACGGTAGCAACACAAATCAACATAGGAGGAGGATCAAAATACTTCAAAAAAATTTTGTATGCAGGTTTTACAATATCACCAACAAAAGTATCATTTAACATTTCGTTAAATGTTTGCATCATACTAACTACTGAAATAAAAATTCTACTAGAAGTAGATTCATATGTTTTTAAAAATTTTAAAGTTGCGGTTTTAAAAGATTTTAAAAATCTCAACAAAGATTCAGCATAAAACCAATCGGTGGGAGTCATTTCAAAATTTGGCATATTTTTTGCGCTACAAAAATCATTTATAACTGCTTTATATTCGGTAACAACATGTTGTAAATCAAAAGTAGAGTTCCATCGGTGTTTAACATCCTTTGGAAATCTTCTAAAAGGAACATTTGAAATTCTACACCAATTTTTCCATTCGTGAAATACACCAGGACTTAATGCAATGAAATGTACACAATTTTTAATTTTATGTATATATGGATCGGCTATTTTTAATTCATCTTGAACACATAAATTTAAAATATGACATGCACATCTAATATGAAAAATATTGTCAGATGGAGGGTTTAATGCGGATTTTAAAGTAGTAATTGCTGCATTGTTGTTAGATGCATTATCAAAACTAATACACATAATTTTATCGCGAATATGAAAAACATCACAAATTTCTAAAATACGATTTGCTATTTCAACGCCACTATGGGGATACAGCAACGCCGCAAGTGATATGATTCTTTATTGAAGAATCCAACCATTGTCGATCCAATGACAGGTTATTTCCATTGTTGGAATATTGTTGACACATGTCCAACAATCCGAAGTTAAACTAAATCTACAAGTTAAACTCCATAAAATTGCAATCAAAGCGTCCTTCATTTCATTATACACTTTTAAACAATCCGATTTGCAAGTATTTCTCGGGATTCTTCTAAAATGAGGGTTTAAGGCTGTTTGATTAAAATTTTCCAAGTCCGTACTCTCGGGATAGGAAAATGGTAACTCTTCCTTTATTACTAATCAGGCAATTTCCCGACGAACAAGATCGGGATCATAAGGGTGGCTATCAACTAGACCGGTCCTAGGGTTGATTTTTGGTTGGCTGGATAGGTCAACAAGAAGGTTTTTATGGTTATGTTGGATGTGTCTACTAATTGTACCGGTGCCATCACCCATCTTGAATTTGTATGCCTTAGAACATGTTTTACAAACTTTCAACCCTATACCCGGATTTTCTTCGTCCAGGATAAAATCGTAAAATTTATGCCCATCACTACTTTCTCCTCTACTTTTCCTACCACTATGGTGTTGTGTGGTTTCGGTTGGTTGTTTTTGTTGTTCTTCTTCTTCTAATTGGATGTCACCTACTACCTCGTCGTGTGTACCCCATTATTAGATAGGAGGATCATGGTACTTTTCGGCGGGCTCACTAATTGGGACAATTGGTGGCCTACGGGAAGTGCCGGTGGAATCTTGCTCACTTTGGCTACGACCGCTATCGCGTGATCTAGACATAATGTAGTAATGTATGTAAAAAAAAAAAACTACACAATGTAGGAGCGATGAGTTATAAAAAAAAATTTAGAAAATAAGAGGGTTGAGATAGAGAAGATCAAAAAACCAACAATAATTATAACTACAACAAAAATAAAATAAGAAGAGAGGTATGAAATTTTGATACCATTCACCGTGGATACGCGTATATAAAAAAATCCGTGAAAATAAGAATAGAAGTAGAAGTAGAATTCCTTAAATCCGGAATTGAAGAGTTGGGGAGAGCTTGTAGGAGAGTTGAAGACTTGATCACTTGGAGTTGGACGAGAGTTGAAGAGTTGAAGACGTTGTTGAATTTTGATTTCGATACGATCGGAATTTGATCGTGTATATGCCTTGAACACCTGTTTATTCAATACTTCAATTGTTCACAAATTGCATAGAAATAAGTAATAATAGTAGAGAGAGTAAGAGAGTAAGGTGTGACTTTTTGATGGGATTTGGGGGGGGGGAGGTATTTATAGGCTAAAAATTAAAAAAAACAAAAAAAAACTAAAAAAACAAGCAAAATGGCTCTAAGAGCCGTTTGAGCTCTCTGGTGAACAGTGCCCAATGGCACACTGACCCGCGGGTCAATGGTCGGCCCGTGGCAGGTCAAACGGTTCATAACCCGCGGGTCGACCCGCAGGTTGGTGGGCGGGTTGGGGTGTTTTTATCGGGTTCGCGGGCCAGGTTAGACCGGTTCGATTCGGTATTTTGGGGACCTGGGTCGACCCATTACTATTCACGGGTTTGACCCGAACCCGAACTGCACTTACACAGGCCGGGTTAACCGGGCGGGTCGGCGATTGACCCGGCCCACTTGCCATCCCTATTTCGGCCAATCAGGTCTTTGAAGACCCGGTTGACGAGCCTTTGATATGTGGCACCGGCATTCTTCAGCTCGAAGGGCATAACCCGGTAACAGTAGAGGCCTTGGTCAGTCAGGAAGGCGGTCTTCGGTATGTCGGGAGGGAACATTCTTATATGGTTGTAGCCTGAAAAGGCATCAATGAAGCTCAGCAGCTCGTGCCCCGAGGTTGCATCTATCAGGGCATCGATGTTCGGAAAAGGGAATGGATCTTTAGTACAGACCTTGTTGAGGTCTGTGAAATCTATGCAGATTCTCTATTTCCTGCTCATCTTCTTCACCTCACAACATTGGTCAGCCACTCCGGGTAGTTGACTTTCTGTATAAACTGTGCCAAGAGGAGTTTGCTTACTTCTTCCCTCACTGCCTACTGCCTGTCAAGGGAGAACTTATGTCACTTATGTTGGACCGGCTTTGAGTCCGAGCGGATGCTTAGCCGGTGCATTATAATGTCTTCGGAAATCCTCGGCATGTCGGACGGCGTCCAGGAGATGTGGTCGGAATTGCCAGCTTCAGGTCCTGGGGCAGAGATTGGCTTACTCAGAACCATTTGGATATGTATCCCTCGGAGAAAGAGAACTCCTCCAGCACGTCTATGGGCTCCGAGGCTTGCCCGGAATGGAGTTCTACTGTGTCAAGGGGAAAGACTCCTCCCCCCACTACTGTCATGTAGTACGAACGTGTAGATTCCTGATTGCACTACACCAACCCCGTGATTAATGGGAAACTTCAGCCTCAAGTGATAGGTGGAGGGAACCGCCTGGAGTGTGCAAAGTTCGGGTCTGCCGAGAATAGCATTGTAGGCCGCCTTGATATTGACCACCATGAAGTCTATTGCTTCGGTCCAGAGGGTCGGGGCCATACCGGCAGTCACGTCAAGTGTGACAATTCCCTTGTTTTGGACAGGAACGCTAGAAAACTCGTGGAGCGTGTACCCCACCGGCTTCAACCTTTCGCAGGAGAGCTTGAGGCTTTCGAACGCGGCCAGAAATAGAATATTGACCAAACTCCCATTTCCTACAAGGATACATCAGACCTTTTAGTTCACAATGCCGAGGTTGATCACCAAGGCTTCACAATGGGGCAGTCGGACGCCTTCAAGATCTTCATTGGAAAATGAGACTGCCAGCCTCTGGTCTACGGGGGGCAGATAGTTTTGTACCGAGTTTACTTCCCGAACGAAAGCTTTTCGGGAGGTGTTCGATTCTCCCCCCATAGGTCTGCCGTGGACACAGTGAAGGATGGCCGGCCCACTAGCCTCCTCGAGCTCTGGCTCGGGCTCGGGCTCGGGCTCGGGCCGCCTGCTAATCTTCTGAGGAGGAGGTGATGGTCGTGGATCCCTTTGGTCTCTGGGGATGGTTTGAGTGAACTCCCTCAAGTACCCCCTCTGAATGAGGGCTTCGATTTCGTCTTTGAGGGCGCGTTAAATATCAGTCTTATGCTCATTTTCCTGATGGATGCGACAGTAGAACCTCTGGTCCCTCTTCTTGTTGCTGTTAGGTCGGGGAGGAAGGCGGATGATACCCTTTTCCTCAATTTCCAGGAGGATGGCCGACATGTTTTGTGTCAGTGGACTGTACCTCTTGAAACGGGAAACCAGTGGGGAGCGTTTCTAGGTAGACAGATCTTTCTGGGCCTTCTTCATAGGCTCAGATTCTTCGGTCTTCTTCTTCCCCTTGCCTGGGGCTTCTTTCAGGCCTTCGGAGTGCAGGACCTCCTCGGCCCGGATGTACTTTTCGACCCTATTGAGAAGGTCGGGAAAGTCTATGGGCAGTTTCTTGGCCAAAGAAGCCTTCAACTGGCTGTGGCGAACATTGTGCCAAAAGGCCGCCGAGGCAACACTAGCATCGAGGGACGAAACCGCCCTGGCTTCGGTTGTGAACCTCTGCCCAAACTCGCAGAGGGGCTCTCCTTCCTTCTGCTTGAGGTCCAGAAGGGAAGCGCTCGTCTTCTCGACCTTCCGACTGTTCACAAAGTGAGCATGAAAGTTTGCTTCGAGCTAGTCGAACGAGAAGACCGAACTAGGGGCGAGCTTTGAGGACCATTCCCAAGCTGGGCCACGCAGAGTGGTAGGGAAGGCACAGCATATGAGAGGATCCAATGCGTTGTGAATCATCATGAGGATTTTGAACCCTTCCATGTGACCAGCTGGATCACTCTCACCATTGTAGGTCTCGAACTGAGGCGACCTAAAATTCCTGGGAATCTCAGCATCTAGAATTTGAGGGGAGAACGGGGGTCGGCTTGGCTGATGCGCCCGAACGGTTTGTGGTCCTCCCTCATTAAATCGGGCGAGGCGATTCTCCATCTCCTGGAGGCAGTGGAGGATGGCTTCGTTCCACCACGGTTGCTGGGACAAACCATGAGACTCAGGACCCCGACCCTCTTTGCTCCTTGGGCCGATAGTTTGCTGTTCGAATCTGGGACCACCTCCGAGGGCATGGAGGATCTCGTTCCTGAAATCTCAAATTTCGTCTCTCGTGACGGGAGCTTGTTGGCCTTGACCGGGCGGAGGTGAACCACCCCTAGGGGAGAGGCTATGGTTTTTTCCTTGCTTGGGATGGGAGAATGCTTTGAGTAGGAGCTGGGTTGGAAGGAACCTCCCGGCTCCTTGATTGACAGAGCTGGAGACGAAGGTCACTCACAGACTGCCAGTGGTTGATGGTATGCCGTAAGTCCCTGGCGACCGAGCGTGAGGCGCTCGGACCTAGTCCCGCCGTACCATTGGCTGGCGGTCGGTTAGATCCGTGAGTGTTCACATGGCTGTGAGAGGGAGGTGATCTGGACGGCGTCCAGTGGTGAAGGCTTTTCTGGCTTTGGGAGCCATGGGAGGGTTCGGATTCAAGAGAGATCTGAGCTTAGGATCGAGTCAGTCACTTCCCATAGATGGCGCCAACCTGATGCTGCTTGTTTTCGGTGCGGGAGCAATAGGTGTGAGTTCTTGTAATTGTGGAGGGGAAGGGACGGATCTCGACCTTAGCTCGGGTCGGTTTCTTGAGGTCATCTCGGAAGAGATGCTGGAGCTCAGACGGCCGGGGTACCTGCAAAAGGCCTAGAAACACCGAGAGAGATCCCGGCGATAGGCCCTCCGACGATCTAGTCAGCTGCTGGAAAGGAGACTGAGCAGCTAGGGTTCAGATAGGGAAAGATTCATTACCTTTGAAGGTGAGGAGGGAGTCTGGGATTTATAAGCAGGGGAAAACGGGTGCCTGGCCCTGATGGGGCGGGTCAGACCTGTTTGTCTGTGGGCCTGAAGTGGCAGTAGGCCCATTGGATCTGTTGACCTGATGATCTGAGATGAGCGAAATATGAGGAGATCCGACGACCATGATTGGGCCACGTCATATATATATATATATATATATATATATATATATATATATATATATATATATATATATATATATAAGTCCCCTTTCATTACAAAAGGGTTTGTTTGCACAGACTCGTTGCAAATAGCGATCGTGTCTGTTGGAACAAGCCTCATCTTGATCCAACGGCCAAGATCTCTCCCGCCCATCCCCCATCCTCTTCACTTATGTTTTAGGAGGGAATTTTAGGGATTTCACCCCAAAATACCCCCTTCACCCTTTCACTCTCTCACTCACTTTCTCCCCTCTGTTGCCTCTCTTTTTCTCTTCCGAAACCACTCAAACCAAGAAAAAGAAAAAACCAAGTTAAGCTTCTCCTCCTCCAACCTACTTGCAAGCGGCCGAGCCTCCACCTCGGCTCGACCGCCCCCTCCTTCTCAATCCCCTCCTCTCCTTAGCCGCCTCCTCCTCCTCATACTCCCAACCCCGACGCCTCTCTTGCACCCGACACCCCTCTCCTCCTTAAGCTTTGTACCTATGCCTCCACGATAGTGAAGCTCCCCAAAAAAAACCCTAACCCGCTCCTCCCCATTCTCCAATCTTCGAAACCCAATCACAAAATCAAAACCATATTTCGCAGTTAAAATTTATAACCATCGCTGACAACATCTACATCGTACAACTCCGCATAGTGCAAGGTAATCGAAAACCCTACCTTTGTATACTTTTTACTCATTACTAGCTATTCATAATCAATGAAGGCATAAGCTTTTTTTAATTGATTTTTGTGATGTGTAGTTATATAGATGTTGATAATGGTAAAATTCGTAGCAAATCAGGGTCGTATGATTCCAACACAGATCTTAAAGCTTCTACAGGTAGATTAGTCATAGCGAGCCTCTTTAACAGGCTCGAGCCTTCTCCAGGCTCCTCTATAAGACATGGGCCACTACCAAGCCCATTAGAAGTGACAGATTAGGCTCACTGAGAGAAACACAGTCAATAAGAGTTGTTAGTTAAATCTCTTATTCCCAAACAAGAGAGCGTATCGCTTGTGGTGCGATTCATACAGGAGATAAGAAATTCATATCGGTCTCCTAGACTGTTTCTCAGACCTATAAATACCCTCCCCCCACCTCAGTCAGAAGGTAATGGGAAATTTTTGTCTCAAACTCTCTTTCTCTCTCTAGTTCTGACTTGAGCATCACAGGGTCTGTCACCGGGGCCACCCCCGGTGTTTCAGGCTTTTTACAGCTCCATCGACCGCATTAGTAACCGTTGAATTCAGATCACGGTGTTCAATGAACAATCCAAATCCACTCTCAGGAGCTATAACCACTTTTCACGACAACGATCAAAGTTCAGATCTTTAGTAGTTCCTTCAAATATAAACTCACTATCTGTTCGCTTCCACACCAAAATAAGCATAAAAAGATTTGCGCCGTCTGTGAGAAACTACACAGATCTGACTTATCGCCATGCCACCATGACTAAGATGTAGGGCGACGGGCTCAAGCCATCGCACCAACTCTCTTCGTCAACCAGCTCCTCATGTGGAAGATCTGATTCCTCCTTAACAAAAACCCTAACAGCCTAGTCAAGCTCCCGTCAACAGAGAAGAACTGGGAGGCTCCTGACAAAGCCATCATGAACAACGTTCTCTGCATGACCATAACTCAGTCCATAGTCCTTCCAACGATTCAATGGCCTCGCGAGGTCCCTGGGGTCAAGAGATATCCGTCAAATCATTAGCACCAGGCAACAAGGAACCGATCTAGGGATTTATTTGAATGAGAGGCGCGCCCGAACAGAGGCCTTTCACTCAGAACGTCAAATTAACCAAAGAAGCAACTCTCCTTGAAGGCAGAGATCAAGACAATCCTCCTCTCACAAGGGGTGCAATGCAGAAAGAAGTCCGACTCATGAGAGTCGAAAGCTTCTTGAGAGAAACAATGAGAAAGAGGCCCCATTTACTAGGGTTGAAGTGAAAAACTTTAAGCTTGACATACTCTGAGCAATCCAAGATAGTCAAGATCAGGGTCGACCCTCAAAAGAAGAAAAATCTGGCGAATCAACCGGATCCAAGGGAAATGACGACCAAGTCTTTCACCACATTCGAGAAATAGAATATCTCCTAAAACAGATGAAGAATGAGGAAAACTACTCCAGCAAGGTTACCATCCCATTCGACATCCATTTAGCAAGTCCATCCTTGATGCACAAATTCTAAAGAACTTCAAAGCTCTCTAATTCAAGTCATATGATGGAGAATTTGACCTGGCAGACCATATTGAGAGTTTCAAAAATCTTATGATGGTCTACAATGTCACTGATGTGCTCATGTGCCGAACGTTCCTTGCAACTTTGAAAGGATCAGCAAGGGAATGGTATTCGCACCTAACTCCAGAGTCAATATTCTCTTTTGACCAGCTTGAGGAGCTCTTCATAGCGCATTTCGTTACTAGCCGCTAGACTAAAAAAACAAGTGTCTCCTTATTGGAATTAAAACAAAAGGACGAAGAACGACTGAAAGACTTCGTCAACCACTTCACTACTGAAGCAATGTTGATCTCTTCCTTGGAATCATCAGTGGCGGCTGCAGCTTTCCTCCACAACGTCACTCATAAATAACTAAAAGCTTCCCTCACGAAGAAGCCTCCTAAAGAATTCACTGAACTCCTAGAAATGAGTGACAAATACATTAGAGTCGAGGAAGCTCTCAATCCACAAGGAAAGAAAGAGTAACCTTCCTTGAAAAAACAAAAGAATTCAAGTGAGAAAGCACCCAAGAAGTTCCAGAAAGATGACGTAGGTTAACTCCATCCTCCTCCAATACCCCTTTTCGATAAGTTCACTCCCCTGAATGTAAGTGTGTCTGCCATCCGCTTGGCAGTTGAAAAGGATGGGATAGTCCGTCCTCCTCCCACGATGCCAACGGTAAGCAAAAGAACAATACAAATAAGTGGTACACATTTTACAAGGACCATTGACATTCCACCGATAACTGCCGAGCCCACGAAGAAGAACTTGAAGGTCTAATTCGTAGGGGATATTTCTCCAAATTCGTTCAGAAAGATAACAACACTGAAACCCCCCCCCCCCGGAGGGCTGATAAGCGTCCAGAGAAGCATACTGAATCCCAAGACTAAGAACACATGGCCGTTCTCCACACTATTCACAGAGGTCCAATGGAGGGAAATTCCAACTCCTCCCACAAATCCTTCGTGAGAGAAGTTAATTCAGTACACAACGCTCCACCTGCAAAGAGTTTGGGCCTCTCTGTATCATTCTCCAATAAAGACCTCGAGGGCATCAAAACACATCATTGTGATGCACTGTTTATTAACCTATGCATGGAAAACCATTTGGTGCGACGTATCCTTGTAGATAACGGCAGCTCAGTAAACATCCTCTTCATGGCCACATTTGAAGATCTAAAGCTCTCACAAGGCCGACTCAAGCCAGCCGGTTACATACTCCATGGGTTCTCAGGCACACCCATCAAAGTCGAAGGAATCATCACACTCGACGTGACGACAGGAAAAGCCCCAACAACTCGGACGAAAGCATTAGACTTCATGGTAGTCATTATCAAAACCGAGTACAATGCCATATTTGGCCGTCCAGGCCTAGCAGCTTTCCATGCAGTTACCTCCGCATTTCACATGAAGATGAACTTTCCAACATTAGCATGCATAGGCCAAGTTGCGGGGAGGCAACAGGTAGCACGAGCATGCTACACCGCTACAATGGAGGGCTCGGTTATCCCTCTCAACACCATAGAGATAGAACCAGAAAGCAATCATAGTAACACTAAGTCTATAACGAGTTTGAAGCTACTGCACTAGACAATCCTATCGAGAACCTTCAAACCTGTCAAGTCATCTCCTCCCAGGTCCAAATTCTTCCTCATCAAAATACAATAATCAACCTGAATCCCCCGCCCGAAGCCACATCGCTAATTCAATTGAAAGAAACAGTCCTATCTAAGCTCATCAGCATACCAGAAGATCTCTCATTCTCTCTACAAAAAAATTGGAAGCTCACTTCAAAATAGGCAAGTTCAGGCAATATCTACCAAGTTGTTCGCCTATCGGCTCACCAACTTGAAGACCGGGGAGGCAAAGATATAACAACAGGGACTTGGAATGAGCAACACCTTATGAAGTATAACGAGGGTATCTAAAATGTTTTCTCTTAATAGTAGTAGAGTTTTCTTAATTTGTAATGAATGTCAGCCTCTAAAGCATCCATTTAGTTTATTTTTCCATTCAATAAAGACCACTTTCACTACCGATCAATGCATGTAATAAAGGCCAGCCATTAGAGTATCCACTTAGTATATTCTTCAATAAAATTAATCATTCATTTTAAAATGATTTTGTACAACTCCACGGATGCATATAATGATTTAAATGCCAAGCCTACTCCTGAAAATGACACCAAAAATTCATTAAAAGCTCCCTATAATACGGGTTCAGAGTCCATACCCATGGCTCGAAGTTACTCTAGCAATTTGCAACAAAGCAAGTTCAGAGTTCGCTTCGCCATTCGACCTGCTCCTACAACATGTTAATACCTAAACTAACAAGTTCAGAATCCATACCCATGGCTTAGAGTTACTTTAGTAACCTGCAATCAAGCACGCTCAGAGTTCAACTCGCCATTCGATCTATTCCTGAAACTAGTTAAAATTCCTTATAGATAGATTAGAGGTCCAAAATCGTGGATTGTAGTTACCCCAATAAAACTTGCAAAAGAAAAATTTGCAGTTCAACTCGCCACTCGATGTGACTCTCACAACTTTTTAGAGAACCCATATAGCAAGTTTGGAGAACAACTCTCCTTCAGAGTTGCACCTACACCTAGCTGAGTACAAGACGGATAAGTTCTAAACTTCGTCATACATTTTGCATACCATCGACGATTCGTTAGCTATACACAACAAATTTGAGGCCTTGTGAATTAGCTACAAAGAACCTAGTCGACGGCTCATTAATCTCAACAACAAGTCTCATTACAACTGCAGAATTACAATAAGTCTATGTTTTGTGCCTCAGAATCGCTAAAAAAGTCTTGCAAACACTATACAACAAACTGTCTTGCAATTCATTCTTCTAGCTACACACTAGTGGGATGCTCCGCCTAAGAGACACAAACCTCTTCACAAGCCCCCTACCAACAAACAACTCGTTAGCTCCAAACAACGACTTCAGCACTCTGCTCACCGCTCGAGCCCCATCAGCAACTCGCAAACTCTGAACAACGAGTTCAACACCCTTTTCTCCGCACGAGCTCCATCGACAACTCGTTGGCTCCAAACAATGAGTTGAATGCTCTGCCCATCGCTCGAGCTCCATCAACAACTTGTTGGCTTCGAACAATGACTTCAGTGCTCTGCTCACCGCTCGAGCTCCATCAGTGACTCGGTGGTTCCAAACAATGAGTCTAACGCTCTGTTCATCGCTCAAGCTCCATCAACAACTCATTGCCTCCAAACAATGAGTTCCACCCTCTACTCTCCTCTCGAGCTCCATTAACAACTCCTTGACTCCAAACAATGATTTTGACACCTTGCGCTTCGCTCAGGCTCCATCAACAATTCTTTAACTCCAAAAAATGAGTTCAAAGCTCTGCTCACTGCTCGAGCTCCATCGGTGACTGGATGGTTCCAAATAATGAGTTCAACGCTTTGATCACCTCTCGAGCTCCATCAAAAACTCATTAGCTCCAAACAACGAGTTTTTCACTCTACTCTCCGGTCGAGCTCCATCAACAACTCGTTGATTTCAAACAATAAGTTTAACACCTTGTGCTTCGCTCAGGCTCCATAAAAAATTAGTGTCTCCAAATAATAAGTTCAACGCTCTGCTCACCGTTTGAGCTCCATCTATAACTCGTTGGCTCCAAATAACGAGTTGAATGCTCTACTCACCACTCGAACTGTAACTCCTGTTTCCCCGTATTTGTATTTTATACCGTATTTTTTTTTCTTCTCAATTGTACTCTTTTGTCTATTTGTGAGATCCCGTATTTTATTTCAGTTCGAATAAAATCAGTTATTTTTGTCTCAACTCGAATTGTGGGTTTCCTTTATCAAATTCGATTGTGTGCCATCTTGCACCGTTCTTCGTGAGAGATAGCCGATTCTTCTCGTTCATCTTTCTAATCCTCATTATTGTGTATTTTGACCATTTCATCTCTTGGGCTCTTTTTGAAACGGGTCCCCTAAACCCCTGAACCCGCAAACCCACAACTATACTATTTAAACCCCTAACCCTAATCAGCTACTGTTAAAACCCTAATTACTTTTCCCCCGCCGCTATCACCCCGTCTCCTTCTCCGTATCCTTCGCGATCGCCATCTCCCCATCTCCGGCCTCGCTCGCCCCAATCCGTCTCGTCTCCCTTTCGTCTTCACAACCACCACCAGACCATCGCCATCGTCCCATCCGTCTTCGCCATTAACCCAACACCCTGAACCCATCGCCTCGACTTCGAACCCATTTTCCGAACGCCTCGCCACCTTCGCCGTACCCCTCACCGCCTCGTCGACCCCCCTCAGCACCACCGCCTCCACAAACCCCCATCGGCGTCGCCTCCATCCCCCCACAGCGCCGCCGAGATCCCTGGTTTCCCTCTCCCCTGTTCGAAACCACGAACAGAGCCGCCGAGCGTCGCTTCTCGACGTCGTCGCCGCCTCACCGCACTCCGACACCGCCGCAGTCGCCGCCAACGAAGCACCACGCCGTCGCTCCTCTCCCTCGAGCTCCTCAGTCGCACGTCGAAGAAGAAGAAGATCGAAAGAAGAAGAAGGAGGAAGAAGGGCGGGAGAGAATCACCGCCGTTCGATCGCGTCAAGATCTGTGCGCCGTGATGGCTGTTCTGTGTTCGTCCACACCAGATCCAGACTTGCTGTCCCGTGTTCTGGCGCAGATCCGCTGCGTTCGAGCGATCTGATTCGCTGCCGTCCGCTGTTCCGTGTTCTGTCCACAGCGGATCCAGCTTTCGCTGCACGCTGTTCTGGACGCAGATCCGCTGCTTTAGCTCGATCTGATTGGCCTGTACTGCTGTTCTGTGTTTTGCCGCGCCAGATCCGACTTCGCCGTTTGCTGTTTGGGCCGATCGTGTGCGCAAGGAAAGCTCGATCTCAGATCAGTTTTTGGACGCGCATTTCGAGGACATTTCCGGGGATTTTTCTACTCTATTTGCTTCAACAAGCGGAGATTTCAACCGTCGATTTAAGGCAAGTAACCTTGTACATCTTATTGTCCTAGTACAAGTCTCTTTGAAATACCACATGTAGTTAGTTGTGACTCTCCTTTGAAAAATCATAGTAAAACAATTTGAACCTTCAAACTCACCAATCTAAGAGTCACAAACTTCCTCGCATTAAATAATAATTCAATTGGACTCCTTTATCTCCTTGAACTTGCGAATCACATAGACATATGAATTAAGGACCCCTAGTAATTGTAGACGCATATAAATTTAGTGTTTTGGCAATTTGTGATTTTTATGACTTGAAAAATATTATTATTCGCTGTTTGATTCCCATTACCATGTATTTGTGCCACCTAATGAGTTTAGACACCAAATTACATAATTCTATGAAATCTACATTAGTGAATTATTTCCCTATGTTGCTGTCTGGATTTTCCTTCGAGGTTTCGACCCTCTTATCTTTGGAATTTGGGCCCGAGGCCTGAATACAAAACGTAGATCAGGATGTGTAGATGTCGATCGACTCCAGAATGATTGAATTTGGAGTTACGGTCTAGGAGATATGGCTGTTATACTGCAGCTGTGTCAGTAGGCACAGTTCTGTAAAAACTGCTGTATATTTTGACTTTGCGAATTATTTTAACGGTGCAAACAGCGAGTGTTTGACCCCAAATTTTATATGTAGTTGCTGGACACCCTATAGGACATCCCCAATTTTTCCTTAGAATTAATCTACATTATTTCAACACTATTTCATATGCATAAATACAAATATACAAATTCTGCCTGAACAAATATAACAATCCGGGGTTATGGGAAAGACTGTAGAGTGGACAATATAGGTAAGTGTACTCAGAAGGGGGCCCGTGTTTCCCAGTACTCGGTTCATGAACCTGTTGCATGTGATGTATTCATGGAGTCAGTTACTTGGCTCATGAACCTGTTACACGTGATGTATTCATGGAGTCAGTTACTTGGCTCATGAACCTGTTGCACGTGATGTATTCATGGAGTCAGTTACTTGACTCATGAACCTGTTGTATTCATGGAACCACTGTGTGGTCCTTGAACCTGTTAGTATTCACGAACTCGTTTCGTGAACCTGTTATTTAATTTCGTATTCATGAACCGTGCCTGCCTGATACCTGATACCTGAAACCTGAGTACGCCGCCCTATAGACTCCATTACTAAGTCTAAACGCAATTGATTTGACTGTAGCAACCATGTAGTAAAAGTATGGATGCATGTCGTGCTACCTAGATAGTAATCACACAAGACTTGAACTTAATACCTGATACATGATTATCCTGTTACCTGATTATCCTGATACATGATTATCCTGCTACCTGATTACCTGGTTACCTGATATCTGATACATGAAACTTGAACTTGACACCTGTAACTTGAAATATGAAACTTGATACATGAAACCTGACACATGAAACATGATACGTGATGTTAGTTACCCCTACAGGTTCACCTGACATATGTTTTACCATTAGTAGTTGTTAACTAGCCTGTTTACTAAGTAGTCCGCCCTTACTAGCTAATTCCTGGTTGTTCCCACTACTTGTTGTATCCCTGTTACATTCTTGAATCCAGTTCCTGTTCCCTATACTTGTACTTGCTTTTACTATTTGTGGCCCTAGCTTGCACTAAGGGCATTTTTCCTTGTTTCCCCCTTTGTTTCCTGTTTATATTACTAAACAGACTTGGGAGACAAGCTTCCTGCTGGGATTGGCGAGCAGGCATTTCAGGTATTGCTTGGAGCAAGGACCTGTTTAAATGGTTGCTTTCCTTAAGGTATTTATTTCTTCTGCTGTTTAAGACTTGTTTCCGAGTTACACTTGATTCAGACATGGGAACTATTTGAATATCATTATTTGGTTTAAATTGTTTCCTGTTGCTTAATAATTATTCATGCATGCTTGGTTATATATATTCATCTTGTATATTCTTGTTATGATGCTGGGTCGATCCTACAGCTTATGGATGATGTAAAAATCATTCGCTGGGCTTCGTCGCGTGCTCGTATTCCATATTTTTGGGAAGCGGGGCGTGACAAGGTTTTTAGTGGTATCAGAGCTCAGGTTTGGCTAATGTGTTAGTCCGACTAATACATTAGACAGGCTTGACTCAGTCAGGATTAACTCAACATTTAACAGGCCATGCAACCACATGAATAATTTAATAGTCAACTCGATCTGGATACAAGTCTTATCCCATCCATTTTGATTCCTTCATATCCAATTCCTTGACTCATTGCTTCTTTCCATCTCTTGCATTCGTCCTGATTTGTAAATTCCTTATTGGGTACAAATTTATTCTTCCGTACCCCTATTCTTTTGATTCTGATGCAAACGATCTCTTATCTTCTGCTTGCCTCAATAATTCCTTCTTATTTCAACTCGTGTGTCGTTCGGTGCTTTCCCTGCCTTGCATTCATTTTTATTTGTTGATTCATATTGAGTATCATGTTGGTTATTCCTTCCCTGCTATATTCTCTTCAATTCCGATTTTGTCCCTCGTCCTTCTTCCTTTATATTCAATTCCTTAATCTTCGTTTGTCTCTTCTAGTCATCCTCCTCTCTAACTCCTTATTGGGTGTAGCTTCATTTTTCTCCTATCCATTTTCTCTTTATAATTATTCTTCCCGAATACTTTCTATATTTCGATTATTATTTGTTATATTTATTTTCGATCTCCTATATAGAAAAAAAAATGTTTCTTAATAAAGAATTTGTTTTTCCGAACAATGGTGTATTTTAACTTCACTTGTCATTTTGATCGACTACATGCTTCTAATGGATTATTTTGATAAGACAAACTCTCATTTTTGTTGTATAATGCTATTACTACTACTATTATTATTATTGTTATTACTTTAATTAACTCACTGGTATTATTATTGTTATTACTACCATTGATGTTCTTATTGTTGTTTTCATTATTTTATTATTATTATTACTATTAAATTTCTTCCACAAAAATGTTGGGCCAAACTATATCTTGTCTTACATTATTATTCTTCTAGTGTTGTTGATATTTTAATATTATTGCTATTATTATAGTTGTCATGATCATTGTTATTCTATTGTTATTAATATGGACCTTTTTTTTATATTATTATTGTTATTAGTACTATTATTTTCTTTCATTACTACTATCATTATTATTAAATTGTTTTGAGCCTGATCATGCTCAATTTTATATACATTTCACTACTTCGGTGCAACCTAATATCGAGACGGCAAATATGCAACTCGATGTCAATGGAGGCAAATTGCAACTGGATATCGGCGAGGCAAAATATGCAGTCGAATATTTGGATGGCAATTTGAAACCTGATGTCGTGAAGGCAAATATGCAACTTGATGATAAGGAAGCAAGATTTTCTACCTATTGCTAATTGATATTTCAAGACTCGTTACTTATATAAATAAAATGATGGTAAAGGAATGTTTTTGTTATTATTGGTATTATTATTATCATTGTCGTTTGAATCGATGTTATTATTGTTGTTTTTATCACCTTCATTACTGTTATTATTTTTATTATTATTACTGTTGCATTATTGATATTATTGTTATTTTTGCTATTGTCATATTATTATTATCATTATTGATATTATTTTTAATGCTATTATTATTATTATTGCGTTATTTTCATGAATGTGTTGAAATATATTCTGTCATGAATGTATTATCATTATTATCAGTATTATTGATATTTTTATTGCCTGTATGTTTATGACGATTTTAATTACTATTACTATTGTTGTTATTATTTTTGTTATTATTATTATTTTTATTATGGTCATTATTACTTGTATCATTGTTGTTATTAATATTTTAATATTATTTTATTATTATTATTACTATTTTTATCAGTATCATTGTTATATTTATTTTCGTTATTGTTATTACTATTCTATCACTATCGATTTTATTGTTGACATTTGTTGTATTAATTATTCCTGTTAAAGTCATTAGTTTTGATATATATACTCTATATTTTGATTATTTGAATTGAAGCTCAAGCCTTATATCCATTTTGCATTATCGCCTATCTCTATTTGGAACCCATACTCTCTTTGATTCCGGTGTCTCATCCTTTCTTCCTGCTCGGATCGTCGCTTGGTGTCACGTGGTCTACAACATGTCTGGAGCTTGGAGTGTCACCATCAGAGTAGCGCAGCAGAAGCGTGGTGGGCCCATAACCCACAGGTCCCGGGATCCCCTCGTTGCGACTAGTCTTTAGTATTGTTGATCACCTCTGCGTTCCTTGTATTCGTCCTCATCCGTTGACTAGCTGCCTGGTTCATCTTTTTCTTGTCCATCCTTTCTTCGATTCCAACTCTATCTATTTCTTCATCTTTTTGCCTTGTTAGCTCGCAAGTCGTGTGTTGTTCATTCTTCATTTTTGATACCGGTTATTTCCTTCTTGCTTTCCCTCCTGCCACCATATACTCATTCATTATTGGATTCAATTCTTTCCTGTCTTCCATCTCCTTGGTTTCAGTTCTGCCTACTCCTTCATCGTATTTGTTATCTTGTGTTATTACATTTCTTTGATGCTGTTTATTCTCTTCCATGCCTTCCGTTGGACCTCTCTGTTATCCACTCCTTGTTTTCTGGTGTTTCCAATGCTTTGATTCCACTCCTTTTAACCCTCTGTTTTGTTACCCTCCTAAATTGTATTTACCCTGTCCTACGTACCGCCTAAGCAAATTTCGAAATTTCGAGGACGAAATTTTTGTGTAAGGTGGGTAGGATTTGTAACTCCTGTTTCCCCGTATTTGTATTTTATACCGTATTTTTTTTTTCTTCTCAATTGTACTCTTTTGTCTATTTGTGAGATCCCGTATTTTATTTCAGTTCGAATAAAATCAGTTATTTTTGTCTCAACTCGAATTGTGGGTTTCCTTTATCAAATTCGATTGTGTGCCATCTTGCACCGTTCTTCGTGAGAGATAGCCGATTCTTCTCGTTCATCTTTCTAATCCTCATTATTGTGTATTTTGACCATTTCATCTCTTGGGCTCTTTTTGAAACGGGTCCCCTAAACCCCTGAACCCGCAAACCCACAACTATACTATTTAAACCCCTAACCCTAATCAGCTACTGTTAAAACCCTAATTACTTTTCCCCCGCCGCTATCACCCCGTCTCCTTCTCCGTATCCTTCGCGATCGCCATCTCCCCATCTCCGGCCTCGCTCGCCCCAATCCGTCTCGTCTCCCTTTCGTCTTCACAACCACCACCAGACCATCGCCATCGTCCCATCCGTCTTCGCCATTAACCCAACACCCTGAACCCATCGCCTCGACTTCGAACCCATTTTCCGAACGCCTCGCCACCTTCGCCGTACCCCTCACCGCCTCGTCGACCCCCCTCAGCACCACCGCCTCCACAAACCCCCATCGGCGTCGCCTCCATCCCCCCACAGCGCCGCCGAGATCCCTGGTTTCCCTCTCCCCTGTTCGAAACCACGAACAGAGCCGCCGAGCGTCGCTTCTCGACGTCGTCGCCGCCTCACCGCACTCCGACACCGCCGCAGTCGCCGCCAACGAAGCACCACGCCGTCGCTCCTCTCCCTCGAGCTCCTCAGTCGCACGTCGAAGAAGAAGAAGATCGAAAGAAGAAGAAGGAGGAAGAAGGGCGGGAGAGAATCACCGCCGTTCGATCGCGTCAAGATCTGTGCGCCGTGATGGCTGTTCTGTGTTCGTCCACACCAGATCCAGACTTGCTGTCCCGTGTTCTGGCGCAGATCCGCTGCGTTCGAGCGATCTGATTCGCTGCCGTCCGCTGTTCCGTGTTCTGTCCACAGCGGATCCAGCTTTCGCTGCACGCTGTTCTGGACGCAGATCCGCTGCTTTAGCTCGATCTGATTGGCCTGTACTGCTGTTCTGTGTTTTGCCGCGCCAGATCCGACTTCGCCGTTTGCTGTTTGGGCCGATCGTGTGCGCAAGGAAAGCTCGATCTCAGATCAGTTTTTGGACGCGCATTTCGAGGACATTTCCGGGGATTTTTCTACTCTATTTGCTTCAACAAGCGGAGATTTCAACCGTCGATTTAAGGCAAGTAACCTTGTACATCTTATTGTCCTAGTACAAGTCTCTTTGAAATACCACATGTAGTTAGTTGTGACTCTCCTTTGAAAAATCATAGTAAAACAATTTGAACCTTCAAACTCACCAATCTAAGAGTCACAAACTTCCTCGCATTAAATAATAATTCAATTGGACTCCTTTATCTCCTTGAACTTGCGAATCACATAGACATATGAATTAAGGACCCCTAGTAATTGTAGACGCATATAAATTTAGTGTTTTGGCAATTTGTGATTTTTATGACTTGAAAAATATTATTATTCGCTGTTTGATTCCCATTACCATGTATTTGTGCCACCTAATGAGTTTAGACACCAAATTACATAATTCTATGAAATCTACATTAGTGAATTATTTCCCTATGTTGCTGTCTGGATTTTCCTTCGAGGTTTCGACCCTCTTATCTTTGGAATTTGGGCCCGAGGCCTGAATACAAAACGTAGATCAGGATGTGTAGATGTCGATCGACTCCAGAATGATTGAATTTGGAGTTACGGTCTAGGAGATATGGCTGTTATACTGCAGCTGTGTCAGTAGGCACAGTTCTGTAAAAACTGCTGTATATTTTGACTTTGCGAATTATTTTAACGGTGCAAACAGCGAGTGTTTGACCCCAAATTTTATATGTAGTTGCTGGACACCCTATAGGACATCCCCAATTTTTCCTTAGAATTAATCTACATTATTTCAACACTATTTCATATGCATAAATACAAATATACAAATTCTGCCTGAACAAATATAACAATCCGGGGTTATGGGAAAGACTGTAGAGTGGACAATATAGGTAAGTGTACTCAGAAGGGGGCCCGTGTTTCCCAGTACTCGGTTCATGAACCTGTTGCATGTGATGTATTCATGGAGTCAGTTACTTGGCTCATGAACCTGTTACACGTGATGTATTCATGGAGTCAGTTACTTGGCTCATGAACCTGTTGCACGTGATGTATTCATGGAGTCAGTTACTTGACTCATGAACCTGTTGTATTCATGGAACCACTGTGTGGTCCTTGAACCTGTTAGTATTCACGAACTCGTTTCGTGAACCTGTTATTTAATTTCGTATTCATGAACCGTGCCTGCCTGATACCTGATACCTGAAACCTGAGTACGCCGCCCTATAGACTCCATTACTAAGTCTAAACGCAATTGATTTGACTGTAGCAACCATGTAGTAAAAGTATGGATGCATGTCGTGCTACCTAGATAGTAATCACACAAGACTTGAACTTAATACCTGATACATGATTATCCTGTTACCTGATTATCCTGATACATGATTATCCTGCTACCTGATTACCTGGTTACCTGATATCTGATACATGAAACTTGAACTTGACACCTGTAACTTGAAATATGAAACTTGATACATGAAACCTGACACATGAAACATGATACGTGATGTTAGTTACCCCTACAGGTTCACCTGACATATGTTTTACCATTAGTAGTTGTTAACTAGCCTGTTTACTAAGTAGTCCGCCCTTACTAGCTAATTCCTGGTTGTTCCCACTACTTGTTGTATCCCTGTTACATTCTTGAATCCAGTTCCTGTTCCCTATACTTGTACTTGCTTTTACTATTTGTGGCCCTAGCTTGCACTAAGGGCATTTTTCCTTGTTTCCCCCTTTGTTTCCTGTTTATATTACTAAACAGACTTGGGAGACAAGCTTCCTGCTGGGATTGGCGAGCAGGCATTTCAGGTATTGCTTGGAGCAAGGACCTGTTTAAATGGTTGCTTTCCTTAAGGTATTTATTTCTTCTGCTGTTTAAGACTTGTTTCCGAGTTACACTTGATTCAGACATGGGAACTATTTGAATATCATTATTTGGTTTAAATTGTTTCCTGTTGCTTAATAATTATTCATGCATGCTTGGTTATATATATTCATCTTGTATATTCTTGTTATGATGCTGGGTCGATCCTACAGCTTATGGATGATGTAAAAATCATTCGCTGGGCTTCGTCGCGTGCTCGTATTCCATATTTTTGGGAAGCGGGGCGTGACACGAACTCCATCAACAACTCGTTGGCTCCAAACATCGAGTTCAACGCTCCGCTCTCCGCTCAAGATCCATCAACAACTTGTTGGCTCCAAAAAATGAGTTCAATGCTCCGCTCTCCGCTCGAGCTCCATTAAGTAACTCATTGGCTTCAAACAATGAGTTCAACGTTCTGCTCTTGGCTCGAGATCCATCAAGCAAGTCTTTGGCACTGAACAACGAGTTCAATGCTCTGCGCTCCGCTCGAGCTCCATCAACACCAAACAATGAGTTCAAAGCCTTGCACTTCGCTTAGGCTCCGTCAACAGCTCGTTCATTCCGAATAACAAGTCCCAACATTAAATCCATCTTAGAGTTATCTCTACAAAACTCGCTCAGTGCAAATAGCAAGTTCAAACATCCAACTCGGTCACAGAGTTCTCTCCAAACTTGCTGGGCACAAACGAAAAGTTCAATGTCCAACTCCGTTTCGGAGTTACCTCTATAAAAATTATTAGGTGCAAATGGTAGGTTTAAATGTTCAAATCCATCACAGAGTTCTCTACAAACTTGCTGGGCACAAACAACAAGTTCAACATTCAACTCCGTCACAGGATTCTCTCTAAACTTGTTGGGATCAAATAGAAAGTACAATGTTTGACTCCATCTCAGAGTTGTATCCAAACTTGCTCGGCGCAAACAGCAAGTTAAACGTTCATTTCTGTCACAGAGTTCTCTCCAAACTTACTAAGGTCAAATAGCAAGTTCTACATCAACTCTATCCTAGAGTCTCTACAAAACTTGTTGGGTGCAAACAGTAAGTTCAAACTTCCAACTTCATCTCGGAGTTGTCTTTCAAAACTTACTGGGCGTATATGGCAAGTTCAACGTTCAACTCTGTCACAGGGTTCTCTCTATACTTTCTGGGATCAAACACCAAGTTCAACTTTCGACTCCATTCCAGAGTTGTCTCCAAACTCACAGGGATAAATGGCAGGTTCAACACCAACTCCATCGTAGATTTGTCTCCAAAAACTCGTTGAGATCAAATAGTAAGCTCTACATCCAAATCTATCTTAGAGTTGTCTCTCAAAATTTTCTGGGTGCAAACAAAAATTTCAACATTCAACCCCATCAAAGGGTTCTCTCTAAAATTGCTGGGATCAAACAACAAGTTCAACGTTCGACTCCGTGTTAGAGCTATCTCCAAACTTGCCGGGATCAAACGGTAGGTTCAACACCAAATTCGTCTTAGAGTTGTCTCCACAAACTCGCTGGGGTCAAACAGCAAGCTCTACGTCCAAATCTGTCTAATAGTTGTCTCCACAAACTCGCTGGGATCAAACACCAAGCTTTGCACCCTAGTCCGTCTAGAAGTTGCCTCTACAAACCTGCTGGGAGCAAATACCCATCCGACAAAACAAGTGAACAAAAAAATCCTTAGCCAACGAAATAGCGGTTCAATGAAACGGGCGATGAGATCGTTGATAGACGAAGTCATAGCTAGACGAAGTTGTAGCTTGACAAGAGTCATAGCTCGAACAAGTCATAGCTAGACAAAGTCATAGCTCGAAAAGAGTTATAGCTCAACCAAATGGTAGCTCGACGAAGTCATAGCTCGACAAGAGTCATAGCTAGACGAAGTTGTAGATTGACAAGAGTCATAGCTCAACCAAGTCATAGCTAGAAGCATCTCGACCAAGTTGTAGCTCGACGATGCAATTCATAGCTCGATGAAGTTATAGCATGACGAAGTTATAACTCGATCAAGACTTGACTCCAAAGACAACTGATTCTTCACAGCTCAATCAAGGCATCATTATTATCTACTCACCTCAAACATGACAACAACTTCAACCCTGCGATCAATAGGAGCTCTTCACACACTCCAACCTCGGCTATATAAGGAGATGAACAAATTCTTGCTACTTAGCACACTCAAGATGATTTATCTCCCACCTTGGCTACTATAAGCCCCTTGCAAATCTGAACTCAATCACTCCTAAAATCCAATGGCAAAGAGTCCCACCTTCAAGCTCCAAATTTTGCAAAAAAACTCCAAAGGATTTGGCTCTCGGGTTCAAAAGAAAAAAAAGAAGGCTTGTGATTACATCAGGGTATGAAGTCAGGTCGGATCTCCAAACCAAACCCACTCCAAAAACCCTAAGTGTTAAAAGGAAATGGTTCTGCGGGTACGAAATCCAAACACAGACTTCCAAGTTTCTTCTTCTTCAAAAAACCCTTCTTCCAAAAATAGAGATCAACTAAAGCTCTCTTCCTAGTAACTCAAATCTGAAACCCCAGCTTCAAGCTCCCGCTTCATCATGAGCTCTGCCAATCCCCTGGTTGATGAGAGAATTTCACATCTCAACTACTTCGAAGCTCAACGATGGAGAATCTAACTTTTAGCTTAACCGTAACTCCATAGCTTGACAGCTTCGTAGCTCGATGATGGGGAAGATCTCTCCATAGATCGACCAAAATCTTCGTAGGTCGACGAGATAGCTTCATAGCTTGACTGTAGCTCCACCATAGATCGAAGCCACATAGGTCGACCACTCCTTAACGGCCATAGCTTGACCGGAGCTATAGCTCGATGATGCCACCATAGCTGGACGAAGGCAAGAGCTCATAGCTCGACCATCCCGTAGCTTGACCAAATTTGAAGAAAGACCCATAGCTCGAACAAAGTGTAGCTTGATGATGAGAAGTTCATTGTAACACCCCATACTTAAAGGGGTGTGTGTGTGTATATATTCATTGTAACACCCCATACTTAAAGGTGTGTGTGTGTATACGGGGTGTTACAATGAATATATATATATATATATATATATATATATATATATATATATATATATATATATATATATATATATGTTTTGTGACATTTATATATGTTTTGTGACATTTATATATGTTTTGTGATGTTAGATCTGGACCATTGATTTCAACCCTATTGAATGAGAGCCACTTGATAGCTTTCTTTGTGTTTTATTATAAAAATAATAATAATTATTATTATTATTATATATATATATATATATATATATATATATATATATTATTATTATTATTATTATTATTATTATTATTATTATAATAATAATAAAACACAAAGAAAGCTATCAAGTGGCTCTCATTCAATAGGGTTGAAATCAATGGTCCAGATCTAACCTCACAAAACATATTTTCTCGCCCAAAAGTTTCTCCCCAAAACTCAAATTCAAATCCCCCCAAAACAACTCCTTTATTTATTTATTTATTTATTTATTTATTTTCTCTCTCTCTCTCTCTCTCTCTCTCTCTCTCTCTCTCTCTAATACTGTCTCTATTTACTCATAAATTTATATTTTCAGATTTCTGGTTTGTAAATTTTCAGATTTTTTATGCATTCTTTTATTGCTCATGTCACATTGAAAATAGAAAATATCTCATCAACAGTTAAATTTTATCATTTTCCACACTCAAAGTTCTAAGAAGTTGGATTTTACACCACCATTTATAATTATATTTCAACATATACTAATGGAAACATGGACTTTTATTTACAACTAATTATTGCTTTACTATTCAAACTTAAGCTACACAATTGTTGTTTTACTGTTTACAAGACTTTCATATGCTGTATCGTTCCGAAGACGTGTCGTAGGCACGTGCCCACGGGCAAATCTAGTTATAATTATATATTTCCATTTAATATTATATATATATTATTATTATTATATGGAAATTATTATCATTATTATATATTTCCATATAATATTATATGTATATGTATATATATATATATATATATATATATATATATATATATATATATATATATATATAT
Organism: Hemerocallis citrina; assembly: GCA_017893485.1. Lineage (NCBI taxonomy): Eukaryota > Viridiplantae > Streptophyta > Magnoliopsida > Asparagales > Asphodelaceae > Hemerocallis > Hemerocallis citrina. Next base: position 288,804,889 of record CM030361.1, read on the forward strand.
AAAGATGTGGTAGGTGGCCTATAGATGAGCTCTATGGGAGTGTAGTATGGACTTTAATTCATGATGAGAAGTGGGGGGATTGGTTTTTATTGGCTGTTGTCCACGTGGAGGTGGGCTCGGGTTTAATTGTGTTACGTTGTGCTGCATGCACGAGAGCACAGGGGGTGTGGGATTATTAATCTTACATCAGGAGGATTTAGTGAAAATTAATATTTATATTAGGAAGCCTATGATCTAGAGGCACCAACTAGTCATGACATCTTTTGAGAGGCAGTCTGTGGTGGGAAGTTGTTAGAATTTGTTTGGGCGGGGTCCAGGGCGTTACAAATGGTATTAGAGTCGACTTTCAACACCAATCGTGGGTAAGAGTGGGTTAGAGGTATGCCTGAGATGGAGCTAGTAGATGTACATTGGTGGGTAACCAGAGTCCCGGGTAGGGCTGTACTGCTAGCAGAATCAGGGTACTCCACTTTACATTGGCTAGTAAGGGATCCTGGATTAGGTTGCAAGTTTCGGGCTCAGCGAGGACGCTCAGTTCTTAAGGGTATGTGTGTAACACCCCGTACTTAAAAGGTGTGTGTGTATATATATATATATATATATATGGAAAATGCTCCATTGAAAACGGGTTTGTTTTCACGGGTTGGAAAACACCAATCTGAGCCGTTGGATCACTTATGATCGTGATCAGCGGCTCAGATCGCCTCCGCCCATCACCCAATATCACTTAAGTGGTGGAGGGTTATTTTGGGAATTTCGTCTCAAATAACTCTTCGCCTGATTCGATCTGAAAAAATGAATATAACCTAGGCCGACCTAGGCTATAAAATTTCTATACGGTTATAAAAATTTAGAACAAGGCCGTTGTTCCAAACAACGGCCTATAATTTAATTTTTTATAACCTAGGCCGTTGTTCCCAACAACGGCCTAGGTTATATCAATTTTTTTAGAATCTGTTCAGCGAAGAGTTATTTGGGACAAAATTCTCAAAATAACCCTCCGCTGATCAATTGAAACGGGTTATGGGGAGCCCGATCTGAGCCGCTGATCACGATCATGAGTGATCCAACGGCTCAGATTGGTATTTTCCAACTCGTGAAAACTAGACCCGTTTTCAATGGAGCATATATATATATATATATAATAATAATAATAATAAAACACAAAGAAAGCTATCAAGTGGTTCTCATTCATTTTGAATAAAATCAACGGTCTAGAATTTTGCTCCCAAAAGACATTTTCCGTCTCAAATGTTCCCTCCCCCCCCCCCCCCAAAAAAAAATCAAAAATCAAAAATTTTTCCCAAAACAAAACAACTTCTTCATTTATTACTCTCTCCCTCTCTCTTCCCCTATTTTCTCCTTTTTCATAATTTTATTTTTTACCCAGGTATGTCAAAAAAAACATTGAATATTTTTTTTGGTTATGTAATTTCGGATTATGCTTTTTTTTATTATTTCAAAATTTTAAATTTTTTTTTCTTTTTCGGATTATGCTTTCATAACTCAATAACATTTACTTCCATTTATTTGCTTTTGAATTACCATATTTGATCTGATTGTATTATACTTCACTGAGTAATTGTTTTAGATTAGAATGCTTCACTGAGTTAATTTTGATTAGAATGCTTTTTTTATTATGCAATTTTGGATTATGCTTTTTTTGAGTATTTGGGCATTTGCTGCTTTGAAAATCGTGCTTTTATGAACAAATCCATGCTTAATCCATGTATTTTGGGTTTTTGTAGCTGCAAAATTGTATCTTGATCAACTTTGCTGCAATTTCACTTCACGTATATATTACAACAAATTTTTTCTTTTAAATTCATACATGGTTAACTACATAAAAAACAAACAAGGGGGAACTAACTCATGCAATTTGAAGCGTTAACCGTAACTCATGCAGTTAGAAAATAAATTGCAACTTATGTTCGAATCCAAATCAAAAAAAAAAATTCTTATGCTCAAGTCACACGTAGTAAGGAATTTCCAGTTCACTACTATTGTAGATTCACAATACTATTTTGAATTCCGAGCTGCTGACAAATAATCCTACAATATACAAACCAATAAACATCAAGGTCACTTCATAATCCTACTTTAAAGTACATTAATACATCAACGTCTACTAGCAAATAAACATCTATATAAATCATCCCTTATTGTTTACATGATTTTTCATATGTTGTATTGTTCTGAATATGTGCCATAGACACGTGCCTACGGGCATACCTAATATATATATATATATATATATATATAAAATATAAAGATGTGGCAGGTGGCCTATAAATGAGTTCTATAGGAGTGTAGTATGGAATTTAATTTATGATGAGAAGTGGGGGGATTGGTTTTTGTTGGCTGTTGTCCACGTGGAGGTGGGCCCAGGTTTTATTGTGTTGTGTTATGCTGCACGCACGAGAGCACAGAGGGTGTGGGATTAATTAATCCCACATCGGGAGGATTTTGTGAATAATTAATATTTATATTAGGAAGCCTATGATCAAGAGGCACCAACTAGTCATGACACCTTTTGAGAGGCAGCCTGTGGTTGGCAGTTGTTAGCATTTGTTTGGGCGGGGCCCGGGGCGTTACATTCATGGCTCGACCAAATAGCAGAGTGATGAGTGTAATTTATACTTGTTTTATTACTCTTTTTACGCATAAAAGTTGTGAGTTTGCGTTTATATATTTGAATTTCATCTTCTTTATACTCAATAATTTTATTTATTTGTTTGTTTATGAAGGAAAAGGATAATTTTTAGGATTATGGACTCAAATACAAGAAGTCACGGAACATGGAGTTGGAGAAAAAGAAGACACAAAGTAATGTGATAAAGCTGCAACAACAGCACCTAGAACTTGTACAGCTATTTTGAACATGAAGATGGAAAAATATGAACTTGTTTTCTAAATCAAAGATGTTGGTCGTCGGGTCTTCTTCGAAACGAGTACTTATAAGTCACAAACAGAGTTCTGTAGCTCCGGAAAAGTCATTTTTTCTACAGCCTGCACGTAGAAAACAACAAATGGACAGTCGATCGCACTCCCAACCGAATGACTGGTCAACCGCGCAGTCGACCCTCCCTCTCGCTTTTAAAACCATGTACACTTGAAGGGTATGAATGGTCAACCGCGTTGGCGCTGATGGTATATTTTGAACACGGATTTCGGGTCTAATGGGCTATATTTGTATATATCTTTTTAGGGATTCATTGGGGTGCTATATATAAAGGCTGATGTGAACTCTAGGGCTGAGAAGAAAGAAAGATCATGGAGGCTAAAAGAATTGGATGGGATGACTCATCACACCGTTGGAGAACAAGAGTCATAGTGTTCATCAAGATCGTCTAGAGTTCTTTTTTCTCTTCTACTTTTCATTATGCAATCTAATGCTATGTTTGTTAGATTTAAATTTTTCATGAAATAATTTATTTTTCTACGGTTTCGATGTAGCCTATTTTTGAAAACACAATTCGAATTTCATATTATTTTATTCTTCTACTTTTCCATGGTTTTGTGTTAAATTTTTGTTCTTAATGTTTGCAATTGTTTGGCCAACTATTGTTTGATTATTGAATTATGGGGGATGCCGAGAGATAACTTGTGATTTAGAATTATAGAATTAAACACCATTTAGAATTATTGAATTAAACACCATTGACTGAGCAAAATTAGAGATAATTTACCGCGATTAATGTGACCGTAGAAAAAATTCATAAAATTTAATAAATCTTCAAATAATTAAATTTTCATAAAGATATGATAAATTATTAGTTGGGGATATGGTTGGTGTTATTCAAGAGAAGACATTGAACAATTAAGGGATTTTGGAAGAGTAGAGTTTTTAGTTTATTGGAATTATGAATTGTGTGGTTAACTAGGTAAAATCAAAAGCCCTAGATTTAGTTTTGCTATTAATAAACCCTAAAATTTTAGACTTTTTTGTTTTTAATTAGTTTAGTTTATCCTTGAGTTTAGTTTAATTTAAATATTTTTTTTATCAAATTTCTAATTATCCAAATACTATATAATCTGGTAAATTTCGGTACTCAATAAAATAATTAATCCTTGTGGGTTCGACAATCTTTTCATTTACACTATACTACTTGTTGCGATATTGTGCACTTGCAAATTATTCCATCACAGAGCTCGACGGGAAGAAGACCCATAGCTCAGCTAAAACCCATAGCTCGATTTCGTGGTAGCTCGACGAAAGTAAGAAGCCATAGATGGAACATGATCGAATGGCCATAGCTCGACCAAAGCGTCAGTCGAGCAAAGGGGCTCCAAAAGTGATCACAGACCGTCAGATCTTCCATAAAATCGGTTTCCAAGACGATTGATGCACAAGATTGCACCACGCCGTCTCCATCGCCTCGCTCTCCTTCTTCCCTGCCCGATCTCACTCAGCGGGGAGTCTAGCACAAATGAGCACTCCAGATCGCGCCACGTCACCAATAGCCACAGCGATCTGATCTCGGCCAATGATTCAACATAGTGCACGAGCTGGGGGCTGATCAATGTTGCATATCGCGTCAAAAAGCACGTTAGGTTTGATTATTCATAATAAATCCCTTAAATTCAATTTAATTTCGAAAAATAATTTTAAAAAATCGAAAAAATATATATTTAAATTCGAAAAATCAATTAGAATTTCTGGAAAAATAATAATTTAAAATTGGGATTTATTAATAAAAAAAATCAAAAAAGTGATTTTAAAAATTGTGGAAATTATTAAAAATTCAAGAAAAATTCGGAAAATTTTGAAAAATATGAAAAATTCCAGAAAAGTCCAGGAAAATATTCGCCGCCTTCAGAAGCATCTGATCAGTTCTAGGTATCTCCAATGCACCCTGAAAGCTAAGATTGTATTCCAGAATCAAAAAAAATAACTACTTTCCGAAAGCCAAGAAAATTGTCTTCCGAGAGTGGGTAACTTAGAATAATGGTAAAAAGCGAAGCAAATCAAGGTCGTACGATTCCAGTACTGATCTCAAAGTTTCTACAGGCAGATTCGTGATAACGGGCCTTCTCCAGGCTCCTCTACAAAACATGAGCCACTCTGAAGCACATTAAAAGTGACATATTAGGCTTGCTAAGAGAGACCCAGGTCATAAGGGCTGTTAGTCAAATCTCTTATCATCAAACAAGTGATCTTATCTCTTGAGGGGAGATTCAAACAGGAGATAAGAGATTCATATAGATCTAATGGATTCATATCGATCTCCTAGACTGTTTCTCAGGTCCATAAATACCCTCCCCCGTCCTAAGTCAGAAGGTAATGGGAAATTTCTCTCTCAAACTCTCTTTCTCTCTTGGTTCTGACTTGAGCGTCAGATGACCTATCACCGGGGCCACTCCCGGTATTTCAGGCTTTTTGCAGGTACATCAGCTGCATCAGCAACCGCCAGATTCAGATTACAGTGTTCAATCAACGATCCAGATCCACTTAGGAGCTCTAACCACTTTTCACGGCAACGACAAATGTCAAACCTTTAGTAGTTTCCTTTAAATATAAACTCACTATCTGTTCACTCCCACATCAAAATAAGACGCCACAGATGTAGTTATTTGATGTGTATCAAATATTTTTGTTTGATTTATGTAATTGGTAGAATTATAGATTTAGGTATTGTTGTTCGCTCAATTTGAGAAATTATAGATATAGTTGTAGTTATAGTTGTTGTTGTTTGATATTTGTAAAACAAAACTAACGAAAAAAAATTACAAAACTTTGTGAGTATGTCGGATTCAACCACACATGATAATGCAACTTATAGAAGTGAATTTTGACTACAAATTGCAAGATACAGCAATGTATCACTTGTATACAAGAAAAAATAAAATAAAGTGATACATGGCCATATCTTGTAAATCATTAGTCGAAACTCACTTTCAACAAGTTGCGTTAGCTTGTGTGTGGTGAATCTGACCTACTTACAAACTTTCGTAATTTTTTTTGTCATTTGTGCTGTTTTACAAATATTAAACAACAATAACTATAATTATAACTATAATTTTGGAGTTGATGTTTGATATCTGTAAAATAGCACAAACGGCAACAAAAAATTACGAAACTGTGCAAGTAGGTCGGATTCACCACACATAAGCTAATTCAACTTGTAGAAGTGAGTTTCGACTCATGTTTTGCAAGATACGGCAATGTATCACTTTATTTTGTTTTTTCTTGTATGCACGTGATACATGGTTGTATCTTGCAAACCGTGAATCGAAACTCACTTGTACAACATGCATTAGCTTGTATGTGGCGAATCTGACCTACTCTCAAACTTTTTTGAATTTGGTTGTCGTTTGTGCAATTTTACAAATATCAAACAACAATATCTATAATTTTGTAGTTGTTGTTTTAGTTGTTGTTTGTTATTTGTAAAACCACACAACCTATAACCGACAATGTAGCGCCCCGATTTCCGACACCGGGAAACCGTGACACGAGCCAAGATCTTTTCTTCAATTAGTCACAATACACAGAAAAACAGGAGAATTTAAAACTTTTTACTCAATACACAATATGCTACAAGTCTGAATATTGTACAACTGTAATACCTTACAATAGAATTACAATATTACCTTTACATTTCTACGTATTACAACCTTCAATATCTTACATCAGAGTACTTCTCAACTAATGCATAATCAATACATATACTGCAGCGGAACTAAACATAACACTGACTCCTTGCTTTCCTTGCCTTGAGTCCTCCTGAATTTCGCCTTTGTACTTCGGCGATCCAGTACCTATGGAAGTGGGGACGTCAGTATTCACTGACGCTTAAAGGCTGATCATATAGCAGCGAATCTCCCAAACAGTATACAAAATATAGCAATGGTGTTGGTGTAGTTTAAGTGTTCGTGAGTGCTATGACTAGACTCTAATGCGACATTTAAATAGAACTAGGATGCTCCTATTCTAATATCAGCAAGTCTCCGAAAGCAACATGCAGCCCATACTACATGCGACTCCATCTCAAGCCGTTTCTCCATATATAGGGATTGAATCCGCGTTTAAGAATTCTAATTGTACACAACCTGTTCCTGACACCTACACGTGGCTAATGAGGTTGCAGATGTGGTCAAGTCCCACTATTGCATTTCGCCAGTGGTGTCTATGTTCGCCACTGCGACCCGGCCAACCGGACCTCTCTCCAAATAGACTAACCCAACGTATTGGGCGTCATTCCAAAATCAAACTATAGGGTTTCGCAAGCACAGGGTAGCACGAAGCCTACCCTGTGGCACCCTCTGGGGTATCGCAAGCGCAGGACTGCACAATGCATCCTGTGGCACCCCCAGCCACGACACCTCAGGAATTAATAGCGCGAGATACGCAACCCGTGTCCTCAACTTGTAAGACGACACCGTACGTATCCCTTTGACGGGAAGGTACAACCCAGTACACCACCTATGATCTGCCTCAAGGGACGAGTTAGTGTAAGGGGCCCCTTACAACTGACTCCTCTCTCCCGGCAAAGGGTTAAAATGATCCTTGTAAGTCACTACCCTAATGACGTCCCTGACTCGAACAATCCTAGGGATGACAATATTATAAACACAACATGCTAGGCCTTAAATTAGGCTTCGCAAGACACCTCTACTAGGCTGCTCAACCTAGACTTACCAGAATCCCTCAGGATCCGGTTCGTGGCTCATCGATCCAAGACTTTGGCCGTGCGAATATACATGCATGCCATTACCCTAGACTTGGATTTCGTCTATACTCCGGTCCTCGATCAACCTACCCTGGTTAAGATTCGACGGTACACAAGGAGTGACTCCTCCACAGTTCCTTAGGGTAGAAAACATATGTCTTGATGGTCGATAGCCCTTAGGGTGGTAACATCACCCTAGACGAGCACAACGAACTGTGTACTAGCTAACAAGCTATACACGAGTAACAACCACATACGAGCCAATAAGCTACGTATGAAACAATAACTACCTACGAGCCAGGCGGGCCTCGTAGGAGATAACCACGTACATACCAGCCAAATAAGTCGCGTATGAGACCAACAGCTACGCACGGGCCGATCGGGCCGCGTACGAGACAACAACCTACATACGAGCCAACTAAGCTACGTATGAGACCCACAGCTACGTACGGGCCAGTCGAGCCACGTACGAGCATAACCATATTCAAACAACCATATAGGTAATCAATCCTAGAAGCAACCAAACGTGTTTACTAGCAAACTTAATCTTCTATTATTAGAAGCAACAAAAGAATCTACTAGTAGTCTATGATCGGTATCCTACTAAGGAAGAACCGAAGGCGACAAAACGGCCTTTATCAACTAACTATTACTAGTGGTCTTCCCAATCCTTATTACCTCAACCTATAGCGCCTTAAGCATGGCATACAACCGCAAGCATCTTCCTACGACAATCTAATCATATAACACAACCACCATGATACTCCTATGTATGAATGTGATTAATGCTTATGCTTACATCGAGCTCAAGCATGAAAATCACTTACGACCTAGACATGAAGTCCACTATAGTCAAGCGTAGGTTACAAATTGATCATGAAAGCTTACTACTTATCATGACTAATCACCACAACCCAACTAGTAAGCAACATTCCAAGGCATAGTAGGTAATTCTAACACCACTCCTACAACATTCTAAGCAAGTATTTGAACTTTAGCATGGTATAGAATACAACATAACATCACTACAACTAACCATGGGTAGTTCCTTGACTCTAAGCATGAATATCATAGTATGGATGTCATTGACTCAACATGATCAATAACTAGCATGACACCTACTTACTTACAATTAAGCTAGCATGGCATACAACTTACTTGTAGTTAAGCTAGCATGGCATATCTATGATTAAACTAATCATGGTATATCACATACCTACAATTAAACTAGCATGGTATATCACTTACCTACAACTAAGCTAACATGGTATATCACATACCTACAATTAAACTAGCATGGTATGCAACTTTTCTACTATCATCCAAGCATGAATCTTTATTAAGCATAAATAACTACTAAACATGAATGTTTTACTAAACATGGGTAACTACTAGTATGAACATTCAACATTCCTAAGTATATATGTATATATACTTCTAACATGGTAAGTAATTTTATCATAGATCCTACAACATTCTAGGCACAATTAATCTAAACATGGTAGGAAACTCTTAGATTGCTTCCTACAATATTCTAAGCATAAGTAGATTAGTCTAAGCATGGTAGGAAACTCTTAGATTGCATCCTACAACATTCTAAGCATGAATGAGTGAATCTAAACATGGTAGGAAACTCTTAGATTGCATCCTACAATATTCTAAGCATAAGTAGATTAATCTAAGCATGGTAGGAATTTTAGAATTAATCCTACAACATCCTAAGCATAAATAGGCTAATCTAAACATGGTAGGAACTTTAGAATTTGTCCTACAACATTCTAACATGAAATAGCATTATAGGATATTTTTAGAAAAAGTCCTACAACATTCTAACATGAAATAGCATGATGGGATATTTTTAGAAATAATCCTACAACTAATTAAGCATAGAAACATGGTAGGATATTTTTATTAGGCATCCTACAACATTTGAGGCATGGGTATTGCTTCTAAACATTTTTAGAAGTGATCCACAACATTTGAAGCATGGATATTACTTCTAAATATTTTTAGAAGTGATCCTACAACATTTTACTACTACTACTACTCCTATTTTAATCAAAACATAACACACAATTATCTACTACTACTACTACTTCATTCTTATCAAGAACACAACATACAACTTACTACTACTACTACTTTATGGACATAAAACATCTATACTACTTACTACCACTTCATACTACTACTTTATTTAATCAACCATACTACTACTTTATTTAATCAACCATACTACTACTATCTTATTAATCAACTTACCATTACTACTTTATTTAATCAACATGCTACTACTATCTTATTAATCAACATACTATTACTTTATTTGACCAACCATACTACTACTACCTTATTAATCAACATACTTATTACTACTTTATTTTAGCATGCTACTACTTAGTTGCTTACTAATCTTTATTATTACTAGTGATAAAAGAAAAGATCATTTTTATTTTATTTTACTTTACAACTAGTAAATATGAAAGAAAAGATCTCTTTTTATTATTTCTACAACTAGTGATTTAAAAAGAAAAGATCTTTTTAATAGCTACAACTAGTGATCAATAAAAAAAGATCTTTTTAATCTACAACTAGTGATTAATAAAAAGAGAATATCTTTTTTTTTTTATATTTCTTTAACTAGTGATTAATAAAAAGAAAAGATCTTTTTAATCTACAACTAGTGATTAATAAAAGAAAAGATCTTTTTGTTATTTCTACAACTAGTGTTTAATAAAAAGAAAAGTCTTTTTAATCAATAAAGAAAAGTTCAACACACATATGCTTATTATTTTTAGTCCAAGTTCCATAAAGTCCTACAACCCACAATGGTTGTAAAAATGTTCATATGCCAATTCCTACAAGTCCTACAACCCTCAATCGGTTGTATGTTCAAGTCATATGCAATATGTGAATCTTTTGTCCAATAACAATATAAACAACACTACAATAATAAAGTTGTGATCTTTATGTGTTTTAGTAGGTTCTACTACTACTTTCTTACTTTCATTTATCATTCATAACCACCACAACACACCCATCACAAAACTCACCCAAAAACAAAAGAAAACAAAACAAGAAGGTAGGAGAAGAAGTCAAACAACAAAACAAACAAACAAACAAACAAACAAACAAACAAACAAAGAAGTGTGAAGAAACCCCCACCTAGTTCTCTTTTTGGAAGGACTAGCTTGCTAACCTTCTCCTTCCCCTAGCTTTTTAGAACTCCTAAGAACCCTACAATAAAAACTCTCTTTTGTTAGTATGAGACCTCTCTTTCTTTTTCTTTCCTTTCTTTCTTTCTTTCTTTCTTTTGTTTTCTAAAATGAGAGAAGGAGGAGAATGAGGGGGTACTTATAGGAGGGGAGAAGGGTGGATATTTGCAATGTGCACCCACACAATTTCACAAAAACCATTCCCTCTTTTGGGGGCCGGCCATGCCCTAGGGGGGGGGGAGGGGTATGGTGTAGGCTTGGTGAGGTGGAGGGATAAGGCTTCTAGAAGGGTTTTAACACTTCTCATGCATACAAACCCTAAATTAAACCCCCTAATCAAACCTTAATCTTCTAATTAAGTTGCCATGACAAGGGTAAGTATATTGACCAAAAGTATATACTACATACTTGTATGATGTACTAAGTACCATACAATTGTATGTATGTGTACATGTATGTGTATAAAAATATTCCTTATAAAATCCTTATAAAATTCCCATAAAATAGTTTAACTTTGAAAATAATAATAAAATAAATTTTATTATTAATTCGGAGGCTCGCGCTATCAATTTGATGCGCTTCGGATGCGCACCGACCGATAGATGCGCGTAGACACTGTTTGTGGGCAACCCGGCGAAAAATCACCAAAATGATCTGATTTTGGAATTAAAATAAAATAATAATGAAATAATAATAAAATACTAATTTATATGAGTTAATATCCGTCCGGGATATTACAGACAATCAAAAATTACAAAACTTTTTGAGTAGGTCGGATTCACCATACACAAGCTAACGCAGCTAGTAGAAGTGAGTTTCGACTCAGTTTGCAAGAGACGGTCATGTATCACTTTATTTTTTTTTGTTATGAAAGTGATACAAGGCCGTATCTCGTAAACTCTGAGTCTAAACTCACTTCTACAAATTGAGTTATCTTGTGTGTAGTGAATCTGACCTACTTGCAAAGTTTCATAATTTTTGGTTGTCATTTTTGCAGTTTTACAAATATCAAATAACAACGATAACTAAACTACATCTATATTTTTTCAAATTGAGCGAACAACAAATGCATCTATAATTCTACCATCTACAAATATCAAACAACTACATTCTATACACATCAAACAACTATATCTATAATACTACACATCACATAAATAAATTAAAATATTAATTTGTGCCATTATTTATTATGATTAGCAAGTAATGATGGTCAATTATACAAAGATGAGATTTTCGATTACCTTGCACTATACGGAGTTTAACAGTGAAATAGGGATTCAAGTTTGTGATTGGGTTTCGAAGATTTGGGGGGGGGGAGGTGAAGGGGGATTTGAGCTTAAGGAGGAGAGCGGTGTCAGAGATCGGTGTTGGGCATTCGAGTGAAAGAGAGAGGCATTAGGTTTTGGGAGGAGGAAGTGGCCCGGGAGAGGTCGGTGCTTGGGAGTGATATGGCGGTCGGGAGGAGGAGGGGACGGATTAGTTTGTGTGGGGGGGGGGGGGGGGGGAGGAGAGGAAGTGATGGAGTTCATCTTTTATGTTTGGGGGTTTAGCGGGCTTTGGAAGAGAAAGAGGGAGAGATAAATTGAGAGAGAGTGAGTGAGAGAGACAACATGGAAGGAGGTGAAGGGTTATTTTAGGGTGAAAACCCCAAAATTCCCATCCTCAATTAAGTGAAGAGGGGAGGGGATGGGCGGGATCAATGTGGGTCATTGGATCATGGTCAACTTGATCCGACGGCCGTAGATCGAGTTTGCAATGGGTCTGTGCAAACAGACCCGTTTGCAATGGAAGACTATATATATATATATATATATATATACTAGATTTGTCCATGGGCACGTGCCAATACAACACACGAAAAGCCCTGTAAACAGTAAAACAACAGTTATGTAGTTCAAGTTTGAATAGTGTGACAATAATTAGTTGTAAATAAAAGTCCATATTTCTATTAGTATATGTTGAAAAATAATTATAAATGAGGGTGTAAAATCCAACTTCTTAGAACTTTAAGGGTGGAAAATGATCAAATTTAACTGTTGAAGAGATATTTGCTATTTTCAATATAACATGTGCAATAAAAAAAACATAAAAATTCTAAAAATTTTATAAACCTGAAATCTTAAAATCTAAATTTCTAAGTAAATAAAGAAAGAATGGGAGGGAGAGAGAGGGAGAGAGAGAAAGAGAGAAATATGAAAAAGTGAAGAGAGAAGAGATAGATAATAATGAAGTAATGAGTTTTTTAGTTTTGGGGGGGGGGGGGGAAATTTAATTTTGGGGTTTGAAATTTTGGGCGGAAAAATATGTTTTGTGAGAATCAATCTAAGTCATTGGTTTTAGAGGAGATTGAATGAGAGCCACTTGATAGCTTTCTTTGTAATTTATTATGTAGATATATGTATGTATGTATGTATATGTAGGGAGTCTTCCATTGAAAACGCATTGGAAGTACAAACAATGCATCTATCTATTCTATGGCTGATCGGATCTGTTCACATTGTTTAACATGATCAAATTTGTCTATGAATGAGAAATCAAGTCGTTTGAGATTTTCTTGACAATATATATATACAGAATAACAAAAAGGATACTGACAAGAGAATCACCGTTCAATCTGATATTTGGAACTGAAGCAATAATCCCCTTGGAAATCAGACTATCTTCACCTTGGGTAATGACCTTCAACGAAGATCTGAACTCGGAGGGGCTTAGGTGCAACCTCGATCTCCTCCAGGAGTTTTGGGAGAAGTCGGCTCTCAAAAGGAGCACCTAGAGTGCTTCCATAATAAGAAGTTTCGACCTGTGAATATTAAGGAGGGAGACTTAGTCCTAACAAAACATGAGATCTCTGAATCCAACTAGAAGGGGAAGCTCTCTCCAAAATAGTAGTCTTCAAAGCTGTCCGTCTGGGGACTTACCAACATAAGGACCACAGGGGTAAGGAGATTAAAATAACCTAGAACGTAGAACACTTATGAAGTTTTATGAGAGTGCCTAATGCTCCACTATCTTCGGAATAATTATAATAAGGCTCTGAAAGCCCGTGAATGTAATAAACGCTTGCCAAAAGCAGCCACTTAAGTTTATTTTCATCCCTAAATAAAAAAATTATTTGAAACTCAACATGCTCTCAAATTTTCCCAAATTCGAATCAACTTCGCTATGCCCCATCCCTTGGCATGGACTTCAAGCCACACGCAAAAAACTTACTAAGTTTCGCTTGGGCTCGTCCTTCGGCATGAACTTCGAGCCAAATGCAAAAAATTCATCAACTTTGCATTACCTGGTCCCTCATCATGGACTTTGAGCCATATGTGAACAACTCACTAACTTCGCTAGGCCTCGTCCCTTGGCATGGACTACGAGCCACAAAAAATTCATCAACGACTAGATCAGCAATTGAAACATGACCACAGCTTTCGCTGCAACTTGTCATAAACGAGTTAGGAACTAAGCTTTCCGCTTGAAACCGGATTCACATCCACTCCAGAACCATAAAAAGAGTTCGGAGTCCAAACCATGGTTCAAGATACCCATCACTCCTTATGCAAACGGAGCTCACCTTTCGAAATTGCTTTTAAAACTTGTTAAATCTCAAAGACAAAAGTCTAGAGGCTTGGCACACACCAAAATAAGCTTGAAAACAAAAAGTTTTTTTTCTTCAAACTATCACATGCTCAGAAAACCGAGGTGTAAATACATATTGTTACATTTGGCATAGCCGAAGAACTACAACAGGATACAACAAGACATAACAAGTGGTAGGGGTCGCCTAAGGAACCTCATCGGTGGGAGCACACCCCCTTGGGCTCAAGCGAACCAACTCAAGACCAACCGATTTGGTATGCACCTCAATCGTTCGATCGGGTCCCTCCCATGAGTTGGTCATGCTGGACAATCCAGCCACTCTGCTCTGAGTACCTCTCGGGTTCATCGGCTCCTACCGAACAATCGGAGATAGGCCTCGGACAGATGCCCAACCACTAGGAAGATAAGTGGCTCACGACCCCGCCACTCTGAACTCAACCTTCAATCGGTCTATCTACAATTCCTTCTCCATCAGCATCTCTCGAAGGAAAGAGTCCGTTGAATGGATAGCACCCTCTGATGAAGGGGATCGAGATGACCCGCCAGGGAGAGCTACTTGCTCCAGCTAGGCCCAAGTCCCTGTCGACCACCGCCTGTTTCAGAAGAGCGAGTTCCAAGTTCACTTGGTGTGACCTTTGGATATGGTACGAGAACGCTGCCTCCTTATCCTTCGAATCCTTACAGTGGCAAGCCAAACTTGATTCCATGATCTGTAATCTATTCTGAAGGTATTCAAGCTCAGCATCACGAGGGTCAACGAAAGTACGTCTGATAATCTAACAAGAAAAGAGAATTCAACATTATGTTTGTAACGCCCCGAATCCCAAATACACTGAATTCGAGATGTTCTACAGGATCTTTTCACTTTCTTTAGTACAATTTTATAGGGAAATTAAAACTTTTCATCATACATCAGAGATTACATCATGATTACATCTTTCTTTTGCACAGCGGAAGTAAATTTTACAACATTTGAAATAAAGTACAACAGCATAATGTAATCTTTAAGCATCCATCCTCTTTTAATCTTTAACAAGTCATTTACCTGCATGTCAGACTGTGGGTACGTCAGTTTATTCAACCGACGATCATTATACACGGCCATCCTCTCTATGCCGGAAATAGTATAACTTAACATTTCATATTTAGCAACCACAAACTTGTCACATTTTAAACTAAAGGGACTATCCTATTGATGTCATGTTGTGATTGTGCACTTAGTCCTTAATGCAGTTAATTATGTTGCATGACACTAATGCACACTCATTCGGATTCTATGCATCCCATACTACATAGGTCCGAGGGCAAGCCCTTATTCGTTCTTCATCTTTATAGGGTTCAATCCCCCGTTATGATTTAATCTACTGCTGTAATTACAGTAAGTATCCTAGATGTTATCTGACCTACGAACTCATGTTTAGGCACTCTGGAGTAGTATCCTCACCCAGACGCATCATGGGAATTCCTGGGATACGCTCTCACCATAAACATGACACCACCCGTAGTCTTCAAACATCCCACGAGCGTCGCCACTGGGACGGTACTCTGGAACAGTATCCTCACCCAGACTCGTCATGGGAATTCCTGGGATACGCTCTCGCCGCTACCCAGGGCCCTCATACTCAGTGTTTTTCTCTTACTTTCATCACGTCTTCACTATGCACTAGTCCTTAGTTTTATTAAAAATCATGAACAAAATTAATCTCTAGAGTTAGCCTCTCCATCAACCGGACTTATTCATTCATTTCATCACGACCAACCTTGGTCTAATTTCATCTCAATTCATTTTCTCGATGCCGGGGAGACTTAGCTACTCTATATCAATTTCATTTCACAATCTTTAACTCATAACAACTTCCATGTCAAATTTTCATACTCTTTCTTATTCATGATTACATTTTGTTCACAAGTCCATAGTGAATACTTATAACTCATGAAAATTCATATTCATGGCCAACAATTTCTTCAACATGATTTCTAAATTCCATAATCATACAATGGACTCCTGCACTTTATAATTAAACACTTATACTTCACATTTTACACAATAACCTCAAGTGAAAATTAATAATATCATGTCACACCACAAAACTCTTTTTTTTTTGTCAATTACTTTCTAATAAATCCATTTCACTAGATCTTTATAAACTGAAAATTTCCATAAGTATGTGTCTTAGAACCATAGCTTTAATTATACTATTTGTTCACAAACTACATTATATTTTCTTCAATTAATACCCAACTCAATCCCATAAAATTCCTTGTATTTTTATGAAAATTACCATATTTTTCTCACATTTTTTGGACATCCCAAACTCACAAAAAAAATGTTTTTATAAAGTGCTAAGGGAAAGATTCGAACCCAGCACGGTAGAGAAGAAGGCCAGAGCACCCGCCAATAGGCCAATCGTGTGCTAGCGATTAGAAGAGGGCAGAATAGGTGTAAGTGCTTTCGGTTCGCAGTCATATATACTTATATACACAGATTGGATAAAAGATGGTGAGGGCCGGTTTCGAACCACGCCGCTCAGGGAAACCGAACACAGTCACCGACCGCCTGAGCCACTGGCTCAGGTTGTCACAGTACTGAGTTAAAGTCTATTAGTTTCATATTCGCACTGTTTTAGAAAACAACTCGACGTTCAAATCAATTAGGTTCATATTGCCTTTATACAAACTACAGAAAAATTCCAGATTTAATCATCTTTATTTAATCTTCATACCAGCAAGTATAAAAATAAATTTTTGTACTAAAAACATAATTTCTCCACCCAACTAATAATTGTCCATTAAGACTATAATATCTTTTATTTTCGACATTGAAAAGAAATCAATTGATCTTCTAATCTCTCTTTTATTCCCAAATTTCTTATGATAACTTACTGTTTATTAACCTATATTCACACCACATACATCTTTGGATTTTCCCATACTCATATTAGCAAAAGAATTCGTGTAGCATATGAATAGGTCAAACTCAAAAATACTAAGTTTTGGGTATTTCTATTTTGATGACAACAAGCAATTTCATTGGTTCATTTATGCCACTTCTACTCATGAATTTAACATACTCATCACTCAAGCATTCAATATACTTTCTATTCAAATTTCATAGTGTGTCATTATCTTAATCAATTGTCATGTTTCAACCATACAATTTACAAGCAATGGATGAAGATTTTCACACATCATACTAACCATAT
The DNA here is from genome assembly GCA_017893485.1 of Hemerocallis citrina. Lineage (NCBI taxonomy): Eukaryota > Viridiplantae > Streptophyta > Magnoliopsida > Asparagales > Asphodelaceae > Hemerocallis > Hemerocallis citrina. The sequence continues at coordinate 288,822,571 of CM030361.1, forward strand.
TGCATCATTATTCAATTAAACTAACAATCATAGAAAGTGCTTCATATAGTTTAATTTCATGCTAGAATTTCACATACACAATTAATCACATCATTCCAATCCATTCATATACTAACTTTTTAATTAGAGTGGACTCTTATTAGTATTTTCCATGTATAGTGTTGACAATATAACTAGCATGAATCCTATATTAGAAATATGAAATATTTTACCCACCTTAATGGAGAGAAACACAAAAGCAACAAGTCCTAGTAGATGAGAACACTTCCTCCTAGCCAAAAGAGTGCACCACTCCAAGCTTCCAAGCCTAGCCGAATGCTTCCCCAAGCCGAATGCTTCCCAAGTCCTTGACCGAATGCTCCAAGCAACCAAAAGAACCACACACTCTCTTATCTTTTATAACTCACACAATTATAATACTATAGCTTTAGAAATTATACTTTGCATATGAAAAATTAGCCATGAGAAGGGGGGTATTTATACTCAAAGATGAGTGAAATAGAGGGCCAAGATTGTCTTGGTGGTTGTAAAATGAAAGGCTTAGATCAAAGTAGGAGTTAGGAAAACTACCCACCTCCTTGAAACTACCCCCATGTTCTCCACACCAAAAAATTCAATTTCCCTCCAAAAAGAATGCTACCGGCCTCACAAAAGAAGTGTGCAATGCACGTGTACGTGTAGTGCACGTGCATGCAACTAGGCCAAATTTATACATTCTTAATTTGTATAAAAAATAGATTTGTTAAAAAAAGTCTTCTACATGACAAGTTTGATTAAAATAACTTAATTCATGGGCTTTCTTTGTGGGCCAAAACTAGTTTATAAAAAATAAAATAAAATAAAATAAAATACTTTTGGGCTTTTAAAGAAAAGGCTTTTTAATTAAATCAAAGAAGGCTTTTAAAGAAAGGCTTTTGTACTAAAATAATTTGAGAAAAATATATATTAAATAATTATACACATTATGATAAAATAATTCAAACAAAATATTGCACGTGCACAACACGTGCAAAATAAATAATTTCTCAATAATTGAAAAATCAGGGTATTACAATGTTGAGCACTGAAGACTTGACCAATTCTAAATACTACAAAAGAATACATATAAAGAAGTTCAAGTTATGAAGTTCAGCCCAAAAAAATCTTTCATTCGATTTCATCAAGTTTCGTACAAAAACCGGTGGCCAGTCTGCGGTTGGCGAGTACAAAAAGCATTAATAAAAAGAGCTACTTTCCTACTTCTTTGGATAATGAGACACCTCTTCAGCCTTGATGGTGGTGACCTCAGCATGTATCCCAGCTAGGTTGGCCACTACATCAGTAGACCGGGTTTCCTTACCCCGTCCAAGGGAATCTCCCATGGAGTCAGGGGAGCCTCGTCGAACTTCATAGAGTAGGAAAAACCCTTGAGGATGATGTCAGAGTACTTCTGCTCAATATACGCAATGGCCCTCTCGTACCCTTGGTCCTGGTCGAGCATGACCCTGTCGATGGTCTCCTCCTGATCGGCCACCAACTCCTTCTCTCTTGCCTCCCAACCATTTTTCTTCTTCTCCAGCTTGGTCCGGTCAGCAAGCGTGGAGGCTAGCTAAGACTTGAGCACATTTTCACTCTTCTCCAAGCATTCGAACCTCAACTTGAGGTCCTTGTACTTCTCTCGATCTTTTTTTCCCTCCGTTTAGTGAGCTTTAGGTCGAGGTTGTACTGCCTCCTCATCCCTGCCCCTGCAGAGTCGCTTGCGAAATGAAGGACTAAAACTTAGTGAAAAAATAAAAACATCTTTTCAAAGGAAGTAATGAACACATTGGGGGACGGATCCTTACCACCATGTCAACCTGCACCCACTTCAGGTAACTCATGTCAAATGTCTAGGCCGCGAGACATTCCATGTAGCGAGGCGTAGCGAGGTTGTTCATAACCTTCATAGCTACCAGACCCTCTAGGATCGAGTCTGTCACCTTCACGGCCCAGTGGGGCCTCCATGGCTCCATGCTCTCCTCCCCAAGAATGATCTTGGCCTCAGGATGAATGGGAGGAAGCCCGGCCTTTGCGTACGCGGCCACCTTGAGGGCTTACGAGCTTGGAGCCACCTTTGTCGAGTCGGGGGAGTCGGGGATTGTCAAAGCCTTCGGCTTCTTGGACCTCCCCTTGGAGGAACGCTTGGAAGCAGAAGCTGCAAGCCTTTTCTTCCTCTTCGGCTGCTCTACAACCTTCTTCTTGATCAAGGCGGCCCGCCCCGCATCAATTTCCTTCTCGTCGAGCATCGCTGTAATAGAAAGTGTGAGTTGTGAGGGCGAAGGAAAAGTTTTTAATACAAAAAGAAAACAAAAGACATACAAAGGTTAGCAGGGCTCAGACCAATCCTAATAAGGTGCCTCTTAGCCACATTTAGCTAACTCATGCTCCCCCAACAAAGATCTTCTCTAGATCATCCTTCTCCTTCGTAGTAAAGTCCCTGAGTTTCGGGGCTATGTGCTTCGGGATGTAGAATGACCGCCTTGTCGGGATGTCCCAAGGCTTGGGGATTCAAATAACAAAGTACTTTGATTTCCACTCATTAATTGAATCTGGGTGTTGGTGTACGACTGCCTCCGGGCTATGGTGAGAAGAAACAACGCTCCTTATATGCCCTGGCGGTGTTGAGGCCTAGGCACGCTCGGAAATATTTTAGCCTCAGTGGAACCTTATTTTCTTCGCAAAGTATTATGATACTAATGAGTTTCTTTCCACGAGTTCGGGCCGTACTGCATCGGGCTCACCCTGACATAATTCAATACCTCCTTGATGAAAGGGTGCATGGGTAGTCGGAGCCCCGAAATGAAGGAATCCAATGGGAACAAGCCAAACCAAGGAGCTAGGTAATCCGTTGGCCTGAGCCCAGGATTCGGGATCATCAGTTCAAACTCCCAGAGAATGAAATAGCACAACTGGTTCTGAGGGAGGTCAATCTTTACCAGCGTGTTCGCCACTCTGTCGGCCAGGCAAAGACAGTTGTATTCCAAACTGGATCAGGTCCAGGAGGTCGTCCAGATACATCCTTATAGATACAGGATCCTAGTGATGTGGAGTCTCAAAGCCACCCTATGGCATGTACTCAATCGGTTCGGCCTTTGGGCTCATCGAATAAACAAACTTCTCATTTCTCCTTGATAGCTGAAGAGAACATGTAGGCGAGGGAGAGGCCACACGATCTCCACCCAAGGGATCCTCCTCGGCGTCCCCTTCCAATTCTTCTTCCCCTTCCTCTTCCTCCTCCTAGGATCGAACTTCAACCACCTTCAAGCTTCCCCCTCCATTTATTTCCTCCACTTCCCATTTCTCCTCCCATAAAGAAGACTCGAATGAGATGTTCTCCATAATACCTGTCGGGGTAGACCAGGAGGTGGAAGAGGAGGCATGATCATCTTGGCCGGAGGTGGAGGCAAAGGTGCTAGACTGAACCCTTGACATAATTAAAAAATACTTTATCTAGATTATTTGATCGAAAAGGTGAACGAAAACATGCCGGAAATCTGAAAGTGTTCTTGAGAGAGAAGATCCACAAGTAAGAGAGAAAGTAAAGAGAGAAATGAGGGGGGTGAGGAGGGATATATAAGCGGGGAGAGAAAATCCTCGATATCCACAATGAATCATGGTCTTACGATTCAATCTAAAGGCTGTTTAGGAAAGACTCTTTGAATTCCACAGTGGAGGTGACATCAGCCAACTCACGTACTTCGCACATGCTTCTACAACTCAGATGTGAATCTTTCATCTACGACGCAAAAGTCGCTGAACTTCACTAGGCCTCATCCCTCGACATGGACTTCGAGCCACACGCGAAGAGTTTTGCAAGATTTTCCTGGCCTCGTCCCTTAGCATGGACCTCGAGCCACACGCGAACAACTCATAACTTTTGCCTGGCCTCGTCCCTCGGCATAGACTTCGAACCCAAACGAAAAACTCGCTAACTTTCACTTGACCTCATCCCTCGGCATGGACCTCAAGCCACATTCGAAAAACTCACTAACTTTCGCTTGGCCTCGTCCCTCAGCATGGACTTCGAGCAACATGCGAAGAATTCTCAAAATTCTTTAGGCGTCGTCCCTTGGCATGGACTTCGAGCCACACCCGAAAAACCCACTAACTTTTGGTTTCCCTCGTCCCTCGGCCCGGACTCCGAGCCACATGCGAAAAACTAACTAAATTTTGCTATGCCTCGTCCCTTGGCATGAACTTCGAGCAACACGCGAAAAACTCACTAACTTTCGTTTGAGTTCATCCCTCGACATAGACTCTGAGCCACACACGAAAAAAACACTAAATTTTGCTTGGCCGATGCGAAAAACTTACTAACTTTCGCTTAGCTTCGTCCCTCGGCATGGACTTCAAGCCACACATGAATTTTTTTTAAGTGTCACTAGCCAAGAAACCTCGGCATGGACTTCGAGCCACATGAGAAAATCTCACTAACTTTTGTTTGGCCTCATCCCTCGATATGGACTTCGAGCCACACGCAAAAAAATCTCAAATTTCGCTAGGCCTCGTCCTTCGGCATGGACTTCGATCCACACGTGAAAAAATCTCAAGTGTCACTAGCCAAGAAGCCATGGCATGAACTTCGAGCCTCACACAAAGAGATCTGAACTTCGCTACCTCGACCCTCGTGTAATCGAGGCCCACAGGCTCGGTGCTCGACGTGCACTTGAAGCCCCCACGAGGTTCTCGGGGTTCGGCGCTCGGCATGGACTTCAAGCCAGTCACAAGCAACGCATAATAATGACCGTTGGAACTTCTCAAAATTTGCGTTCTCATCTGATTTTTTGATTAATTTTCCAAAAATAATTATAAATTAGGAAAAGTTATTTAATAATTCAAAAAATAATTAATTAAAAATTAGAAATAAATAATTATAAATTCGGAAAATTAATTTAAAGTTTCCAGCAAATCATTATTAATTTAGAAAGTTTAATTAAAAATTCCATAAATAATTATTAAATTGGAAAATTAATTGAAAATTATCGAAAATAATTAGAATTTTGGAAAATTAATAAAAGAGTCGGGATAATTACTTTGAGGTTCGAAAAGATGATTACTGTCTTCTTCTCCTCCAAATGCCCACAGGAGAGAACTAATCCTGTTACACCCAACTTCCACGAGTGGAAGGCCTATAATATGAGTAAAAAACTCATTTACTCAGAACCGTATGATTCTTGCACAAATCTCGAGGCTCTTAAGATCAAGGCAGCAATCTCACAGCAGCTACAAGCCCATGACTAGCACACGGGCAGTCCACAAGCCTACTATCATGGATCAGCCCCCAAGGGAGGATGACTTGCAGCCCAATTGAAGGAGATTGATTAGTCAACCATGACTGGCAATCAAATCTCCCAAAATTAGGTAGAAATAACTAATTATATTCCTTAATTTTGGGATCTTCCAAATCAGTTATGGAATTTGCCCAATAATTGACACCCTTCCCTGCCTATAAATACAATTTTACCTCCTCATCACGTAATCAACATTTTGCCCTCTAAATCCAGTTTTTCACTTTTGGTTATTGAATTGGTTGTCGGAGGGTCTTTCGCTGAGATCCATCCAGGCATTTCGGGTTGTCTTTGTAGGTTTCCGGCGGCCAGCATCCAGCCTAACCACCACTAGATCCACAAATCCAATCAAATACTAGCCTCACGCCAATACCAGATTGACGGCTATGATCTGAGCTTCCCTTCTTAATCAAGAACTCATTATCTGTTGCTCACAAACCAAAAAAAGTAGCATCATCAATCAACTGCACATAATTGCAGTCGACCGATACCTGCACAAAAACAGTTTTATGCATTTCTTTTTATTGTTTTGGAAAGAAATTATTTTTCACCCTATAAATAGAGGTGAATTCACTGAGTATTCTTTATCTCTTTCCACTTTAATTCTTCTAAACTCAATATTTTCTCAACGATCAACAGAGTGTGTGCTTCTATTGTTTTCTTAGTCAAGACGTTGATCTTGCTACTTTTCTTTTTCTTCTACTTCGATAAGTGGCAGTTTTACGTGGCTTATATATATAAGTATGTGGGTATAATAGGTCTCTCAGCCTAAATACCGAGAACTCACTATACGGAGTTTTAAGTATAGAAGAACGTTTGTGGCGGAGAATTGCTACAAGTAGAAGGTGTGGACGTAGACCTGGAGGTCGAATTGCATTATCGTTGTGTCCTGCATGCTTACTCTGTTTGTTTTATGTTATTTTATCTCCTTATTTTACACATTTATTTTATAATTTTAATTTCTACACAATCACCCTATTCACCCCTCCTAGGATGATTTACACTTACATATAGAGTTTCACCCAGTGAACTGCTCCACTTACCAATCTTCTTCTTATGCCATAGCTCCAATGCATGAAAAGTGGATGGATGACTCTGGTTCGGAAAACAAAGACAGGAACATTTAACATCTAAATTGCATGAACCATTAATTCTAGAACACACATGTATAAGTTTTTACCTCACTAGCCAGGCGCTCCTTAAGTGTACCTTGCCACTACACGCTAGAGGTGGCATTCGGTCCTCCCGGGCCAGGTCGGGCCGAAGCCCGGCGGGTTTGACCTGGTCCCGGGTTAAGGCAGGGCGGGTCGGGCTTTTGCTGGGATATTAAGGCCGGCCCCGGCCCTTGGCCCCTGGCTCAGGGGTCGGGCCGAGCCGGAGCGGGAGTATTTTCATTTTTAAATATTTTCTTTAAAATTTTTTTAAACTTTTTAAAATTTGTTCACAATTGTTAAAATCATATAGACAAAAAAGATATTCAAAAATTATATTTATGAATTACAAAATTTAATATGTAATCAAATAATTGAGTAAAAATTCATTTCATTCAAATAACTTCAAATTACAATGCGAGGAAAACATTTTTATTTAGAGATCGAGATGGCCTCTATTTAGATTGAAGAGAAGGCAGTGGACTATTGTCGTGCACTTCCACTTAACCTAAATATAGAATCTCATTCCCCTAAATTTTTTTCAATTATTTACAATACATTATACAAATTACATTCTACTAGATGTTCACTTGTCGCTACTTGTTGATCCATTTTGTGCTTCTTGTAAATTTTCAGTCCTCTCTTCCGCTTTCATCCAATCTTCGGCGCATACCAACATCTTCAAATTCTTTGATGTCAAACGATTTCTGTTCGGACTCATAATCCTGCCACCAAGAGAAAAATAAACTTTCCGATGCAACGGTTAACACTGGTACAGTTAGCAAATCTTTAGCCATGCGAGAAAGAATACTAAAAATATTTTTATTAGTTTTCTAAAAAGAAACACATCTACTACATCTTCAATGGGAGGTTGTGCATTATACCAATTCAACCCATTTAGTGAATTGGCTCTTGGTTTTTTGATTTTATGAGATTTAAAACACTACTAGTGGCAAGACTCTTTCCCTTTGAAAACATAGAAGAATAAGAAAAACTTACATTTCGTGTTTGTGTAGAGTTAGATGAATAAATTCTATCGCAACTATCATATAAACTGGTCAAAATATTTTCAAATTTTGTAGTGAAAACAACATGATTAAAATCATCTATTTCTTTGTGTGGAGCATAAGTATAAAAAATCGCAATTAAATTTTTTGTGTCATCTGACTTAATTATGAGATTCATTACACTAACAACACAATATAACATAGGAAGATGATGAAAATATTTTGAAATTTTAATATGAGTGGCATAAACCATTTCTCCAATGAAAATGTCATTTACCAAATCTTTAATTATTGTCATCATAGTGACAATTGCAAGTAAAATACCACTGGATGTAGATGTATTTGTTTTTGAAAATTGTAAATTAGCATCATTAAAATGTTCTAAAAATGTGTACACACTATCGGCAAAAAACCAAAAATCATCATCTAACATACAATCTTGTATACCCATTGCAATACAAAATTCTCTAAGATTAAAACGATAGTGAAGAACAACCCTTAATAAATCAAAAGGAGAATTCCAACGATGTCTAACATCTTTAGGAAAACGTTTAAAACAATTCCCCTAAGTTGACATCAATCATGAAAAGCTTGATATATTGGACCTCTCAACATAATAAAATGAACATAATTTCTCGTTGCCTCTATTTTATCGTGTCCATATTTAAGTGCATATTGTACATAAAGATTTAAAATATGACAAGCACACCTAACATGAAAAATTTTCGGTTCTAAAGTATTAAGTATAATTAGAAAACTAGCAATCGCCTTAGTATTATTAGAGACATTATCAAAACCAAAAGCAAAAATTTTATCAAAAATACTAAAATTGTTACATGATTCCATGATATGTGTGGCAATTATTTCACCCTTATGTGGGTACCTAACAAATTAGAATGAAATTATCCTCTTTTGAAGTATCCAATCGGAATCTATCCAATGACATGTTACACACATCATTGATACGTCGTTCACTCCTACTCACCCATCCGATGTCAAAAAACTCTAGTGTTTAGTGACGTAAGTGTTGCTACTAAAAAATCCATAGCCTCATTACTACATTCCTAGGAATTTTTTTATAATGGGGGTTTAATGCGGTTTGTACAAAGGTCTCTACATTCCTACTTTCACAAAAAGAATAAGGTAATTCATCTCTAATTACTAACTTAGTCATTTCTCTATGAACGATATCGTAATCGTAGCTATAAATACTTATTTGTCCGGTCTTACGGTGTATTTTTTGTTGTGTGAGGTTGTATTTAGAAAATTTAAGTTGACATTTACTTAAGTGTCGTTGAAGTGTACCCGTTCCCGATCCTAATTTAAACTTATACCGTGTTTGACACTTCTTACAAATTTTTAATCCTACATTCTTATTATTTTGTGAAGGGACATAATCAAAATATTTGTGTACTTCGGATGTGTTTCCTCTTGTTTTACGGGATTGAGATGGGCCTTGTTCCAAGGGTTGTGATTCTATATCTTCTATTTGTACTTCATCCGTGTGTGTTTCATGACAATTGGCAATACTATCATAATTGTAAAATATTTCTTCACTATCAACATATGGAAAAGGAATGGAAGGAATGCGACGACTACTAGTAGATTCTTGGCTACTATGTCTACCACGTGATCGATTAGATGCCATCTAAACTAGTGTATGTTATAAAAAAAGTTGTGTATGTTCTAAAAATTAATTCTAATGTATGTTTTAAAAATTAATTGTAGTGTATGTTTTAAAGGTTTAATTCTACAAAACAAGTAAAGATAGATAAACTAGTGTATATTATATAAAATTATTCTACAAAGCAAATAAAACAACAACTATTAAATGATTATTCTAGTGTATACTTACCAATTTACCAAAAAAATCTAAAAAGATAAGAAGAAGAAGAAGAAGAACAAGAAAACACAATCTAATTATGAGAAATAAATGATAACAAATAACAATGATAATTCTAAAAATTATATAAATATGAAAATACTGTATGAGTGTAGAATGTAGATTGAAGAATGAAGGTAGAGAGAGTTGAGGGCTTGTAGTGTTGTTGTTGATTGTTTTTGGATATTGTTGATATTGAATCTTGAAAAAGAGTTGTTGAATATTGTTGATGTTGAATCTTGAAGGAGAGTAGTTGAATATCGTTGATGTGGTTGATATTGAATCTTAAAGAGAGTAGTTGAATGTCGTTGATTGTTGTTGATTTGTTGAGAAAGTTGTGAGATAGTAGAGAGAATTGAGTGAATTTGTGAAGAGAATTGAATGAAATGAGGTTGTATATATAGAATATGTATTTCTTCAATTTCCCAAAATACCCACAAAAACTAGCTAATATAAATTCGTTGGTGGATATTTTGGTAATTTTACATCCCTTTTTTAATAAAAAAATTATGGACGAAAAAAAACCCCAGTAGCAGCCAACGGTCGGCATTTGGGTCATCCCAGACCTGTCCCGCGTCAGTGCGGGCCGGGCCGCTATCGGGTTTTTTCCCCCTTTTTGTGAACCGGACTGGCCCCATATTTGGGGCGGTCTGACCCCGGTTCAGCCCTGGTTTGGGCAGGCCGGGCCGGTCCCGGGCCAGCCCATACCGAATACCACCCCTATTACACGCAACAAGCTACTCATGCGGCATTTTCCTATTCAATTGAGCTTGAATTGCTTCAAGGAATCTGACCCCCATACAGCACAAAATTTCATCCACTCAGTCACTGTCAGCCATCGTCTCGCGCACGGTGGTATGCTTTTGAGGTTAGAAGCAAAGTTCGGATCAGCAGCCGCAGCAGCCTGCCGCACATTATAAGTCTAGTTGCACCAGTTTGCCTTTCCATATTCAAGAAATATGGTCTTGACAATTTTAGAGATCTTCAAAGCTCAGGCCAACAGTACAAAACAAAATAAAAACTCGAATGTAGATAGTTATAGACTCTGCAGTAAATTCAGAAGGGAAAAAGAGGACAGATGCGCTATTAAAAATAGCGCTGGAGGATGTGACAGGCGCATCCTCACCCTGATCCCTGCATCATCAACCATAGCCTCATCGGCAACATGTGGACGGTCAGTCACCTTCCCTAAATGCATCAGCCAACATCTCATCCCTGAGTACATCACGATAGGTCTTGTGGAGACTGGAGAGGCATCGGTCCATCAAATGGGCCACACCCCACATGATCCTTGTCGCGAACTATCTGCCTCCAGATCATTAGTAGATACAATCCGCTTGATCACTATGAAAGTTAATTAGGTTTGTTGGTCTTTTTCAGAAAATTTTGCCCGTACTGCCCCACTTTTTGAAAATATTTGACGCTCTGCCCCACTTCCGAAAACAATTAGCGATATACCCTTATTTAGGACACGTCAGCAAGAACCGTTATTGGAAATAACGGTATAGGTTATTTACATGCCATTATTTCCAATAACGATATCTATTTTACATTTTTTTTCATACCGTTATTTGAAATAACTGCATCAGTATCTTTCTCTTACAAGTGTGAATCTTCTAACTTTAAAACACTCTAAGTGTGAAAAAAACTTATAAATCATGCTGTTATCCTGAATAACGGCATTCGAATGACTGATGCCGTTATTGGAGATAATGACATCAGTTATATATAAATGAACTCTTGCCGTTGTTTGGAAACAGAGAGAATGAATAATAAGTTAATTTTTTTAAAAAAAATTTATAACTGATGCCGTTATTTGGAATAACGGCATCAGTAATAATTTTTTTTTTTTTGAACTTTTTCGTCAGAGATAATGAATAATAAGTTATTTTTTATAAAAAAAAATTATAACTGATGCCGTTATTCCAAATAACGGCATCAGTATTGAGAATGCCGTTATTTGAAATAACGGCGTCTCTTATAAGGTTTTCACACTTGCAATTTTTTCTCTAAGTAGAGACTACAAGCTGTCGAAACAAAACAACCTATGCCGTTATTCCAAATAACGGCATGATACTTTTTTTTCAAACAGATGCCGTTATTGGGAAGAACGGCATCGAAATAACCTATGCCGTTTTTCCAATAACATTTCTTACTGACGTGTCCTAAATAAGGATATATCGCTAGGGTCTATTTGGTTTGTTGTTTTTTCTTTTTTTTGTTTTCCAAAACCTCAAAACCCGTTTGGTTATGTTGTTTTTTGAAAACAGTTTTCACAAAACTCCACTTCACCTATTTTCTGTTTTTTCAGATCCTCTTTCTAAAGCTATTTATATATATTATTATTATTATATATATATTTATAATATATTATTGTTACATATATTATTATTATTATAATTATTATTATTATTATTATTATTATTATTATTATTATTATTATTATTATTATTATTATTATTATTATTATTATTATTATTATTAAAAATATTTATATATATATATATATATACTATTATTATAATATATATTATTATTTCATATATACTATTTTATATAAACTATTATAATATTCTATTATTATTATAATATTTATTATTATTATTATATATTACTATTATATATTATTATATATATTATTATATAATTTATTATTATTATAATAAATTATTTATTATATTATTATAATATATTATTATAATTATTATATGTTATTATATATATGTATATAATTAAATATGTTTATTATAATAAACTATTTTATAATATTATATAATAAACAATTATTATAATATACTATTATTTTATATATACTATTTTATATATACTATTAATATTATATATATTATTATTTTATTTATACTTTTTTATATATACTATTATTATATTATATTATTATTATATATATTATTATTTTATATATACTATTTTATATATACTATTATTATATTATTTTATTATTATATATATTATTATTATTATATATTACTATTACATATTATTATATATATTAATATATAATATATTACTATTATATATTATTATATATATTATTATATAATATACTATTATTATAATATATTATTATATATATATATTTACAATATATTATTGTTACATATATTATTATTATTATTATTATTATTATTATTATTATTATTACTATTATTATTATTATTATTATTATTATATATATTATATAATTAGTAATATATATATATATATATATATATATATATATATATATATATATATATATATATATATATTATATTATTATTCTAATATATATTATTTTTTCGTATATACTATGTTATATATACTATTATAATAATCTATTATTATTATAATATATATTATTATTATTATATATTACTATTATAATTTATTATTATTGTAATAAATTGTTTAGTACATAATTATAATAGATTATTATTACATATATATTATTATAATTATTAAATGTTATTATATATATGTATATAATTAAATATGTTTATTATAATAAATTATTCCATATTATTATATAATATAAAATTATTATAATATATTATTATTTTATATATACTATTATTATATTATAATATTATTATATATATTATTATTTTATATATACTATTTTATACTATTTTATACTATTTTATATGTACTATTATTATATTATATTATTATTATATATATTATAATTATTATATATTATTATTACATATTATTATATATATTAATACATAATATATTACTATTACATATTATTTTATTTATTATTATATAATATACTATTATTATAAAATATTGTTATATATATATTTATAATATATTATTGTTACATATACATTATTATTATTATTATATATATATATATATATATATATATTATATTATTATTTTATATATTATATTTTTATTTTTATTTATATATATATATACACTATTATTATAATATATATTATTTTTTCGTATATACTATTATAATTATCTATTATTATTATAATATATATTATTATTATTATATATTACTATTATCTATTATTATAATATATTATTATATAATTTATTATTATTGTAATAAATTGTTTAATATATAATTATAATAGATTATTATTAATATATATTATTATAATTATTATATGTTATTATATATATGTATATAATTAAATATGTTTATTATAATAAATTATTTCATAATATTATATAATATAAAATTATTATAATATATTATTATTTTATATATATTATTTTATATATACTATTATTATATTATAATATTATTATATATTATTATTTTATATATACTATTTTATATATACTATTTTATATATACTATTATTATATTATATTATTATTATATATACGATTATTATATTATATTATTATTATATATATATTATTTTAGTTTATTATTTTATATATACTGCAGTTCTCTTTTAGCTTTATAGTCTATTTCTACAGTTCTCTTTCTCTACCTTATGTTTTTCTTACATGCTCCTCACTTTATTATCTTTGCGTTGTGCAGGGCTAACCTCAGGCAGTGTTATGTTCTTGGTTGTTCTTTTGGAAGTTTTGTTCGGCTGTGCTGTTGCCGTTTCTCTCTATTTTGATGCTTTAGGGCTCTACAGCCCTTGGGGTGTAGAGTCGTTTTGCTGAAGTGGGCATTTTTTGGGAGCTTTCGATGTATGCTCTTTTAGGTTATGTGTTGTATTGCGTTACTGGGATGCTTCTCTTCTTTTCTGTCTTCCACGCTTCTGATCATGTCTTGACTTTTCTTCGCTTACTTCTTTTATGCTGCTTATATGCTTACTGTGTTATTCTCTCTTACTGGTTGTTTTGTTGTTTTGTCTGATCCCCTCTTATCAGTGATGGCGGTACTGTGTGCTTAGTTTTATTTCCTCTGCGTTGTTGTGTTTCCTGTGCTTTGTGCATCTCTCTGGCTGGGCTTCACTGTTGTATTCAGTTTTCCCCCATGCCAATGCTCTGTGCACTGTTGGAGGTTTTGCTAGCCATTTCAGGCTTGTTGGTTGAGTGTCTTGCTGGTTTTTCTTACTGGCTCATTTGGTGATTCTTCTGTGTTTCTGTTTGATTGCGGTCTGTTCTCGTCTTGTTGATGGCTGGTTCTTTGGAGGCCCGGCTGGGCATTTGTGTTTGTTTGCGGTCAGTTCTTGTCTTGTTGATGCCTGGATTTTTGGAGGACCAGCCGAGCACTCCCAGGCTGGCCTGGGCAGCGGTATTCGTTTTTGGCTTGGTTGATTGCTTTCTGCGCAACTTTCGCCTGGGACTCATCTAGCACGACTGTCCCTCCCGCCCTCTTCTCCCGTCCTTTGCTGCAAGCTAGCCCTCCTCGTGTTGCTAGAGGCTTTCAGAGTGGTTGAGTTCGGCCCGTTCTCGCTTGCGCCGCTCTCTCTCTCGCTATCTCTTTGTACTATATGTCTCTCTTCGAGTTATTATTGATTGTATGTACATAAGTCTACTCTTTTTGATGTTGTTTTACCTCTGGTAAAACCCTCTTTGTAAACTATTGATTATTTATTTGATTGCTTGGCTGGAGTCTTCGGACTCTATCCGTTTGATCAAAAAATTATTTTATATATACTATTATTTCATATATACTATTTTATATATACTATTATAATAATCTATTATTATAATATATATCTCCATTATTATAATATATATTATTGTTATTATTATATATTACTATTATATATTATTATATATATTATTATATAATTTATTATTATTATAATAAGTTGTTTAATATATAATTTGAATATATTATTATTACATATATATTATTATAATTATTATTTATTATTATATATATGTATATTATTAAATATGTCTATTATAATAAAATATTTTATATTATTATATATCAGTATGTATGTATATGTCAGAGTATATATACTGTATACAGTATATACATACAACCAAACCTATACATACATTATACTCTTATTTTTAAAAAACTGCTTTCATAAAAAATTATTACCAAACAGCTTTTACACTCTCATTTTCAGAAAACCGTTTTCAGAAAACTCTTTTCAGAAACTGTTTTCAGAAAACTGTTTTCAAAACAACAAACCAAACGCAACCGAAAATTTTGCCGTACTACCCTATTTTTTGAAAATAATTGGCGCTCTACCCCATTTCCGAAAACAATTATAAGTTCGCTAGTTGCAACCTGTACCTACCTTGCAATTGAAAAGGCGACTCAATTCTGATCAAATCGAAGATTCTACATCCTAGTATGCACAACAACCTATAAGGAATTCAGTCCAATATTGGACTGAAAACAGTTACACAATCTGACTGAGTTTCAGCCCAAAATTTCTAAGTGAATTCAGTCAAAATATTGGGAGCGATCGATTGTGGGTTTAAGAGGGGGGAATTGTGATCCGGGGTTTCTTTTTGGGGGACTTAGATTGGATATTCTGCGTTACGATGCAAATATGACACCTTTTCTGTCATATTTTTCTGTCATATTTGTCAACAAATATGGGGGATTTAGAAATTCCTGGTTAGGGCTGAAGCTAATATGATGGTTTTAAATTGTTCTTGATATGGGTTGGATGACGTGGCCCCTCCTGGGCCACAGGATCCCCTCAAAATGCGCACACCTCTAGATCATCCAGATCCGCCACGTCAACGCCGGAAAACTGTCCGGGCCTCTGCCACGTCAGCCCGGAAACCGCCCGGGCCCTGGCCACGTCAGCCCTATACCGTCCGGGTTTTCACCGCTTCAACTCCACAGGCAACCGGTTCCAGACCCGGCCCCAAATGGGTCCAGACCCGGTTGGGTTCTCCTATAAATACCAGACCCCTACCCCTTGTGCCAGGTAATAAAATCTCTTTCACTCAAACCCTAGTTACTGTTACTCTCCCTTAGTGACTGACTAGATCGTCGGAGGGTCTGCCACCGGGACCAACCCCAGTGTTCCTAGACCGTCTGCAGGTACACGAGACCTCGGATCCGAGCCCTCCGATCCGAGTCGAGCATCAGCCTCCACCTCACTACCACCTACCTCAATACCGTTCGTCCAGCCGAGGGTCGTCTGCATAGGAGCTTCCTCCATCAATACAAATCGAGTAAGAACTCACGCCTGGTGCATCCACACGCCTCCCAAAAACAAACCGCATCAGGATGGCGCCGTCTGTAGGAAACTCTCTATTGTAGACGCCGGCCCGAGCTCTGCCCCCAACGGTACACCCATCGATCCAAGCTCTCATGGCGCCGAAGGCCGCGAGAACGGTTACCTCCGCACATCGGCAGGACGTGCCTCCACAAGGCATTGCTGCCGATGCTCATGGAACAAACAACAAAGGGGTCAGTCACGGGCCCCAGCCAAATGCCTCCTGTCCGGTCCAGAATGACCTACGGGGGGTAATCTTGAACCGACAGGCTAGCCGCAGCAGGGGAGGAACCGCTTCCAACTCGGCTCCAAACCACCCATGACCTCCGTCCTAAGGGCGGGAGCCGGTGCTCAGCCGTATCGGTCGGCGACAGCCCGCTCAACCAAACCGGGCCGGGTGAGCCCCGGTCACCCACCAGGAGTTCCAGGACTTCCGAAAGGAAATCATAGGGGCCATCCGCGAGGTCCCCGTCGATGAGAATGTCTGTCGTTCCCACATACGGTCGGATGCCGAGGCCAGCGTGTCTCGCCCCTCAACAATCCTTCCTGAGTATGACGACGACATTTTGAAGCGCCTCCAAGAAATGGAGGATCGCCTCGACCACTTTGGTGATGGTGGCCCAAGGACCGCTCTGGGGTACAGGCCGGTTCGACCTCCTTTCTCCGCCCTCATCCTGCAGGCGGAGATACCCCGGAATTTCCGTCCACCTCAATTCAAGACCTATGATGGTGAGGGCGATCCTGCTGATCACATGGAGGGCTTCAAAACCCTCATGATGATTCACAGCGCATCGGATCCCCTCCTGTGCCGAGCCTTCCCCGCCACCCTTCGGTGTCCGGCTCGGGAATGGTTCTCCAAGCTCACCCCCGGCTCCATCTATTCTTTCGACCAGCTAGAGGAAAACTTCCTCGCCCACTTCGTAACCAGCCGAAAGGCCGAAAGAACAAGTGCATCCCTACTTGACCTCCGGCAGAAGGAAGGGGAGTCACTGCGGGTGTTCGTTCGAAGGTTCACCGCCGAGGCAAGATCGGTCTCCTCCCTCGACCTTGAGGTTGCCTCGACAGCCTTCCGGCACAACGTCCGACATGGACAACTAAAGGCCTCCCTGGTAAAGAAGCCGCCGATAGACTTCCCCGACCTCCTCAACCGGGTCGAAAAGTACATCCGAGCCGAAGAGGCCCTTAATCCAGAGGACCAGAAAGAAGTTTTCGGGAAGGGAAAGCGCAAGGCCGACGAGGTCGAGCCGGCGAAGAAAGCTCCGATAGACGGGGGCACCATGAAGAAGGTCCCGCCAATCCCCCGCTTCGAGAGGTACACTCTGCTAACGCAGAACGTGTCGACAATCCTCTTAACGATTGAAGACAGCGACCTCGTACAGTACCCTCCTCGACTGTCCAACAACACCAGCAAGAAGAGGGATCAGCGGTTCTACTGCCGCTTCCACCGGGACAACGGGCACGACACAGATCGTTGCCGCGCCCTGAAGGATGAAATCGAGGCCCTCATCCAATGAGGGTACCTCCATGAATTCAAAAGGGAAGGCGTCCGGGAACAGAGGGATACCAGAAATAGGAGGGATTCTCCTCCTCTTCGAGCACCCCGACAGCGCCCCAAGCGTGATCCGGAGCCCGAGGGTCAGGCAATCCTGCATTGCATCCACGGAGGGCCCATGGGAGGAGAATCCAACACTTCCCGCAAGGCGTTCGTCCGAGATGTCAACACCGTCCAAGGCCCTCTCAGCCCTAGGTCCAGTAACTTCCTGTCTCCTTCTCAGGGGATGACCTGGAGGGAGTCCGGCTCCCTCATTGTGACGCGCTCGTCATCAGCCTCTGCATGGCGAACTTTGAGGTCCGGCGAATCCTCGTGGACAACGAGAGCTCGGTCAACATTCTATTCCTGGGAGCGTTCGAGAACTTGAAGCTCTCCTGCGAGAAGCTAAAGCCGGCCGGATATACCTTGCATGGATTCTCCGGCGTCCTCGTAACAATAGAGGATATCGTCACCCTAGACGTCACGGCAGGCACGACCCCGAACAGAAGGACCGAGTCCATAGACTTCATGGTTGTGAATATCAAGGCAGCCTACAATGCCATACTCGGCCGTCCGGGGCTCTGCTCCCTCCAGGCGGTTCCCTCGGCCTACCACCAGAAAATGAAATTCCCAACTAACACTGGTGTCAGAGTTGTCCGAGGAAATTAAGAAGCAGCGCGTTCGTGCTACATGACGACGATCGGGAGCGGAGTATTTCCCCTCGATGCCACCGAGCTGGAGCCCGAAAGGACCCAGCCCGAACCAGAGCCGGCTGACGAGCTAGAAGATGTCTCGTTCGAGACAGGGGATGCGTCGATGCACTTCCGAGTAAGTTGCTCCCTCGCACCCGACCTCAAGATCGCCCTGATTAGCTGCATTCACCGCAATGTCGACCTTTTCGCCTGGAAGCCCTCTGACATGTCTGGGATCTCCGAGGATCTCATCATGCACAAACTCAGCGTGATCCCCGGGTTGAAACCAGTTGTCCAAAAGCAGCACAAGTTTGCTCCTGAGCGACAGCAGGCAGTAAACACGGAGGTGGACAAGCTCTTGTCCGCGCGTTTCGTGCAAGAGGTCAGCTACCCAGAGTGGCTGGCAAACATCATCATGATCAAGAAGGTGAGCAGGAGTTGGAGGATCTTCATCGACCTCAACAAGGCATGCCCCAAGGATCCGTTCCCTCTCCCCAGCACTGATGCACTGATCGATGCCACCTCGGGCCATGAGCTCTTATCCTTCATGGATGCCTTCTTGGGCTATAATCAGATCCGGATGTTTCCTTCTGACATCGCCAAGACATCCTTCGTCACGGACCAGCTACTGTACTGCTACCGGGTCATGCCGTTCGAGCTGAAGAACACCGGTGCCACCTACCAGAGGCTCGTCAACCGAGTCTTCAAAGATCAAATCGGACGTAACATGGAGGTATACGTCGACGACATGCTCGTCAAAAGTCAGCAAGGACAGGACCACGTCGCCGACCTGGAAGAGGCCTTTGGGGTCCTTCGAGCCCACAACATGAGGCTCAACCCGGCGAAGTGTGCCTTCGGCGTTTCCTCGGGAAAGTTCTTAGGGTTCATCGTCAGCCAGCGCAGCATAGAGGCAAACCCCGAAAAGATCCAGGCCATAATAGACATGGCCCCGCCCAGAAACGTCAAAGAAGTCCAGAGATTAACGGGGAGACTGGCAGCCATCGACCGTTTCCTCTCTAAGTCTGGAGAGAAGTCCCTTCCGTTATTCAAAGCGCTACACGGCACCGGAGGGTTCAAGTGGGGTACTTAGCAGCAAGAGGCCTTCGTCCAGTTAAAGGAGTACCTCGCCAACCCTCCTCTCCTCAGCAAGCCCGAACCAGGGGAGCCACTCTGGCTCTACCTTTCTACTTCGGAGAACGTGCTCAGTGTCGTCCTCGTTCGAGAAGAGGAAGGGGTCTAAAAACCCTTGTACTATGTAAGCAAGGTTCTGCTCGACGCAGAGACCAGATATTCTAGGATGGAGAAAGTAGCGTACGCCTTGGTCATGCTGCGCGAAAGCTCCGTCCATATTTTCAGGCACATTTGGTCCAGGTACTCACAGATCAACCCCTAAAGGCGATGCTCTATAAACCCGAGAGCTCGGGGCGACTAGTCAAGTGGTCGATCGAGCTCAGTCAGTACGACATCGGCTCAGCCAAGAACGGCAATCAAAGGGCAGGCCCTCACCGAGTTCATCATAGAATGCACCTACTTCGAGCAACCCACAAGTCAGGAGGCCAACCCGACGTGGGAAGTTTACGTCGATGGCTCCTCTTGCGAAGCGGGAAGTGGTGCCGGCATCATTCTCCGGGGTCCAGATGGTTTCCTCCTTCAATAATGCCTCCGCCTCAACTTTCTGGCCTCAAACAACGAGGCTGAATACGAGGCCATGATCGCCAGGCTCAACCTGGCTTACCAGGCCGGCGCCAGACAGATCAGGGCCTTTAGCGACTCTCAGCTGGTGGTCAACCAGATCACCGGGGAGTACGAGGCCCATGACGATCGAATGATCAGGTACCTGGCTGTGGTCCAACGCCTATTAACGTCCTTCGACGAATCGGCTGTCTTGAGGATCCCCCGTGAGCTGAACGCCCAGGCCGACGCCCTATCAAAGTTGGCTTCCTCATCCTTTGAAGGCCTCGACCGCACAGTCCTGATTGAAGTCCTGTGAAGCCAAGTATAGACTTCCCGGAGGTTCTGTGCGTTGAAGACGGAGCCCCTCCCAACGACTGGACCACTCTTATCAAGAATTTTCTAGTCAAGGGAGAGCTCCCCGAAGACCGGGCTGAAGCAAGGCAAGTCAGGATCCGATCAGAAAGATTCACGATGATCAACGCCACCCTCTTCAAAAAATCCTACACCACAATGGACGGCAGACCCTACCTCTGTTGCCTCACTCCCGACGAAGCCAAGTATGCCCTCAAGGAGCTGCACGAAGGGATCAGCGGATGCCACATGGGAAGTCATTCGCTAGCACGAAAGGCATTAAATCACGGGTATTACTGGCCCACTATGCTGCAAGACGCCCTCGCCCTAGTGAAGAAATGCGGCCCCTGTCAACGTTTTTCCCCCGTGAAAAGTGCTCTTCAGGCAAACTTCTGGTCAATGGCCAGTCCAACCCCCTTTGCAATGTGGGGGATAGATTTGGTGGTCCCATTTCCAAAAGCAATGGGCCAACGAAAGTTTCTCATTGTGGCGATCGACTACTTCACTAAGTGGATCGAGGCCGAGTCGTTAGCAATGATCACCGAACGACAGACCCAGCAGTTTTTCTGGAAACACATCGTCTTTCGGTTCGGGATTCCGCAGGTGCTCATTACAGACAATGGAACTCAATTTACGGGTAAACACTTCTACCAGTTCTGCGAAGATCTCGGGATCCACCAGCGCTTCTCCTCAGTATACCACCCCCAATCCAACGGTCAGGACGAGAACGCGAACCGCCAAATCCTCGACGGCCTCAAGAAACGACTCGATAACTCTTCTAAGGGGTTATGGGTCGATGAGTTACCCAGCGTTCTCTGGGTCCACCGAACAACAAAGAGAATCCCCACGGGAGAATTGTTGTTCAATCTAGATGATCTAAATAAATAGATAAACTAGACACAAATTAAAACCTCGCAAGTGTACGAATCGTTTATAGAAGCGTAACAATAGCAAGGGTCGATCCCACAGAGATTGTAGATTCTAACTTACTAATCAATAAAAAGAAATAAGAATATTGAAGTGTCGTTCTGAAAGTCTAAAAGAAATGAAAGATAAAAACATAAATAAATAGCATCACAAATTGAGTCACAAATGTCTATTAAAGTAGTTGGGATTTGATCTCCACCAATAGTCAGTAATGCTGAGTTATCCACTACTCTTATTACTCATGTTTGTTCTCTTCAAGGGCATGGTATCTACTCCTTAAAGTTAATGTTTCCCTCAGCCAAGAATTAGGCATGGTATCTACTCTAATTCGTTTCTTTCCTTAAGTATTTAGCATGGTATCTACTAAGTTGCACTTGAAGAAAGCATAAGAACAATGGAAACGAACAAACACTTGAAGTTCTAGAAATTGGTATCAGATCTAGATCCTTCAAGTTGATTAAACCAAGAACCCCTAAGGACTCCTGTGTTACTAGTTATGAGCACGAGATACGGGTCGTCTCAATATACTCATATAACAACTTCAGATCTACACTGCACAACTTGATAATCTTAAGTTCTGTATCTCAGTCGACTGGCTGTCACTTCAGTCGACTGCCCTTAGAACATCTGAACAAGTTTGTTTTATGTAAATTGTTATTCTTTCAGTCAGGTTTAATCAATAAGTAAAAGAGTAACATTCAGAAGAACTTAGCACTACATAACTATGGCTTCAATCTACCCAACTATGAAATTAGTTCCACATAATAAAACTTTTATTTATTAATATAATAGAGTTCATGACTACAATAGAAATAAAAACTAAAGAGAAAGAACAGAAGAACGCTGATTTGTATGATGTTGAACTTCAGCCCAATCAGCAGTCGACTTGTTCTCCTCCTTTGATGCTGATATCGTGATTCTTGCTGATCGATGGATCCCCTCCCAGAGCTCCCTGAAATTCGGCCTCTTGGTTGATATTTATAGAATAAGGGAAGAGAATTAGGGTTTGTACTTTTTGCAGAGAAGCCCTCTTCTTATTTCTTTCCTTATTTTGATCTGCATTTTTATATCTTTCTCTTTTTCTTCTTTCCTTCCTTATCTGCTCACCACGTGCTCTTGCTTTGATTGTTGGAGAAGTTGTTATTCGCATAAAACACCTGGGTTTGGATAACTTAATTTTTGATTCGGATTTGGATGAGGATGCATCTGTTCTTATCTTCTGACTCGCCGCATACCAGTCGACTGGTGTTGGATGTAAGTCAACTGTGTCGAGACATCTGGAAATTCATAATTAATCAGTCCAGTCGACTGTTGTGGGGGAACCAGTCGACTGATATCTGCAGTATTCTGTGTATCATCCTCAAAGTCCGTGTTAGTCTGGAATCTGCTTCGTTTGTCTGTTTTAGGCTGTTTCCTATGGAAAAAGAGAAAAGAAGCGTAAATACCACATATAGAGCATTTAAATGTCTAATTGCCTTAAGATTATTGCTCCTAAAAGTGAATAATATTTGGTTCATCAAATACCCCCAAACTTAGCTTTTTCTTGTCCTTAAGCAAACTAAAATTATGAACAAGGGGAAAATAATAGTACTCACCCTTCATACCAAGAAAATGTCTCATTATGCAAGCATCAAAATTTTACAATTAAAATTATAAACAATTTGCAAATAAAGTAAAAACAAGCAAACCCACTTTCTCCAGTGTAATTGTTTAGTCATAATCCCCAACTCAATCATACTTGTCATGCCATTAATTTTAGTTATAGTATGCAACTACTCAATCTGTGATTATCCCTTTTCTCTACTACAAACCGAGTAGCAAACTAGAGTGTTTTTTTTTTTTTTTTTTTTTTTTTTTATGAAATTAGTTTCTTCTTTAAAGTTGTCACTTGCCTTTTTACGCGAATGCAAAACATTTGTGATGAATCCACCCGGCTACTCAGCAAGTCACAAACTTTAAAGTGCTTTGCATACTCATATTTCAAGTTGACGTTTGACGTAAAGGTAAACATTGGTGATGAATACCCCTAGTTACTAAGCACCCAAAACATTGGAGTAGATTGACTTTATTCAAATATATATATATATATATAAATATATATATATATATATATATATTATCACTCTATTTACTTAAACTCAATTTAGGACTAGATCTAAAGGGAATAATCACTAGAAAGAGCGTCACATTTGTTTATTATGTATAATTGCATGACTCATACAATTTTGTAAGGATTTATGAAACTCAACAATCCTAAAGTAAATAAGTATCCTTCTTCTTACTTTATAAGAAATTGTTTATCCTAAAAAAAAAAAAAAAATCAAAAGACTCCAAATGTAACTAACTAATACCCCCAAACTTCGATGGAACATTGTCCTCAATGTTCGCACAAAAACTTAAAGTATAGGCATGTGTTACCAACTAGTTTGAAGGGAATAAAATAAAGAAATAAAGAAATGATTAAATAATAAAATAAATAGAGAGTGTAAGTACTCCCCTGAAAAATTGGGTTGCCTCCCAATAAGCGCTGTGTTTTCTGTCTTCAGCTAGACTCGATGAGTTTGTGCAATGTATTGAATGGCTTGCGGCTCAAAGCTCATCTTATTATAAGGCTTCCCCCTCTGCCCAGTCACCTTGAACGTTTGATTTTTCGCCAACGCTCCATGTGGGGGAAACCTTTGCAACAATTTATGGACCGTACCATCTTGACATCAATTTATCAGCAATGGTCCACCTTAATGCACCGTTGTGTTCTTGCAAGACTCCCTGCAGCCTTGCTTCTTCATGCATGCTCAATTTTTCAGTAGCTGTCACAGGTACTGTCTGGTTTTTCCCCAAATATTCATGTAGTGGATTCAGCTCCTCATCTGGTTGCCTGGTAGCAGTCGACTTATTCCACTCATCAGTCGACTTGTCCTGTTCATCAGTCGACTTGTCCGAGAAAACACAAGTGTTATCAGATATCAACTTTTCAATTGCAGGTTCAAGCTTATCTGAATATGACTTTGGAGTTTCAAGGTGATGTACTGTCTCTGCAATCCTCCAGTCATCGTATTCCTGTTCAACATGGGATAATATTGGAGGGCGTGTAACTGTTGCTTGTAATGGATCAACACTATGCTCCTGAATTGTTTGGTCATAAATTTCCTGAACCACATCAACATTACAACATTCATGATCATCGTGTGGAAACTGTGGTGCATCAAACATTTTAAACTCAATCTCTTCCTCTAGTGTTGTCCTTGATTGGAGCTGTTCTTGTCCTCTAGGGTTAGGTATGGTTTGTGATGGGAATTCTCCTGCCTTTCTTTCACTTAACTCCGTAGCAATTTGACCAATTTGAATTTCCAATTTTTGAATGGCCTGTCCTTGTTGATTGCTTGTTTGCTGTTGCTGTTGGAGTAGTTAAAGAATGGTGGTTGTTGTGCAATCTAGTTACCTAAATAAATAGATAAAACTAGACACAAATTAAAACCTCGCAAGTGCACGAATCGTTTATAGAAGCGTAGCAATAGCAAGGGTCGATCCCACAGAGATTGTAGAAATTAACTTACTAATCAATAGAAAATGTGAGAATGATAAAGAGTTGTTCTTAAGGTCTAAAAGAAATGAAAAGATTAAGATATACTGAATCACAAATATTTATTAAGTAGTTGGATTTAGATCTCCACCGATAGTCAATAATGCTAAGTTACCTTCTGAACTTCTTCTTATTACTCATGTTTGTTCTCTTCAAGGGCATGGTATCTACTAAGTTGTATTTAAAGAAAACATAAGAACAGTGGAAACGAACAAACACTCAAGGTTCTAGAAATTGGTATCAGATCTAGATCCCTTAAGTTGATTAAACCAAGAACCCCTAAGGATTCCCTTGTTACAAGTTATGAACACGAGATACGGGTCGTCTCAATATGCTCATATAACAGATTCAGATAGATGGTAATGCAAACTTGATATTCTCAAGTTCTGTATGTCAGTCGACTGGCTGTCACCTCAGTCAACTGCTCTCAGAACTTGAGAACAAGTTTGATTATCATCAATCTATACCAATTCAATCAGATTCAATCAATAAGTAAAGTAGAAGGATTCAGAAGAATATAGCACTACATAACTACGGCTTCAATCTACCCAACTATGAAATTAGTTCCACATAATAATACTTTTATTAATCAACAAGTTCGAATACATGGTTAACATAAAAGAATTAGAAAGAGAAGGAATAAACTGATGTAGTTCGGCTAGATGACTCGGCTGGCTGTCACACAGTCGATCGGCCGTTCCTTTCCTTATGCTTGATCTCCTCTCTCCTTCTTCAATGCTGATACCGTACTGCTCTTCACTTGATGATTCAGAAAGTTGTGTGATCTTGTGATTCGGGAGCCTCCGCGTATATATCCCTCTCTCCAGAATAATGCTTCTTGATTGGTATTTATAGAACACGGCTAGAGAATTAGGGTTTGCACTTTTCTTTTTATAGAAAAGTCCTTTTCTTTTATTTATTTTCTCCTTCGTTGCTCTGCGTATTATTTCTTTCTCTTTTCTTCTATTCTTCCTTTTCTGTTCTGATTTGGATTAGATTTGGACGAATCTTCAAATATCTTATCTTTTAACTCTGCTGCCTACCAGTTGACTTGTCTTCGAACCAGTCGACTGTGTCGAGACTTCTGAAGATTTTATAGTTGATCATCCAAGTCGGCTGTTGACAATCAACTTCTCTGGGCAGTCGCCTGTTGTAACGGACCAGTCGACTGATGATCTGCAATTTCCTGTGTATCATCCTTAACATCCTGAATCCGCTTCGTTTCTCTGTTTTAGGCTGTTTCCTATGGAAAAGAGAAAATAAGAGTTAAATATCACATATAGAGCTTTAAAATGTCTAATTGCATTAAGATTATTGCTCCTAAATGTGAATAATATTGTGTTCATCAAATACCCCCAAACATAGCTTTTGCTTGTCCTCAAGCAAAAAAGTGAATTTATGAACAAGGGGATACTAATAGTACTCTCAACCAAGAATTTTTTATTATGTGAGCATCAGCATATTAAACTATAAACAATTTCAGATAAAGTAAAATTAAACATACCCACTTTCTCTAGTGCAATTGTTTAGTCATAATCCCCAAACCCAATCATATTTGTCATGCAATTAATTTTAATTATAATATGTAACAACTCCATCTGTGATTATCCCTTTTCTCCACTACAAACTGAGTAGCAAACTAGAGTTTTTTTTTTTTTTTTTTTAAGTCTCTTCTCTAAAGTTGTCACTTGCCTTTTTACGCGAATGCAAAACATTTGTGATGAATCCACCCGGTTACTCAGCAAGTCACAAACTTTAAAGTGCTTTGCATACTCATATTTCAAGTTGTCGTTTGACGTAAAGGTAAACATTGGTGATGAATACCCCTAGTTACTAAGCACCCAAAACATTGGAGTAGATTGACTTTATTCAAATATATATATATATATATATATATATATATTTTATCACTCTATTTACTTAAACTCAATTTAGGACTAGATCTAAAGGGAATAATCACCAGAAAAAGTATCACATTTGTTTATTATGTATAATCGCATGACTCATATAATTTTGTAAGGCATTATGAAACTCAACAATCCTAAAGTAAATAAGTATCCTTACTATTACTTTATAAGAAATTGTTTTATCCTAAAAAAAAAAAAAATTCAAAAGACTCCAAATATAACTAACTAATACCCCCAAACTTAGATGGAACATTGTCCTCAATGTTCGCGCAAAGCTTAAAATATAGGCATGTGTTACCATCTAGTAAGAAGGAGAGACTAGAAATAAAAAGATGAATAATGAAAAGAAAATGAAAGGAAAGTGTAAATACTCCCCTGAAAATTGGGTTGCCTCCCAATAAGCGCTGTGTTTTCTGTCTTCAGCTAGACTTGATGAGGTCATGCCATGTATTGAATGGTTTGAAGATTCACATCTTCCTCTTGCGGTTCTATGCTCATCTCTATGTATGGCTTCGCTCTATGCCCGTTCACCTTAAATGTTTGATTCTTCTCTTTGCTATGAACCTCCAATGCACCATGTGGAAAGACTCTTGTGACAATGTATGGCCCATACCATCTTGACATGAGCTTGCCTGGAAAAAGTCTTAATCTTGAGTTGTATATCAGTACCTTCTGTCCTTCAAAAAACTCCTTCCTTGCTAGCTGTTTGTCATGGTATAACTTGGTCCTTTCCTTGTACAATTTTGTATTTTCATATGCGTCGTGCCTCAACTCTTCAAGCTCATTTAGTTGCAATCTTCTTTTGTCACCTGCTTGTTTCATATCAAAATTGAACCTTTTAATGGCCCAATAAGCTTTGTGTTCCAACTCCACTGGTAGATGACAGGCTTTTCCAAAAACCAAACGGTATGGTGACATGCCGATGGGTGTTTTGTAAGCTGTTCGGTAGGCCCATAATGCATCATTCAAGCGCAGCGACCAATCCTTCCTCCTTGTGTTGACTGTCTTTTCCAAAATGCTCTTGATTTCTCTGTTGCTAATCTCCACCTGCCCACTAGTTTGAGGGTGATATGGGGTGCCCACTCTATGTGTGATACCATATTTCTTCATCAAAGAAGCAGATGGAAAGTTATTAAAGTGGCTCCCTCCATCACTAATTATTGCCCGTGGTGTACCAAACCTAGTGAAAATGTTATCCTGCAAAAACTTGACAACAACTTTGTGATCATTAGTTTTTGAGGGGACAGCCTCGACCCATTTAGACACATAATCCACACCCACAAGAATATATAAATAACCAAATGAGTTAGGAAAGGGACCCATGAAGTCGATTCCCCAAACGTCAAAAAGCTCGATTACTTGGATGTTTTGCAGTGGCATCTGATTTCTAGAAGAGATGTTGCCCGTCCTTTGGCATTTGTCACAAGTCCTGCAAAAAGAAAAAGCATCTTTGAATACTTTCGGCCAATAAAATCCAGATTGTAATACCTTGAGTGCTGTTCTTTTTGGTCCAAAATGTCCTCCACATGCATATTGGTGGCAATGTTGTAGAATACTTATTTGCTCTTCTTCTGCCACACATCTTCTTATAATTTGATCAGGGCAAAATTTGAACAAATAAGGATCATCCCAATAATAGTGCTTGCACAGAGCCACCAGTCTCTTTCTTTCTTGACTTGTCATACCTGGAAGGAAAACATGAGCAGTGAGATAATTTACAATATCTGCAAACCATGGAAAATATGAGCAGTGAGATACCAGTCGACTGGTCCTGTTACCAGTCGAATGTCCCGGTGATATGTTTATTTCAAATAGGTGTTCATCCGGGAAATTTTCATTAAGTGGGAGAATTCTTTCTTCCTCATGCAGTAGTCTGGACATGTGATCTGCCACAACATTGTCACTTCCTTTCTTGTCTCTAATCTCAAGATCGAATTCTTGAAGCAACAGCACCCATCTGATCAACCTAGGCTTAGCATCCTTTTTGGCAAACAAATATCTCAAAGCAGCATGGTCAGTAAAAACAATAACTTTAGAACCAATTAAATATGATCTAAACTTCTCTACAGCAAAAATAACAGCTAACATTTCTTTTTCAGTAGTGGAATAATTTAGCTGTGCATCGTTCAAAGTCCGAGAAGCATAGTAAATAACATGGGGTGTCTTATTGATTCTTTGACCTAAAACAGCCCCTAAAGCATAATCACTTGCATCACACATGAGCTCGAAAGGATGGCTCCAATCTGGTACCATGACAATAGGTGCAGAAATGAGAAGATTTTTCAATGTAATAAAAGCATTTGTGCACTCTTCTGTCCATGCAAACTCAACATCCTTGGTCAACAAGTCACAAAGGGGTTTGGAGATTTTTGAGAAATCTTTTATAAATCTTCTATAGAACCCTGCATGTCCAAGAAAACTCCTAACACCCTTGACTGTAGTGGGAGGGGGTAGTTTTGATATTATATCGATTTTCGCTTTGTCTACCTCTATGCCTCTTTTTGACACCACATGTCCTAAGACAATACCTTGTTGTACCATAAAATGGCACTTTTCCCAATTTAGCACTAAATTGCATTCTTCACATCTTTTAAGCACAAGTTGCAAATGGTTAAGGCATTCATCAAAACAAGATCCAAAAACGCTAAAATCATCCATAAATACCTCGATGAACCTTTCCACCATGTCTGAAAATATACTCATCATGCACCTCTGAAATGTAGCTGGTGCATTGCACAATCCAAAGAGCATCCTCCTGTATGCAAAAGTACCAAAAGGACATGTAAAAGTGATTTTTTCTTGATCTTCTAGAGCAATAGCAATTTGATTATAGCCACTATAACCATCTAAAAAGCAATAATGACTATATCCTGCTAATCTTTCTAACATTTGATCAATAAAAGGAAGAGGGAAATGATCTTTCCTGGTTTCGTTATTCAGCTTCCTGTAGTCTATGCATACCCTCCATCCTGTAGTCACTCTAGTAGGGATAAGCTCATTTTCTTCATTCTTCACCACTGTGACTCCACTTTTCTTAGGCACTACATGTATAGGACTCACCCACTTGCTATCTGAGATTGGGTAAATGATTCCAACATCTAGTAGCTTCAAAATCTCTGCTCTTACCACTTCCTTCATGTTTGGATTAAGCCTTCTCTATGCTTCCCTGCTTGGTTTTGCGTTGTCTTCAAGAAGTATTCTATGCATGCATTTGGATGGACTTATTCCCTTGATATCTGCAATGGTCCATCCTATTGCACCTTTGTGTTCTCGTAGTACCCTCAGCAACTTATCTTCTTCCTGTGCACTCAGATTCGCAGCAATTATCACAGGTAGCGTTTGGTTCTCGCCCAAGTATGCATGCTTCAAATGGTCGGGCAGTTGCTTAAGCTCTTCGTCTGGTAGTCTCGGTGCAGTCGACTAGTTTTGTCCACCAGTCGACTTGTCTGCAGAAACAAAAATGTCATCAGTCACCAATTTTTCAAATACAGGTGCAAAGTTACCTGAGTATGACTTTGGAGTTTCAAGGTGATGTACTGTCTCTGCAATCCCCCAGTCATCGTATTCCTGTTCAACATTAGATAAAGTTAGAGATTGTGTAATTGTGGCTTGTAGTCGTTCGACGCTATGTACCTAAAATGTTTGATCAACAATCTCCTGCACCACATCAACATTATAGCATTCATGATCATCATGTGGTAATTTTAGTGTATCAAACATTTTAAATTCAACCTTCTCTCCATTTATTTTCATGCTTATAGTACCCTTTTTAACACAAATCTTTATATCAGCCGTACTCATAAAGGGCCTACCTAAAATGATTGGTAGAGAAGATGGCATTGAAGAATCCTCCATGTCTAACACAACAAAATCAGCAGGAAAAATGAAATCGTTTACCTGAACTAGGACATCTTCCAAAATACCTCTAGGTCTTTTGATGCTGCGATCCGCCAACTGTAATGTGATGGATGTTGGTTGGAGTTCCCCCAATCCTAGCTTTTCATAGACGGTGTATGGGAGAAGATTGATGCTTGCCCCCAAGTCTAGTAGTGCTTTCTCAAAGAAGTGCTCACCAATCCTGCAAGGAATGGTAAAACTACCTGGGTCCTTTAATTTGGGAGGTAATTTCCTTAATAAAACAGCACTCACTTCCTCTGTCAAAGCCACATCCTCCCTAACCTGAAATGTTCTTTTGTGAGTACAACACTCTTTCAAAAATTTAGCATAAGAAGGAATTTGTTTAATAGCATCAAGTAGGGGGATATTAATTTCTACCTTTCTGAGAGTTTCAAAGATGTCAAATAAATGTTGTTCTTTCTTTTGCTTGACTAACCTTTGAGGGAATGGTGGCACAACTGTTCTTTCTTTTTCACTTACCTTGTTGGAACCCAAAACTTTTGATGGTTGTGTTTCTGCTTCTTCTGTGTGTCTTCCAACTTTGTTGTCAATTATTTTACCATTTCTTAATGTTGTCACTGCCTTGAGCTGTTCTTGGCCTCCAAGGTTTGGTATAGTTTGTGATGGGAGTTCACCTGCCTTTCGTTCGCTTAATTCTTTCGCAATTTGACCAATTTGCGTTTCCAACTTCTGAATTGCTTGCCCTTGTTGGTTGCTTGTTTGATGTTGTTGTTGGAGCAATTGAAGAACGGTGGATTCAAAATCCAACTTCTTCTGTTCTTGAACTGGCCTATTAAACCCACTTCCCATTTGGAAGGTCCGTGCATGTCCTTGTGTGAATTGAGTCCCTTGATTATTCTGATTATTACTCCAGGAGAAGTTTGGATGGTTCCTCCACCCTGGGTTGTATGTGTTCGAGAAGGGATTGTTCTTTTGTGGAAACACTCCTCGACCTACATAGTTTGCATGCTCCTGATCTGTGAAAGAAGACATGGGACATGTATCAGTGGTATGATCTACATGAGAACAAATTGCACAAATTTCGTTTGTTTGATTTTTAACTCCACCCATCATCGACATTGCATTAACAAGCATATCAATTTTCTTATTCATGTTTACCATTTCTAATTGAATGTTATTTCTATTAGAAATTTCGTAAACTCCCTATTTTTTGGAAGGGCCCCTCCTTGTTGAGAATTGTTGTGAATTCTCGCTGAGTTCTTCAAATAGTTCAATGGCCTCTTCACCGCTTTTCCTCATTAAGATCCCGTTGCAAGCTGAATCCACAATTGCCTTGTTAGTACATTTAAACCTTCATAAAATACTTGTACCTGATCATCTTTAGGCATGTTGTGTGTAGGACATTTGAGAAGTTTGTTCTTGAAATCCTTCCATGCTTCGAAGAATAAATCTCCATCTTTTTGTTGGAAGAGTTGAATCTCCCTTTTCAGCTGTTTGGTCTTTTGGGCTGGAAAGAATTCTTTCAAGAATTTTGTCGCCAATTGCCCATGAGTTTATTGATCCTGATCCCAAAGAATTATACCATAGTTTAGCGTTAAGTTTTAAGGAAAAAGGAAACAAGATTAACCTGATTTGTTCAAGGGTAAGCCCTTGGACGCTTTGTGTCCTGCAAAGATCGAAGAAATCTTGTAGATGGAGATGAGGCTCTTCATCTGGCTTGCCACTAAAGTGGGGAACCATGCTAAGTAATTGAGGCGATAGATGCATGTTTCCTGTGACATTAGGCTGATACGCAATGCAGGAAGGTTGCTCGATATTCTTAGGCGTGAACTTGTCCTGCATTGGCACTCGATTTGGCATTTCCTCACCCATTGCTGTATGTGAACTGGGTCTCTGAGCAGTCGACTGGTTTGTAGAGACAGTCGACTGGTTTGCTGCAACCAGCTTACCTAGTCTGTGCAAAGTGCGTTCTGTTTCTGCGTCAATAGGTAGTAGTTCTGAACGAAGTGATCTCCTTCCGTGCATCCACCAAAATCCTGTAACCTAAAAGAAAAATACTTATTAATAAAATTAAAAGAAAGAAAATAAAAACTTTCTACTGATTTGTAAGTTAAAATACTAGACAATCTCCGGCAACGGCGCCAAAAACTTGTTGTGCAATCTAGTTACCTAAATAAATAGATAAAACTAGACACAAATTAAAACCTCGCAAGTGCACGAATCGTTTATAGAAGCGTAGCAATAGCAAGGGTCGATCCCACAGAGATTGTAGAAATTAACTTACTAATCAATAGAAAATGTGAGAATGATAAAGAGTTGTTCTAAAGGTCTAAAAGAAATGAAAAGATTAAGATATACTGAATCACAAATATTTATTAAGTAGTTGGGTTTAGATCTCCACCGATAGTCAATAATGCTAAGTTACCTTCTGAACTTCTTCTTATTACTCATGTTTGTTCTCTTCAAGGGCATGGTATCTACTAAGTTGTATTTAAAGAAAACATAAGAACAGTGGAAACGAACAAACAATCAAGGTTCTAGAAATTGGTATCAGATCTAGATCCCTTAAGTTGATTAAACCAAGAACCCCTAAGGATTCCCTTGTTACAAGTTATGAACACGAGATACGGGTCGTCTCAATATGCTCATATAACAGATTCAGATAGATGGTAATGCAAACTTGATATTCTCAAGTTCTGTATGTCAGTCGACTGGCTGTCACCTCAGTCGACTGCTCTCAGAACTTGAGAACAAGTTTGATTATCATCAATCTATACCAATTCAATCAGATTCAATCAATAAGTAAAGTAGAAGGATTCAGAAGAATATAGCACTACATAACTATAGCTTCAATCTACCCAACTATGAAATTAGTTCCACATAATAATACTTTTATTAATCAACAAGTTCGAATACATGGTTAACATAAAAGAATTAGAAAGAGAAGGAATAAACTGATGTAGTTCGGCTAGATGACTCGGCTGGCTGTCACATAGTCGATCGGTCGTTCCTTTCCTTATGCTTGATCTCCTCTCTCCTTCTTCAATGCTGATACTGTACTGCTCTTCACTTGATGATTCAGAAAGTTGTGTGATCTTGTGATTCGGGAGCCTCCGCGTATATATCCCTCTCTCCAGAATAATGCTTCTAGATTGGTATTTATAGAACACGGCTAGAGAATTAGGGTTTGCACTTTTCTTTTTATAGAAAAGTCCTTTTCTTTTATTTATTTCCTCCCTCGTTGCTCTGCGTATTATTTCTTTCTCTTTTCTTCTATTCTTCCTTTTCTGTTCTGATTTGGATTAGATTTGGACGAATCTTCAAATATCTTATCTTTTAACTCTGCCGCCTACCAGTCGACTTGTCTTCGAACCAGTCGACTGTGTCGAGACTTCTGAAGATTTTATAGTTGATCATCCAAGTCGGCTGTTGACAATCAACTTCTCTGGGCAATCGCCTGTTGTAACGGACCAGTCGACTGATGATCTGCAATTTCCTGTGTATCATCCTTAACATCCTGAATCCGCTTCGTTTCTCTGTTTTAGGCTGTTTCCTATGGAAAAGAGAAAATAAGAGTTAAATATCACATATAGAGCTTTAAAATGTCTAATTGCATTAAGATTATTGCTCCTAAATGTGAATAATATTGTGTTCATCAGTGGTTTCGTAATCCAACTTACTCTTTTCTTGTTCTGGCCTATCATACCCATTCCCACCCTGGAATTGCTGCGTATGCCCTGGTGCGAATTGATTGCCTTGATGGTTTTGCCACCCTGGGTTATACGGGTTTGAAAAAAAATTGTTCTGGGGCGGGTACATTTCCTGTTCTACGTAGTTTGTGTGCTCCTGATCTGCGAAAGAAAACATGGGACATGAATTAATTGTATGATTAGAACGAAAACAAATTGCACAAATTTCTGTTGGTTGGCTTTTTATGCCACCCAACGTTGAATTCACAAGCATATCAATCTTTTTGTTCATGGTTTCCATTTCTAATTGCATGTTGTTATTATGAGAAATTTCGTATACTCCCTGTTTTTTCGAAAGACCCCTCCTTGTGGAGAATTGTTGTGAGTTCTCGCTGAGTTATTCAAATAGCTCTATGGCCTCCTCAGCACTCTTCCTCATCAACATTCCATTGCAACCTGCATCTACAATTGCTTTGTTAGCGTCATTTAAACCCTCATAAAATGATTGTACCTGATCATCCTTAGGTATGTTGTGCGTAGGACACTTGAGAAGCTTGTTTTTGAAGTCCTTCCACGCCTCGAAGAATAAATCGCCATCTTTTTGTTGGAAAAGTAGAATTTCCCTTTTTAGTTGTCTGGTCTTCTGAGCTGGAAAGAACTCCTTCAAGAATTTTGTTGCCAATTGCTCCCATGACTGAATTGATCCTGGTTCCAAAGAATTATACCACAACTTAGCATTAAGTTTTAATGAAAATGGAAACAAAATTAACCTGATTTGTTCGGGGGTAAGCCCTTGGATGCTTTGTGTCCTGCAAAGATCAAAGAAGTCTTGCAGATGTAGATGCGGATCTTCGTCTAGTCTGCCATTGAAGTGGGGGACCATGCTGAGTAATTGAGGTGATAGATGCATATTCCCTGTGACATTAGGTTGAAAAGCTATGCAAGAAGGGTTCTCAATATTCGTTGGAGTGAATTTATCTTGCATTGGTACTCGATTTGATACTTCCACCCCCATCGTAGCTTCTGGAATTCTTCGCTGTACAGTCGACTGGTCCTTGGAGACAGTCGACTAGTCTGAATCTGTGCAAGTTTAACCTGAAAGAAAATATAAGAAAAGAAAAAGAAGAAATAAAATAAAATAAAAAGAAAAAGATTTTACTGATTTGTAAGTTAAAATACTAAACAATCCCCGGCAGCGGCGCCAAAAACTTGTTGTTCAATCTAGATGATCTAAATAAATAGATAAACTAGACACAAATTAAAACCTCGCAAGTGTACGAATCATTTATAGAAGCGTAGCAATAGCAAGGGTCGATCCCACAGAGATTGTAGATTCTAACTTACTAATCAATAAAAAGAAATAAGAATATTGAAGTTTCGTTCTGAAAGTCTAAAAGAAATGAAAGATAAAAACATAAATAAATAGCATCACAAATTGAGTCACAAATGTCTATTAAAGTAGTTGGGATTTGATCTCCACCAATAGTCAGTAATGCTGAGTTATCCACTACTCTTATTACTCATGTTTGTTCTCTTCAAGGGCATGGTATCTACTCCTTAAAGTTAATGTTTCCCTCTGCCAAGAATTAGGCATGGTATCTACTCTAATTCGTTTCTTTCCTTAAGTATTTAGCATGGTATCTACTAAGTTGCACTTGAAGAAAGCATAAGAACAATGGAAACGAACAAACACTTGAAGTTCTAGAAATTGGTATCAGATCTAGATCCTTCAAGTTGATTAAACCAAGAACCCCTAAGGACTCCTGTGTTACTAGTTATGAGCACGAGATACGGGTCGTCTCAATATACTCATATAACAGCTTCAGATCTACACTACACAACTTGATAATCTTAAGTTCTGTATCTCAGTCGACTGGCTGTCACTTCAGTCGACAGCCCTTAGAACATCTGAACAAGTTTGTTTTATGTAAATTGTTATTCTTTCAGTCAGGTTTAATCAATAAGTAAAAGAGTAACATTCAGAAGAACTTAGCACTACATAACTATGGCTTCAATCTACCCAACTATGAAATTAGTTCCACATAATAAAACTTTTATTGATTAATATAATAGAGTTCATGACTACAATAGAAATAAAAACTAAAGAGAAAGAACAGAAGAACGCTGATTTGTATGATGAACTTCAGCCCAATCAGCAGTCGACTTGTTCTCCTCCTTTGATGCTGATATCGTGATTCTTGCTGATCGATGGATCCCCTCCCAGAGCTCCCTGAAATTCGGCCTCTTGGTTGATATTTATAGAACAAGGAAAGAGAATTAGGGTTTGTACTTTTTGCAGAGAAGCCCTCTTCTTTTGATTATTTCTTTCCTTATTTTGATCTGTGTTTTTATATCTTTCTCTTTTTCTTCTTTCCTTCCTTATCTGCTCACCACGTGCTCTTGCTTTGATTGTTGAAGAAGTTGTTATTCGCAGAAAACACCTGGGTTTGGATAACTTAATTTTTGATTCAGATTTGGATGAGGATGCATCTGTTCTTATCTTCTGACTCGCCGCATACCAGTCGACTGGTGTTGGATGTAAGTCGACTGTGTCGAGACATCTGGAAATTCATAATTAATCAGTCCAGTCGACTGTTGTGGGGGAACCAGTTGACTGATATCTGCAGTATTCTGTGTATCATCCTCAAAGTCTGTGTTAGTCTGGAATCTGCTTCGTTTGGCTGTTTTAGGCTGTTTCCTATGGAAAAAGAGAAAAGAAGCGTAAATACCACATATAGAGCATTTAAATGTCTAATTGCCTTAAGATTATTGCTCCTAAAAGTGAATAATATTTGGTTCATCAAGAATCCCCTTTCAATCTCACATACGGCGCGGAGGCCGTCATTCCCTTGGAGATCGGGATCCCTTCACCCCGAATCATGGCTTTCGACGAAGTAGCTAACTCCAAACAGCTGCGAGCCAACCTGGACCTCATAGACGAGGTTAAGGAGAAGTCTGCCATCAGAAGAAGTATCTACCAACAAAGGGTTGAGAAGTTCTACAACAAGAAGGTGCGCCCCACCAACATCAAACTCGGAGACCTCGTCCTCCTAAAATTGGCGGTATCCAGTCCCGGTCAGAAAAGGAAATGGGCCCCGAACTAGAAGGGCCCTTACAGAGTATCGGAGGTCGTGCGCCTAGGGACGTACCGCCTGACCAACCCCGAGGGCAAGGCCATCAAGAGGCCCTGGAATGCGGAACACCTCATCAAGTTCCAAGGAGGAGATTAGCCTCCATCTTGTAAGTTATCATTAATGTAATCGGCACATCGTGCCTTGTTTTTTGTAAAAATCCGGTATGATGTAAATATGCCAACTTCCTTAAAACAAGTTGGTGGCTTCGAATGTTGTTCTCAATAAAAGACGTCTCGAGCTCGATGTTCGTATAGCATCGCGAGCCAGAAAAGCTTCTCTTGCAAGCTTGGGGCTCGGCGCTCGGATAGCATCGCGAGCCAGAAAAGCTTCTCTTACAAGCTGGGGGCTCAACGTTCGGATAGCATCGCGAGCCAGAAAAGCTTCTCTTACAAGCTTGGAGCTCGGCGCTCGGATAGCATCGTGAGCCAGAAAAGCTTCTCTTACAAGCTTGGGGCTCGGCGCTCGGATAGCATCGCGAGCCAGAAAAATTTCTCTTACAAGCTTGGGGCTCAGCGGTCGGATAGCATCGCGAGCCCGAAAAGCTTCTCTTACAAGCTTAGGGCTCGGCGTTCGGATAACGTCGCGAGCCAGGAAAGCTTTTTCCAGAATATCTCTCCTGAGAACAAGTGCGGGAGCTCGGCGTCGACCTCGAGCAAGGCGGAGGCTTTCTTCAAAGCCATCCGACCTTAACGCTCGGCGACGACCCTCAGCTACGCCCGTTACTGGCTTTCCCCCCGGCGTGGGGGCTCGGTACCTGTCCCTCGCATGGTTTGGGCTTCTTCAAGCCCATCAATCTAGGCACGAGGCGGCAACCGCCAGCTACACCCGTACCATCTCTCCTGAGAACAAGTGCGGGAGCTCGGCGTCAACCTCGAGCAAGGCGGAGGCTTTCTTCAAAGCCAACCGACCTTAACGCTCAGCGACGACCCTCAGCTACGCCCGTTACTGGCTTTCTCTCTGGTGTGGGGGCTCGACACCTGTTCCTCGCATGGTTTGGGCTTCTTCAAGCCCATCAACCTAGGCACGAGGCGGCAACTGCCAGCTACACCCATACTGTCTCTCCTGAGAACAAGTGCGGGAGCTCGGCATCGACCTCGAGCAAGGCGAAGGCTTTCTTCAAAGCCACCCGACCTTAACGCTCGACGATGACCCTCAGCTACGCCCGTTACTGACTTTCTCCCCGGTGTGGGGATCGGCACCTGTCCCTCGCATGGTTTGGGCATCTTCAAGCCCATCAACCTAGGCGCGAGGCGGCAAACGCCAGCTACACCCGTACCGTCTCTCCTGAGAACAAGTGCAGGAGCCCGGCGTCGACCTCGAGCAAGGCAGAGGCTTTCTCCCAAAGCCCCCCGACCTTAACGCTCGGCGACGACCCGTGGATACACCCATTACTGGCCTTCTCCCTGATAACCAATGGTGCCTCGTCGTTAAACCGGAGCATGGCCGCGGCTCTCCGAAGCCGCTCAGCCAATACACTCGACTCCGATACACAACCCGGGGTTTCAACAAATTTTTTATTGTTTTAGAGCGTCCACCTCGGCAGACGCCCCGAGCTTCGTGTCGGCTGTTTGACTCTCCTTTCGCCCGCGAACAACCGGGGGTTTGCTGCTTTCACAAGCCCAAACCCCGAACTGTTCGAGGACGGTAGGGGGCTGCCGATCCTCGACTCTCCTCGCCCTGAGGCCATTCGTTGACCCTCCTCTCGCCCACGAACAGCCTGGGTTTTACGGCTCTGAACGAGCCCAAAACCCCGAACTGTTCGAGGACGGCAGGAACGCCACCGACCTCGGTTCTCTTCGAGCCTCCGAACCGATCGGCCGGCCCACCACTCACCAATGAATCCCCCGGGGTCCTTCGGCCCTCAAGGCCCGAACTCCAAATTGTTCGAGGGTGATTGGTGTGCCTCCAATTCGGAGACCTCGGAAAAAGATTATGTTCGGGGCGCCCGCCCTCGGCAGGCACCCAAATTTAAGCGACTGATCAGCCACTCACTTCTTAAACACAACCAGCTTGGGGGGAGGGGATTATATAGCCCCCTGAGGGGTGTAATTAATGCGTCTGGAAATGCGAAATGGTGGAAGGCGAAATGTCGCCATAAATATTCATGGGAAGGCAAAACGTCACCATTAATTACTTGTCGACAGGCCATACGCCACTACATACGCGCCCGTTGCACCAAGTCACCTCGGCAGCGACCCTTCGCAACAAGCACAGCAACCACCTTCGGCGACCGAGACAATCAGAGTTCAGAGAATCAAATGTTCTTATTATTACTCATTGCTTACAACTCAATGAAAGTCGGTACAGATACAAAGAACAACATGCGGCTCACTCACACTCGTCTGGAAAACTCAAACTCAGCACTTCCTTCGGGGCTCCTCTCACACTCGACCGGACCAACCTGGGTAGAGACTCCTGCCACCGAGCTTCCTGCGTCGTCTGGCTGGGCTGCTTCAATTAAAAACGTCGGAGACCGCCCCGGCGTGGAGTTGCTTGCCTCCTCGATCAGACCCGCGCCCAACACCAACTTCAGTCTTTGGATCTCCAGCTCTTTCTCAATCACAGCCTCACGAAGGAAAGACTTCGAGG
The DNA here is from genome assembly GCA_017893485.1 of Hemerocallis citrina. Lineage (NCBI taxonomy): Eukaryota > Viridiplantae > Streptophyta > Magnoliopsida > Asparagales > Asphodelaceae > Hemerocallis > Hemerocallis citrina. The sequence continues at coordinate 288,862,976 of CM030361.1, forward strand.
CCGACCGCCCACTCGAAGCATCCGAGATGGACCAGTCTGTCTCGATTACCCACCAGTCCCGGTCGGCTATAGCTTTCTTCAGATGAGCCACCTCCAGACTGAGCTCCCTAGACTTGTTCGTAAGATAATTCACAGCGGCCACTCGATCACGAGCCTGTTTTCGCTAGCGAGCCAGAGCCACTTCCACTTCCAATGCCTCCCTCCCGGCTCGGATCCGGGATACCTCGGTGGAAAAAGGGCCGGCTCCCAAGGTCTCGTACGTCTATCCAAGGAAAAGAAACAAACAATCACAAGGAAAGCTAGAGAAATGCACAAGTCAATGAAGCTCGGGACTCGGATGGCATCGCGAGCCACAATTCCTCTTCTATTTGTTACAGAAGGGTCGATGCTCGGATGGCACCGCGAGCCACAATTCCTCTTCTATTTTTACAGAAGGGTCGATGCTCGGATGGCACCGCGAGCCACAATTCCTCTTCTATCTTTTACAGAAGGGTCGACGCTCGGATGGCACCGCGAGCCACAATTCCTCTTTTATTTTTATTGAAGGTTCGACGCTCGGATGGCACCACGAGCCACAATTCCTTTTCTATTTGTTACAGAAGGGTCAACGCTCGGATAGCACCACGAGCCACAATTCCTCTTCTATTTTTACAGAAGGGTCGATGCTCGGATGGCACCGCGAGCCACAATTCCTCTTCTATCTTTTACAGAAGGGTCGACGCTCGGATGGCACCACGAGCCACAATTCCTCTTCTATTTTTACAGAAGGGTCGATGCTCGGATGACACCGCGAGCCACAATTCCTCTTCTATCTTTTACAGAAGGGTCGACGCTCGGATGGCACCGCGAGCCACAATTCCTCTTCTATTTTTATTGAAGGTTCGACGTTCGGATGGCACCATGAGCCACAATTCCTTTTCTATTTGTTACAGAAGGGTCAACGCTCGGATGGCACCGCGAGCCACAATTCCTCTTCTATTTTTACAGAAGGGTCGACGCTCGGATGGCACCGCGAGCCACAATTCCTCTTCTATTTTTACAGAAGGGTCGACGCTCGGATGGCACCGCGAGCCACAATTCCTCTTCTATCTTTTACAGAAGGGTCGACGCTCGGATGGCACCACAAGCCATAATTCCTCTTCTATTTTTACAGAATGGTCGAAGCTCGGATGGCACCGCGAGCCACAATTCCTCTTCTATCTTTTACAGAAGGGTCGATGCTCGGATGGCACCGCGAGCCACAATTCCTCTTCTATTTTTTCAGAAGGGTTGATGCTCGGATGGCACCGCGAGCCACAATTCCTCTTCTATCTTTTACAGAAGGGTCGACCCTCGGACGGCACCACGAGCCACAATTCCTCTTCTATCTTTTACTGAAGGGTCGACGCTCGGATGGCACCGCGAGCCACAATTCATCTTCTATTCCACAGAAGGGTCGATGCTCGGATGGCACCGCGAGCCACAAAACAGCATCCCCTATTCACAGGGGCTCGAATCTCGGATGGCGTCGCGTTCCCCAGTGTACTTCCCTATTTACAGGGGGCTCGGAGCTCGGATGACACCACGAGCCCCAGTCCCTCCCTCTATCCCACAGGCAGGGGGCTCGACTGGCAACCCCCGGAGCTCGACAAATCGAGCCCCAACTCACCTAACCTCGACGTCATCTCTCTCTTTCAACTAGCGAGAGGTTCGTCTACCGACCCTCTGAGCTCCTCTGCCGACCCCAGGTGCTCGACAATGACCAACCAATGTCAGTCGTCAGGACTCCGAAAGCATTAAATACAATGAAATCATCCAGTCGCGACTACCAAGTGCATGGGGCTTGGACCTCGGATGACACCACGAGCCCCAGGAGCACTCCCCTGTTCACAAAAGGCTCGGAGCTCGGATGACACCGCGAGCCCCTACAGCCCTCCTCTATTCCCAGGGGGCTCGGAGCTCGTATGAAATCGCGAGCCCCAAAAATTCTCCCCAACTAGCGGGGGGGTCGTCTGCCGACCCTCGAAGCTCGTCCACCGTCCCTCAACGCTCGCCTGCCGACCCTCTATGCTCGGCGAGCCGATCTCCAACCCAACAGGCGTTGGCATCCCCTTGCTCTTCCAACTAGCAAGGGGGTCGTCCGCTGACCCTCGAAGCTCTTCCACCGACCCTCAATGCTCGCCTACCGACCCTCTATGCTCGGCGAGCCGATCTCCAACCCAACAGGCATTGCATCCCCTTGCTCTTCCAACTAGCGAGGGGGTCGTCTGCCGACCCTCGAAGCTCGTCCGCCAACCCTAGATGCTCGGCAAACCGAGCCTCAATCAAACATACCTCGACATCCCCTCGCTCTTCCAACTAGCGAGAGGATCGTCTACTGACCCCCCAAGGCTCGTCTACCGACCACGGGCACGTCTGCCGACCTTAAGGCTCGGCAAGCGTCACCCCGACCCCTCTACGCAGCATCCTGTGCAAACTCCGATGAGGGATCCCTTCCTCCTAACCCCTGGCCTCCTCTGGAAGTAGCAGATCCTACTTTCTCACTGCACCCTCCACCCTGCTCTTCCTACAGAGGCAAAGAACCACTCCTACACGGCTGGTTCACCCAGCCCTCCAGGAGTGTGGGGCTTGTGATATGGGTTGGATGACGTGGCCCTTCCTGAGCCACAGGATCCCCTCAGAATGCGCACACCTCCAGATCATCCAGGTCCACCACGTCAGCACCGGAAAACCGCCCGGACCTCTGCCACGTCAGCCTGAAAACCGCTCGGGCCCTGGCCACGTCAGCCCTATACCGCCCAGGTTTCCACCGCTTCAAATCCACAGGCAACTGGGTCCAGACCCGGCCCCAAACGAGTCCAGACCCGGTTGGGTTCTCCTATAAATACCAGATCCCTACCCCTTGCGCCAGGTAATAAAATCTCTTTCACTCAAACCCTAGTTACTGTTACTCTCCCTTAGTGACTGACTAGATCGTCGGAGGGTCTGCCACCGGGACCAACCTCGGTGTTCCTAGACCATCTGCAGGTACACGAGACCTCGGATCCGAACCCCCCGATCCGAGCAGAGCATCATCCTCCACCTCACTACCACCTACCTCAGTACCGTTCGTCCAGCCGAGGGTCGTCTGCATAGGAGCTTCCTCCATCAATACAAATCGAGTAAGAACTCACGCCTGGTGCATCCACACGCCTCCCAAAAACAAACCACATCAGTCCTCATTATATTATATTATATCTATATATTATACTAATAGGAAAGAGAGTATCAAGCTCTCTTATTTCTTTATTTTGAAATAAAGAAAGGAGAGCAAAATTAGGAATTCACATTTGTTAACACATGCATTATGCATATTTTCATTAACAAAAACAATATAAAAATCCTAAACCTATAAATCTATAACTTAATTACTAGAACTGTGCTCTACTTATTATGTATTCGATGAAATGCCTATGTAGCACACAACATGTTTGTGAAAAAATGGTTTTGAAAAACTTTGCTTAACTAAATCAATTGTATCTATGTATGGTATGTGTATTAATTTCTGAAACCCTAATTTACTACCTCATTTTATTTTCAATTTCTAATTTGTATTTTTGAAATCTTGAAATTTGAATTTGGGAAAGAGAACGGGTTAAAGATGGGGATGCCTGTGGTATCGGGTCTGATATGGCTAAAAACAGGATTAAATCGGGACCGTTCACATCGGACACGAATCTTAAAGCTCAGGGGTAAAACGGTAATTTCACATACAAATGGGTCCGAAACAGGTACTGGGTCTCCTTCTCACAGATCCAATAACCCGCGAACGGATCCACCTCAACTGGGTACGGGTCCCGACTCGATACAAACCCAGTCCGACAGGATAGAATTAGGGTCTCTGATTGAACCAAAGCCTGATTCGCGACTATCCTCTCACCGGGAATTAAGGGATTACATTCCTAATCTGATTACGAGGATTTTACTCCTTATCAGATCACAGGAATTACATTCCTAATCTGATCCCTAAGGCGACTATAAATACCCCCCATCTACCACCATTATGAGGTAATCAGTATTTTGCCAATTTACGCTCTTTCTTAATCATTTCTGATTACTGACTTGAGCGTCGGATGGTGCGTTGCCGGGATCAACCCCGGTGTCTCGCACTTTTTTCAGGTAAACGGCCGGAGTCAACGGTCAAACTCCGGCGGAACAGGTTAGAGGTTTGCTATTCATGTTTTCCTAAGAATCCACAAATACTGTCTGTTTACCCCCACACCAGATTTAGCGGTAACAGATTGGCGCCGTCTGTGGGAAACACCACGAATAGCAGCCTCCCCTCTTCCCGTTGGTCAGACCTTCCCCCGTCATGCCTCCAAGGAAACTCAGATCCAGGGGGTCCAACCGTGGGCCTACCCCTCCTCAACCACAACAGGAGGTCCCCCTCCAACCCGTTCAGCAGCAGGGGCAACTTCCTCCTCAGGCAGAGGACCCCCTGCGGGTGGACCAACTCCCTCCTCAGAATCTTCAACCCCCTCGGGGTCCAACCGGGCCTCAGAATGCCGGTGCGGGGGGCTCGCGTCCCAATCCTCAGAAGCAACCTCTCCAACAGGACCGCATCCCAATACTCAACCCCTCTTCCTGTAACACCCCGAATTTCAAATAAGGATAAATTCGAGATTTCACAGGATCTTTACTTCACTTCGTACAATTTTACAAGGAATTTAAAACTTTTCATCAACAATACATCAGAGTTCAATTACAACTTGGTTTTACACAGCGGAAGAATGAAATTTACAACAATGAAATACAACTTGTATAACTTTAACATCATTTGCAACATCTTTAACTTCTAAACAGCAATAGCATATCCACTTTATAACTCCATGAATAGTCCATTACCTGCATGTCAATCTGTGGGCACGTCAGTTACTTACAACTGACGAAATGTTATACACGGCTATCCTCTCTATGCCGGGAATAGTATAACGATCTCATACTTTAACGAATCACAAAAAGATTGAATGAACAAGTAAAGTGTCAAAAGTGATTATTCTAAACATAAGTGTATGTCATGTCTTAATGCCTAATGCATACCATTCTACACTAGGATGACACTAATGCATACTTGTTCGGATTCTATGCATCCCATACTACATAGGTCCGAGGGCAAGCGCCTACGTTCTTCACAATACAGGGCTCGATCCCTCGCCATGAAACTACCCTGTAGCAAAACAAAGTTCAGACTATTCCACGAATTTGAATCCCAGCCTTGGAGTCCACCGCCGGCTGTTATAACAGATTCCACATCGTGCGAATCGTCCCGTATGTGACCCTCTAGCCCAGTATATATATATATACATTGGAGACGGTAAGCACAAAAATCCATCCGTCCGACTACTCAAGATCTTGGAGTCCACCGTCGACCCGTCCTCATAGTCCCGGATTAAAATATAATAATCCGCCTCCCACAGGGCAACCTCAGTCCAGCAACTGGGTCTATAGTCTTGGAGTCCACCGCCGACTATATAGAGCACCCCACTTACGTTTCCCTAAGTTTACTACATCTTCACTTATGTGCCTAAATTTTCTTAAGTTTAAGACATGAATTATTTTCACTCATAGAATTAGTTTTACCTCCTACCGAACTTAATCAACAAATACGAGATGGCTCCTTAGCCATATCTCCAAATCATTCCTCACATATTTCTTTCAATAATGTCGGTATCGAGGTCTTACTAACTCTAAATCATAAACTTTCATGTACAAGAAACATGGGTACACATGCCCTTCAATAATCATGTCTTAACTTATTATATTCATGTCTCTAACTTATCCATAATTTGTTCTATGTCTCATTTGAACACTAATCATAATAATAATTCTTTTTCATGAAACCATAACAAAATTTTATCCCTTTCACAAACATGATTTTATCACTTGCAATCTCATTTGCAATTTAAATAATCAAGTATGCAACACAAATGAATAATCCCATCAAAGACAATTAATTTACAAATCTACATTTTACTTCTCTTCTAATGATGCAAATCGTGTTCTTCAACAATTTAGTTTTTGAAGACAAATCTCATTCAATCACAAAGTTACTTTTATTATCTCCAATATACATGAAAAGTTCTAAAACTATTTTGAAATAATTCCATTTTATTTTATATGAATACTAGAATTTACTCTCAAATCTTTACTCAAGAATTTCTCTTTTTAGTTCTAAAAATCTCAAAGCTATCTCGATTGTATTATGTAAACACTAGGTCTTTTTCACAAATTTTAATTAGCATTAGAAGTTCTTAATTTTACACTTAATCTCATTTAATCCTAAAAAGAAAAAAATATGCTACACTGGGTTTCGAACCCGTGTAAGCCCAGGCAGCAACCAAAGAAGCACACAACAACCACTAAGTCCATGTGGACTTGTTGTCTCAACTACAACCCAGAAGCCTTTTCACATCATCCTCACTCTAGTGTTCATTTAAAAAAAAATCAAACAAAAGAAATGTTTCACCTATAGTGAGTATCGAACCCAGGCCCAACAGGGAAGCAACGCACGGCCGAGCCAACAGGCCAATTGCGCCCAACAACATACAAGCATCACGGTGGGTTTTATTCCGACTTTGTGTCATTTTATTGTTTTTCATAAAACTAGATTTTTCATTTGATCAATCTTCTCCACTAGTCTCCAAATAGTTTGTTTAGACTGAAATTTATTTATTACAGAAATCCATGTGTTTAAAACTTATATTTAATAATATCTAAATTTCAAATCTCTCTTTCTTCTCTTTTATTACAAGAATGTAGTTCATCATTTTAATCAACTAGAAAATTTTGTATTACTTTACAACAAGTAACAATAAGTTATGTATACTCTTTTTCTATACAAAATTTCTTCTTTAAACATAAGGGAAATCTCTTCAATTATTTTAACAATTACTAGTTAACAATACAAATGACAATTTCTTTTTATTTTAAATTTCCAAACTACATGACAATACTTTGTTTCTTAATTAATACTAACACTTCTACAATTTGACATACATAAAAAAAAACATGAATTTTGTCTTCTAATTATCACATCAAATTTATACTACTCATTAATCATAATAGCATGCTAATGTATGATAAATAATCAATCAATTCCTTTTTCTCATTAATCCCTAACATGATTTAATCTATTAATCATACATGAACTACTTATCATTCTCAACTCATACCATAGCATAGATCATATAAGAAATTCCATACTACTCATTATTTATTATTTAGCATACATTATTCTAAATTAGAAAGTATAGGATCACCCACCTTGATTGAAAGCTTGAACGATCACCACTTCTAGCTCCAAGACTCCTAATTCCTCTTCTCCTCCTAGCAGTGGCCTCCAAGCACAAAATTCTCTTCTCTCTTTCTTTTTCTTACTCTTATTTGTTTTCTTTTGGTGTGTGAAATGAGAAGAAATTGGTACTATTTATAGGATATGTTGAGGGTCAAACTTGCAAAATTACACACCTAATAATTCACTCAAATTAATTTCTAATCTTTCACATTTCACAACTCTCAAAACTCCTAACTTTACATCTCCCCACTCTCTCACACTAACTCTCATTCATTCTATTCCCATCATCAAAAAAAATCCGGTCACTATACTCAAAAATCAATCCAGCACATAGTTGTGCTGTTTTGATCTCCCACGTGGGCCCCCTCCTTCTTCACACTATTCATCCATTTCCATTTCAACTATTACCAACAGTTATAATCTTTATACACTATATACACTACTCTAGCATTTATCACTATATCATATATATTTCTACATGTACAAAAACACAAATTCTATAATTCTAATTGAGTACTAAATTTTATAACTTGCCATGGCCCAAACAGCATACATGCTGGTTACTATCTCACGTGGTCCCCACCACCATCACACCATTTTCATTTAAACCAAACCATACTATAAAACCAACTTAGTATAAGTTCATGTATATACTATATATATGTTTAGTAAAAATAGTTTACCTAAAAAAAAATTTAAAATGTATCTAGCATGATTAAAATAAGTACACACACTCAAAAATTTATTTTGAAAACGGATACCAAAATACGTTCACCGAAAACACGTGCATCGCACGTGAAATATCAAAAATGCGAAAATTGACTTTATTAATGAAAAACTATTAAATATAATCAAAAACAATATAAGAAAAATTATATTTACTAATTTCATGATGAAATCACTACACGTAGAAAGCACGTGCATTATACGTGCAGAAAATCGAAAAATTCATTTTAATCAAAACAAGGGGAAAATAAATTTTCGTTTTATAAAATAGATTTAAATACATAAAAATAAATAATTTAAACCTATAGAAAATATTATATGTAGTGGTGGAAACACGTGCATCAAAACACGTAAAAAGCACGTAAATCCCAGGGATTGAAATATTATATTTTAGTTGACTGAAATCAATACGGAAAATGTATAAATAGTACGAATCCAAAATATGTAGTGAAATACATTACAAAATATACGTGCGTAACACCCAGGGGCAAAATTGTAATTTCCAATTTTGCGGGGTGTTACACTTCCGACTCTATGGCATCCCATAATCCCCGAGCTTCCGACCTTCGAAATACCATCCTCAATCGGCAGAAGGAAGAGGATCTTCGCCACCGTTTGGATGAAAGGCGGGCCCGAGAGGGAGCCTCCCACCAACAACGTCCAAATGAGCGATCTCCTCATCGCCGAGACTACAGAAGGCCCCCTACTCGAAGAGGGCGAAGGGAGTCCCCTCAGCGTCATCGGCGGAGAACTCATTCTCCAGTAAGCCGAGCCACACATAGGGACCGCCAAGCCGGAGAGGCACCAGTCACAAGGGTAGATCTTCAAGACTTCCAAGCGATAGTCTTACGGGCCCTCAATATCACCCCCAAAGAACGACCAGAGGCCACCTACTCATGAGCCAACTAGGAGCCATCGCCTTCATACTCTCAGTCCCTGTCCATCTCCAAGCTACCATCGCCGCAGCCCAGTCCACCCTCGTACGAAGATGAGTCCTGGGGCTCGACAAGGTATGATCAAAGAGAAGACTCGGTCTACCGCCGTCTCCACGAGATGGAGAGGCGCCTCGGCCGAATTGGCAAGGAAGAAGAGAAACGGGCAATAAACCTCCGCACGAGCAGACCTCCATTCTTCCGCACCATCATGGAGGCCCCCATCCCAGAAAACTTCAAGACGCCTCACTTCGAGATGTATACCGGGGAGTCGAACCCCGCAGATCACATAGAGAGTTTTAAAACTCTCATGATGATCCACCATGCTTCAGACGCCCTCCTCTGCAAGATCTTCCCTGCCACGCTGAAGGGGTCTGCGTGAGAATGGTACTCTCGACTCGCCCCGGCCTCCATCTTCTCATTCGATCAGTTCGAAGGGCTCTTCCTTACTCATTTCGTGAGTAGCCGCCGGGCTGAGAAAACAAGTGTATCTCTGGTGACCCTCAACCAAGAAAAGGGTGAACGCCTAAGGGATTATGTTCGATGCTTTACCGTCGAAGCCCGGTCCATTTCCTCCCTCAACCAGTCAGTAGCATCTGCCGCATTCGAGCGCAACGTCACTAATGCCAACCTCAGGGCATCCCTTGCCAAGAAACCTCCTCGAAACTTCTCAGACCTCCTACTTAGGGTGGAGAAGTGCATACGGGCGAAAGAGGCTCTCAACCCCCTTGCTCTTGAGGAGACATCTTCCGGGAACAAACGGAAGAACACAAGTGAAGAAGGGTCCCAAAAATTTCAGAAGGACAGTAATGGCCAGCGCCGCCCGACTCCACGTTTTGAGAAGTTCACTCCCCTCATCGCTAATATATCAGAGGTTCTTATGGAGGTGGACAAGGAAGGACTACTCCGCGCTCCCCCTAGAATGAATACCCCTGGCAAGAAGAGGAACAAGGATAAGTGGTGCCGCTTTCACAGGGACCACGACCACGACACCAATGATTGTCGGGCTCTCAAGGAGGAGATCGAAGAACTCATACAGCGGGGACACCTGACCAAGTTCGTCCAAAGAGATGGGGCTGAGCTTCCCCACCAAGGAGCCTCCAAACGAACAGAAAGGCCCGCCGAGCTTCAAAATTCAGAACCTCCCATCTCCTCCCAAGAGGTCTTCACCTTATCGTAGAAGTAGGATCTTGACTTCCAATAAGGCCGATGCTTGTAACCCGGCCAATAGCATGTAATAATGGCTCGCCCTATTGAAGCGGCCACTTAGTTTATTTCAATAAAACTTTACATCTTTCATTGAAAATTATTGCTCTTCTACCTCTCCGAGTCACGACTCGCTAAATGGTGAGTTCAGAGTCCAGCCTCTTCTACATGGCTACTCCCGCAACCTACCAACCTTTAACAACGAGTTCGGAGTCCAATACTTGGCTCGATTCCTCTTCAAATAACTTGCTCTTCAGCGAGTTAGAAGTGGTTCGCCATTCGGAATTGCTCCCACAACCGTTGAATCCCTCTAACGACGAGTTCGGAGTCCAATACTTGGCTCGATTCCACTTCAAATAACTTTCTCTTCAGCGAGTTAGAAGTGGTTCGCCATTCGGAATTGCTCCCACAACCGTTGAATCTGTTAGGGTTATATACTGAAAGCATCACTTTTGTATTAACTTTATTTCCTTATTTTTTTGAATGAGAATCATATGGGCATATGTTTGCATATTGTGTTTATTATAATATTAATGCAAGTGTCTGATATTCTATAAGGTTGATAATATGGTGTGAGGTGACACACAGAAGATCATATTATCAGTTCCCTATGGAATATATAAATAGTTCACAACCTAGACGGACTTGGACAATCCATTGGAAAGGTTGTAGTGTAATCTGGTATTAGTCTGTCTTGACTATAGGTTTACACTAGTACACTTTGTGTGTATTGAACAGGACCACTTGAGGTTGTTCTCTTTGTACTGACTACAAAAGAGAACAAACACCTCTGTTATTATGGATGCTTATGCTCTTAATCCAGATATAATAACAGACATGTATATGCAGTGTGCATTACTTTGACTCATAAAAGAGTGAGATTCATTATGGATCAACAACCTCTATGAATTGGGTAATAGCATTGTATGTATGATGGGCTGTTGATTGTAAAAGGAATCCATGTCCCGATACGTCGGGTTGATGATGTCCCCTTAAGGAGCTCATAAGGATTGTCATGTAAACCCTGCAGGTGGATTACATCCGACATGACAAATAAAGTTGAGTGGTACTACTTAAGGATAAAAGATGTTGATCAATATAGTTGTCAGTAACTTAATTTGATCGACGGACATTCGATATCTTAACATGGGGAGTTGAACGAGCATATAATAAAAGGAGCCCATAAATATAATTTGGGATTAGGAAGGTAGTGCAACAATAGCTCCTTAGTAGACCGAGCTATTGTTAATGGGCCTGGGTTGTATGTTCGGGCTGAACACGGGATACCCAGATCCGTTAGGAGACCTAACCCTAATTTCTCCTCATGGTCCCTGCCGTAGCCTTATATATATCCTCTATTTCTCTGGCCGTCATTGATAATCTGAAATATAAGTTTTTTTCTCAAATCTCGTGATTCACGTAAGGAGAGAAAGAGAGGTCAGCCAAGGGAGAAAGGTTGGGAGACCGTCGCCCACACGACGTCCAACCCGAGGAAGGAATACATGCAGAAGATCTTGGGGTCGCTGCTGTCTTCTTCCCACCGCAGGTATAACTTGTGAACCCTAGTTTCCGCTATATAGGGTTAGATCACAATTAAGCAATCTGTTTATCTTTAACGATCGATACACACACCAATCCGTAGTCCTGGGATTCATCTCAGTTCCATCAGAATCCCTCTAACGACGAGTTCGGAGTCCAATATTTGGCTCGATTCCGCTTCAAATAACTTGCTCTTCAGCGAGTTAGAAGTGGTTCGCCATTCGGAATTGCTCCCGCAACCGTTGAATCCCTCTAACGACGAGTTCGGAGTCCAACACTTGGCTCGATTCCGCTTCAAATAACTTGCTCTTCAGCGAGTTAGAAGTGGTTCGCCATTCGGAATTGCTCCCACAACCGTTGATAACCTCACTTAAACAACAAGTTCGGAGCTCACAACTCCCTCCTAGAGTTGCTCCTCAAACTCTTCTCGCAAACGGCTCTCTTCCAGAGCCGAGCTCTTCACTCCGCTCACCTCCGAAGCGGACCTCTTCTCAACGAATTCGGAGCACAACTCTCTTCTAGAGTTGCTCCTCAAACTCGTCTCACAAACGGCTCTCTTCCAGAGCTGAGCTCTTCACTCCGCTCACCTCCGAAGCGGAACTCTTCTCAACGAGTTCGGAGCACAACTCTCTCCTAGAGTTCCTCCTCACACTCGTCTCACAAACGGCTCTCTTCCAGAGCCGATCTCTTCACTCCGCTCACCTCCGGAGCGGACCTCTTCTCAACGAGTTCGGAGCTCACAACTCCCTCCTAGAGTTGCTCCTCAAACTCTTCTCACAAACGGCTCTCTTCTAGAGCCGAGCTCTTCACTCCGCTCACCTCCGAAGCGGACCTCTTCTCAACGAGTTCGGAGCACAACTCTCTCCTAGAGTTCCTCCTCACACTCGTCTCACAAACGGCTCTCTTCCAGATCCGAGCTCTTCACTCCGCTCACCTTCGGAACGGACCTCTTCTCAACGAGTTCGGAGCTCACAACTCCTTCCTAGAGTTTCTCCTCAAACTCTTCTCAAAACGGCTCTCTTCTAGAGCTGAGCTCTTCACTCCGCTCACCTCCGAAGCGGACCTCCTCTCAACGAGTTCGGAGCACAACTCTCTCCTAGAGTTGCTCCTCACACTCTTCTCACAAACGGCTCTCTTCCAGAGCCGAGCTCTTCACTCTGCTCACCTCCGAAGCGGACCTCTTCTCAACGAGTTCGGAGCACAACTCTCTCCTAGAGTTCCTCCTCGCACTCGTCTCACAAACGGCTCTCTTCCAGAGCCGAGCTCTTCCCTCCGCTCACCTCCGAAGCGGACCTCTTCTCAACGAGTTCGGAGCACAACTCTCTCCTAGAGTTCCTCCTCACACTCGTCTCACAAACGGCTCTCTTCCAGAGCCGAGCTCTTCACTCCGCTCACCTCCGAAGCGGACATCTTCTCCACGAGTTCGGAGCACAACTCTCTCCTAGAGTTTCTCCTTACACTCGTCTCACAAACAGCTCTTTTCCAGAGCCGAGCTCTTCCTCCGCTCACCTCCGAAGCGGACCTCTTCTCAACGAGTTCGGAGCACAACTCTCTCCTAGAGTTCCTCCTCACACTCTTCTCACAAATGGCTCTCACCCAGAGCCGAGCTCTTCGCTCCGCTCATCTCCAAGGCGGACCTCCTCTCAACGAGTTCGGAGCTCACAACTCTCTCCCAGAGTTGCTCCTCAAACTCGTCTCCCAAATGACTCTCTTCCAGAGTCAAGCTCTTCGCTCCGCTCACCTCCAAGGCGGACCTCCTCTCAACGAGTTCGGAGCTCACAACTCTCTTCTAGAGTTGCTCCTCAAACTCGTCTTCCACATGACTCTCCACGTCCCTCAGAATCAAACCCGAGCGACTAGCGATCTGAGCCTGACCACACAAGCAAGCCGCTCGGAATCCGAGCAAGTGCCAATCCGAGCTGCGAATTGGAGAAAAACGACTTTCTCCCCAAAATTCGTGTAAGATCTCGATCAAACAGCTTAGATCGCTCCGGCAGCACTAAACGACAAGATAGTGTTTTCTTGGAAACTGTGCCCGCCTCAAGATCCGCACTGAGATCAGACGGTTCAGATCGCTCCATGTCGCTTGGTATTCCAAGCCGGGCGACTAACGATCCGAGCCACTCGCGCCCCTTCTCCGCCCTTAGGGTCTTCTTAGCACATCTTCCTAGCACATCTTGCAAGGGTCTTCCTAGCACAAGGGTCTTCCTAGCACATCCTCTCCGCCCCTAGGAGTGGAGCTCCTCTTCAAAAAACCCCAAGACCAAAACACTCCTCAACTTCATGAAGACAAGGATGTTGCGGGGCTATTTTGACCATGAAGGAGGGTGAATTTTCATCCCACTCTTGCAGAGAAGTTGTAGATCTTCGAGTTAGCTTCGAAACAAGGGGTCGCACGCCTCGATCGGACCTCTGTAGCACCGGGAAAATGGATCTCAATCCAGCTGCGCCAAATAGCTCGGAAATCCGAGCCGAGCCACTCGCGCGAAGGAAAAATCCGAGCCGAGCCGTGCCACGTCGCTTAGACCCCCGGTCGGCTGCCGAGCAAGTGCCTATCCGAGCCCCAAAATGGAGAAAAATCACTTTTCCCTCAACATTCGTGTAAGATCTCGATCGGACGGCCCAGATCTTGCCAGCGCTAAACGACAAGATAGTGTTTTCTTGGGAACTGAGCCCGTCTCGAGATTCGCGCCACGATCGTGATCAACCGTCCAGATCAAGCCACATAGTTCGGATCTCCAATCCGAGCTACTGTCCTACCGAGCTTCAAAGTTGCAAAAAATGCGCCTCAAAATTTGCGCTCGGATTTGCCGAACAAGAAGCCAAAAAAAAGAGGGGAAAACGGGTTGGCAGTACGGGTTCGGACCCGTTAAGGGATCCAAACCCGAACCCCGTACCCCGTCACCTTCTTCTCCTCTTCAACACTTTCCCGCCAAAACCAAGGGAACCAAATACCAACCTCTTCTTCAAAAGCTCTGGCTCCACGCCGCTCGCCTCCCCCTCGACGAGCTCACCTTGGCTTCGCCGAGCCCTTAGCCACCGAGCTCCGAGGCCGAGCTCAAGCTTCCACCATCTCGACGAGCCACTGTCTCGCCATCACCGAGTTCACCGACTGAGCTTCGAGCCCATCGCTGACCTCCATCATCTCCCACGTCGAGCTCGACTTCGTCTTCTGCACGAGCTCCGAGGCCCCGCCGAGCTCTCCATGCCGAGTCGAGCTCCCTCCTCCTTCGGCGAGTTCTCAAGTGCCCCACCATGGCCAAAGCTCGGCCGTCGAGCCCACAATGCGGAGCTCGACCACCAACCACGGTGCCGAGCAAGCTCCTCGTCGAACCATCTCCGAGTTCCATCATATCCTTCACCACGACGAGGCGACGCACCCCACTGTCGAGCTCGCCAAACCATCGTGAGCTCCCCTCGCCGAGCTCGACGCTCCGTCTCCATCATCACTCAGCGAGCTCGCCATCACCATCACTCCAAGAGCACCTTCGTCTCTCCTTCACTGAGCTCGCCATTATCGAGCCTCACTCCACTGTCGTCGAGTTCCTTCACCTCCGAGCCTCGCCGAGCCCTCTCAACGAGCTTCAAAGTTCGTTCGCCATGCTCGCCTAACCCACGGCAGTCGAGCTTCTCCAGCTTCGCCGAAGCCCCCCCTCCGGGCTCGCCAAACTCCTCTCGGAGTTGAGTCAAGAAAACGAGGAAAGAAACGAAGCAATCGAAGAACAGAGGAAAGAAGAAGAAGAACAACATATGAAACAGCGCAGAAAAAAGAAAAAAAAAATTCGCCACGTGGCTTCACCACATTGGTTGGCTCCGAGGACGGTGGTCGAGCTACGCGAAATGTGCACGAAGTCGCTCGGAATCCGAGCAAGTGCCAATCCGAGCTAAAAATTGGAGAAAAATGTGGCCGAGCTACACGCGCCGTCCGATCTTCTCAAAAATCGCGTCACGACACGATCGACGCTCAGAAACGCGCCACGTGTCCAGAACGTGATCTGTCTCGCGATGCGCGTACATCTGATCATGATCGACGCTCAGAAACGCGCCACGTGTCCAGGTAATTTTTAATTAATTTATTTATTTATTTAATTGTTTTAATTATTTAAAAAATCCGAAAAAATATTTAAAAAATCGAAAAAAAATTAATTAAAAATTCTAAAAATAATTATTAATTCAGAAAAATTATTTTTAAATTCTGAAAAAATAATTATTAAATTAGAATAATTAATTAATATTTTCGATAATTAATTATTTAATTCGGAAAATGAATAAAAAATTCAAAAAAATGAGAAAAAATTCAGAAAAATCTGGAAAAATCACCAAAAATCCAGAAAATTCTGAGAATAATTTTTGGGCATTTTACAAGCCCAGAATAACACCGTTACACCCCGAGCAAGATCCAAACTCCCTTAAGAACACCGATAAAATTCCGTACGCCATTAGAACAGTAAAACTACTCCTCAAAGGCTGATCAAACTCAGTCTTCGGGAGTGGGGGGGCTCGTGATATGGCTAAAAACAGGATTAAATCGGGACCGTTCACATCGGACACGAATCTTAAAGCTCAGGGGTAAAACGGTAATTTCACATACAAATGGATCCGAAACGGGTACTGTGTCTCCTTCTCACATATCCAATAATCCGCGAACGGATCCACCTCAACTGGGTATGGGTCCCGACCCGATACAAACCCAGTCCGACAGGATAGAATTAGGGTCTCTGATTGAACCAAATCAACGGGCCTGATTCGCGACTATCCTCTCACCGGGAATTAAGGAATTACATTCTTAATCTGATTACGAGGATTTTAGTCCTTATCAGATCACATGAATTACATTCCTAATCTGATCCCTAAGGCGACTATAAATACCTCCCATCTATCACCATTATGAGGTAATCAATATTTTGCCAATTTACGCTCTTTCTTAATCATTTCTGATTACTGACTTGAGCGTCGGAGGGTGCGTCGCCGGGATCAACCCCGGTGTCTCGCACTTTTTGCAGGTAAACGGCGGGAGTCAACGGTCAAACTCTGGCAGAACAGGCTAGAGGTTTGCTATTCATGTTTTCCTAAGAATCCACAAATATTGTCTGTTTACCCCCACACCAGATTTAGCGGTAACAGGGTCCATGAATAAAATTTAGTAAGGAGTTAGGTGGCAGCGAGTAGGGCGAGGCGAACGGAGAGGTGGATGAGGATGTTGGAGAAGGGGACGTCGTTGTGGTCGAAGACAACGAAGACGCAGGAGATGAGGGATAACACGTACATCTGATAGGGTGTGAATTTGGGAGGGGGAGGGGTGGGAGGGGAGGGTTGAGATAAGGCGGGTCAAGGCCTGAGTGTTGCCGGTCAGGATATATATAAAGGTCGGACTGTGAGCGTATTTTTAGGGTAAATTTCATTAAACTATACACTTGAAGAGTTGATTTCTCTCAATTATCTCACACTTTTTAAAGTTCTATACAATTTTATGAGTCCATTGAAGTTGTTTTAGTCTGTGCAATTTGCACAAGGTAACACTAGTCTAATGAACCCCCTCTCTTCTTTCTCCATTTTGAAATAAAGAAAGGAGAGCAAAAGTAGGAATTCACACATATCTTAACACGTGCACACACTCACCCACCACCTCTATTCAATTTTCGACCGTCCGATAGTCCAGATGTGTGAAGACGTGCGTAATCGATGCTCCCGATCGCACCACGTCGCCATCCAATCACGCATGTCCAATTTACTCAGTGGGCGAGCCATCACATGATCAATGTCCCAAGTTGCGCCATGTCACCACATTATCCTGACACCTTATTCCACTCAGCGGGCGAGCACAAGCTCGATGGGCGATCCAGATCGTTCCAAAAATTGCTCCAGCTCGATAAATCAATAAAAAGTCATGTAAAATGATTTTAAAATTAAGATATTATATTAAATTTTCAAAAATTATTATTAAATACGGAAATTTAATTAGATTTAGTGAAAAATTATTAAAATTTTGGAACTATACACTATATTGTGCTAAACACCTTTTGTCTAAGATTTTTCTCATTTTTATTTTTTAAAATAAAAAATTAAGAGCAAATGTAAGAGATAACTTCCTCCTCTTACTTCATCCAAATTGGAATTGGAATCTTCATTTGTTATTAAATGAATTTTTCAAAAAAATGTTTTAATAATTAAAAAAATTTATGCACAATATTGAAGATGATATTATAATATGTACTACATACTATATAATATTATATTATATAAGTTTGTATAATATTGCACCAGAGTGCACTAGTAATTGTTATACTATTACATATGGTGATTTAAAATCTGTATTAATAAATGACAGTCTTTGAAGCCGTCATATGACTCATCATATTGGGCTGAAATTCTTGTAGCGGTGGAATACAGTCATCCCATTAGACCAAACGAAACAAAAAATTTCATAGAACAAAACCAACACAATACAGTTCAAAATTCCTTTGTCATATAGTATATTTTTATAACTAAATTAATTTATACTACAAAAACAATTAAAAACTAATTCGAATTATTTACTTGTAAGTTATGGCACATGTAATTTGTATAGTTTAACTATAATGAATAGTTCCATAATAACAAGATTGTGAGCATGTGCTACCAAGCAAGTAGCCGCCGAACATGAGACTACTTCATTAATTACTACGTGACCATACTTCCATGTGCAATAGAAACGTACATACATATGTCAAGAAGAAAAAGAGAGAGAGTAATATAATACCTTTTTTTTAGAAACTTAATTTAATTGATTAAGAATTAAAATTTGATTCTGTGCGGCGTCCTTCATGTTTTTTTATTTTCTTCAAGTTTTACAGCATGTAAAATTATTCCTGTATGTTTTCTTTGGCTCTAATATATTATTAGGCTGGAGTCGTAAGACTCTATCCTCTTGATAATAAAAAAAATAAAAAAATTAAAATTTGATTAAAGAGATGAGTTCAGCAACAAATTATTAATACAAAAGACTTATTTGAGTTTTGGATAGGAAGGAAATCAATCAAAGGCATGGTGTCCTCGTCACCTACCATTATGTTAATTTGTAGCTATATGATCAATAATGTATGCACATCACTGTCCTTATCAATTATCATCATCTTGTCATTACACCTACATCGACTTCATTCTATGTATCTTTAATGTCAATATGACCAAGCGATTGATAAATTTATAAGAGTCGCACACTTGTAGTATGGTTGGCATTTTTATTTTTATTTTAACTTTTTTTTTTATTTTCTTTTTACATTTAAATGAGATATTATACGTTCAAGTCTGATTTTAAACGGAATAATTAAAGATATTGGAAAATCTGTCTTTCCCTATGGTGGGGGATGTCACCAGAAAATGCATGTGCACATAAAGGACAAGTGTATGTTTGTTCGAGCTCTTTATATTGAGGATACAGTTGTAAGGATGCCGTAGAACAGAACCTGCTCAAGTGTAAGTGAAATTTTTTCGTGTTTATTATCATGAATTGTTTTCTTTTGCTGCCCCCATATAAAGATAGTATGATAATTTGAATTTTGAAGAAGAGGACTTGTTCTTTTGAGGTGGGGTAAGATTTGAATGGGTGGAAAATGGCCAACAATATGGTCATGGGCTTTATTTATCCATCAACTATAGCTCAAAATAAAAATGGGCCTAGTAAATGCAATACCAAGAATTCCATATTAATTGTTTGGTCATCAGAACTACTGTATTTGTTGGAGGCGGATGCTAGGGGTATCTTATGCATCCGATGAATAGTTGGAGTTGGTGTTGGCAGGGCCGGCCCTGAGTTCCCGGGGCCCTAGGTGAACTTCCGAAATGGGGCCCCTAATAACATATATATATATTTTTTACGTTCGGAATGCGTGCCTATATTTACAAGGAAAGTTCAAAATTGGGTGCTCCAAAAATCCCAAATTCTGCGGGGGTCCGAGGCGGCCGCCTTACCCGCCTCCATACTGGGGCCGGCCATGGGTGTTGGTGTTGGTTTTGGTTTGGTGTTAGTATTGATTAGCAAAAAAAAATTAAATTAAAAGGCAAATACAAGCAGAACAAGATGTATTTGTCACCATTGCTCCAAATTCTTCCCTAAAATGTGTTTGTTTCACAAAGGAATTGTTTGTTTGAATGGTGAAAGTAATGAAAAATGGACATGATATTATTTTCGCTAATTAAAAATTGGACATAAGTGGTATATTGAATATTGGTATTGATCATCTGTTATGTACAAGGACTATGTGATTTGCACAATGAGAAAATTGACACAAACATGGCTAGCAAATTTAGCAGAATTAATGTATTAATTTAGTATTAATTTTTGCAGAATTATTATACAATTCTCTGAATGCAAATAATGAGTTAAATGTCAAACTCACTTTTAAAAACAACACCAAAAACTCATTAAAAGCTCCTTATAAGACGAGTTTGGAGTCCATACCCGTATCTCGGAGTTGCTCTTGCAGTTTGCAACAAAACAAGTTAAGAGCTCAACTTGCCATTCGATATGCTCTTGCAACGCGTTAAATATCTCAACGATAGGTTTGGAATCCATACCCATAGCTCGGAGTTGTTTTAGCAACCTACAATCAAGCACGTTAAGAGCTGCAACCTGCAATCATACACGTTCATAGCTCAACTCGCCATTTGATCTGCTCCCGCAACCTGTTAAATCTCTAAACAACAAATTCAGAATTCATACCCATGACTCGGAGTTGCTTTACAACCTGCAGACAAGAAAATTCAGAGCTCAACTCGCCATTCGAGATATGTTCCTGAAACTTGTTAAAAACCCTTAAAGACATATTAGATGTCCTAAATCGTAAATTGCAGTTGCTCCAGTAAACCAGCAAACAAGCATGTTTGGAATTCAACTCGCCACTCGATGCAACTCTCACAAGTCCAGAGTCCAACTCCTTCCTAGAGTTGCTCATACAACTAGCTAAGTGCAAAACGACAAGTCCACAGTCCAACTCTCCCCAAGAGCAGCTCATGTGACTAGCCTACTCCGAAGATGACAAATCACAGGACAAGGTACACGCATGTAAATGATTTCTAGTTTCACAAACAAGAAGTATCGTTACAACTGCAGAATTACAATGAGTCTACGTTTCATGCCGAAATGTTGCTACAAAAGTCTTGCAAATATTATACAACAAGCTGTCTTACAAGTCATCCTTTCGGCTACATGGTAGGGGATTTTCCACCTAAGTGACACAATCTCCTAGTAGGTGTCCTTCTAGGTAACATCACCCCTGGGTCGCCTGAACTCTTGACGATAAAATTCAAGACAAGCATTCCTTAGGCGAGTAAGCTCCAAGTATTTCCCGATTAATGCCATTTTCACCCGGGAAAGCTCCAACTCTGTCAAGCGCATCATAGTGCGAAGTAGATTAAGCACGACATCCTGAAGACCTCATTCGGTGTACACAACTACTTGTTAGCAATGAAAAGATTGGAATTACTTCAACTTTGAACAAACACAAAGGACTTCACATCAATATTAAGAAGACTCAGAATAAGTTCTTCCAACGACGAGTTCAATACATTGCTCTTCACAAGAGCTTTGTCAGAAACTCGTTGACTCCATACAATGAGTTCAATGCCCTACTCTTCGCTCAGTCTCCATCAACAACTCGTTAACTCCAAACAACGATTTCAATGTCTTACTCTCCACTCGAGCCCCGTTGATGAGTGAAATTTATATATGATTTTATTACTCTTTTTACGCATTAAAGTTGCGAGTTCTCGATTATTTTTGTAAAATTGTACTTCTTTCCACTTATTTTATTTTATTTATGTGATTTTGAATGAGTGAGATTTATAAGTGAAAAAAGATATGCATTTTGATAAAATCAAGGTAGAAAATATTGATAAAGATTTTAAAATTCAAATCTAGTTTATGTGATGATTTTTGAAAAATTTGAGCACTCAAATATATATTTTTACAAATTGGTCACATAAAAAGTCAATAGAAAATAATATGATCAATTAGGGGGTGAAATAAAATTGTGTAATAAAAAATTTAAAAAAATAAAAAAAATAAATGGAAGGAATTGTGTTGGATTTTAGGATGGATTTGGTTGATTAATTTAAAATAAAAATATTAATTTTAATATTAATATGTTAATTAATTAACTAAATAACTAATCTAATCTTAATTTACTCACCCTAATTAAATTAAACCTAACCTACTTGCTACCTACATATAAACATGGGAAGAGAGAGAAAGCACTTGGGGTGTGCTGGCGTGCGGCGCCAGATCCAAGGAAAAAAAAAAGAAAAAAAAAAGAAAAACAGAGGCTCTGACTTGAAGAGGAAGAAAGAGAGCAGGAGTTGCTGGGCACGCAAATCGAGGAGAAGGTTGGTTGGTGTGTGGCGACTGGCTTTAGGTTGCTGCGCGAAGAGAGAGAAACAGAGAGAAAGAAGAAGAAGACGCGGATTTGAAGACGTGGATTTTCGGCAAAAATGAGTTTTTCTTTTTCTCTTCTAATTTTTATTATGCAATCAAAGAACATGTTTGTTAGTTGTAAATTTATTATGAACTAAATTTATTTGTCTATTTTTCCATATTTTAATTCCATATTATTTTTCTATTTTTTCATGGTTGTGTGTTTGATTTTTGTTCTTAATACTTACAATTGTTTGGCCAACTTTTGCATGATTTATTAAATCATAGAGAGACCAAACTGGTAATTTGTGATTTTGAATTAATAAAATTAAACACCATTACAAGAGCGAACCGCTGTTAATGTGACCGTTAAGAAATCCATAGATATTAATGAATTTTCAATTAGTAATTTGTGCATGAACTATGACAAATAATTAGTTGAGAATATTTTTGATATTGCTTGAGAGAGAATATTGAATAATTTGGGGTTTTTGGTCTACAACTTGGAAAAATAATATTTTTATTCACATGGAGTTATAAATTCTGTGGGATTAACTAGGTGAAATGGAAAGCCTTAGAATTTTTTTTTTTTTGCAATTAACTAATCACAAAATTTCATATTTTCGTTCTCTTAATTAGTTTAGTTCTTTTCTTAGATAATTTAGTTTAGTTGCTATTTTTTTTAATCATATTTTTGGTTTTCCAAATAATAGTTCATCTAGTAAATTTTGGTACTCAATAAAATAATTAATCCTTGTGGGTCCGACACTCTTTTTACTTAACTATACTACTTGTTGCGATTTTGTACACTTGCAAAATATCACATCAAGTTTTTTGCACCGTTGCCGGGGACTAATTATCCTTTTATTGATATTGATAATTGCTAGATTGTTACTAATTTGGATTTTTTATTATTTTTTATTTTTATTTTTTATTTTTTAATTGCTATATTACAGGACATACAAGTGTATCATTATGGCAAACGAAGGCAATGGAGAAGAAAATAAGACTTTGAGAGACTATGTTATGCCCTCACTTAATGGAGCAACATCAAATATAAAGAGGCCTACTATTGAAGCTAACAATTTTGAGATTGAACTGGCAATTATTTAAATGATTCAACAGACTGTTCAATTTGGGGGACTATCGCACGAGGATCCTAATGTTCACATTGTAAACTTTCTAGAAATGTGTGACGCCTTCAAGCATAATGGAGTATTAGATGATGCAATTCGATTGAGACGTTTTCCTTTTTCACTAAGAGATAAGGTGAAGGCTTGGCTAAATTTTCTACCACCGGGTGTTATTACTACTTGGGAAGGACTTGCACAAAAATTCTAGCTAAGTATTTTCCACCGGAAAAAACAACGAAGCTAAGGAATGACATTACCGCATACACTCAATTTGAGACTGAGTCTTTATATGATGCATGAGAGAGGTACAAAGAGTTATTGAGAAAGTGTCCTCATCATGAATTACCAAAATGGCTGCAAATTCAAATATTCTATAATGGTTCAGAAGTTACAAATCGGTCTATAGTAGAAGCAGCATCTGGAGGTGCACTAATGAGAAAAACTCATGAAGCAGCCTATGAACTTTTAGAGGATATGACATCCAACAATTACCATTGGTCTTTAGAGAGAACAATGCATAGAAAAGCAATTGGAGTTTTTGAGCTTGATCCTATTACCACATTGACTGTACAAATTGATATTTTATCTAAACAATTAGGTAATATAAATATTAATTCTATTCAAACTAATATTATTTATGATCATTGTGCAGGAAATCACCCAAGTATTGATTGCCAAGTGAGAAATCTTTTTGCTCAATCAAATTTTAATCAAGCAAATTGCGTGTCCAATTTCCAACATCAAAACAATCCTTATTCGAACACGCATCATCAAGGATGGAGAAACCACCTCAATTTTTCATGGAACAACAACCAAGGAGCAATTAGACCACATTAGAATTTTCAGCATTAAGAAAAGAAGCCTACACTTAAAGAAAAGTTCGTGCAATACTTGCAAAAGACAGATCTGGCGATCCAAAATGTTGCAACTTCAGCTTCAGCTTCAATTCGTAACCTTGAGACTCAGATTGGTCAGCTTTCAAATATTCTTACAGAGAGAAAGCAGGAACTTTACCCAGTAACACCATAACCAACCACATGGAGCATGTCAATGCAATAACACCAAGAACGGGGAGAACAATTGAGCCATAAGCCCAAATTGCCGACACAAACTGTGGTTGAAAAGGAAAATGATTACGAATCAATTTTGGAGCAACAAACACAGCAGGTGGCCAACCACCATTCTAAGAAGAACGAAGGAGCTTCAAACACCACGGTTTC
This sequence comes from Hemerocallis citrina, assembly GCA_017893485.1. NCBI lineage: Eukaryota > Viridiplantae > Streptophyta > Magnoliopsida > Asparagales > Asphodelaceae > Hemerocallis > Hemerocallis citrina. The sequence goes on from CM030361.1 coordinate 288,887,434, forward strand.
CAGGGAGTTTAATTTTGAAATTTATCCTAATTCACCTTATGATCCACCTATTCCTTTTCCGCAAAGACATTAAAAAAAATATTGAAAATCAATTCTCTAAATTTTTAAGTATTTTTAAGAAATTGCATATTAATATTACTCTTATTGAAGCTTTGGAACAAATGCCTAAATATGCTAAAAAATTTAAGGATATTTTATCAAACAAGCGAAAGTTAGAAGAGCATGAAACAGTTATGCTAACTAAAGAGTAGTGCAATATTACAAAAGAAATTGCTGCCTAAACTGAAAGATCTAGAGATTTTTACAATTCCTTGAACTATTGGAAATTCTTATTTTGACAAAGCTTTGTGTGATTTAGGAGCAAGTATTAACCTTATGCCTTTTTTCGATTTTCAGGAAACTTGGTCTTGGGGAACCAAAGCCTACTACAATTTTTTTGTAATTAGCGGACAAATCTATCACGTACACAAGAGGAATAATAGAAGATGTTTTAGTAAAGGTAGAGAAGTCAATATTCCCAGCTGATTTATAGTGCTTGACATGAAGGAAGATGAACAAATTTCGTTGATTTTGGGGCGACCTTTTCTAGCTACGGGGAGAGCTTTGATTGATATCCAACAAGGAAAACTTATTTTAAGAGTTGAGGATGAGCAAGTAACGTTTGATGTTTTAAATCCATAAAGTTTCCTGCCGAAGTACACTCATGTTTTCAAGTAAGTGAAACATATTTAATTGTGGGCGAGAAACATAAGGCTGAAGTTGAAAAGTTACCAACCGAAGTATGTCTAACAAATTCAGAAACTTTTGAATCTGAGAAAGAAAATGTTTTGAAATATGTTATGCATTTGGATGCTGCACCATCTATTCATCTATTTTCTCAGCTGAAATTCAAAGAGATGGGGATATCAAAGACGCCTTCAAGAAAGAAACGAATTAAACTCGAGCTTGAACCTAGTCTACACCTGAAGAGAAGTATTAGAAAAGATGTTCTTCTATTGTTGGATCTTGGTATCACATAACCATCTCAGCTACCACGTCTGGCTAACGACTTAAAACTTAGAGCTTCTTAGGAGGCAACCCATGTTTTCTTTTACTTTATTTAGAATTAATTTTTCTTTTAGTTTACTTTAAATTTAATTTTTAATTTAATTTATAAGATTGCAAAAGTTTGGAGGTTTCCGGCGAACTTGTTTTTCTAGACCTACTTTGATGGCTGTTTTTGGGCAAGATTGAGTTCGAATCTGGTAAACTGTTTGAAAGAGAAATTAAAGGAAATTGTCTAAGCTTTCCAAAACAAAAAGAATAAGTGGATTTGGACATCTACAACTCCAGATATTACTGAAACATTGAACGCCACTTAACCAGAATTTGAACATAAATAACATGAATCGGGGGAGCAATTCTGAACTTTTCTCCTTATTCTTGTTTTTTTTCTTTCTTTTTACCCATTGAGGAAAATGTGATATTCAAGTTTGGGGGTATTAAGAGATACAATTTTTTATATTTTATATATATATGAAGAAAAAACAAAACAAAAGCATTACAATTAGGCTTACCATTACACTTTTTGAGTTCTTTATTGTGCTAAAGCATTGAAATATATATATATATATATATATATATATATATATATATATATATTGTAGCGCTCCGAATTTTTAATATGATATCTCAGAAATACGTGGCACAATTCTCAACATCAACTTTAATTGCAATAGTAAACATTGCCAAAAATACAGATAATTTTTATTTTAACTTTTATTACATTAATTGTTTACAAAACACAGCAGAATACAAAACTCCTTGAATTACAATCTTTCTTTTACAATACATTCTTTTACAATTTACATAAGCTCTATTATTATTCTAGCACAAGCATCCAAATCCCAAGCTATAAGCATCTACCTGTAAAACATGAGGTTAGAGATAATCCTAACCCCCAAAACTACAGGGGTCAGCCATAACGGTGTGAGTGACATCAAAAGAAAAGCAACATAAATAAAACATAAGGCATAGAGTCATAAACAACATGTATCAATAGCAAAAATAAATGAAATAAGAAATAACAATAAATAAAACATGAAAACATTAAGGAATATGAAATAGTAAATAGTAAGACATGAAAATATTAAGTGAATCTAGACTAAGTGTCAAGTGTAGGAAAGCATGCATAAAACCACGTCAATAAAATATCAATGCTATATGCTGACTCTCTAATGCACACTTGTCGGATTCTATGCATCCCACAATACATAGGTCCAGTGCAAGCCCTTATCGTTTTCCACTTTATAGGGTTAAATCCCTCGTTATGCAACTAATCCTACTACGGTGATGGGAAAGAAGATCCAGAATACTCCACGAATAGGCATCACAACCATCAACGTGCAAGCATCATGTAATAATAGCTCAACAATCGGAGAATTACCTCCCAACCGTGTACCCCATGAATAGGCTTGTGAGACCCTCGACCTGCAGATACACCGGGTACATACTGTGAATAGGCCCACCGACCCTCAACGCGCGAATCCATCCTGCATGCTCTGTAAATAGGCCTATAAACCCTCAACACGCGAGCATACAAATGTCCTCGAGACAGAACAACAAACAGATCTGGAACACATCCGTTGGACTAACAAACTAAGAGCATATACTTACGTTTCCCAAGTTCCATCACATCTCCACTAGTGCCTGTCCTTAAGTTGGTTATTATTAAAACACAAAAATCCTCATCTCTAGAGTTAGTGTATCCTGCCGGACTTAATTCCATAAAACAACCCCAATGACCCCAACTGATCAAAATCTACAAAATCTCATCTGCCGGTTCACAAGACTCCCACTCAACTCCTAGAGATTCACAAAACAAACATCAACACAAAACTTTGAATAAAACTCACAAATCTATCATCAAAACGATTATATGAAGAAACTTCTTAAATCAACAAAATCGAAAACTATATGATGTACTCATAAAATTTCAGAATTCAAATAAAATATTAAATCCATTGAATAGCAGCAAATCATATTTTGAATTCGTAGAATATCACAAAACATCAATTCCTTTGAAAATTACATATAACTCTCTTTATAAAGTCATAGAAAAGCAATTTAATTTTTATTATAAACAAATTAATACTCTCTGTAAGATACTGTAATCTGTAGTAAAAGTATCATTTAAAACAGTAGATCAATAATCTATAAGTTCGAAGAATTAACCGTTTAAAGAAACGAAGAAAAACTCAATAAAACAACCCAAAACAACGGGCGGCCTGCATAGGCGCAATGGGCGGAGGAACCCGAGCAACTTCCAAAGCAGCCATCACCAAGTCACTGTGGTTCTACTACATGTTAATCAAGCACTCAAGCACAGTGGTGACAGCAGCAAGCCCAGACTGATCATTCGGGACACGACAAGAACCTCTACGAGCCATAGTCTGCACAAAACCAAAAACAATTAGCATCCAGATCAAAGTTGATAATAATTCATTTATGCATGCATGGTTGGTGAAATATTGAGCTGATCCCAATTCGAGCCAAGCTTGTCTAATATATTAGGAAACTAATACATTAGCCAAACCTAGGCTCTGATACCACTAAAAATCCTGTCACGTCCCGCTTTCCAAAAGAGAATACGGAATACGGATACGTGACTAAGCCCAGCAATTGATTTTTATCATTCATAAGCTGTTCAAGAATTTTTACAATATTTTACAAGAATAATCAGAGTCGGAAGCAAAAGAATCAACCAACATGCACATATGAACCAAAATACCAACAAGAATACTTGAAACCAAATATATTAATTTCAAATAATCCCAATCTGAATAAGTTAAAATTTCCTGGGTCACATTGCCCAAATACAAAATAAATTCAAGTACAAGATACAATTGTTCAAGCAAGTAACAAGAAATAATAATGACATAATCCAGCACTAATACTTCATATCATCAATACCATCTGGTACTTGTTCTCTAAAATCTGTAATTTAACAATTGCAGGGATAGGAAAAAGAAACAAACTCCCTTCAATCCAAGTTATGGGTCGCTTGTAATGCAGGATACAAGTACATGGGAAAACTAACTAATAACATAGAATAAGCATGATAACAAAATAGAATACTAGCATGGTAAGGTGAACAAGTACAAGTAGCATGTATCCAGTGTCAAGTAAACAAGTATCATGTAAACAAGCATCAAGTGTCAAGTATCATGTAAACATGTAGCATGTGTCAAGTATCAAGTCTCATGTATCATGTAGTCAAGTATCAAGTAAGCATGTATCATGTAGTCAAGAATCCAGTAAGCATGTATCACGTTCAAGTATCATGTATCAAGTCTTGTAGTTATTACTATCTAGGTAGTACTTCATGCATCCCATACTACATGGTTGCTACATTCAAATAGTTTCGCTTCAGATTTCATAGTGGACCATAGAGGGTAGTGTACTTAGGGACAAGTATCAAATAATCGAGCTCCAAGCTCTAAGTATCATATATCATGTATCATGTAATCACGTGTCAAGTTGTGCAAGTGGGAAGTACGTGTCTTGCATGCAAGTGTCAAATAATCACGTGTCAAGTATCATATATCAAGTAATCATGTAGGATCAGTGGATCCCCTTCTGAGTACACGTTTCTGAATTATCAACTTTTAGATCTTTCCTTTAAACCCTAGCTTGATTATTTATTATTACTTTCAAACAAGCATTTAGGTGTGCAAAATATATCAAGAATAATATGGCATGACTATGTGACAAGTTCAAGTTGAGGATAAACATGTACGGATGCAAGATAACTCATAAAAGAATAAAATAACCAAATTTCTAGTTCAGGATAGCAAGACCATATTGTAGTAAAACAGTGATTCCCGGTGTTACAAACATGCAAATCTGAATCCATCGAAAGGTGTAGAAAATAGACTCCCAAATGAATCTAGCGAACATATATAAGTCACATAATATTTGAAAAAAACATAACTCAAAACTGATTTGAATCCAGAAAATAGGTTCAGCCAGAAATCAGAAAGTCGTATTCAAGAACAGGAAAACAGTATGAAAACTCATTAAATAAATCCACAAAAAATCTGGGATATTCCCCTATATGTATAGTAACAGAAAATTAAGTTTCATAATTTTCAAATATAAATAAAGTAGTCAAGTAAAATCAGAAAACAATGAGATACGATGGTTTTGCAAATCTGAAATTACAAACTGTAGTACGAAAATAGCAGTATCTCACAAACTATAAAGCGAAATCCAAATTCACCAAAAGAGTAATAAACTAGATACAGTAAGCTAACTTTTATATTCAGTAACATTTTAGAAACAACAAGTAGAAATAGGTCGAAAATCAAGTTCTTTACTAAACAACAGTAAATTTCTGCATGTAAAATCTTTATTTGCAAGCACAAAAAGATTTGTAAAACTCTTCAAATAAATCCACCAAAATTCTGGGTAAATCCCAAACAAGTATAGAAGAATTGTACAAAATTTTAGATCAAAATAATAATTTTAATACCAAAATAAAAATAGATTACTCTTCAGAATTCACAGAAAATAAAATCTGGAAATCTTTCGACACAACTGTAGTAAAATCGACATAACTCACAAACCGTAAAACAAAACTGAGATCCATCAAAAGGGTTTGAAAATAGACATAATTCTCTACAAATTATGTTCACAAAATATTTTCAAATACTGACCTTAATAGGGTCTAACATACTGATTAAAACAGAAAAGCGAGCAGAACTGAATATCACATATGCACAAAATCCACTAATTCACATAGAACTCATCCAAAACACAACCAAACATGATATAGAGTATACTAGATGTCCAAAAAACATGGTATAGGGTATTTCACAAGTCCAAGACAAGTCTATCACGAATAACACGAACGAGCACTAGATAACATATGAATAACACGCATATGTGCAACAAGATATGGTCAATCCTAGGTTATATTATGTCATGTATGTCATGAGGCAAATATGGTCAAGATAACATAATTGAGACAATATCAACAAGGGAATCACACACAAATTATCTCTAGAACCCAACTACACTACAAGCGGTATTTAGTACTTGTATATGCAAAGGAATTTAATACAAGTTACTTGCCTTAACCAACGACGAAAACGACTCCAAGAAAGAATAACGGGAACGAATTCCTGGCCAACGAACTCAATGATCACACGAACGAAAATCACGAACTAAAACCCAGGAACAAACGACGAAGCACGAACCCAAACCACAAAGAGAGCACACACAACCATGACAAACACACAAGCACGCACGAGAGAAAGCACGAGGAACGACGGTGGCCGAGAGGGGCTACAGCTCCCGCTGCATGGCACTGACAAAGGTAGGGACAGAACGGGAGGGTGTCTAGCTACCTGCGGTTAGCGTGCGACAGAACAGAGCGGGAGGCAGATGGGAGAGAGACATAGTAAGGTCGAGAGACAGGGATGGAAAGGGGGTGCAGTGGAGTAGGGTTTGGGAGTTAGGAGGCGGCCGAAGGGATGGGGAACAGGGTTGCCTGGGTTAGAATATATATAGTGGGGTTTAATAGGGTTGAGAGGGTGATGACGGCAGAAAACAGGGTAGGGGTTTCCGGGTGTGGGTTTTAGGCTAACGGGTCGGGTAGAGTAGGGAAATGGGTTGGTTTAAATGAATCGGTGGAGTTTTGGTTAAGCTGGTATAGGATAATAGTGTAGAGTTTTAATATGATTGGATTTTGTGAAGTGGGGTAATGGTTAAAAATGCAAACCGAGCATGGGTAATTCATCGGAGTATTAGGTTTTAGTAGATAGCTTAGTGAATTAAAATGGGTATTAGGGATTCAAGCAAAAAAATAATATAGATAGGGTAAAAATGAACAGAATAATAGAAAAACATAAAGTAGAGTATGAACAAATAAAGTAGAGAAGATAACAACAGCTCAATCAAAAGAGACGAAACAAGAGACGAACAAGCATCAAGAAATCAAATAAAAGAGACCAAAAATAATAAAAGTATATATATTGAAAATATAATCCAATATACGGTCTAAGAGAAATACAAGAGGAACCAAATACAAGGAAAAAGAAAATACACTCAAAAATACACAATGAAAAATAGGGGTTACATGGGTACATCAAAGACGTCATTTTCAAGAAAGAAATGACTTAAACTCGAGCTTAAACCGCAACCATCTAGTTTATGCACAGAGAAAACCTAATCCACATATAAAGGAAGTTGTAAGAAAGGAGGTTTTTATGTTGTTGGATATTGACATCACCTAACCATCTCAGTTACCACGTCCGGCTGAAGACATAAAATTTAGCACTTTTTGGAGGCAACCTATGTTTTCTTTTTCCTTTCTTTATTTTTTTTTTAACTTTACTTTAAAAAAATTTTATATAGGATTGCATAAGTTTGGGGGTTTCAGGGCATAGTTGTTCTCTAGACCTAGTTTGATGGCAGATGCTGGGTAGGATGGAGTCCAAATCTAGAAAAATGTATTAAATATCGATCGAAGGAAATTGTCTTAGCTTTGAAACGCCAAAAAGAATCAGGAAATTTGGACATCTACAACTTCATATATCTCTGAAATAATGAACGTCGAGAAATTCTGAACTTTTCTCACTCTTTTTCTTTTTCCTTTCTTCTCCCAATGAGGACAATGTGATATTTAAGTTTATGGGAAAGGGTTAAAATTTTTATATATTAAAAAAATTGAATTAAATTAGGATTATCATTACACTTTTTGGTTCTTTATTGTGCTAAAGCATTGCATTTTTTTAAATTTAGAATAGACAATATCTTATAAAGCAAGATTAAGCATACTTATTTTTTTAAGATTATTGAAGTTCAAAATTTCTTACAAATTTGTGAGAGTTATGTGATTATGCATAAAAGAGGAGTGAGATGTTTGTCTTGTGATTATCCCCTTTTATCTAGTCCTAAACAGGGTTTAAATAAATAGAGTGATAATGATTAAACAATTAAATAAATAAAGTTTTATCTACTCCAATGTTTAGAGTTGATTAGTAACTAGGAGTATTTATCACCAATATTTACTTTTATATCAAACGACAACTTAAAATATGAGTATGCAAAAGAACTCTAAGTGTGTGACTAGTTGAGTAACCGGGTGAATCCATCACAAATATTTGCATTCGTGTCAAAAGGCAAGTGACAACTTAGAGAGACGAAAATTATATTTTTTAAAAAAACTCTAGTTTGCTACTCAGTTTGTAGTAGTGAGAAGGGGTGGTCACAGATTGAGTTGTTACATGATTCAGTTGTGTTAATTGAATGACAAGTATGATTGAGTTTAGAATTATGTATGAATAATTACACTGGAGAAAGTGAGTATGCTTAGTTTTATATTATTTTCTATTATTTATGTATTAAGCTAAAGATTTGATGCTTGCATGATAAGTCCTTTGGGTGTGATGACTTAAGCCTAATTATGATTACTATCCTTTAATTTCTGGTTTTTTTCTTTTTGTCATGCCCCGCTTCCCAAAATACAAGAATATGAGCGCATAATGAAGGTCCAGCGAATGATTTGTATCATTCATAAGCTGTAATATTTAACTTAACAATATGAAATACAAATTCAACCGCGCATGCTAAAGGGAAATCACATAACATAGATATTATACGAAATGTCTCAACAATAACCAACAACTGGAACGAACAAACTTCGCGTCAACAAAATCGAAAATACAAAATGTGAGAACAACAATAATACTGGAATTTTAATGACAAGGGGTAGCCAAGAATTCAGCTCCAATCCCTAGAAGGTCTATTCACCAAGTCCTTCGGGAAATTCTTTCTGTGTACCTGCGAGCTCATAGTCTAGAGTGGGGAAAATGTCTGTTAGAGCAAGTCACAGACATCAATACAAGAAATGAACAATAAACATGACATGTAAATACCAATGAATGAGGAACAAGTACTATATCAAGTGACAATAAAATTTTCGATAACGAGGCAAGATCTATAGACAACAATTTAACGAGTAACAATATCACCAATTTAACGTGTAACAATACAATAAAACAAGATTTCAAGTTGGTAACAATAATTGAGATCAATGCAGTGTCAATCCTAGGTCTTTCATATTTTATTATCTTATCTAATGCACGTAGTACTGTGTCTCATACCACAGGTTCGGTGCATATAAACAGTGATCGTTTAGACTATAATGGTGAAGATCATGTACTCGGCGATAACAATAGCAAGAATCCACAATCCACGTTCCATACCAAGATTTTATCCACAATAAGATACAAGATAACAAGGACAATATAGAGAAACACAGGCCCCTCATCCGAATACAGTCACTAGTTGTTCACTACCAAGTCGTCCCTTTATTACCCCGGTTCATTATTAATTTGTTAACATGAATCATGAGTGTGCAATAAATGAAACGGGTATCAAGGAATGATATGAACGATGTATCAATGATTGTACAATGAATGATATGCAATGCAATGCAAAGTTTTAACTTCACATTTATACATGAAGATTTTAATTTCTGGACAGCAAGACGTTGTTGTACAGAAATCGACTTTTCTACTGCTACGGGAAAGAGAATCAGGTTCTATAAGAGGTTCTAGAAACTTTACTTTCTGCTGGTTCCGATGCATATTCACACGATACATTTCGACTACAGTAAATGTGTCTATTAGTTGGTTCTCTACGAGTTTACTGTTCAGGCAGCAACTCAGCATCATGTTATTATACGTACTAAAATTCTCCCAAAAATTATAATTAAGTTCCTGACATTGGTCACTAACATTTTCAAGATTCTCAAGCCTAAATTCTTAAGTTATCATACTGTTCCAACTAATTTAACATGGTGAGGCAGTTATAAATAGTAAATCTGGAATTTCGACAGTAAAGTAGAAAAACCTGAATATTTTGCATTCTACAAGTTGGATTGAGAATCCTTCAAATGGTCTGTGAATTCCTACACAGAGGGCTACCGCTTTTGTTCAGCAAATTCTAAAAGATTCTAACTGCATCTAGGTCAAAAGTTTGGGTCTTTTACTGGTCTAGTGTTCTAACAGAAGTCTATGGTCAAGTTAGCATATATATAATGGGTCTAGAAATCTATTTAAAAATTTCTATTTTAAGATTCCCAATCGAATCTAGTAAAAAATTTAAATTTTCTATTAACATGGTGTTTCGATTAGTGAAAATGTGTCGACGTGCTCATCAATAACAATCTGGAATTAAAACCCAATGGAACAAAATTTGTGATAACTTATATTCTACAACTCAGAATCCAGATCCGTTGAATGTTCTAGAAACTAGATTCAAGGGACTCTGACTTTCATTTACAAGTTTTAATCTAATTCCAACAGTAATTGGGTCAAAACAACATGTAGTAACCAGCAGGCCGGTAAGTTGATTAATCATTAATTAGCGACAATGGTACACACATGCATATGAATTTATGGCAACAATTAACCGGGAATTAATCTCAGTCATTGTGGTGGAATTCTACTATTTAACTAGACATCATAGCATGAATATCACATCTAATCGAAACAAGCATTCAATCATCATTCTTTACATGCTTGTTTCTAATCTATGTGTGGTGTATGCATATGACTATATGTAACAAGGCCTGGGTTTGAATCAGGGGGATGGCACGAAAAGAGAGCAACTACTTGGTTTCATCGATGAATCCGTAGTTGTCTCTTGAAGGGTATCAAACAATCAATATATGATAATCAAGTGGAAATACTTGCGGGGATCAACATAATTCCTTGAACAAGAATAAAGAAACTAGTTCAAGAGGAGACCTTCTTTTTGACGAAGATTTTGATTATAAGAGAATAACGGGAAAGAAAGTCTGGACGGCAACACGTGCAACTTACGGCGATTAGCGAGAGCACATGCACATGGTGGGGACAGCGAGACAGCAACTTTACAACGACAAAAAGAGGTGTCTCGATAGCGGTGATGTGCAGGCATCGGCAAAGGCAGGGTTGGGACTTGCGGTGGAGGTGCTGCTGTGAATGGCGAGGTCGAGTGGTGCTCCGGTGGTTGTCGGAACAACGAGACGGAGTTGAAGCTTGCTCACATGAAGGTGGTCGAATAAACTTGGAGCTTACCTGCCTAAGAAAGTATTGTCTTGAATTTTATTCTCAAGAGTTGAGGCAGCCCTAGAGAGCTATTAGCTGGTAGGAAGCCTTGATGTGGTTTGTGTCTCTTAGGTGGAGCATATCTCTACTGTGTAGCTAGAAGAACGACATACAGGATAACTTATTGTTCACTACTTGAAAAACGATCTATGTTTTTGAACTTGTAGATACTTATAGTGGCACTAGATCTGAATGCATGGATTTGCAATAGTTTTGTGATTTGAAGAATTCTTTTCATATGTTTTATCCTTGTTGCACAACTTGTCGTTGAGATTGATGAGCCGTCGACTGGGTTCTTTATAGCCAAAGAACAAGGCCTCAAATTTGTTATGTATACCTAACGAACCGTTGATGGTGTGTGTAATGTTTAATAGGGTCTGAACTTATCTGTCTTGTACCCAGCTAGTTGTAGGGGCAACTCTGTAGGAGAGCTATTTTCCAAACTTGATGTATGGGTGTTTAGCTAGGTGTAGGAGCAACTCTGTGGAAAAGTTCTTTTCAAACTTGCTATATGGGTCCTCCAACAAATTGTGAGACTCGCATTAAGTGGTGAGGTGAACTCCAAGTGTTGCTTTTGCAAGTTTTATTGGAGTAACTACAATCCATGATTTTGGACCATTAATCTATCATTAAGGAATTTTAACTAGTTTCAAGAACAAGTCAAATGGCGAGTTGAATTTTGAACGTGCTTGGTTGTAGGTTGCTAAAGTAACTCTGAGCCATGGGTATGGATTCTGAACCTGTTAGTTTAGATATTAACAGGTTGCAGGAGCAGATCGAATGACAAGTTGAACTTCGGACTTACTATGTCGCAAATTGCTAAAGTAACATCGAGCCATGGGTATGGACTCCGAACCTGTCGTTGAGGCATTGACTGATTGCATGAGCAGATCAAATGGCGAAGTGAACTCTGAACTTTCTTTGGTGAAAATTGCTAGAGTAAATTCGAGTCATGGTTATGGACTACGAACCCGTCTTATAAGGAGATTTTAATGATTTTTTGTGCTACTTTTAGGAGTAGGCTTGACATTTAACTTATTGTATACATCTGTAGAATTATACAATAATTATGCAAAAATTAATAGTAAATTTTATTGGAAAATAAAACTAAGCGGCTGCTTTAGTGGCTGGCCGTTATTACATGCAGTGACCGGTAATGAAAGCAATTTTTATTGAAAGTAAAACTAAATGGCTGATCTTTATTAAAAATTTAGAAAATTTACTACTGCTACTAAGAGAGGACGTTTTAGATGCCCTCATTTAACTTCATAAGTTGTTCTATTTTTCAAGTCCCTGCTAATATCTCCTTACCCCTCGAGTCTTCAAGTTGATAAGCCGTTAGGTGAACAACTTGGTAGACCTTGCCGGAACTTACCTGTTTGGAACGAGCCTCCCATTGTTTTTCATAGATAATGGGAGATTGCAACACCCCAGATTTATAAGAAAATAATAAAAGAAAGAGAAGAAAGATTGGCTGCATGTGTTGGTGATGTGGACTTTGGAGGATGAGATGGAGATGGATGAGATGAGATGGATGGTTAGATGGATGTGTGTGTGTGATGTGTGGCCAAGATGAAGAAAATAAAAATTAGAGAAAAAGTGAAAGGAGGAGTGGCTATGTGTTGTTGCTTGGACTGACGTGGGGTTTAGTCCCACATCGCCAAAGTGAGAGAGAGGAAATGTATAAATATAGAGGCCAAGGATCAAAGGTCACCTAACAGTCTGGATACCTTTTGTGGGGCTAGCCTGTGGTGGGCAGTGGATTAGGATTTATTTGTGTGCATACGAGTTGCATACGGGGCGTTACAAATGGTATCAGAGCTAACTTTCTACATCGAATATAGAGCTTGTATATATGAGATACGTAAGACCTTGGTGGGCAGCGATGTGTGTAATGCATAAGACCCTTGGTGGGTAGTAATATGTGTATTTGATCGAAGGAGACAAGTCTACATTCAACTAGAAAGACGATCTTGTACTAGATTGCACGTCCCGTATTCAGCGAGGATGCTGAATTCTTAAGAGGGGGTGAATGTAACACCCAAGATTTATAAGAAAATAATAAAGAGATAGAAGAAAGATTGGCTGCACGTGTTGGCGACGTGGACGTTGGAGGATGATATGAGATGGATGAGATGAGATGAGATGGATGGTTGGATGGATGTGTGTGTGTGATGTGTGGCCTAGATGAAGAAAATAAAAAAGAGAGAAAAAGAGAAAGGAGTGGCTATGTGCTGTTGCTTGGGCTGACGTAGGGTTTAGTCCCACGTCGCCAGAGTGAGAGAAAGAGGAAATGTATAAATATAGAGGCCAAGGATCAAAGGTCACCTAACAGTCCGAACACCTTTTGTAAGGTCAGTCTGTGGTGGGCAGTGGATTAGGATTTATTTGTGTGCGTATGAGTTGGGTACGGGGCGTTACAGTAACTGGTGTGAGTATAATCTACAAGGTTAGTTATTGGAATAAATAATATAAAAGAAATTTAAAAAACAGACTATCATGATGATAATTCAGTATAACTTGAACATGAAAATATAATAAAAGAAAACCGAATATTATACAAGAAGAAATTTTCTAATCTTCAACCAATCTACCATATCAATATCTACCAAATCTACGATACTGCACCCAATCCATCATCTCAACATCTACTCCACTTACCTTGAAGTTGTGCCTTGACAAGTAGTTCCCACCATTTCTATAGAAACAGCAGGCAAGTGGTTCCTCGGCACAATTCCAAGGCGTATCAAACTCATTATATTTTTATTTAATTTAACTCATTCTTATCTCATACTACATTAATTCTCATTCTCATTCCACACCAATATTTATTTACAGCTCATGGTACAACTTACTTTACTTTTTATTTTCTCATCTTTCTAATACAGCTTGCTTTGCCATTTTATTTTCATATTATCATATCACTTACTTAAATTATCATCCTTATTATGTAATACACTTTACTTTATTTTCATTCACATCTCGTCACACAACTTACTTTTCTTTCCATACTTATCTCATAATATAACCTTAACTATTATATCAATACTCCACCGATCTACCTTGGAGTTATGCCTAGGCAGGTAGTTCCCACTATTTCCACCGAAATAACAGGCGAGTAGTTCCTGGTCACAATTCCAAGGCATACCAACTTGTGTCATGTCATATTTTTACTTTATTATCTTATTCACATCCCATAATACCATTTACTTTAACTTTTCATTTTTCTAATATATCTTGCTTTACTTTTCATTCATGCATTGCATAACACATTTTCTTTGCTTCTCATATTCACTCCTATAACCCAATTTCTTCACTTTTCATATTCATTTACACACATATTCTCTTTACTTTTTCATTCTCATTTCATATCGTATACTTTCTTTACTTTCTTATTCTCATCTTATAATATAAATTCTTGTACTGGGTATTTACGCCTCATAATACAACTCCCTTTACTTTACACATCTCTCCTTTATTCATGTTTCATTCATTTTGCCAATATAGTTTTATAAGCATATATAAATTTAACAACATAAACATATACGTCTCCGTTGTTTTCATATAAACATACACATCAGTAAATGCACAACTCCATTCATATACACTCCTTCATTATCATAAAAAGCATAACTCCACTAATCTCACATAATCAACATTATATTCACCCCAATACAAACCCATCAGATTTTTTTCTCTTTTCTTAACACCATTCAATAAATAGACTCACAAACATTATATAAATACTTAACACTTTTCTCTTTTCTTAACACCATTAACTCCACATATATATTTTCTTTACACTCCTTTATTAATACTCCATATATATATATACTAGGTTTGCCCTGCCTACGGCACATCTTCGGAACGGTGCACCTGAGTTGATTATATAAAATAGTTTTGGAGGTCCAGCAAATTAATTGAAGTAGTAAACATATTATATGAGAAAACAGTATATCTACCTTTAAGCTCAACCATCGACTTCTTGATCATTAGCTTGAACTTATCTGGAATGCATATAGTTTGTTAGAAACACTGCATAAAGTTTTTTTAAAACATCAGCATCACTTTTAGATTCTTGTAATAGTTATGCAAGGACATTATCATATAGGTTTTATAGAGCTTACTCTAATCTCATAACCACTATGAGCATGTCTAAATACAATGGTAACGCAAGTGCAGATGTGAAAGTATCTACAATACCAATAATCTAAATATTTGTTTATCTAAGACTCAGTTTGGAATTGAAATACCTCTTATTATTATTTCAACCAAAATGAAATACATGAAGTTCTCAAAACTCTAAACCAAGCTAATCATTTCTTTTATCTCCACTTTGTCTCTCATTGCACCTTTATAAAAAAAAATCAAAATAGATAAATGACAAATTTAATTTAGATGTTTTTCTTGAGTGGAGAGTTTGCACTATTCACTGGTAAACTCCAGTCATCCTAATCCTATATATCCAAACATACACTAAAAGTTCTTATATGTTATGTTATCCATGGTTTCTAATAACCAGTGAAGGGAACACTTCACGATAATATTTTCTCTTATAGTAAAGAAATTAATGTTGCATATTTGCCAAATTATTTTAGCTTGCTGGTCAACTTACCTGTCCTGCTATGGTTTGGAAGCCCAAATTGAGGCCACCAAATAATCCATCTCTCACTTGCGTACACCTTAAATCAAAGCAAATAAAAAACTCATCAAATAAATCACTAAATTAAATTTTTTAAAACCAAAAAATAAAACAATCATACCTCTCTGAACATAGATCCCATGCACACACAAAATTCGAGTCAACAAAAAACTGAGTAATCCCCTGCACACACAAAATTAAAAATTAAAATGAGAATTCGGTTAATGAGATGAAATTAGTGTCGTCCCATCGCATATAGAGGCTCTCGATTCGGTGGAGGGGAGTCATCAATACGGAGTTGCTTGATATTTGTGCTTAATTTGGTGGAGGGGAGTCACCGATACGGAATCAGCAGTGGATCAGATATCGACAACGACCTCTTGATTGAGGTTCGACATTGGATTTGGATTTGCTTTGAGATTTTTAAATTTTCAAAATTTTTATTTTTAAATTTTTTAATTTTTTTTAAAATTTTAAAAAAATTTAATTTTTTTTTTAAATTTGTAATTTTTTTTAAATTTTTAACATTTTAAAATTTTTATAAATTGAAAAAATTTTAAAATTTTAAATTTTAAAATTTTATTTTAAAATTTTTTTAATTTTTAATTTTTTTTAAAAAAATAATTTTTTTTAATAGAAATTTTAAAGTTTTTTTTTAAAAGAATTATTTTATTAATTTTTAAAAAAAAGTTAATAATTTTTTAATATTTTTTTTTATAAATTTCTAGTTTTTTGAATTATTTTTAAAGTTTAAAATAAAGTTTTAAAAGTTTTTAACATTTTATTAATTTTATAATTTTTTTAAAAACATTTTATTTATTTTTTTTTGAAAATTTTTTAAAAAAATTTAATAACATTTTATAAGTTTTTGATTTTTTTTTGAATTATTTTTAAAGTTTTTAATTTTTAAAGTATTTTAGTTTTTAAAATTTTAAATCTTTTAAATGTTTTAAAATTTTTATTTTCTTAATTTTTGAATGGGAGAGAGAGAGAGAGAGAGAAAGAAATAATTAAATAAATACAGTAGTTGTTTTGGGTGGGGGGATTTAAATTTGAGTTTTGTGGGGAAACTTTAGGAGAGGGGGGGGGGGATGTGTTTTGTGATGTTAGATCTGGGCCTTTGATTTTTTGAGGACTGAAGCAGAGCCACTTGATAGCTTTCTTTGTGTTTTATTATATAGATTTATATTTCTTTATACTCCTTTATTATACACTTACTTTATTTTACTCCTTTTCAGTCCCCACACAACTGATCTCCTCGTACAATACAGGGCTCTCTGTGCCTCCACCCATACATTTCAATCCCGCTAACCTACCATATCACCCAGATCCAGGTGTCCTAAAAATCTATCATTTGTGGGCTAGATTGAAAGTACGGTTGCACGCATGTCCACCAAGACTAAAGCCAAAAGGCTAGTCAGAACTCCTCCCAAGTAGAACTTGGGTAAACACACGGATTGCTGCCCACCAAGGGTCTTACGCATCTGAGGCTATGTCTTCCTCTTGGCCCTATACCTGCGAGGGAAACTCCTGATCCCTAAATATAATTTGGGGCAATATATAACTCCTGATCCCCAAATATAAATTTTGGGGCAATATATAACTCATATTCTCGGGTGTATCTTGGGCCTGTGGGGTCTAGCCCAAACCCCTGGGAGATTGTGCGGCACTGCAATATTAATTTTTTTCCTTTATATCTCTCTATATAAATATATATCTCCTTTGTATCTCCATATATAAATATATGTCTCTTTTATAAGATAACATGAATGTATCTCTTTTATAATATATATCTCCATATATCTCCTTGATAACATATCTCCATATATAAATATATCTCACATTTATATTATAGCTCCTTTATAATATATCTCCGTATATCTCCTTTATAATATAACATGAATGCATATAACTCCATTAAATTCATAAGCATATACAAGCCATTAATCTCATCGATTATCGTATAAAATTCTCATTTATCACCCACACGTCGCACGCACACATCATGCCAATTTCACATAACATTATCACGTAAAATTTCCAATTTGTCACCTGCATATCACATATACACCATACTATTCATTTCATCATATTATCGCATCACATTATCACATCACGTTTTTATATATCATATAGACCTCACCATTAATTCTATTGTCTTAACACATCACATGATCACGCATCATACACACACCATGCTTTCATCTCATCACATTAGATACATATATGTACATATATCCATATCAGTATAACTCCTCAAATTTAAATTTTACAACTCCATAGCATATATACATAATTTATTCTGTATTATACATATGAATTTCTTTACTCCATACACCTTACACATCACACACGACAACCTTAATTTACAATTGGCATAGCACATCATATACATTAAATAAAAGAGATCATACTCACCTGAGGAAACGTGAAGACCAGCGGTGTAGGCTCTCCGCTATTCCTCCAAACTCGCTTTCTCTTCCTTTACCAAGTTTTGACACTAATTAGGGTTAAAGATTTTCAAATCACTCATAAATAAAAATTAAAATTATTTTAATCTCTCACAGATATTTTACCGAACGCCTGTCGTGTATTATACATATGCACACACTCACAATTTTATTAATTAGGTCATAAGCATATAAATTCTTCCAAAAATTATTCTAAGTTATTTCTCATAATTTACAACAATTTCTATTTTCAAACTCTATTTAATTTAAGACATAAACTTTTTTAATTTCAAACCCAAAACCCTAACTCTTTTCAATTTTACTCCTACCATGCCCAATAAAGAATTAATCACTTCTAACATAAAGATTATCTCCTAATCTCCCTACTAACCTAATTCTCTTGTCAAAAATTAAAATCATATAACCCTATACAATTTAATGAAATAAATTCTCACCTTCCAAAGAGTCAATTCAAGAAACCAATGGCAGGTCTTTGAAGAGCATCCTCAAAATAGCTAAATCGCTCTAAAAATTTTGTAAAAAGGGGTAGAAATTTGATGAGTATTCAAGCTCGATATGAAGAAAAGAAAAGGGGGGGGAATGGGTCGGATCAGTTCTGGACGGGATGAGAAGGAAGAGGGAGATAGGGTAAAGTTGTAAATAACATGGGGGAAAATTCATAATAAACCCCTCCCAGACTCTTTTATTATGTATATATCCTTATAACTCTTCTTTTTATAATAAAATCCAATAAAACCCGCTCCACCGAATAAATAAGTAAATTAAAGAATATATATAAAATAAAATTTCCTATTTATGCATAATAATAACAATAACAATAATATCTAATAGCAATAAAAGAAATACAAACGACTATTTTGAAATTATAAAATAAAAGGGTGTTACATTATACACACCTCAAAAGAAGCTCGTCCCCGAGCTATGAAGACTGAGGAAAAACCAATCAAATATTTATCGACCAACTCATTAATATCTGTCATCATACTAGTGTTGGATCTTGTATGCAAGGCAAATAACACTAGAGGGGGTGAATAGTGTTGTTTTAAAAAACTTAATAAATTAAAATTGATGCAACTATTAAGTCGACTGTAAACAAGAGATCAGTCGACTGTTGCACCAGATAAAAGAGAGTAATCAACTGAAGAACAACGAATCTGTTAAGTCGACTTAAATAAAGAACCAGTCGACTGGACAGACACGATTTACAAAGAAATGCAGCGAAAATAAAATTGCAAGTTAGAGAGTTCAAACCACAGAGAATCAACAATGCTAACACCAAGATATATCCTGGTTCGGTCCTCCTGACCTACATCCAGTCCTCAAGCAACCCACTTGAGATTTTCCACTATTCTTGAAAAATACAAGAATACTCTACGACCTTTGACAACAACTATATCAAATCCGTAGACCTCTCTCACCACTAGAAAGAGCAAGACCCCACTCTACAATTTAGAGTGACACTGACTCTACACCAAGAGTCATTCTCTCCAACCAAGAGGACCACTCAAATCGAGAGTAAACAACAAAAAATGGAAGATTACAATAACCTAAAGCCTTGTTTTTTAGTGCTTTTTGTTGAGAGGCTAAAGGTCAACTTCTAATTTCTGTCTAGAACGAAATCTTTGTTATACAAGACTGAACTTAGAGAACCAAGTCTAGAGAATGAGAGTATTAGAAAACTTGAGTTCTCTTTTCACAAAAAATAAGAAGACTTGTTAATCAATTGTAGGAACCTTTTCCAAGTTGATTCTACACTCTATTTATAGAGTTAGAATCTCCAAGACGTTGGGAAACAGTTCCACAACTGCCATAAAACGGCTGTAAAAGATTTGAATTTGAAAAACAAATTTTAAACTTCAGAAAACTGTCAAAACTACTTGAACAGTCGACTAGGTTGCCATATGAGTCGACTGCTCAGAGCTTGAGTGAGTTCGGTCTGTTTCGTACTAGAACAGTCGACTGCTTACTAGAGTAAGTCGACTGGTACTTGACAGCTGAACTTATACAAGCTTTATTTTGACTTTTTATTTTAGTAAACTTTATTTTTTATTCTTAGGGGATGTGTGAGTGTGTGTGACATGGTTTTTTACAAAGATTTCTAAGACACAGAAATATTACAAATAAATTATAAAACACTTGTTCTTTTAGCTAATCACATTTGAAGCTCTTTGAGAAGTCTTCGTCTTGTATCTTGATCTTGAGTCTTGAAATCGTTCTTGTCTATGTGGCTTGAACTAGTACTTTTGAAAGCTTCATCATTGTATTGTGGCCTTGAACAATTTAAGAAAATAACTTAATACATGAGAACATGCATTCATAGACAAATTTTGATTGCAAAACAAAAATTTCTTATACAGAACTTGGTTACTTATATTAAAAATTTATCTGGTCTATCTCAACAAACAAATAAAATTTTTAAAATTTGGTTCTCAAAGTGAAATCTTTATAAATAGGCAAGAGATGACCATTATAACAAATTTATCAATAAAAACACAATAAAGTGATTACAAAACACCTGTAATTGATTGTAATACCAATCTATCTCGGGAAACGCATAGTAATCATTTGCATATCAAAATATATGTAAATTGAAGAAAAAGATATCCAATATTAAACACTTGATGCTTTAACATAGAATCTATTGAATTCATCCAATATTAAACGTTCTCTTCGTAATAGTTCAAAAAAAAAGTTTAATCAGTAATATGTGCTCCTAGTCAAGACATGTATGTTCAAAAAGGAAAAAGCAAAGCGACACGATCAATACATACAACCAAGGCAATACTATATCACACCAAGCACGTCCAAACACATATTTCCTCAAGTGGAATCAAATTGGATCAAATTCCAACACTTTCCATTCCCGACACAGCAAAGACGCTACTATCTTAATCCTAGCTAGGGCTTACACACCTCAAAATTAAAACCATTCTACTTTAGAATTCAAACAAAATACTTAAGACTCAGGTAAACTCCTTACCAACATAGATGAACCCACTTCCACCTATTGCAGGATCACTAAGCTACTAGTCATCCTAGACCTTATCCTAGTTAATCTAAGCTCTGATCCCAAACTGTAACGTTCCGTACCCAACTCATACGCACACAAATAAATCCTAATCCACTGCCCACCACAGGCTGGCCTCACAAAAGGTATCCGGACTGTTAGGTGACCTTTGATCCTTGGCCTCTATATTTATACATTTCCTCTTTCTCTCACTCTAGCGATGTGGGACTAAACCCCACATCAGCCCAAGCAACAGCACATAGCCACTCCTTCTTTCTCTTTTTCTCTATTTTTTATTTTCTTCATCTAGGCCACGCATCACACATGTACACACTTATCCATCCAACCATCCATCTCATCTCATCCATTTTATCTCATCCTCCAATGTCCACGTCACCAACAAATGCAGCCAATCTTTCTTCTGTCTCTTTTATTATTTTCTTATAAATATGGGTTGTTACATAGATCTTCAGATTTGTCATTGTGTTTAATCAGGACCATTTATTTCTGTTGAATGAGCTGAGTGGCTTCGGACGGGGATTCAAGTATGTCGTAGTATTCTTATGAGAACAAATTTGGACCTGGTGGGAGATGATTTTATAGGTTTGGAAGTTCTTCATAGGAATTTCTATGGCATTGGCTTCAAGCTTGTTTACGGACTTGGAGTTACTGTGATTGCTTTCCGGTGGTAGTTCTATGGCGTCGAGGGGGAGAACCGAGCTCTCCATTGTAGCAGTGTAGCATGCTCGTGCTGTCTATTGACTCTCTACAACTTCGCCAACGTATGCTATTGTTGAAAACTTTATTTTCATGTGGAAGGCAGAAGCAACTGCAATGAAGGCCGCTAAGCCCATTGTTTGTGGCTTTGACATTGACTACCATAAGGTCCAGTGATTCTGTTCGAATAGCGGGGGGCTTTTTCTGCTGTCACATCGAGTGTGAAGAATCCTTCTACTTGAATGGGGACACCAGAGAATTCGTGGAGCTGGCTTGAGCCAGTCCCGGGAGAGCTTGAGTCTATTGAAAGTGTTCATGAAAATGATGTTTACCGAGTTGTCGTTGTCCACCATGATGCAGCGTACCTCATGATTCACCATGAAAAATTTTATGACCAATGCGTCGCAATAAGGTATTCGGATACCTTTTAAGTCCTTGTCAGAGAAATATATCGAGACCCCGTACTCTTGACAGGTGGGATGTTATATACTGAGTTGACTTACCTAACAAAAGCTTTATGAGAGGAGTGGGAATCTCCCCCATCGAGCCTCCGTGAATGGAGTGGAGAAAGGCTATGTGTTCTGAGTCTTGCAATTTAGAAGGCCTCTCTCGACACTTATTAGCCCCCCGTGCAAGCGGGGTTTCGGCGTTGTTGTTTTGTCGGACAAATTGAGAGAGATGGCCACGGTGAATTAGACCTTCAAGTTCTTCTTTGAGGGCTCGGAATTCGTCGGTAGTGTGTCCATGATCTCTGTGAAACACGCACCACTTGTTCATATCCCTTCTCATACTATACGTTGACATCTTGGGGGGGGGGGGGGGGGGGGAATATTCTGTCCTTCTTAACTTTCATGAGGATGAATGATATGTTTGCGTTGAGAGGAGTGAACTTATCAAAGCGTGGTGCTGGAAGTGGACAGTGTTGACCAGTGTCGTCTTTCTGAATTTCCTGGGTCCTTCCTCTTTTGTATTCTTCTGTTTGTTTCTGGAAGATAAATCGTTCTTTCCTTGAGGATAAAGAACTTTCTCTACGTTGATAATATGGGGGGGGGGGGGGGGGATTATTCTGTCCTTTTCAACTTTCATGAGGATGACTGATATGCTTGCGTTGAGAGAAGTAAACTTATCAAAGCGTGGTGCTGGAAGTGGACGGTGTTGACCTGTGTCGTCTTTTTGAAATTTTCTTGGTCATTCCTCCTTTATATTCTTCTGTTTATTTTTGGAAGATGAATCTTTCTTTCCTTGAGGATAAAGAGCTTTCTCGACTTTGATATATTTGTCACTCCTTTCTAAGAGCTCAGTGTAGTTTTCAGGAGGCTTCTTCGTAAGGGAGGCCTTCAGGTGTTTGTTAGTGACATTGTGGCGGAAGGCGACATCCGCTACTGACGAATTTAAGGAGGAGATGGACCTTGCTTCAGTTGTGAATCACTTAACAAAGTCCTTTCGCATTTCTCTATCTTTTTTCTTTAATTCCAATAGAGAGGCACTCATTTTTTCATCCTTTCGGGTAGTAACGAAGTGCGCAATAAAGAGCTCCTCGAGTTGGTCGAAGGAGAATATTGACTCTGGAGTGAAACAGGAGTACCATTTCCTTGCTAATCCTTTCAAAATTGCAGGAAATGTTCGACATATGAGTGCATTAGTGGTGTTGTAGACCATCATGAGGGTTTTGAAACTCTTGATATGGTCTGTTGGGTCTGATTCCTTATCGTATAGTTCAAATTAAGGAGCTTTGAAGTCCTTTGGGATGGGTGCATCGAGGATGGTTTTGCTGAAAGGAGGTCGACTGGGGTGGTAGGCCCAGCTGGAGTGATTCCCCTATTCTTCATCTGTTCGAGGCCATCTTCTACCTCTCGGATACGGAGAAAGACTTACTCATCCTTTCCCTTGGATCCAGTTGAGTCGCTATATTCTTCTTTGGAGGGTTGACCTAGATCTTGATTACCTTGGATAGCTCGTTGGATGTCAAGCTTGAACTTTTCCAATTGGGCCCTAGTGACTAGGGACTTTTTCTCTTTGTTTCCCTCAAGAAGATTCCGACTCTCTTGAGTCGGGCTTCTTTCTGTAGTGCGCCCCTTGTGAGAGGAAGAATGCCTTGATCTCTGTCTTTGAGGAGAATTTCTTCTTTGGTTTATTTGACGTTCTGAGCGGGAGGCCTCAATTCGGGCATGTCTCTCGTCTAAATGGATTCATAGATTAGTTCCTTATTGCCTAGCGCTGAAGATTTGGCGGAGATCCCTTGACCCCCAGGGACCTCGCGAGGCCATTGAATTGGAGGAAGTATTATGGGCTGAGATATGATCGTGTAGAGGGCGTTGTTCATGACGGCTTTGTCGGGAGCCCTATGGTGCCTCTCAATTGATAAAACATGACTAGGCTGTTAGGGAAGATCTAGTTGATGATGAGGAATTGGGTCCCCTATGGGAAGAACTGGTTGACAAAGAGGGTTGGTGCGACGGCTTGAGGCTGCCGCTCTGCCTCTTAGTCTTTGTGGTATGGCAGTAAGTCTGATCTGTGTAGTTTCCCACAGATGACGCCAATCCGTTGCTGCTTATTTGGGTGTAAGAGCAAATAGATGTGAGTTTATATTTAAAAGGAACTACTAAAGATTTGACCTTTGATCGTTTTCGTGAAAAGTGGTTAGAGCTCCTAAGAGTGGATCTGGATAGTTGATTGAACACCACGATCTGAATCCAATGGTTGCTGACATGACCGGTGGACCAGCAAAAAAGCCTGAAATACTGGGGATGGCCCCGACGACAGACTCTCCGACGCTCAAGTCAGAACCAGAAAGAGAAATTGTTAATTACCTTCTGACTGAGGAGGGGGGAAGGTATTTATAGGTTTGAGAAACAGTCTAGGAGATTGATATGAATCCATTATATCGATATGAATTTCATTATCTCCTGTTTGAGTCTACCGTTGAAGAGATAAGCTCTCTTGTTTGGGGATAAGAGATTTGACTGGCAGCTTTCATGGGCTTAAAAGATGTCCATGTCTTGTAGAGTAGTCTGGAGAAAAACCTGACCTTTTAAAGAAGCCCGTTGTGGTTATTCTACCTATAGAAGCTTTAGGATCTGTGCTGGAATCGTACGACCTTAATTTGCTGCAATTTTTACCATTACCAGAAGCTATGGTGTCGATCGGTTCTTTTCTTATTTGATTTTGGTTCTTTTCTTATTTGAAATTAAAGACTATTTTTTATCTTTTATCTAATAGCTATAACACTTTAAAACCATGTTGAGTAGTAAGTGCACTTTTTATAATAATGAAAAGTTAAGTAGGTTCAATTTGTAATTAACCTGATCTTGGCTCCTTTCTTCTGCAAGGTAGAAAAGTTCAAATCTTTTGATACTAAAAAAGTTAATTAAATAAGTAAAGGGGAAATTATTTCAAGATCCTAGCCTAGAGGTTGATTTATTTTAAAATCTAATGAGTTTCATATCTATTAAAAGATCCAGCTTCATAAAACTTATTATTTTTATACATATTTCTTCTTTTTAAGTAAATTATTTACTAACTTAAATATATTTGTTGGTATTTCTTATATTACTCTTTCTAGAAAGGAAAGAAAATCTTATTCTGAAAGAAAGAAAATCTTCTTCTTCTTCTTCTTCTTCTTCTTATTCTTCTATTCTCTTTCTCATATAATAAAGAGATCTAAAATCCCTCAATGAATAGAATTGGAAGATTGAGGTAAAAAAATAGTGGATGATGGTAGTGGAGGTACATCAAACCCCATGATCCATCCTCAAAATAATTTTATTCTCTTTCTCTATAATTTTTTATTTTATTATTTTTTTTAGAAGGATAAATCATGGTGTTTGATGAAATACATGAAACTGTAATTATATACCTCCACTCTCTCTTGCATCATTTTTCTAGTAAAACTTGATTCCCATATGAAACCCTAATAAAATACCTCTTTACTTTGTTTAGGAATTTGGATTTATTTATTTTGTGGGTTTTTCAAATTAATATTGGTTTCCATAGAAATTTTCTTGAGTAATATTGAGTATTCAGTTTGACTGAAATTTTATTAATTTTTTATTGAATTATTCTTTGAAGAAAAAACTTGTTTCCTTTTAAGAAGGGAATATAGAAAATTCTAGAGAAAAAATATTTAGATCAGTAAAATAATTAATTAAAAATGAGTTTTGGGTCCAAAAACAATTGATTTTAGGATATTAGGTTTTTAATATTTATAAAACTTAATGGGTCTTTAAATAAACTATTCTCTAGTTTTGGGCCTTGAAATAATTTCCCCATAAATAAAAGATACACAAATTGTTAAAGGTTCGTAGAAAAGTGAGCCTCTCATGTTTGTATGAGGAAATTTTCTCATACAAAGTGAGGTGTCAAAAAAAGAGCTATTAGATCATAGTTTTAATCAAAGGGCTCATTTGCAAAAAATAATTGACAATTATTTGTTAAATTCCTAAAATAACTGATTTTCTTTATCCAATATCTATTTCTCTCTATTGCTTTCCCTCTTCCTCTTTCTCACGCCGCCTCACTTTTCCATCTTCCTCTTTCTCACGCCACCTCCCTCCTCCTCTAACCCACACGCCTCCCTCCTCTCTCACAACCCACACTGCCTCCCTCCTCAAGGTATTTTTTTCCCTTTTCATTTATTGATTGTAGCAGCAATCTCTGACAATGGTAACTTTGCATGTAAACATAAAAATGTGAACTTCTCCATGTTTACATCAAATGAACTTTTCCATGTTAATATGTACAGGGCATCGTCCTTATTTAAATTTCTAGCTTCTTGTTGATGCCTGTGGTCTCTGACTACTTTGTAGCTTTATGTTTAATTTTATAGGTAAGACCTTTTAATGTTGATTTCGTTTTGTTTTTTTTTTTGATAGTGATCATGTAGCAGATGGATGTGCACTTGAACTTCTTGTGTATTTTGGGGATGCTGGGAGTCAAGAGGTAACATAAGTATATTTATAAAGCCTAACTTTATTTTAGATTAAAAATTACCTTACGTATAATCTGACAATCATTTCTTTCTCATATATTTTTTTAAGGTTCTTCATAAAGTTGGGGCAGAGAGGGCTTGTGCTACAACAATTACTTTAGCTACTCCAGGTGCAAATTACTGAACTGTTTGGGCATTGAGCAAGTACTTCCCCAATGTAAAGACATTTGTTCGTGCCCATGATGTTGATCATGGCATTAATCTGGAGATGGCAGGAGCAACTGTAGTAAGTTAAACTTCCTCGAAGCTCAAAACTTGGTTGTACAAAATCTTTAATCTTAGAATATAATCAAATTTGGTCTTCAAACTTTATAAAGGTTGTTCCTGAAACTTTAGAGCCAAGTCTCCAGTTAACTGCTGTTGATCTTGCATAGGTATGAGAGATATCATTACTGTTCCTAAAGTTATATGCATTTGAGCTTATCCTTTTTTTTACCTTATCTATAACGAATTTGCTTCTTTTTGTGTCATATTTGTATGCCTACAGGCAAAGTTGCCAATTTTAGAGATTGCTGCTACAATCAATGAATTTAGATCCTGTCACCTATCAGAGCTTGCTGAGGTACTCAATCACAAATTCCTGTCGATTTTGCCACAGAAATTGAAGAAATAAATTTTAAGTGTTTGGTATTTATGGTGTGTAGATAGAATAATTTATCGTGCCTAGTTGGGGATGTTTATGTTTGTTACCTTAGTGCATCAATCTGTATGTGTAATGATCAATTAAGTTCACGACCTTGATGGTCGTGGCTCTCTGATTGTTACTTTTAACTTTATCTTTTGTTGCTGAATTCAAAATAAAGGAAATTTTGTGCTACTCACTGAAGGTTTTTGGTTGAATTGCAGTTAAGTCTGACAAGTGGGAGCTCTCTAGGCTATGGGTATTCTCGGGTCATGGCCAAGTCACCCAAGCCTTCACTCTCAGATGATGAGAATGATGTTGTGGAAGGAGCATTGCCTCTGTGACACTACACTTCATAATATAGGATAATAGCAATTAATAAAAAATTTGGTGACTGTACAGCTGATAATTCATTTCAGCAATGAAATTGTACAGAGAAAAGGAAGTAGGAAAAATGCTTGTAGACTCTATTAGTTGATTTTGTTCATTCTATCTCCCAAATTTGTTAAGGATTTATTATCCAGCTTGTATTTCAAGTTCATGTCAATTTTCCTTGTAATCAATGTACCAAGGCTTCCTTTTGAGCTTCAGTTTTGTAGTGAAGGAAATGCTGCTTCTTTCTTTCATGATTTACTCGATGCATTATTTGTTTGATCTCAATATGCTATCTAAGCTGTTGATAGGTCATGACTCCAATTCTGGGTACATTTTCAAGATTCTAACGTGTTGCCAAAAAGTTCAGGCACAATGTAGACAGTGTAATTTCCTCCATCACAACCCACGTCAGTAAAAACTTGATTTTATAAATATGAAAACTTCGTCATCAAAGTGAAGTAATTTGACAAGATTTTGATGAAGATCCGACAAAGATCCAACGAAGAAGAATTCAATACATCATCTCAACAAGAGTTTAAAAATTTCTACAAGAGTCCAATCCGAAGAATTTCTACATGTCCTTTCTTTGATACTGCACAATTAGT
The DNA here is from genome assembly GCA_017893485.1 of Hemerocallis citrina. Classification (NCBI taxonomy): domain Eukaryota; kingdom Viridiplantae; phylum Streptophyta; class Magnoliopsida; order Asparagales; family Asphodelaceae; genus Hemerocallis; species Hemerocallis citrina. Next base: position 288,916,001 of record CM030361.1, read on the forward strand.
TATCACAAGAGAAATAAAGGAAATATATTCTGATAGAAAGGAAAATTCGACGAAATGGGTTTCATTTGATTCTTGATCAAATTCAGTACATGAAATTGATAATATAAATTGCTTGAGATCACAAGAAACATAAGCAACACCTCTGGCCAATTGTTCCAGATCATGAGAAGTGAGAACCATTACATTTTTTCGCTAACCCTGAAAATCATACAGTGCAAAACATTTCAAAAACATAAATACATAAATCCTAACATAACAAAATGATACTAACACATATATAAGCAGAGATATCAAAAAAGAAACATAGCAGAGAGCATCAAAACTTCGAGGATGATTTACTATAGATATCAGTATTTAGCTATATAGAAAACAAAAGCTTAGTAATTAGTCGCCGATCCAAAGAAACAAATAAGAAGTTGTTTTTAAGTTTGATAGTATAAATATAAACAGAATTCAAACAAAAAAGAAGTTGTTTTTAAGTTTGACAGTATAAAAATAAACAGAATTCAAACGAAACATATAAGAAGTTGTTTTTACGTTTGATAGTATAAAAATAAACAGAATTCAAACAAAACAAATAAACTGAGTATATATCTGATGTCCCCACAACAAAAAGAAAAAAGAAAAAAGGAAAAAGGAAAAAGGAAAAAGATCATCTATCCCTATATGCAGCATCCACACCATTCTATGTAACTCTACTCTTCATTGCCTTGATTGCCTTGATTGCTTTGATTCACTTCTTTCTGTCATTGAAACACCCAAAATATTTTACTAGTGTATCATTATGAGCATTGAAAAAAACTAAATAATATAAGCATGAAACTTACTCAATTAAAACTAATTATTACCCGAGGTGTAGTTGTACTATCATTTTCTTTACCTTTACAATTGGTACTATAATGACCCTTCCCTCCACATTTTTTACAAGTGCGTCTGTTTTTTCATTATTTTTCTGTTGTGATTCTTCAAATCATGAGATGTATCTAGAAGTCTTCTTTGGAAGACCCTTAGTTTTGACTGGTTCGTCAGGATCCCGTATTGAAGCCTCAGGAATACGAGACAATAGTAGGGCTGCATTACTAGATCCAACTTGACTACTATCAACAAACTGATGCTGAACTTGTTTTTTACTAATCTCTTTCTCAGCATTTAGTGTGAAGACCTCCAAATATATGTCAAGCATTTGCATGAGTTTTCTATCTCCCTGTGAAATGTCCCAGGCCATAGAGAATTTTGTTGTCAGAGCCCAAGAATAAAGGGTACTTGACTGATTCACAATGCTTGCATTATTTCTTACACTAGAAATATTATTATGCACAATGCTTCTATGTCTAGCATACCTTTTCCAGCTTAGCAGTATATAATGCTCAGGAATGGCTTCCATCATGTAGTGAAACATCATAATATGCAAGATATGCTTGCAAAGGATCCCAAATGTCTCAAAAAGTGCACATGAACATGTCATTTTCAACTCTTCAGCTTTCTGAAATGTTACCCTGATCCCACTTACTTTTGTCATCAGAAGATAAATCGACTCTGAATAGAGTAACTAACCCTTCTGAATTCACCACCTCGCGATGAACGCTCATTGTACCAATGAGTTCCAACTGAAATAGCTTCAATGTTTCTCTAGTGTAAACTTTTCCAACTTGAAGCTCTATCTTATATGAGAAATGCAATATGGGTTCATGGTTTAGAGTCATGAAATCTTCACGTGCTTCTTTTCTACGTTGTTCTGCTTTATCATATTGCTTCACGAAATCATTTATTTGTGTCTTCGCATTAACATATTCATCGAACAATGTGTTGATACTCTCACTTCTCTGACTTGTTGTCATTCTTGCCCAAAACACATCCTTAAAATAAGCATTGACCCAATATTCTCGTTCCCTGTACATAGTTTGTAGCCATCCACTTCCTTCTTCCTTCACACCAAACATTTCCTTAATATCCTTCCAATATTGCTCACAATGTTTCACACTTTTTCTGTGGTACCATTTTGAAAAGTAGTCAGGAAACTTCTCCACGTGAATGCTTTGCAATGTCAATGTATGTTCTGCAATATGCTTTGTAATATGCCAAGAATAATATCGATGACAAGTGGTTCGAAATACCTTTTTAATAGCTCCCTGCTTTCTTTTGCCATGATCTGTGATAATAGTCTTCGACAGTATTCCATACATGCATTTCAACCACTGGGTGAATAACCAAGTAAATATTTCTTCATCCTCATCTGCAAGTAATGCACAACCAAAAAGAGTTGACTGCATATGGTGATTAACTCCAGTGATTGGATCAAATGGAAGATTCCAATTGTTCGTTTTGTATGTAATATCGAACACGCAACATCTCCAAACCTCAAATAAGATGATCTTGCTCGTCCATCTGCCCAAAATATGCTTCTCATTGTTCCTATATAATCAATCTCTACTGTAAAATAAAAATCAGGATCAAATTCCTTTATGTCCTGAAACATCCTAATGAGTGTCATACACTCATGTCCTATGTTGTTTTCCTTTACATATTTGATTTGATCTTGACACTGCCTTCTTGTGATTATATCCCCTTCATTATGATTTATAACATTCAAAACTCGAGCAACTTTTGATGGAGCTATACCTTTTGTATGCAATTCATACATGAGTTTTCTATTAGCCGGAATAATGATGAATCACCTTGTTCGGACTTGTTATTAGATCATGACCATTATGTTTATCCTCAAACTTGCTCACCGACCAAATACCGTCATTTTTCAATTTAATTCTCAACCTGGCCTTATAACCCACTCATGCCTCACCCTGACGATTAACATTTTTCTCTGCTTCTTTTTTGTCATTTTTCCATTTTCTCCCTGCCTTGTTGTAAACAAAAAGTGAAGATATATACTTTCCATCTAACTTTGACGACTTGACACGTGCCTATCTTCTTATTCCAAATCCTGTCTTCAGAGCATAAGAATTATAATGAATAAACGCAGCATCAACAGTTTGAAATTCCATTCCAACCCATGAAGTCTCAACAACAATTTTGTTCGAGGAGTCTGTCTCCATCATTTCTTCTGATACAAATAATTTATTAATTAGTATACAGTTTAAGTCATCTTAAACAAAAATTAATAGCATGAATTATTTCTAAGTAAACAAAGTTAAGTTAGTAACAAGAAAAAAGACTGGCTATTATATCTTAGGATTAATAAGAGCAACAAAAGCTAAATTTGTAACATTTTACTAGAAGTTAGATGCATCACATTTTAACATATTGATCAATGAGAATTCTTATGAAAAATATATATGAAAATGTAAATTAAAATTTTGTAAGGATGAAGGTAATTACCATTTAGTATGGATTTTTGGAACTCTTGTTGAGATGATATTGAATAATTCTTCATCAAAATCTTCATCGATGGATTCTATCTCACAGGGTTCCCAATTTATGGGTTCCAACACATAGTATTCAATCTCACTAAGGTGTTCCATTCTTATCTTGAGCGCGCGCGCGCGAGAGAGAGATAGGGAGAGAGAGAGAGAGAGAGAGAGAGAGAGAGAGAGAGACGCAAGATGAGAATGTTGGAAATAAGAAATGCATCCAAGAAAGTACAATAAAATGAAAAATATAAATGGGCACGAACAAATGTGATTACATTGGGGAAGTACTTGCTCAAAGCCCAAACAGTTATGTAATTTGCATCTGGAGTAGCTAAAGTAATTGTTGCAGTACAAGCCCTCTCTGCCCCAACTTTATGAAGAACCTTAAAAATATATATATATGAGAAAGAAATGACTATTAGATTATACATAAGGTAATTTTTAATCTAAAATAAAATTAGGCTAAAGTAGGGGGATCCCTATCGCCAATGCTTTTCATCTTAGCCGTTGATGTGCTAGCTTAGATGCTTTTTAGTGGTCAAAGGAATGGTGCTTTCTCTCCTCTTCCTGTCCAGGGCTCCCTTGCAAATCTGTCAGTACTGCAATTTGCAGATGACACACTGCTCTTTTTTAAAGGTGATGAACTTGACGTTATCAACCTCAAAGTAGCACTACAATTATTTACAAACGTCTTTGGTCTGGCCATAAATTTCAATAAGTCCTGGATCATTTACTCTGGTAAATCGAGGGCAAAGCTATAGGCTTTTTCCACCATCCTAGACTGCAAGGAAGAATGCTTACCTATTCATTATCTTGGCATGCCCCTATCTAGCGGGAAACTCAGCAAAAGAAGTTGGCAGCCGCTGATCCTCAAGATTGAAAGAAGACTCTCTGTGTGGAAGGGCAAGATGTTATCTAGAGGTGGGAGGTTAGTACTTATAAATGCTGTACTCAGTGCCTTACCAGTCTACTTCGCTTCCTTCTTCAGATTACCCCTTTGGATAATCAAAAGAATAGATCAGATTCGCAGTAGATTTTTCTGGTGTGGCTCCGACACTGATGCGAGAGGAATGAAATGTATGCGGAGATCTGCCAACCCAAGCAACAAGGTGGACTTTGCATTCTAGATATGAAAGTTTTTAATGAAGCCCTTCTCATGAAATGGTGGTGGACGATTGTATCCTCTGACTCGCTACCTAGCTAAACATTAAGGAGCTTATACTATAAAAGCAATTCAAACATCTTGACATGTCCCTCAACTGCTTCAAGCTTCTGGAAAGGGATTTTCCATCTCAAGGAGCAATTCTTGCTGAATGTTAACTGGAAGCTAGGGAAGGGGAACCATATCAAATTCTAGAAGTCAAAATGGATAATTGGCAACAGTATAACTTCCCTGTGTCCCTCACTTGCTGCTGCAACATGGAATCTGGAAGCTAATTTCCTATCGCAAGGAACCTGGATTGATGGCAACTGGCACTGGCAACCAAGGCTTAACTGTGTTTCCAACACCACCATTCGAGATGAGAAACAGAGACTGCTTGATCTGATTGCAGAATACCAACCTTCACACTCAGGAGACCACCCTTCATGGAGACTCACACCATCCGCCACCTTTACTGTCAAGTCGGTATACAACTTCTTTATCACCTCTGGCCTTCGTTCCCCTTATTTTGCAATAGCATGGACTTCTACAGCTCCCCTGAAATGCAAGCTTTTCATCTAGCAAATGAGTTGGGATAAACTCAACTCCAAGGGTTTCCTTCGCTCCAAAGGTTGGTTAGGAGACACGACATGCACAGCTTGTGCATGTCCTGTTGAGACGACTTATCATATTTTTTTTGACTGCCCTATTGCCTTTAATACTTGGACCTATTTCACTACATTTTTCCACATACACTCCCTGCCTGCTGACTTACATGAATGCTTTACTTCTTGGTACTTTGGGAACAAGTACACAGACACACTTGACACCTACTGACAATCTCGATCTGTTGAAGTATATGGCTCACTAGAAAAGAACGCACTTTCTCTTCTAAGACTTTGCAACCAAGAGAAATTATTTCTAATGCAATTTTTTGGTTTCGATCTTGGCTAGATGGGCTCAACAACAACAAGAAGAAGGCGGAACTCATACAAGAGGTGGAGCTAGTGGGAGTTCAAGATGTCCTCCTCAAGCAGGCGCTCATCCGGATTGATCAGACAGACAGCGGGGAAGATAGCTGCTCAGTTTGAGATACAACCAGCCCCTCCTCTGTTCTTTTGATATTTTTGATGTATTGTTTTGAAACTGTAATGCGCTAAACTTGTTATAACTATTCCCTTCAGATTTTTTGGGGGATCAAGGGTTCGGTAGCTGTAGGCTGAACTATCTTGACCCTTATGTATTGTATACCTGTATTTATTCTTATATTAATATATTTTTTGTGAGGTAGGGACTTACCCTACCTTTAACCAGTCAAAAAAATAAAAATAAAATTAGGCTCTATAAATACACTTAAGTTACCTCTCGGCTCCTTGCATCCCCAAACTATACAGGAAGTTCAAGGGCACGTTCAACTGCCACATGATCACTATCCAAAAAAAAAAAAAAAAACATTAAAATGACTTACACATACAATGACTTAGGGAGTAACTAAACATAAAGCTACAAAGTAGTCAAATACCACAGGCATCAACAAGAAGCTAGAAGTTTAAATAAGGACGACGCCTTGTACATATTAACATGGAGAATTTCATTTGATGTAAAAATGGAGAAGTTCATATTTGCATGCCTACATGCAAAGTTGCCAAGGTCAGAGATTGCTGCTACAATCAATAAATGAAAAGGGGAAAAAATACCTTGAGGAGGGAGGCCACGTGGGTTGTGAGGGAGGAGGGAGGCGACATGGGTTAGAAGAGGAAGGAGCGTGAGAAAGAGAAAGAGGGAAAGAGAGAAATAGAGATTGAAGAGAGAAAATCAGTTATTTTAGAAATTTAATAAATAATTGTCAATTATTTTTGGCAACTTAGCCATTTGATTAAAATTATGATATAAGAACATCTCCAATCGTCTTTGCTATTTTGCCAATTGCCAATTTGGCAAAATAGCAAATTGCAAAAAGAGTCTTTTGCTCCAATCGTCGTTTGCTATAATTTGATAAAAAAATCAAAACCGGACGGAACATGTTGTTCCATTTGATTTTTTATATATGTTTAAGATGATTTAATTAAGGATTAAATGGTAATTAGTTATTAAAATATAATTAAATTAGTGATTAATCAATTAGTTAAAACTTCAACCATGGATTAAGCCTTGGTTAATTATGGCTGATATGGTGGGACGGGACATGTTGTCCCGTCCAAGCAAAAAATGCTTCGGACGGGACAACATGTTGTGTCCGATGCTTTGGTTTTTTTTTCCCTTTGGACGCTACATCATGTACCGGTCGATGGATTAATTTTTTTTTTTATGAAAACCCCTCAGACGGATCAACATGACTCGTCCGATTGCTAAAAAAAAATTTAAGACGACACATCATGTTCTGTCTGCTATATTTAACAATTGCCAAAATCGTTTCTCAAATTTGGCAATGCACTGTTCATCATTTGCTAAAATTTGGCAAAATAACAAACAATTGCAGCTGCGTTTTGCTATTTTGTTTGTTATTTTGCCAAAATAGCAAATGATTGGAGATGCTCTAAGAATATCCACAACGGTCATTGTTATTTTATAGCAAAATGGCGAAATGGCAAATAGCAAAAATTGAGAAATGCTGCATTGATCGTTTGCTATATTTTGGCAATTTTTCAAAAAAAAAAAAAAATCAGCGCACAGGACATGTTGTCCCCTCGCATGATTTTTTTTATTTACTTTAAGTTTGTTTGAGAATTAAATTTGGTTTAGTATTTAAAATATCATTAAAATTAATTAACTATTACATTAACCAAAACTATATTTAAATTAAACACTAAATCCTATTAAGTGGGTTAATTAAAGGTTGAAAGTGACCCAGGTCCTCAAACAGGACATGTTGTCCCATTTGAGAACTTTTCTCTTCGGACGGAAAACCAGTCAGTTTTTTATTTATTATTATTATTTTTTGGGACGGAACAAGTTGTTCCGTCCTACACTTTAAATAATAATAATAATAAAAATAAATTATAGGACGGTACATATTGTATCGTCCGATCCCATTAAAAAAAGTAACAGGGACGGAACAACCCTTATATTTTGAGAAAGAACAAAAACGTTTCTCAAATATGTGAAGCTACTGTAGCGATTTTGTCCCAAAAAAGGGTAAAATAGCAAACTGATGTGGCTGATATTTTGTCATTTTTGGCAAAATGGCAAATATAGCAGACTATTGTGGATGCTCTAACGGCTTTTATTTTCACATTTTACTTTGTATGAGGAATTTTTTTGTACAAATATAAAACTCACTTTTCTTAATGGGTAATGCTACACCTACTACCAAATTTACTACCTTTCTCTTTACTACCTTAGGTGTCACACTATTATTAGATATTTGTTCCACCTACTCTATAATAACCCTCACTAATAGTGTGCCACTAAAGGTAGTAAAAGAAAAAGTAGTAGATTTAGTAGTAGGTGTAGCATTACTCTTTCTTAATTTCCAAAATTAATAAAAAAAACATGCACGTTTTTGCACTTTAATCCTCAGCTGCGCTGTCGCTTACCCTGCCAAAACGCGTTTTTGAATTGTTGTCTAAATCCTCTCAAAAAAAAAAACTTCTAACAGTAGTTTCACACCCAACTCCTTACGATGCGCGCTCATCCCAACCCATCCAACGGCCTATAAAACTCCCCACCGTGCAGCGCTCACTACACAATTATTTCCTCCGCACGACTCTTCCACCAACCAGTGGGTCAAGTCAATTATTCGGTGCTTTCTTCAACTTTGGAAACTTCGAACCAAATTCACTGTAACATGCGATCAGAATTCAAATATTGACTAGAAACAAAAAAATTATTAAAATTAAAATCTAAAAAAAAAAAATTCAAGAAACCCTCGATTCGCCGTCGTCTTCATCGTTAGGGTTTCGGATTTGGGGCGAAGATGCCGTCGCAGGATTACATGGAGAAGATGCAGGTCCGGCAAAGCTACCGGAACCTATGGCACTCCGATCTCTCCAGCACCATCAAAGCTGATTGCCCCTGTATATATCTTTAAACCCTAATTCCTCTTTTCTTCATTTTTTTTTTTTGGGGAGGAATTGTAATGCGTTGTTTCTGTTGTTGCAGTTTGCTGCCTGTCGGTTATGTGGTGAGTGTTTCCGATCGTCCGGTTCTTTGATCTGATGCTACTTACTGTGATAATGATTGCAATGTGGATTTTCCATCTGCAAATTCGACTCGCAAAAATTTAATAAAATAGTGTTATTTATTCTCAAGATAGAATGTTGTTTTGATATGGTTGGTAATTGCAGACTGTAGTCTGTAGTCACCATCTATGTCGTAACAATACATAATACAAGTTGCTTTTTGATTTCTAGAATGTGCAAATTGAGGGGTTTCTAGGACTGAGGTATCGCTGGCTGGCTAAGCGTTTAGTGGTTATGTGGGTCAGGTTGATAACACTTAAAGTAGAGTTAATTCTCGAAAGTAGTAGTCTAATATGATGGAAAGAGGAGCCTCTTTGGTACAAAACAAAAGAGGTTGAGGGGTTGGTTGGGGGGGGGGGGGGGGGGGGGGGAGTTGACGAGGTTATGGTTTTATGAAATTTAGCCTCAATTTTTAAGGGTCTGACAAGAGTAACGTTCGGAGTGCAAAAGGATATATGATCTTAATCAAATCTGTTTTTCTGTATCATTGTTTTGACCAAAAAGAATATTTGAAATCCATTCGTTTAAAATTGAAATCGATGTTGTTCAAATGTTCAAAATATTTGACTAAGGAATGAAGGATCTAATATGTGACAACTTATACTACATAAGTCAATTTGTAGCGTATCTTGTAACAAGGTAGTCAATCGGCAGTGTGACTTGAAATTTGTTCAAATATTTAATTTTTATTTCAGGTAAAACTGAACTAGGATCGGAAATTGAACTCTTTCTTTTAACCTATCACAGTGTGTTCTTACAATATATTGGTAGCTTTTGAGTTAATCATTATAGAAGTATTAGTTTTCATATCTGAATATAAATATGGTAGCGCACATATCGGCTTTGTAACCGTTCTGCTTGGACCGGTCGTTATAGTACTTGAGTCATGTTAATTCTGCACTTTAGTATTTTAGTTTGATTCCAGACAGCCCACATGTCAGTGCGGTCTTGGATGTGTAAGTGCAAAATTGGAAATTCAGATTTATTCAGAAATATGGATTTTCCAATTGCCTCTTTAATAGTGTTTACCCTTAAAGGCCTGAATTTACATGTTCTGTTTTGCTTTTGAAAGTTCTTGAAAAGATACTTGCTCGATGTTACTATACTCATTTAGTAATTTTGAGTCATTACTTTCTACTAGCCTCAACAATCAGGGAAATAAGGCTTGGAAAATAAAAATAATTTTGAGTTCACAGTTTTCTCTACAGTTTAGTGTAGGATAAGAATTGTCTGATTGATCTCTGATAATCTCAAATGTACTTGCTATGTTCTTATTTTGCATGTACTCTGTGCTGGATTATGTCCATTTAACTAGACAAAATCCTTCTCTTCTCTTGCTGCAACTTTCTGATCGTCTATTTATTTTTTAATGCTGTAATATTTAAGTTCTAGAGTATGTAAATAGCTTAGGGTAACTGTTTTCAACTACAATCTGCATAAAAACTTTCATCCCCTAGCCGAACATCTATACCTTCTTTGTTCTTTTGGACATTCTCAAGTGTAAGATAAAGATCACCATAAACTGTATGGAAGGGGTAGTTTGCCAAACAGGAACTTTTCATGCTTTATGATTAAACATGTTTTATATTCTTTTAATTAATGTACATTATTCATAACTCATTGTGCTTCTAAATTTTTAGCATGAAAAGCAACGGAGTCAATTACAGTACTTCTAATTTTTTTCTGGAAAACCTCCCATAAACTTGCTTTACCATGAGCAATTCTGATTAACTTTAATTTTAGATTATATGCCAAATGGTGTCTATAGTACCTGAATAATGTTCTTTCAACCCTTTCTGCCTTCTTTCTTAGATTAGAACTAATTAATTGGAAAAAAAACTTCATTTTCCTCTTCTGTTATCAATAAATCTGGGAAATGGTTGCCCCGGATCATTTTACGGGGTTGCGAGTTGAATAGTGATATGGGTTAAAAAAATGTCCATTTTTTCTGTTAACTTTGTGCAAACTGGACTGAACCTATTGAACTGCAGGTATAATCGGTATATATACTTTATTCTTTGAAGTTATTTTTTTGACTTCTAATAAGCATACACCCACTGAACTTGGAGCCAAACCATGATCAGACTTGTTTATTGTGTTTCCATCCTGACAAAATTTAAAGATCTTCTTGGTTTCTTAAAATTCCTTCTTTGTGGATGCTTACTGGTTTGGTTTCTAAGTAGATCCTACAAAGTCTAAATCATTATTTTTTTCTGGTTGACTGATTGTTTGCATGTAGCACATCCCAGATTGGGATTTGTGGTCAATCTGGTCATCTATCTAAGTGAAGAAAGAAATGAAATAGTTGATACTTGTTGCTGCTGATTTTGGTGTGAGAACAAACAGATGTATTTGTGGATTCTTTTGGAAACAAATAAAGCAAACCTGTTGACTTTTGGCCGGTGTTTGACTGTTTCTCGCTGTTGCCATTAACCTGCAAAAAGTTCGATATACCGGGATTGATCCCAGTGACGAACCCTCCGACGGTCAAGTCAGTAATCAGGAAGATTATGAAAGAGCGCTTTTGTGAAAAAAATATTGATTACCATTTGTATAGTGGGATGGAGAGGGGTATTTATAGTCACCTTAAGATACAGTTTAGAGATATTCATTTATCCCTATGTCCTGGTGTTTTTGGATAAAATGTAGAGTATAAATTGTTTCATGATAAGGGATTTGGTTTAAACCGTCTCTTAGAGATAATCATGAATTTAAATTACTCTTTAAATGACTTGGGCTGGTTTGTGACGGGCTGCCATCCATACCCAATAGGACAGATTCGTTTTTGGGTTATTGAGCTTTGAAGAAAGACCCAATTTCCATTTCAAACCCGTTTGTGGTGGAAATTACTGTTTTACCTTTGAGAGCTTTAAGATTCGTGTCCGATTTGAACGGTCCCGATTTAGTTCTATTTTTATCCATATCACAAGCCCCCCACTCCTAAATACTGAATTTCACAGCCTTTGAGGAGTAGTTCGCCCATTTTTAATACAACAACAACAAAGCCTTTTTTTCCAACTAGTTGGGGTTGGCTACATGAATCCTGATTTTCCATTCTGCTCGGTTTAGTTCAATATCTTGTGTAAGGTCATAAGCTATCATATCTTTTTTCACCGTTTTTATCCAAGTTAGTTTATGTCTTCCTCTACCCCTAACTCTTCCCTCAATACTTATTAAATTACTCTTTCTAACTGGAGCACTACTAGGTCTACGTGTGACATATCCAAACCTAGGCAGTCAAAATCGGCGATTATCGGCGATTAATCGCCGATTAATCGGTTATCGGGAGTTCCCCGATTATTTGTGTAGCGATATTTTCGAAATTGGTTTCCAGCGATATAATCGCTATTATCGGCCGATATTGGTGCTAATCGGCCGATATACAAAATCGTCCAATATGCTGATTAATCGGTACATTTTAAAACTGGGTATAATTAACCCTAAACCCGACCCATTTCTATCAGACCCGCATATCCCCATCCTCTTCAATCGATATCTCTTCCCTTCCACTACCGTTCAACCCAAAATCCTTTCTAACCTAATTTCCAAAATCCCCCATTCTCGTCGCCAGCTCCACTTCTTGCGCCGACAGCTCTTCTCGTCGACATTCGCCTCTCGTCGACAGCTCCTCTTTCCTCCACTTCGATCGTCGACATCTCTTCGATCGTCCAGTTCTCTCTTTCCTCCACTTCGATCGTCTAGTTCTCTCTTTCCTCCACTTTGAAAGCTCCGTTCTCTCTCTCTCTCTCCCCTCCAGTTCGGCAGCGACGGTTGCTCTCTTTCACCTCCAACATCAGCTCCTTGGCAGGTAACTCAGCATTCAGCACAATCACTCATGACTCAACTTCTGTGTTTTTTTTTTTCATCACATTCACACTTACAATCATTCAGTACATTCCCAGTTTCAATCACTCAACTTTTGATTTTTTCATCACATCAGATTTTTTTTTCCAGCAGCACAATCACTCAACGAAGGCAGTTATTAAGTTACTGTTAGAGTGTTACTGTGTTAGTATTACTATTAAGTTAGTATTACTATTTCAAAGTTCTGATTAAGAACTAAAATTGTTACAACCTGCTATGCAGTTTTAAATTGATAATGCTTAAACAAAGAAAACAAAAAGAATACATCTGATTAAGAACTAAAATTGTTACAACTTGCTATGCAGTTATTCAACAGAATATCAACTAATGATTCTTTGAAAAACAAATGCCAGATTACAAGAACCAGTTTTTGAACTTAAACAAAGAAAACAAAAATAACTAATCCTTAATTGATGCAGCATGACATCTTTGTCAAACCTTCATCTATTTCAATATTGAATGTCCAGGCGCAATATTATTGAGCATATTAATGTGCAAATCAATAAGCTGCAGCTTTATATACCAACTTCAGCTTCAACTCATAAAGGTGACACACTGGTACCTAAGATAAGAACACTGCTTACTCAAAAGGATGTGCTTTTTTTCAATTACCTGCATTAAGACAAAATATACATTTTATTAACAAAGTCAAAATGTCAAATAGATACTAAATACATGATAATTTAAATTTAAGATCTTCTTAATCATATATACTAGAGATAATAAATTATTTTTTCCCATATATAATTATATATATATACACACACACACGATTTTTCCGATTTTATCCCCAATTTTTTCCCGATTACCCGATTAGTCACTAATCGCTCCTAGACTGATTAGTTCTGAAAACCGATTTTGACTGCCTAGATCCAAACCACCTGAGACGATTCTCTCTTAACTTATCTTGGATTGGAGCTACCTTTAGCATGTCTCGTATATGCTCGTTTTTAATTCTATTCTTTCTTGTTTTAGCACACATCCATCTTAGCATTCTTATCTCCGTTACACTCATTTTTTGGACATATTTTTTTGTTGCCCAACACTGCTCCATACATCATTGCTAGTCTAACAGCTGTTCTGCAAAAATTTTTCTTCAACTTTAAAGGTATACGTTTGTTACACAGAACACCACTGGCACTTCTCCACCTAAGCCACCCTGCTTAGATCCTATGTGTAACATCTTCACAAATCTCCCCATCTCTTTGATAATTGAGCCTATCGGAAACGGTCTCTCTTAGGTATCTCTTGGCCATCAAGCTTCACTACATCCTCAGTTGTGTTCCGAATATCACTAAAATTACACTATATACTTTGTTTAGTTCTGCTTATTTTAAATCCTCTAGCTTCCAAAGTTTCTCTCCACATCTAATTTAGCATTGACTCCTGCTTTAGTCTCGTCAACTAAGATGATGTCATCGGCAAAAAGTATACACTAAGGCACCTCATCTTGTATTTCTCGCGTCAAGTCATCCATAACCAAAGTAAAGAGGTAAGGGCTTAAAGCCGAACCTTGGTGTAAACCTACTGTAATAGAAAAATCGTTGGTCTCTTCTGTGGTTATTCTAATTGGGGTTGTTGCCTCTTCATACATATCCTTAATTACCTCAATATATCGAATAGTTACTCTTTTATTATTTAACACTCACCATACTATGTCTCTCGGGACTTTATCATATGCTTTTTCTAGATCTATAAAAACAGAGTTCTCAGGCATTACTATGCCCATTTTTAATAGCTTATAGAATTTTATCGGAGTTCTCAGGGAAATTTGGATCTTGCTCGATGTGTAACGGTATTTTTCTGGGCTTGTAAAATGCCCAAAATTATTTTTAGAATTTTCTGGATTTTTAGTGATTTTTCTATGTTTTTTTGAATTTTTTTCCAATTTTTAATCATTTTTTGAATTTTTTATTCAATTTTCGAATTTGAATAATGAGTTTTTGAATTTTAATTAATTATTCTAAAAATTAAATAATTAATTCAATTTACTAATTAAATAAAAGAATTAATTAAAATAAAATACCTTGTTCATTCACGACCGTTGATCATGGAATGGATCGATCTGGAGCGTCGATCAAGTTAGAGCACGCGCACTGATGCGCTGATGAGAGAGGGAAGGGAGGTGATGTGGCTTGTTCTGAGCTGTTGATCACGATCGAATGCGAATCAAGAAGCGGAGCGTTTTCTATCAATTCACGTTCGGTGATGCTTTTGCTTGGATTGCGCCGAACAGGGGTTGAGAATGCTCGAGATGACCGCCACATTGACCGTTGACTCGGTTAACGTTGACCCCCCTTTTTTCTTCTTTCTTCCTTCGATTTCTACTCTCTTCTTCCTTCGCGTTCCGGCTTCATCTCCTTTTCTGAGGGCGTTGGAGGAAAAAGTCGAAAGAAGAGGCTCGTCGAGGGCGGCAGAGTCGGAGCTCGGCACTGGGGCTCGACGGAGTGAGGTTGACGACGGAGGAGGGGAGGAGAGGAGCTCGAGCTCTGCATTGGAGCTCGATGGTGAAGGGTTCGAAGCTTGCAAACTTGGTTAGGAGTTCGGCGAATGGAAGAGCTCAGCGATGAGAGCTCGTCGAAGGTGGTGGTGGAGCTCGTTGATGGAAGTCGGCTACAGCGGTGAGGAGTATGGAGCTTAGCGATAAGAGCTCGTCGAAGGTGGTGGTGGAGCTCATGAAGGAGGGGAGCTCGTTGATGGAGATCGGCTGTAGCAGCGAGGAGTGTGGGGCTCGGTAGGTTCGTCGAGGGTTAAGCTCGGCGACGAGAGCTCGACGATGGCAGTGGTAGAGCTCATGAAGGAAGGAGCTTGTTGATGGAGGTTGGCTGTAGCGGCGAGGAGCTCGAAGATCTGCGATCAGTGTTCTAAATGACCCCCGCCTCGGATGCCTAGGCGGCGCTTAGGCGCTCAGATGGAGGAGAACGAACCGTCTTTGCATTAGGCGGTGGTCGAGGCGGTTAGAGGCGATTAAGCGGTCGTCTTGTTGAGTATGCGTCCGTGGCGCCGATCAGGCGTCCGCCTGATGTCCAACGCCCAGACATTTTTTATTTTTAAAAATTTTAAATACTATAAAATAACACAAAAAAAGAGAATTACTATTAATCTATCAATCTGTTAAATACTATGTATGGATCTTAAATAATTGTGGAATTATTTTTACTTTTTTAGTATTATTGGTGATGGATTGCACATATTATACCTATTAATATGTTACGCATATTACATTTATTGGCATATTGCACATATTACAATTGGACAATTATTATTTTTTAATTGTACATATTACACATTAATTGCACGAGGAAATTTTTTTTATGCATAAACACCCTTTAATTACACATTACACAAGAACATGATGAATATTTGCAATTGGATTGTATAATTATACTTACGATTGAAGAATATGGCTGAAATTAACTAAATCAGCAAAATAAATTCAACCGCCTAGGCACCCTAGGCGCTAGGCTTGACCGAATCACCACCGCCTAACGCCATTTACAACCTTATCAGCGATGGTGGCTAGTTGGCGAGCCGACGAAGAAGATGGTCTGCAATAGTGGAGGAGCTTGTGGAGTTCGACAGGCCATGGTGACAGGGCTCGGCGAAGGTGGTAGAAGAAGTAGGTTCTGAAGAAGACAGGTCTGTTTGTGGAAGAAGAGAGGTTTGTGGGTTTGGGTCCAAATGGGTTCAAGCCTGACCCTTTAACCCCTTTTAAGTTTTTTTGTGGCGAATCTGAGCCGTAGATCATGATTTAAGCGCGGATCGAGAGGAGTTTTTCTCCATTTTCCAGTTTGGGGACACGTTTGCTTGGATTTTGGATCTGTACATCGTGGCAAGATCTGAGCCATTGATCTGGATCGGGCGCGCATCCTGAGGTGGAGATTTTTCCCAATTTTCTGTTCGGGGACACGTTTGCTTGGATTTTGGATTCGAGCGACGTGGCAAGATCTGAGCCGTCGATCTGGATCAGGCGTGCATCCTGAGACGGAGATTTCCCCAATTTCATGTTCTGGGACACGTTTGCTCGGGTCATGCCACCAAAGAGCTATGGTTGTTTGACCTCGTGACACGTGTCCTTTGACCGTTGACCGTTGACCAGTCAGCGATTTGTTGGCTCGGCACAGCTGTGTTGAATCCCACTTTTCCGGTGCTACAGATGTCCGATCGGGGTGTTTGACCCCTCATTTCGAAGCTGACTCGAAAATCTACAATTTCTCTTTAGAAGTCAGTTGAAGAATCATCCTTCTTCATGGTCCAAATAGTCCCGCAACATCTTTGTCTTCATGAAGTTGAGAAGAACTTTGTATGGCTCTTGGGAAGATTCATTCTTGGAGGCGAGTTTAAGGACGAGTTAGGCAACTCTCTTGGAAGAAGGCCACCCGGGAGGCGAGTGGGATGAGCACATCACCAGGCTCTAGGAGAGAGCCGTTTGTGAGGTGAGTTTGAGAAGTAACTCTAGGGGAGAGTTGAGCTCCGAACTCGTTTGGAAGAAGGCCGCTCAGGAGGTGAGCGGGAGGAGAGCATCACCAGGCTCTAGGAGAGAGTCGTTTGGGAGGCGAGTTTGAGGAGCAACTCTAAGGAAGAGTTGAGCTCCGAACTCGTTGAGAAGAAGGCTACTCGGGAGGCGAGCGGAGCGAAGAGCATCATCAGGTTCTAGGAGAGCCGTTTGGGAGACGAGTTTGAGGAGCTACTTTAGGTGAGAGTTGAGCTTCGAACTCGTTGAGAAGAAAGCCACTCGGAAGGCGAGTGGGACGAAAACATCACCAGGCTTTAGAGAAAGCCGTTTGGGAGGCGAGTTTGAGGAGCTACTCTAGGGGAGAGTTGAGCTCCGAACTCGTTGCAAAATTTAACCAGTAGTAGGAGTAGTATGAATGTTCGTTTTGAGTCCCGAAGCAGCATACTTGCAAGGTGTAAGGGCAATTTCGAACCATGATTGTGAACTTCGAATTAGTTGTTACGGAGTTATCAACGAGTTGTAGGAGCAATTCCGAATGGTGAGTTGCTCCACACTTGCTTGTTTGCAAGCGGCTAAAGCGGCAACGAACGTGTTGGACTCCAAACTTGTTGTTTGGGAGTTTTAACGAGTTGTAGGAGCAATTCCGAATGATGAGCTGCTCCGCATTTGCTTGTTTACAAGTAGCTAAAGCGGCGTCGAACCAAGTGTTGGACTCCAAATTCGTCTTTTGAGCTTAGTAAGTGGTGGGAGCAGCCTTATAGGACAAGCTGGACTCTGAACTTACCATTTAACGAGTCGTAGATGTAACTCAGAGAGATAGAAATGAGGCAAATGCAATAATTTTCAATAGAAAAAAGCTAAGTTTTATTGAGACAAACTAAGTGGCTGCTTCAATGGGGCGAGCCATTATTACATGCTTTTGGTCGTGTTACAAGCATCGACCTTATTGAAAACTGAAAACCTACTTCTACGATAGGGTGAAGGCCTTTCGGGAGGAGTTTGATTCTTTCCCCATTGGATCTCCATGGATAAGGTGGAGGATGGCCTTAGGTTCGGAGTCTTGGAACTTGGTGGACCTCTCGGTTCGCCTATTGGCTCCTCGGCGTGGAGAATCGGCCTCGTCATTTCTGACGAACTTGGCCAGGTGTCTCCGTTGTATGAGTTCTTCGATCTCCTCTTTGAGAGCCCGACAATCATTCGTGTTGTGGTCGTGGCCCCTGTGAAAGCGACACTACTTATCCCTGTTCCTTTTCTTACTAGGGGTATTCATTCTAGGAAAAATTTGGAGTAGCCCTTCCTTGTCCACCTCCATAAGAACTGCTGATATACTAGCATTGAGGGAGGTGAACTTCTGAAAACGAGAAGCTGGGCGGCGGTGGCTATTGTCGTCCTTCTGAAATTTCTGGGATCCTTCTTCACTTGTATTCTTCTGTTTGTTCCCGGAAGATGACTCCTCTTGACTGGGGGGGTTGAGAGCTTCTTCCGCTCGGATGTACTTCTTGCTCCTAAGCAGGAGTTCCGAGAAGTCCTGAGGAGGCTTCTTGGCAAGGGATGCCTTGAGGTCAGCGTTATTGACGTTGTGTCTGAATGCTGCAGAGGCCACTGATTGGTTGAGAGAGGCAACAGACCGGGCGTCAGCGGTAAAATGCCGAACGTATTCTCTTAGGTCTTCACCTTTCTTTGGATGAGGGCTAGCAAAGATGCACTTGTTATCTTGGCTTGGCGACTGCTAACAAAGTGGGTGAGGAAGAGTTCCTCAAAGTGTTCGAATGAAAAGATGGAGGCTGGGGATAGACGGGAATACCACTCTCGCACTGGTCCCCTTAACGTTGCTGGGAAGGTCTTGCAGAGGAGCGCATTCGAGGCTTGATGAATCATCATGAGAGTTTTAAAACTCTCGATATGATCGACCAGGTCTAACTTCCCAATTGTAGGATTCAAAGCAGGGGTGGCCTGAAGGTTTCGAAGACCGGAGCTTCCATGATGGTCATAGAGAAGGGGGTCTGTTTGGGCGGAACTTATTGGTCCGTTGTTCTTCTTCGGAATTGATCTTGTTGAGGTGCCTCTCCATTTCGTGGAGACGGCGGTGGACCGAGTCATCCTTCCGGTCGGATCTAGTCGACCCTCGGGACTCTCCTTCATGAGTGGCGGTATGGCGAGGGCTAGGCGCATGCTGATCCTGACTCGTGGCAATATTAAGAGCTGGCAGGATATCTTCTTGGAAGTTCTGGAGCTCGGTCTGAGTGACTGGTGCCCCTCCCGCTCGGCAGTCCCCAGGTGTGGCTCGGTTTATTGGAGTATGACTTCTCCGTCGATGACGTGGAGGGGACTCTCTTCGCCTTCTCGGGGAGGGGAGGGGATCTTCTGGTCCTCGGCCTGCGGGGGGTCCGGGCTCTTGGGGCTCCTGGGCACTCGGGGTGAGGGACTTTCTTAAGAACTCGCCTTTCATTCAAGCGAGTTCGGAGGTCGACCCCCTGCTGACGGTTAACAATTATTTGACGGAGATCCTACCTGGAAGGACTTTGAGAAGCCATAGAGTCAGTTGAGAGATTGTGGACCGAGACATGGTCATGAAGAGGGTGTTGCTTTGGACGACTTCGACGAGAGCCCCCCGAGACCCTGGAGTGGCCTGCTAAGGAGGAAGCTGTTGAGAAAGGGGTTGTTCAGGCTGCGGTTGTTGAACTTGTTGGTCGGGTTGAAGAAGAACATCATGGAGTGAAGGGGGAGGAAGAGGAGTGACTCTTCGGTTGGACGTTGCTGGTTTTTCTTTTCCTTTCGGAGGTATGGCTTGGAAACTAACTTCACCGGTGAAGTAAGGTCAGATTACTTTTTCTGTTTTCCACAGACGGTACCAATCTGTTGCTGTTGATTTTGGTGTGGGAGCAAATAGATGTATTTGTTGATTCTTTTGAAAACAAATAAGGCAAACCTGTTGACTTTTGGCCGGTGTTTGACTGTTTCTCGCTGCTGCCATTAACCTGCAAAAAGTTCGATAACCGGGATGGATCCCCGCGACGAACCCTCCGATGCTCAAGTCACTAATCAGGAAAATTAAGAAAGAGCGCTTTTGTGGAAAAAATATTGATTACCTTTTGTATGGTGGAGGGAGAGGGGTATTTAGTCGCCTTTAGAGACAGTTTAGAGATAATCATTTATCCCTATGTCCCGGTGTTTTTGGATAAGATGTAGAGTTTAAATCGTTTCATGATAAGAGATTTGATTTAAACCGTCTCTTAGAGATAACCATGGATTTGAATTACTCTTGAAATGACCTGGGTTTGTTTGTGACGGGTTGCCATCCATACCCAATAGGACATATCTGTTTTTAGGTTATTGGGCTTTGAAGAAAGACCCAATTCCCATTTCAGACCCGTTTGTGGTGGAAATTACCGTTTTACCCCTGAGAGCTTTAAGATTAGTGCTCGATTTGAACGGTCCCGATTTAGTTCTATTTTTACTCATATCAATACTAAATATGTATGGCTTAGTTGTTTCACAATGACTAACAGTTAGTTTATCAATATTCTTTCATCTTCAATTTCTCAGAGCTTCAGCCAGAATTTTAAATCTGAGTTTCAAAAATTTGAGTTTCCAGGCAACAAAAAAGGGGCACTGAGGCACTATATGAAGCCTTCTAGGATTCCGCAGCGATGGAATCCCGTAAACTCTAGATTCTGCTAATCTTTAAGGCCCCTGTTTTTAGGTACCAAGCAGCCCATAGCCATAAGACTTGGCATGGTTCAGAAATATCATATATAGGTGACTAGTTGAGAGATCATGTATTCCGAAGGAGATTTTTCTAATTGGTTGCTTGATTATTGTGTTGGATTTGTTTTTCCAAGAAGTGTGTACAACTGACATTCTGAAACAAATTTTATAGCCTTTCATTGTAATTATTTTCCCTGCATAGCTACTTAAGAGTCGAAGATATCTACACTGAATGACCCAATTAGTTGGCGAAGCTGATTGTTAGAATTAAAGAACTAAAAATTCAATCTTGTTCCTGCATTTTTTTCTTCTGGGAACACTTTTAACTAATGTAGGATCCTGCAGCACCTCCATGATAGATGTTGAGTAAAAGGAAGAACATGCATCACATGTATTGTGAAAAATAGTTTTATGGGCAATCAAAAAGTAATTGTGATTATTGGAAAAACCTCACTTCAAACATATTTCACCATGCAACAAAAGTTTGCAGAAAAGGTCAGGTCAGAATTACTTCTACATTCCTAAGAGGTAGGTGTAATATTCTTGAATTAACGGATCATGTTTATGCCAGGTATCATTGGGCTGTGTCAAACTTCACTCATCCTGTTCAAATCACCACCACCAATTCGTATCTCTAGCTTTCTTCGCACACCCTCTTTTGGCAGTGAATCATTAATGAAAACTGTAAAGTGGAGTTGGAAACTTCATTTCCTGTATTCAGCTTTTGCAAGCTTATTGATCTTGTTGCATCAGTAATTGAATGTCATCTGGATTGGATTCCGGTCTATGTTAGGCTGTCCCCAAAATATGGCATAAGGCTTTTGTTGTTTGTATATCGGCATTTTGACTATTGCTTTAAATAAGTAGTTGGTGTTCAGTCACAAGGATTTGGTATTTTAATCTTCTAAAAATTTGATCTAGTGTTTTTTATTAGAAGAAGAGAACAATAATAAGGCATTTTTTTCAATCTCATTCTAAGGATTATGTATACTCTAGGAAGCATGGTTGCTTCCCGACAGCCGATGTACCCGTGTTGGGTGTGTGTCAGGTGCCGATGCTGCTTGGGTACTCGTGGGTGCATACCCAAGGAGTACCCAATTTTTTTATATATTTACAAAGATATATGCTGGGGGACTAGTGTAACTTTGGAACTTTGTTGTTCATAGTTTTGGTCAAACACAAAAGAAGTGTAACAAAAAATTTGATATTTAGATTATCATATTTTTGTTCTCCAAAAATGCTACTTATCATGATTTACTTTACTAATTTTATGACACAATATAAATGCTTGCATTTTAACAGGATATGATTTTTATTTATATATATTTAGTATAAAACATATTATATTTAACACAGCCATATCTTACTTTTTGGTAAAATTATGTATTTCCGTACCCGTATTGTATAGTACCCGCACCTGATACCCATATCCGTGTTTCATAGTTTAGTATACTCGTTATCAACTTTTTTCACAGACAATGTCCAATTAACTCTTCTAACTGTAGATAATTTTTTGTTACATTTTTGTTTCATGGATAAAATTTAATCTGCCATGTCTCAATTCTTATAGTTTCCTTATCTCATATCAACTTGGGTTCTTGTAGTGCGCCATGTGTTTCCTACATGCTTCGTAAGCGGGCTCTTTATAATGACATGTCCAGGTAATTTTAGAGTCTCTCTCTCGCTCATTTTTGGTGTACTTTTCTGTTTTTTTTTTTCATTTCTTACCTTTTTCTTTTGGTATAGGTATGTCTGCTGTGCTGGTTATATGCCCTGTAGTGGCAAGTGTGGAGAGAGTCGCTGCCCTGAATTCTGCCTTTGCACTGAGGTTCCACCTTTTTTTCTTTTTAGCTACATACAATTTTGGCATTTTAATATTTAAATCAGTATTCATTATGAAGAGTGTTAAACCATTTTTTTTCATGTAAGATGGTGTTTGAATTGTTTGTTTAAATATGATACCTAGTGTAGATTTTGAACTGGAAAACATAGCTATTGGTCTTAAGCATGCACATAATGCCTTTTTCTATTTTTCTGTCAGAGGTAAATAGGGTTACTCTAGATTATAATATGGATACAATCTCAAACTAAGTTCTGAATTATATGTACAATTTAATCTATCCGAGGGATTTAATCCATTTCATATGGCTCCACTAATGAATCATCCAATTAACCTATAGTTATGAATTTTGATTGCTTATTTAGTATGTATTTGTTCTTTATCATATTACTAGATTTACCCGTGGACACGTGCCTACGACACGTCTTCTGAATGATGCAATATATGAAAAACACTGTTAAATATATGCAATCCGATTTGACTAACAAATCACATAGGTCAATATTTATATGCAATGCCATCGGGTTAGTGACTACACGATAAGTTATAAAAAATAATTAGAATATCGTAAAATAATTACATACTAAAACAATTATGGGTGGTTTGGTTGGTTGTAAAAAAAATGAAGAGAGGAAAAAGCACTGTAGCGAAAGCAATTCCTTGGATTTGATTTCTTAAAACTTATCTTACAACCTCTTTATACAGAAAGAATATAAACGTAAATCTAATAGTTACTAATAATAGCATAACAGCTGCAAGCAATTATATGTTTTCATTCATTGATTTTACACCAGCCGTTACTAGTCATAATTAGGATAACGGCCTGACATTCCCCCGCAAACTGGACACCGGATAGGTGACGAGTTTGGAAACAAGACGTTCAAAACGGTTAGCTTGTAACCCTTTTGTGAAGACATTTGCAAGCTGAAATTAAGAAGGAACAAACTGAACTTTGTGACTACCAGAGGCGAACCGTTCACGGACAAAGTGATAATCAATAGAAATGTGTTTTGTATGTGCATGAAAGACAGGATTAGCGGCTAAGTATGTGGCCGACAGGTTGTCACAGTTAAGTAAAACCGGACGGGTGAGTGGACAATGAAGTTCAATTAAGAGACCTTGAATCCACAGAGTATCTGCACAGGCATAGGCAAGAGCTCGATATTCGGCTTCAGTACTGGAACGGGAAACCGTGGGCTGCTTCTTGGCACTCCACGAAATGAGGTTGGGTCCCAAGAATACACAATACCCTGTTGTGGACCTGCGAGTGTCAGGACATCCAGCCCAATATGCATCGGAATAGGCGACTAAGAAGTAACAATCAGGAGACATGTGAACAGGAAGGCCAACACCAAGGGTGCCTTTTAGATAACGTAAAATCCGTTTGACAGCTTCAAAATGAACATAAAATCCGTTTGACAGCTTCAAAATGAACATCACTGGGTGATCCCATATTGAGAGACATGTTGAACAGCATAGGAGATATCAGGATGAGTCATGGTGAGATATTGTAAGGCGCCAACCATCTGACGATAAGGGGTAGGATCAGCAAGGACAGTACCATGGGTCCGTGAAAGGGTACCTTTGGAAGTCATGGGGGTAGAAACAGGTTTGCAGTCCAAGAAATTGCTGCGTTTGAGAAGATCAATAGTGTACTTGTTTTGAGTAAGATGGATGGAAGTAGGGTGATAATGGACCTCCACATCAAGAAAATAATGCAAACGCCCCAAATCTTTGATGTCAAACTCAGCACCCAATGTGCGAAGGAAGGCAAGGAGATGAGAAGAATTACTGCCAGTGAGAATGATGTCATTGACATATAGCAACAAGATCATAACAGAAAAATGATCATGATAAACAAACATAGAGTTGTCAGCCTGACTTTGAGTAAAGCCAACACGAAGGAGGAAAGAACTAAAATGCTGAAACCATGCTCGGGGAGCCTGCTTAAGACCATAAATGGCCTTATGAAGTTTACACACATGATTGGGCTGGTGAGGATCAGCAAATCCAGGTGGTTGCCGCATATAGGAGCCGTGCAAGAATGCGTTTTTGACATCGAGTTGCCAAAGAGGCCATCCAAAAGAAACAGCCAGACAGAGAACAGTACGAACAGTTGTGGGCTTGACTACAGGACTGAATGTATCAAAATAATCAACACCAGATTGTTGATGGAAGCCTTTGGCAACAAGCGTGCCTTATATCGTTCAATTGTGCCATCGGAGTGCCGCTTTAATCTGAAGACCCATTTGCAACCAACCATATTGAGCGAAGGAGAAGACGGTACCAAGTAGGGCTGTAAACGAATCGAGCTATTCGCGAGCTATTCGGCTTGAGCTCGGTCAAAGCTCGGCTCGAACTGAGCTCGTTTCGTAAACGAGCCGAGCTCGAGCTTCAGTTTTTTTTTAGGCTAAGCTAGTGAGCTATTTGGCTCGAATACGGTCAAAGCTCGGCTCGAATCGAGCTCGAGCCGAGCTCGAGCTCAAAAATGAGCTCGTTTCGTAAATGAGCCGAGCTCGAGCCTGAAGGTATTCGGCTCGGCTCGGCTCGATTGCAGCCCTAGCACCAAGGACCAGGTGCCCTGCTGAAGGAGGGCATGATACTCATCTAGCATGGCCTGTTTCCATTCGGGATGACGAGATGCTTGTGTGTAACATGTGGGTTCAATGTCTGTGTTGACCAAAGCAAAGAAGGCATGAGGAACAGGGTACCGAGTAGAAAAATTGGCATTATATTTGGGATTTGGCTTGACAATTCCAGATTTGGATCGACTGTGCACAGGGCTGAGACGGGCACTTGGTGGTGGAGCGAGGTCAAGTACATTAAAGGGAACAAGAGACGACGACAAGGGTGTTGGAGAAGAGACAGATACGACGTGCTGTGAAAGAAGAGGAGGGCAGGTGTTGAAGAACGTGAGTGAGGATGAAGATAATACGGCCGGAGCTGGAGAGGAGGTAGGGACGGTAGTTTGTTGGAGAAGGGAACGGCATTCTGGTGGAATTGGAGAACATGGGGCTGATGATGGGGGTGATACGATTGACTATGGAGAATAGATGAGGTCTGGTTGTGGAGAGCTAGGGTTGACAGGAGAAGCTGGAGAGGAAGTGGACCCAGATGTTGACTGGGCTGATTCTTAGGAATGGACAGCAGGAATGGGCCGAGTTGGTGGACTAGGAAGAAAGCCCACGGGGAGTACAGCAAGATCTGAGAGCTGAACAGGGTTAGAAACAATAGCATAATAGAGTTGATTTTCATGAAAAATGACATGGTGGGAAACGTAGAGCCGACCTGTAGGAGGATGGAGGCAGCGATAACCATGATGGCGATCACTGTAACCAACAAAAACACACTGAAGAGAACGAGGTTGTAATTTGTTCGTGACATAATCTCCAAGATATGGGTAACAAATACATCCAAAAACACGAAGGAACGCGTAATCCGGGGAAATGCCAAATAATAACTTATAGGGGGAAGTCCCTTTAAGGATAGGGGTTGGAAGTCGATTAATCAAAGAAACAACCGTACAAAATGCTTCGACCCATATAGATTGTGAGGCATGTGAGCAGTGTGTAAGAGAGTGTGACCCATATCAGCAATATGACGATGTTTTCGCTCTGCTAACCCATTTTGTTGAGGTGTATGAGGACAAGAAAAACGATGCACAATGCCATTAGTAGCACAAAACTGTTTAAATTGTAGGTTGTCATATTCCTTCCCCCCATCACTTTGAAATTGTTTGATAGAGAAAGAGAATTGAGTTTTAACATACATAGCAAAAGTAGAAAAGTGACCAAAAATTTCAGATTTAAGTCGCATAGGGAAAATCCATGAATAACGAGTGTAATCATCCGTAAACAAGATATAATATCAATATCCAGAAACAGAAACAACAGGAGACATCCACACATCTGAATGGATTGAAGCAAATGGCTTAGTAAAACAATGCTCATGAGATGAAAAGGAAAGTTTTATTGATTTTAGCTAACACACAATGGCTACAAGGGGAATTTGATAAACGAGAAAGAGAACCTAATAAGGACCGAGAAACAGTGTGCGAAGAACTTTATTGGATGGATGACCAAGACGACGATGCCACAGAGAGGACGAGATGACGATAGAAGAAAAAGCTTGCTTGGAACTGGACAATAGTTTTGGAAAGATAGGATAAAGACAATCTTTACATAGGCACTGAAAGAGAACAACACCACGTTGTAAGTCACGAATTTGGTATCCCCAAGAGAAGAATGTAATACTAACATTAAAATCACGAGTAAATTGAGCGACAGATAAAAGATTTTTATGAAGGTAAGGAACACGGAGAACATCAGAGAGGCGAAAGACAAAGGGACCAGAAGAAAAGGAAATGTTACCAGAATGAGTGATGGGGAGGGTGTCACCATTACCAACAACAACCTGATCTGAAGCAGTATACGGAGTGCCGGATTGGAATTTGTGGGCATCATGGGTCATGTGATTGGTGGCACCGGAGTCCAAATACCAGTTAAGGTCTGAAGAGGACGTAACATGCATGCCACCGAAAGCACGAGAATAAGGGCACTTGGCTTGAACATGACCAAATTGTTGGCAATTCCAGCATTGAATGGACGGACGAGTGGGTGAAGAACCCAAAAGACCTTGAGAGGAGGAAGGTCGTGGAGCACGGTGGGAAGGCTGGCTCGGGCCAGAGAAGAGGCGGACTTGAGACGGACCACCAAAGGGACTAGAGGGTTGGTCACGCGGACGCGGGTGGCGGGGGCCACGGTTGAAGCGAGCAGCTACAAAGGCTGCAGGGGAAGCCACTGGAGCCATTTGAGCTACTAAGGCTTGTTGCCTTTCAAAAGCAAGAAGGCGAGTGCGGAGATCAGAGAAGGATGGAAGTGATGGGAAGTTCAAAATTGCCGTCACGATCATTTGGTAGTTGAGACCCAGACCACGAAGCACATAAGTAACGAGGTCAGAGTTGGAGACAGGTTCCTGGATCGCAGTGAGTTTATCAGCCAAACTCTTGGCCTGAGCAAGGTATTCAGAGATGGTTTTGGAACCTTTGGTAATTGAGAAGAGGCAAAATTTGAGCTTGGCAGAATTAGCAAGGGATTGCTGTAAGAAATTTTGTTGGAGACAATCCCAAATTTCCTTCGAGGTTAAGAACCTAATAACTTGTGGAAGAACACTCTCGGACAGCGTAGCACGAAGAATACTAATCAGGCTTAGATCAGTTTGAAACCAAGAGACATAGGCAGGATTGGCCAGCGATGGAGTAGAGGAGTCAGACTTATCAGAAGGAGGAAGTGTAGGGGAGGGGCAAGGATGAGAGCCGTCAACAAAGCACCAAAGATTCTGACCTAGTAAGAAAGGTTTTACCTGGCTTTCCCATACAAGATAGTTGGTATCAGATAGTTTGACAGAGACAAGGTGAGAGATATTGGGGATGGAGATAGTGGGAATACTGCTTGAAGCCATCGGAAAGAGAAAGGGAAAAAAATTTAGGCTCTAGATACCATGAAGAAACAGAGTTTTCTATTTTCATCAAAACTGATATTACAACCTCTTTATACAGAAAGAATATAAACGTAAATCTATCAGTTACTAATAATAGCATAACAGCTGCAAGCAATTATATGTTGTCATTCATTGGTTTTACACCAGCCGTTACTAGTCATAATTAGGATAACGACCGTTACTAGTCATAATTAGGATAACGGCCTAACAGCTTTGTTTTGGTTGTAGTATTACTGTAGCGAAAGTAATTTAAAACATTTTTTTATTTTTTGTTTTACATGAAATTAATTCAAAATTAGGGATTAATTAATTTTATTTAAGCTTAATCCAATGTTTTGGATGAGTTAATTAAGCTTAATTAGATTGAAAATTATTAACTTTTAATCCCTAAATTTTAATTAATTAAGAAAAGACTAATTAAACAACAACAATTAAAGCTTTTCTTAATTAAAATTAGTGTGATTTTAATTAGTCTTTCTTAATTAATTAAAGTAGGGATTAAAGGTTAATTAATTTTAAAACCCAAACAAATATCTACTACTTCACACAATAGAAAGTATAAATCTGAATGTGGCTACTGTAGGTACAGTAACAGGCGAAAAAATGTCTTTCGTGAACATAAATCGGGACCGTTGATTTCCTTCCAATTGAAGGAGAGCCACTTGATAGCTTTCTTTTGAATTGCCTTGTGTTTTATTATATAGATTACATACTAAGACAATTAGGGGTGGTTTGGTTGGTTGTAAAAAAAATGAAGAGAGGAAAACGCACTGTAGCGAAAGCAATTCCTTGGATTTGATTTCTTAAAAGTATCCTTGGTTGAATATAGGTTTATTGTAGCAATAATTAAATGTTGGCTTTGTTTTGGTTGTAGTAATACTGAAGCGAAAGTAATTTAAAACATTTTTTTATTTTTTGTTTTACATGAAATTAATTAAAAATTATGGATTAATTAATTTTCTTTAAACTTAATCCCTAATGTTTTGGATGAGTTAATTAAGCTTAATTAGATAGATACTAATTAACTTTTAATCCCTACATTTTAATTAATTAAAAAAAGACTAATTAAACCACAACAATTAAAGCTTTTCATAATTAAGATTAGTGTGATTTTAATTAGTCTTTTCTTAATTAATTAAAAGTAGAGATTAAAGGTTAATTAATTTCAAAACCCCAACAAATATCAACTACTTCCCACAACATAAAGTATAAATCTGAATGTGGCTATTGTAGGTACAGTAACAGGTGGAAAAATGTCTTTCGTGAGCATAAATCTGGACAGTTGATTTCCTTCCAATTGAAGGAGAGCCACTTGATAGATTTCTTTTGAATTGCCTTGTGTTTTATTATATAGATTACATACTAAAACAATTAGGGGTGGTTTGGTTGGTTGTAAAAAAAATGAAGAGAGGGAAAAGCACTGTAGCGAAAGCAATTCCTTGGATTTGATTTCTTAAAAGTATCTTTGGTTGAATATAGGTTTACTGTAGCAATAATTAAATGTTAGCTTTATTTTGGTTGTAGTAATACTGTAGCGAACGTTCACTTTTTTATTTTTTGTTTGACATGAAATTAATCCAAAATCAGGGATTAATTAATTTTATTTAAGCTTAATCCCTAATCTTATGGATGAGTTAATTAAGCTTAATTAGATTGAAACTAATTAACTTTTAATCCCTAAATTTTAATTAATTAAGAAAAGACTAATTAAACCACAACAATTAAAACTTTTCTTAATTAAAATTAGTGTGATTTTAATTAGTCTTTTCTTAATTAATTAAAAGTAGAGATTAAAGGTTAATTAATTTCAAAACCCAAACAAATATACTTCCCACAACATAAAGTATAAATCTGAATGTGGCTACTGTACAGTAATGGGTACTGTAGCTATAATAACGGGTGGGAAAATGTCTTTTGTGTGCAAAAATCTAGACCGTTGATTTCCTTCCAATTGAAGGAGAGCCACTTGATAGCTTTCTTTTGTAATGCCTTGTGTTTTATTATATAGATAAATATTAACATTAAAAATTAAATGTAAATATGAATTTAAAATATCATACATATAATTGCCAAGATGCCTGTACCAAGTCTATTTGTTTTTTTCCCCCTTTGTTGTCTGCTATTGAATGGGGGTACCTACTTGCTATAGACCTTCATCAGGATGTGATGAGGCTGGAACAAATCTGATTGACTCAACACTTTTATGTACCCATTGCACGGTGGCCCTTCTAGAGGTGTTCCTTAGGGACATTATAAGTTTTTAAAAAAAAAGGTTTGCACTTTTTGCCGCTGAAGCTCCACCAAAGTCTTTAAGCATAACATAGTTTAATGGAGACAAAAGGGTTCATGCAGACAAGCCAAATATTTTTGAGATGTAGGCTTTATTATTGTTGCTGTTGATGTGTTTCTGTATTGCTACTCTGTTTGCATGGTTAGCAGTCAAAGAGCAGGCACGTGCAGGCCATTCTGCATGATACTGCATAACTGTGCTGGATAAATTTTTAGTAGCATGCTACAAGTGATATCAGCCGACCGCAACTAGTTGGGAAAAAGGCTTTGTTGTTGTTGTTGTTATTGTTGTTGTTGTATGCTACAAGTGAAATCACAGAAGACAATTTCCCTTTGGGAATCGTTTCATCTTACTTGCCAATGTCTTTTTAGTTCAAACTAGAACTGCTTCATAAGCAATTTGACATTCAATCTTCTCCCGCTCCATCTATACACCCATGTTTTTCAGATCATTACTGCTCACTTCTGTATTTAATGAAATCGACTGGACTAAATCGCCATTCCAAAAAAATGTCTAGTTCATGCATATCTATCTTTAATAATTTCCAGCCCACATTAACATTTTCTGCAGCTCCCTAATATACTGACCTGTTTTTCTGTTTGTATACAAGGCTTTTGCTGAAAATTAATGTTCTTACAAGTCTATGTTTAATATACCTAATGGCTTGATTTCATCTAAACAAGTGAAATAAGGTTTACTTGTACCGGAGTAATTCCTCATTCATTTCTTTCACTAATCACAACATGACAAGTTGAACTCAGGCTTCAAGCTACAAGCTTCAGTTCAGATTTTTTTTTTCTTTCTTTTTCCATGTTTACTAAGTATGCAGCAATCGTGCACAAGCTTCTTGGATAATTAGCAAGCTAGCAGTGTGCTCAAGTAGTTTACAAGCAAGTATCTATACGTTTAAACTGATTGATTTTCTTCCGTGTTACAAGGCATCAGAGTTCCATTTACAATAGTGTTGAATTTGTTGCAAAGGGTAAAATTCGTTCACACTGGATGCCATTGGAGAATTGTCCTTGATTCATCTTATGGTTGAGGAATTAGTCTGGAAGTACTCTGTTAGGAGCTATAGTCCAAATTGGATATAGATTAATCCTATATACATTGATCTGTTAAAATATATATGCCGATAGACTTACTAGCAGCAATTTTAGGTTAATATTTTCAGAATGCACCATTGTTGAGTGCTTTGATATATTAATTTAACTTTACTGAGTCTTTTGTCGTGCTATTATCTAAAATCGTCTCCTGCCTATTCTCCAGGAAGTAGGCAGAGACAATAGAGTTGTTTTCTAAAATTACTATCCAAAAATTAAAAATGTTACTAGCATATAGTTCATTGTTCAATTCTTCAAATATTTTGTTTCACACTGGACATTGTTATCAGGTTTTCCTGTGCTTTTCGAATTCAGTTGCCTCCACCCGTTTCATGCTTCAGGACGAGTTCAATATCCAGACCACTCAGTGCGACAACTGCATCATTGTACTACCTCTCTCTCTCTCTCTCTCTACTTTTTAAATCACCAATTCACCATCCATCTTTCCTACTTTCTGTACAGGGCTTCATGTTCTGCTTGCAACAAGTTGCATGTATATTCTCCATAGTAGCAATGATTGTTGGCAGTGATGAAATCTCAGAAGCTTCACAGATTCTCAACTGCTTGTCCGATCTCGTCTACTGCACGTAAGAACAAATCCTTCAACTTCTTCATTTCCTTCTAATCTTGCTTGTTAATTTACGATCCTCCATTTCCTTTACAGGGTGTGTGCATGCATGCAGGTAAGCAAGACCAGTCTCGACCAGTTAACCTACTTTAGCTCTTGTTTGGTATTGTTGTGAATTATAAGTGTTTTAATCCTAAATTTCTTTTATAATTCACCTTTCACCTCTTATAATTAGATGCATTTATTTATCACCCCAAAAGCTTATTCAACCCCCCCCCCCCCCCAAAAAAAAAAAAAAAAAAAAACCAACAAACTTCCATCATATTCTCACACAAAATTAACATATTGGGCAATATTTATGATTCTCTTTTTCCTCTTATCTGTTTGAAAAGACCGCAAACACTAGGTATAGAAACTTATATTCCTAGCATCAAGTAATGGTAAAAATGAGGATCAGGATGAGAGTGAGGCAGATGAAGGTCTATGAAGGGCAACTGGGCAAGTAATAAATTTTGGGGAAATTTTTCAAAAAGAAAAATGCCGTATTCCAAAATCCTGACCATAACTCTGACCTATCTTTTGACACAAAGTAAAACTAACCCAGATTCATTATTAAGGACTCAGGATTTATTTAGTTTCAAATGGAGAAGTGGATTCTGCCAAACACTCTTCAACTAAAATTTAACGAAACACGTATTTAAGACTACATTGCTTTTTGGTTGACAACAGAAATAACTAACAAGGCCAAAATCTGATAATCAAAGCTTTGTTTTTGTTCCTCCTTACATTTTCTTTCATCTTGCAAGTGCAGACACAGCATAAGATTGAAATGGACAAGAGAGACGGGAAGTTTGGTCCACCACCGGTGATGGCAGTACCGCCGGTTCAGCAGATGTCGCGTATGGATAAGCCCATTCCACCTCAAGCTGGGTATCCACCTCAATACGCAGGGTATCCGCCCCAACCCACATACGGGTACCCTCCACCACCTCCAGGTCAGGCTCCAAGCTACCCACCAGCTGGTTACCCTCCCTCTGCTTACCCATAGGCTGGTGGGCACCCACCTCCAAGGCTACCCTCGTGCTGATCATCAAAAGTAAAAATCGTTAGATTACTTCTGTTCAAACGATTGAGAAATGCATAAATTTACAATTATAGATGAATTTTCGTTGGTTGTCAACTGGTTGCTGGACATATAATACTTTTGGCGATCTCTGGTCTGTGCATGTGTTCTTTCTGTAAGTATTGAACTTGAGTTGGTACATTGACTTGTGCATAAATATTCTGTTTAGTCACTTGGTTTTCAATTCATGAGCTTTCCACGAGCACTTTTGAGTTGGCTAATTTGGCAATTATTGTTTATCAAGAAAATCTCCTAGGGGTGCTCTGATTCAGAATGGAGAGTACATAATTTCTTATCTCGGTCCTTTTCCTTGCATTTCTTTTCTATGATTATGCAAATTTTCCTGTATTCATGGAAATTTAGAGTGAGTTTTACATAGTTTAGTCTCAGAAATATTCTTTTTGCCATTATTTTGCGCTGTGCACAAAATATATTTCTTTTAACTTTTGAATTTAGGGGATTCTGTTACAATTCTTTTATTATCTCTGTTAATACGTAATATAGCAAAACTTCGCAGGTACATATTTATATCGAGGGACTGTAACTTAGATTTGTGTGATGCATCTTTTAAACCTGATCATGGACACGATCTATTAGAATTTTGATGAATATGCTCTTTTTGCATAACTCATGGTTATGGATCTTCTTGTAATGCACAAGAATACAAGATCACATCATTTCTTTTCTTTGTTTGTGGTACTCAATCAACTGATGTCGAAGAATGCTCTGTAATCTTGTGCTCTGTAATCTTGTAAATGTCTCATTGTAGAGACCCAACAGGGTGTAGTTTGTGAAGGATTACAACACGAAAAATGTTGAGGCATAATAGTCAAAAACATGTAAGCCTGGCTTTGTTTGCTCTCTGAGAAAATGATGTGCTCTTTTATTAGTATATAAATAATTCCCCTGCACCAAACTAAAATCATTGTGCAATTTTCATGTCGAAGAAAAAGATAAAACAACGTGACTTACACTCTTGCACGAGTTAACCTGGAAGCACGTTTACTAAATCAATCATCCTTTGAGTACTTAGTATTATATCCAAAACAAAAATTTTAAAATCTAAAAACTCAAACCCATATATATAATAATCTCATGAGCTGTGTGTAATGCAGTCAAGTTTGAGTCTCCATTTCAATGTCTTCTTCTTCTTCTTCTTCCATACGTTTGTTATCAGCATTCATCTTCTTTACCATAGCCACGACGACCATCAATGTTGCGTTAGCCACAGTTGCACTGAGGACTACTCTAGGGTTCAGACCTACACCTTGGGCTCTTGCCCATGCCACCTTTTATGGTGATGAATCGGCTTCTGCAACCATGGGTTTGTAATCTATGCAAGAGCAAATTCGTATACAAGATTAGCTCATGATCATCAAATAAATCATTAATTATCTTAGCTCGTGATTTATGCCGTGCACCACAACCAAGTTTCTTTTCAGTTGTATTTTCTTAGCTGAACTCTTGTTATGTTATTTCTCGTTAATGAAACTAGATGACTTTAGTAAAAAAGAAAAAGAAAAAAAATAGAAAAAAGGTTTCTCTTCTGTTTTCAAGTAGTATGATACAAAGTATTCTCTCCTGTATTAATTTTCAGGAGGAGCTTGTGGATATGGAAATCCTTTTACAACTGGTTATGGCGCAGATACAGTAGCAGTGAGTTCAAACTTGTTTAAGAACGGGTATGGATGCGGGACATGCTACCAAATACTGTGTACCGGGTCCAAGGCATGCTTTCGCGGACACCCGATGACCATTGTAACTGCCACCAACCTCGGCCCACCGGATTGGTCCACGGGCTCCAGCAATGGGGGGTGGAGCAAGCCGCTAAGGACCCACTTTGATATGTCGAAGCCTGCTTTCATGAAGATTGCAGATTGGAACGCTGGGGCATTGTGCCTGTGATATGCCAGAGGTGCATTTTTCTCAATTATTGAATCGTATAATTAAGTGTATTCATGTACGTAACTGTCGTGAATATATTCACTTGTAGAGGGTTTTAGGGCGGATGCACTTACCCAAAAGTAAATGACTAGTCAATTCGCGTGTTATGTAAACTATATTGAGAAAGTTTGTCTAGTTACTTACTAGTAGTTTTTTAAAAACTAACCTATTAACATCTCGATGCATTTCAATGTTTTCTGTCTTCTTCTTTTACGTAGAAAACAGATACCAACACGTATGTATCTCCTCTTTTTGCACCCGATATAGAAAATAAATAAATAAATAAATGGCATTCAGTCGTAGTTGTAGACATCAGGAAATAATAATCTGCTTTAGGCTGGAATCGAACTCTTGAAATTATAAGTCTAAGTATCAAAATACTATTTCATAAGAAACTTTATCAGGTAGATACACTTTAATTTAATATATGTGTCGATAATTATTTTATGCAAGCTTAAAATCTCTTATGCAGAGTGCCTTGCATCAAGAAAGGAGGGATCCATTTCAGTTTCCAAGGGAATGGATACTGGTTTCTAGTATATGTGATGAGCGTCGGAGGAGGTGGAGACATTGCGAGTATTTCAGTGAAAGGGAGCAAGACAAGACTGGTTGGATTAACATGAGCCACAACTGGGGAGTCTCGTATCAAGCTTTTGCAAGCCTAGGAGGTCAATCACTCTCTTTTAGGATCACATCTTTTTCTAAGCAAACTATAGTTGCTTGGAATGTTGCTCCTAGCAATTGGCATGTCGGGTTGACTTACCAATCTTCTGTAAACTTCTCTTGATCATTATATGAGGCTACAGTTCATGTTAATGTGCTTTTTGATATGATTCCCTATGGGGTTTACTTCCGGTTTTTTAGCACAGGATCAATCTATTTTAAGGGAAAATGCAGCAAAACTTAAATGGCAATTCAAATTTGATTAAGATGAAAAGAAAATTGGTGTAAGCGGTAACGAAGACAAATTACCAAGGAAAGAAGTACAACCCAAAAGCACTAGCCCAAAGGCAAAGACTCGAAAACAAAGAGCGAGCTTTACTGGAATTGGGAAATGTGACCTGGTGCTTAGGCTCGTATCTTTAGTGATCAAAAGGCCCACAAAGATTTGATGCACCAATAATAAGATTTTCACAAACCAAGATCTCACAAACATAAGAACAAAACGATATACAGAGGTAACTAATACTTCTTACTCAAAATGTACAAAGAAACAAGTTTTTCTCACAAGATTATCTACCACAAAATCTCCCAAAACAAAATATAGAACTCTCTCTAATCTCTTAGTTTATCTTTTGACGACCACACAATGTTGGAATAACCCTAGACTCGTACATCATACAACATATATAGAATTACAATGAATTGGTCTCAGTTGTTGATCCATTTCCCGAGTCTGTGCGCCGTTGCGGTCAATTGCACATACTTGCAGTCGACTTCTATGAGAGTCGTGAAGTCAGAGAGCTTGCTTGGAAGCTTACGGTTGACTTCCCGACTGCTTTCAAGTCAGAGAGCAATCTGGACTAATTGCAGTCGACTGCAAACTAATGCAGTCAATTGTCAAGCCCCTGCTGCTATGTTGTGGTGTCTTGCTATTGCTGCTTGCTGCCCTACTTCTTTTCTTTCTTCAAACCCATTGTGCTTGTGTATGTGGATCCACAAATCCTGACAATCTCCCACTTGGATCCAAACATGTCATCAAAAAATTGTATCTTTCTTGCATTATGTCTGCTTGCCTCCCACATTTTTGCGAAAGACCAACCCTTCACTCACATGAAGAGCACCCAATGCCCTCCACCATGTGGAGGGAACAAACACCCTTCATAGACTCATGAAGAACGTATCCGGCCATCTATCGCATAGGGCACGAATAATAGAGAAACACTTCCCCATTTTCATCGTGTCAAATTTCGTGTTGCTAGACTTCCCAATTCGCAGAATCTCCACCAACATTGAATATGGAAAAAAACTTCTCAAGGCCAAGTCACTCTCTACACTGGAAACCTTCATGGACGACACCATAATATCTGCTGACTGCAAAGCGTCACTCTCACTATGACCAACTTGGTCGTACTCATTGACATCACCCTGCATATCAATATCAATAGTTTCAACATTACAACAACAACTCGAAGTTCTTGTCATATCATAAAGAACCCTTATCATAGAAAAGTCTTGCTCTCTGCTAGGATCCTTCTCACCATGACCATTAACTCCCACTAAATATGCAACCTCTGCACTCGCCCCACAACCCTTAAATCTTGGTTATACCTCACACAACCTACATCTCAATTTTAGCTAGGAGTCAACTATAGGAGAAGCACGTACCTTGTCTTTATGCAAGTACAACGATTTCTCATGCTTCCCACTTGCTACAACCTTTGAACCTGCAGTTATATACCACTCTCCACTACCAAATGTCATAGACAAATCCTCTTTATCGAACTTTCCTGTCGAGATATCACCGGCTTTTACGCAAACTGTTCTAGCACTTGAATCATTCACCAATCTCGCGTGTCCAACTCCACCCTTGCTATAAACATAGTTCTCTTTAAGCTTTGTTTCCGCGACCGTCACATTGACTATTCTTGCTTTTTCTTCATATGGTCTTTACAACTATGCATCATATGGCAATACCAGCATTCAGGTCCACCATCATCGTCATTGTCTGTAGATCCACTATCAGACTCACTTTTTTGATTCTTTCCCTTTTGACTTCCATTAGATCTCTCGCGTCTCTCAACTAAAAGTGCGTAGTTGCTGAAAGATGATAGAGACTCTCTGTTTCTCTTCTTTCTCACCTCCTCGTTCATGATGCTGCTCATAACATCCTCAAAGTAGTTGAATTTATCATAGTGCTTATAATAGTTTGTTCCATCGTACCATAACTGTGAGGTAGAGTAGATAGGAATAACAATGTATGTGATCATTCCAAATGATTGTATACCATACAGAATTTGTTCATGTTTCGCTACTGAACCCCTTTCTCCCAACTTCATGATAACCAATTTCTTCAAGTGAAGAATTTGATTAGATGCCGACGG
This sequence comes from Hemerocallis citrina, assembly GCA_017893485.1. NCBI lineage: Eukaryota > Viridiplantae > Streptophyta > Magnoliopsida > Asparagales > Asphodelaceae > Hemerocallis > Hemerocallis citrina. The sequence continues at coordinate 288,954,127 of CM030361.1, forward strand.
TTTTGTATACATATTTGTGAGAATCTTCATTACCTCCTTCGTGGTATATGCCTTCAAGATGTAAAATACTGCTTTTCTGCTCAGTGCTAACTGAATTGCCCAAAGCGCCTTCTGATCCAAACAATTTCATGCCTCCAAGATCTTTGTATCCTTGTCTAATCCTTACGACTTCTTATAAAAAACGGACCATATAGATGTTTCTGACAGAGATATGCCACCATATACATCTTCCATATTGTGATATCAATTCCATCGATTTTTTTGACTTTCGACTTGCTATCGGCCATCATGAAACCCTAAGCTCTGATACCATTTCTAACAACTAAAGGCCTGTTAACTTTGACCCACATAGTCCAGATGGATAGTTGGTAAATTATGCATTGCCCAATGTGACCCAAAAGAGATAATCCTTATTGGAGACTATGGTCTAATCTAACTTAACCATCTATCCATCTAATTGATTTTCCATTGTGGCACTATTATTCCAGTCACAACCTCAACAATCTCTATCTTGGCTCGAATCCGGGAGAGCAACCATCGAGTCATAACTTTGGAGAACTTCAAAGATTCATAGCCTCCACCTTAGACTATATGTGCCACCGCCAATAACTTTTTCTTTTGACCTTGGCTCCACCATTGTGACTTGGCACCCATGCCTTCCGCCAACACCTCATTGACTCAGCAAGTTACAATGTTTCCTGCCACTTATTGATTCGACACCCATGCCTCCCACCAACACCTCACTGATTAGGCAAGACAATGTTGATCAACCATGTCCATGACTTGACAAAGCCTCCGACATCAATTAACTTGACACAATAACTTTTTGCACACATAACGACTCAATAATATCCCAACATCAGCCCAATATCTTCAACATGAGCTCTAATACCATTGGTAGTGACCAAAATGACCACAAGGACCTGATCCACCAATAACAAGATTCCACACAAACACAAGAACAAAATGATATGTGGAGATAACCATTGCTTCTTACTTGAGAAGTATAAAGATACAAGTTTTTTTTTTCACGATATTTTCTACCTCAAAATATCTTTAAAAAAATAGAGAACTCTCTTTAATCTCTCACTTTATCTTTTGATAGCCACACAGTGTTGGAATAATCCTAGAATCGTACATCATACAATATATATTGGATTACAATAAAATAGATCTCAGCCATTGATCCAATTCCTGAATCTGCATCGTTGCGGTCGACTACCCTCCTTGTAGTCGACTACTCTTAGGTCAGAGAGCAAGCTTGGCCAATTGCAGTCGACTATCATGCCCTTGCTGCTATGGTGTTTTGCTGGTGCTGCTCGTTGCCATGTTTCTTGTCCTTCTTCAAACTCATTTGTTGGGAACAATTGATGCTTTCACACCAATTATTAGGAATTCGTTGATGAGTTTAGTGGAAACATATCTGATGACGAACAATCAAACAAGTAGATTAAACCAAGCAACAAAGCACACACCGATTTGTCCCAGCATAAGGGAAATATTATTCAACTAGAGAAGATACAAAGTATTACGCTCCCCACAAGAATATATCTATCTCTCAAGCCCCAGTAGAAGATACTCAGTTGTTTACAATGGAGAACTCTCTCAATTGCTCTTTACAATGAAGTACTCTCTTGTCTCTCAAAGGAGACTAATATAATAATATATAGAGATCTAGAGGAACCCTAGGTTGTGTAGTCTTGATACTTTAGCTGTCCGGTATATCTTGAATAAAAAGACACACGATAGGAGCCGTACAATCTAACTTGGAGAGAAAGTTGGGATTCAATCAGATTACCTAAATCTGGTCCAATACTGCTACTGCTGCCCAATGCAGTGCAGTCAACTGCATCGCCCCGTCTCAAAATAGAGGGCAGGGGCGGTCGACTGCCCAAATGGCAGTCAATTGTCTTGCCTTTCTGCTGCTGCTTTGTTGAGTCATTTGTTGATGTTGCTTCTTCTCTTCATCGATACTACAACCTCTTCTCACTTCATATTCTTCTTCTTTTCATTGAAATCAGTAGTATGCAGGACATAAAACCCAACAATCTCCACCTTAGATTGCATACACATGCTATCAATACTGTGTGATCAAATTCATCTAGACTTTTTCATTCTCCACCTTCAAACGAAGTCAATTTAGTGTCTTCTTCAGCTATTTAAATCTATCTACCACCTTTTTCTCCAATTAGTATGCCCCTTCCACAGGCGTTAACATGGAGGCGCCGCCCTCCGCACGAACTCCACCTACCCTGAGGCACTCCACCTCTCGACGGTATTTGAACTTCGTGGTCCTACTTTGATGATTCTAGTGACAACATACTAGATGACCCTTCATGGACATAGGCCATAAAAACATTTGGCCAAGATTTTTCGATCTCACAAAGCTTGTAGAGGTTGTGCGAGACACCCCTCTTTCCCTTTATCACCTTACGATGACCTGCAGCTTCATCCTTCAAGAGTTCCTAAGGATATAAGGTTTCCTTTCAACAAAGGAATATGCATGACGTTCTCTAGCGTGTACCCATTTCCATCTAGCGCTTCCAACTCAAGTGTTTCTTCACCTACTACTTCACAAAACTCACCAACCACCATTCTCACATAACGATCATCTGTGAACTTGTAAGTCAAAAACATCCCCCTCTTGGAGCATATATGAGAAGAATTCATCAAATCAAGAAACTAGTCTGAATACACATCTATAGAATTCGAAACAAGAGTACAATCTGAAGTATCACCTAATTCAGTAGCACTAGCAACACTAGCAATGTTGGTGCTCTTGTGATTCAATAACTTTCAACAATCCCTCTTGTAATGCCTAATCATTTTGCAATGGTGGCAACAGATTTTTCCTTACGTGCACTTTTTCTTCCACTCGAAATACCATCCATCCGATGCAACTCATAGAAGTAGACGTCAATCCCTAAGTCTCCCTTATAAGTCTATCCTCCTCCAAGCCCTCGATCACCTTTGCTACTGAAAATTTCTCCTTGGTAGACTTTTCGTCCAGCATGGTGGTAATCAAATGCTTGCATGGATCTAATAATGAATTTATCAAGATGAAAGCTTTAAGATCATCTGCGTTCGACGCCTTTAATTCAGATGACCCTGAATTTGATTTCCCTATATGATCTTGAAGAGCGGTACTTTTCTTCATTGAGTAACTGAACAGTTTTCTCTTTCAGTACATTGTAATGGTGATTCTGCGTCGCTAGTTATGGGTCTTGCCCATAGACTTGCCATGCTTCTACACCTGACTTCGTTTGTCGAAAACCTTCAAATAAACCCAAGGCTTCCGAAAAAATCTTCAACTGAATCTCCTGCTTTTGTCAGATGGCCTCCCCTGCTTTATCTTCATAGAACTCTGACCTGTCATCTTCTTCAAGGAAACTCGAGCAACTCCTGAACTGTGGAAGATTTATAACCTGATCTCTGATACCAATTGTTCAGAACAGTTGATGCTTTCACTCCAATTGTTAGGAATTCATTACTGAATTTAGCAACAACAGATCTGATGATGAATAATCAAATGAGTAGACTAAACCAAGCACATAAAGTAGACAATGATTTGTCTCGGTTTGGCTACACCTAAATCGAGGGAGAAATAAGGAAAATATTATTTAACTAAGAAGATAAAAAGTATTACACTCGCACCAAGAACATATCTATCTCCCAAGCCCCACTAGAAGATAATCAGCTGTTTACAATGGAGAACTCAATGAATTGATCATTACAATGAAGTACTCTTTCTCTTGCCTCTCAAAGAAGGCCAACATAATATATAAAGATCTAGCGATTCTTTAGGTTGTAATCTCGATACATTAGTTGTCTAATATATCTTTAATAAAGAGACACACAATATGAGTCGTACAATCTAACTTGGAGAGAAAGTTGAGATTCAATCAGATTTCCCGAACTTGGCCCAATACTGTTGCTGCTGCCCAATGCGGCATGTCTCAAAACAGAGGTAAGCGGCGGTAGACTGCCCTAATGGCAGTTGATGGTCCTGCCTTTCTACTACTGCTCTTCTGAGTCATTTGCTATTGTTGCTGCTTCTCTTCATCGATGCTTCACCTTTTCTCGCTTCATTACTTTCTTTGTCTCATCGAACTCAATAATATGCAAGATATAAAATCCAACACCATTGTACTTGTGTATTTGGAACCACAAATCCTAATAATAACAGGCTGCATCTGTAGTTGAAGATGTAAAATGTTTGATCTATTTAATTCAATTTGTTCTCTAGCCAATTGTGTAAATCACCCCCCCCCCCCCCCCCGGCCAGGGGGGGGGGGGGGGGGGGGGGGGGAGGGGGTGAATAGGGTGATAGTGCAAAAATTAAAATTTTGAATTAAATGCGTAAAGTAAAGTAGAAGAGTTAGAGAAAGCAAACGAAGTAAGCAGGCAAGACATAGAGATATAACGTGGTTCTACTCCCAGTTCTACATCCACACCACCTACTTGTATCAATTCTCCGCCATAAGCGTTCCACTATACTTTAAACCCTTGTATAGTGATTCTCAAAATTCAGGCCGAAAGACCTATTACACTCGCAAGACTTCTACAAACAAGTCCCGCAAAAACTCACCAAAGTGGAAGAAAAGTAAAACTCTCAAGATCTAAAATGACATTGACTAAAGAAAATAATAAAAGATCTCACACTCGGATTGTTGATTGAATGATTAGTTCAGAAGAATTATAATAGCAATAGGTGATGAATACTCAGTAAATTCACCTCTATTATAAAGCGAGGAAATGTACCTTTCCAAAAAAGAAAAGATATTTTCGAAAAAGTCAAGTCTACATGTTTACGGTCGACCGCATATATGAGCAGTCGACCGTTCATCTTTCAACTTGAAAGTCGAGCGATGACTGGTCGATTGACTCATCTTTTAAACTATGATAAGCGGTCGACTGTTGTGACAGTTGACCGACATTTTGTACGGTCGACCGCTATCGTGTATATTCGACTTTTATTTAGTGAATCTACTTATATTCATTCCAAAAATTAATCAATCAATCAACGACCTTGTAACACCCCGCAAAATAGCATATAACTATTTTGCATTATAATTCGTGTACAGTTTAGATTTGCACGCAATTATGTATTTTTTCTAGCAATAATTGATTTATATATGAATGTGAATGGTTGCGTTCACGGTGGTGCACAGGAATGAGAAAATCGACACTAGTACGTATACTAGTATATACGTGCGGTACATATGCAATTGTCAAATTGTATGATACTACACTATAAAAATATTTTCTCTCTTTGCATGCACTCACATCTAGCCATTTATCCCATCTCATAAAGGATCTAATGGCTAGAAATGAGCATGGAAAAATATCTCCAAAACCATGGGCAAGAGGGCAAGGTTTGAGAAAAACCCCCTTACCACTTGGCTCCACCTCAACCCCCCTTCTTGACTCCCTAGGCCGGCCACCCCCTCACTCTTCTCACTTCATTTTAAACCCCTCTCTTCACTCTCATTTCAGATTTCTAAAATTTTTAGAGAAAAAAGAGAAGGAGAGAGTGAAAGAAGACAAGATAAAGAGGTGATCAAGAGCACTTTGGAAGGAGCAATTGGAAGAGGAGGCCAAGCTACTCTCATCTTCTCAACTACACAAAAGGGTGGGGAGTTCTCTAAACTTTTGTTCTTGTTTTCTTGTTTGATTTCTTGAATGAAATAAGTAGTAGTAGCTTTGAATTGGATGGTTAGTGGTAGTTTGTTTAGAATCTGGAACTGAGAACAGAAAAACATAAACTGCATGCTAAGTTCCCGAATTTTCAGAGAAGAATATTGATGGAATTTGATCATGAAATTTTTACAGAATAATCTTGTACATGTCTGGAGACTACATGAATTATTGCGGACTTTTCTAGACATTATTTGGTATTTTAATAAAATCACTTTTGATGACTGGGTCGTAAGGCAGAGACTGGTTATGTCTCTTGTAGAACCTGAACTTGAAGAAAATTTTAAAATTAATTGATGCATGATCTATCTCAAAAATTTTTAGTGTAGTATACTTCACGTATCTAGATCCTACAGAAAAAGTTTGAAATTAATTTGATGATATTTGATGCATGTTAAAAATTGTTTAAGCAAGAGTAATCATGACAGTGACTGATGAACAGTAGAACTTTTGTACATAATTGAAATAGATAGAACTCAATGAATACTTCGAATTAGGATGAGACCTATTGTGCATGCTATACATGATGATGTTTAGTTTCTGAAAATGTAAGTTTGATAATCATTTGTTACGCATGTGATTTATTGTGGGATTTTAAGTGAGTACTGTGCAGAACTTAGTCAGAATTGACGCCCTGATGAGATTATAACTTTATGGCTCTGTATGAGAAGAATTTGAGGAAGTGTACAATTAGGAAGTTTTAGTAGACATCCTGAGCTTTCCAAAAAGACTTATGTCAAGAAATTCCTGTAATCAGAGTAATAGATATGATTTTTACAAGTTGGAACAGAAACCAGATTTTAAGCTATAGGCTCTGTTTGAGAAGTACATTATATGTGGTTCTGTACACCTGAGGAAGATGAATGTTTTATGGTAATTAAATGAAATAGTTTGGATTGGTGATCAACTAGAAAGTTGTAGAGGACATATTCAGTTTTTCATAGAACCTGGAATTGTGTCGTTCCGATGAGCGAGTAGGTTTTTATGCTACCAGTAAGGTGTAGCCAGTGTACATGAAGTATCCAGGCTGATGATTGTGAGGCTAATTTGAGCAATTAGATGGATGAATCTGATGTGATGGTCAACTAGAGATTTTTTTAGTTTTCCAGAATGGGCTAGAACACCCAAAACCTAGTTGTATTGTGGGAGTTAAGACCTTTCTAAGTTTCAGGCAGAAACAACCTAGTTGGGTTAGTCATTATTTTTGGCTAAGTATTGGAAGTACTTTTTTCCTCTTGTGAATAAGAGTCAATGGACTTGCTATTGGGGAATGTTGGCAGTCTCATTAGTTTTAATGGTGTTTAACTCTTGATGAGGAAGTTTGTGACCTGAGTTTCAACCCTAAGATTAGAAACTTCTGCTGAGGTGTTGGACGTCCGATTGGTGCCGTCGAACTCATGCCAGGAAGGATGAACACGGGTCGTGGTGATTGATGAAATCCAAGCTAGGGGAAGTGGCGAGCAAGAAATGTGTCGCCGGAGCCATGGGTTGGATGGACAGAATTTTGGAAGCAACCTTATCACCTGAATCGTTTAAGTGAGTCTTCGATTAGAATGATGTGTTAGATATATGAAAATTGCATTAGTGCTAGCACACCATAGTCGGGTGTTGTACTTTTCCTGTTGTAGGGATACAGATTGTGTTCTCAAGTTTTGAGATCACGAGTCTCGTATCTCGATCTGTTAATTCCCGAAGAGCCGGGGTTAGGAACGGGGAGAAACCCTATTGGATAGGGGGATTTAACCCTTGATGCCGTCATGTCCCTATGCTCGTGGGTTTGTTCATATACATATATTTTATTTTGATGTCATGGGTACACAGGTTTGTACCAGAAGGTTCGTCACGACATTTGGTGTAATCCAGACCGGATTGGGCACTAGTGTCAAATGGAGACACCCCTGTGTTTAGCAGTAATAACTGTAGGATTCACCAGCCACATTGTATCTATCAGGAACAGGATGAGTACAAGAGTAGGATGCATAACGAGGGATTGAACCCTATAATCAGGAGAAGCGAACTCTTTGGAAATTATGTAGTATGGGATGCATATATTTTTATTGAAGTTGATTTTGGGGAAGTATGTAGTATGAGATGCATACGTTCACAAATGAATTGCATTAGAGCAGGTGCATCGTGTGCAATCTTTGTTTTGTGCATTAGATTAGGCCATGTCATGCATTGATCTGGAATGTATGTAGTATGGGATGCATGCGGATCCAGAGTTCCAAAGTCTTGTTTGCATTAGAATAAGGTATGTGACTGGTGCATTTAGTTGTTAGATCATGGTTTAGACGAACACTAGGGAATTAGGGTGCACGTTTCTTTTCTCATTCAAGATGGTTTGTGGTTGCCAGTTTGGAGATCAAAGTTTCTTTTCAGCATTGCATCAGTAGAATTACTGACGTTCCCCACCTTTTAGGTACCGGTCCTACCTTTTGAGCAGGTGCAGAAATATCAGAGTCGCGCAGCGGAAGACTCAAGCCGAGGGGCAAGTCCCAGGGAAGCAGATTGACCACTCAGCGGAGTTTCGGCGGTGATCAGTCGACTGTCATTTCGGGAGACAGCTGATAGCTTTACAAGAGGAGTTGGTAAATATTTTGTAATAAGATGTAATGAGATATTGGTTGTAATCGATGATGTAATAACCTTATTTGGCAAATAAAAAGTTTTAAATTTCTGTGTTATTACTGTGTTGAGATGCATTTGAAGGCAAAGATTCTGGTTGCGTCACGGATGTCCGGTAACGGGAATCTGGGGCGTTACAAAAGTGGTATCAGAGCTGACTTCAAATTGCAGGCTAACACTATAGAAAATTTGACTTAAAATGCCCGTATGGCTGGGTTTAGTTTGGATTGTAGGAAGATCACAACCATGACTGTTTCACTTTCCCACTTATGTTTATGATCTTCCCTACATTTAGAACTAACCTTGTGTGTTTTCTTTCCTTGAAGAGCGTCCAGAAAAATCAAAAATAGCCACCGTAGAATGGCTGAGGGCGAAGGCAGTAGGACCAACGAAACCAACTTCAATGTTGAAGCAGAGTTTACCCGTGTATACCAAATGATAGGAGAATTTGTGAAAGCTAGCAGAAACCAAGCACCACCACAAGGAACACCAGGAGTTGCTGCACCTGCAAACCCGATAAAGATGGTGGAATCATTCAAGAGGATGAAACCGCCAGTCTTCGAAGGATAGGCCGACCCAATAACTACTGACGACTGGATACGTCAGGTGGAAATGGTATTAGAAGTAATGATGACTCCAGAAGACAACAAGGTTCGTCTGGCCACAATCTTGTTGGAGAAGGATGCCGAAGTATGGTGGTAGTCTGTGAAGCGTGGTCTTGGAGAAGGTCAAATCACTTGGGAAGATTTTCTTGAAGAATTCTGACAACATTATTTTCGATTGGATGTGCAGGTAGAAAAAGCAATAGAGTTCCACAACTTGAAGCAGGGAATTATGTCTGTCAGGAAGTATGAGACGAAGTTTTCCCAACTGTCACTGTATGCACCAGAGATGGTTCAGGAGGAAGCAAAGAAGGCCCAGAGGTTTGAGCAAGGGCTTAGGCCTGGACTGAGGTCGAGGATGGTTCCATTAGGCATTCGCCGATTCGACAAGCTAGTAAGGCGAGCCGGGGTAACAGAAATGGACATGAGTCAGAGTCAAGGTGAGGCTAAGACGAAGAAAAAGAGGAAGAAGTATATTCTCACATCTGACCATGACAAGCAGAACTCAACTCACGAGTCCAGAAAGCTTAAAAAGACTAGTCAGATGGTGGTGTGTTACTTTTGTAAGGAACAAGGTCATTTCAAGAGTCAATGCTCAAAAAGAGCCCAAACAAACACTTTCTATAACTGCGGACAATCTGGGCACAAGAAACCGAATTGTCCACAACTGCAGGGGAACCCCAATGACCAGTTATGGAAGGTGGTCGATAAAGGGAAGAAGCCTATCCGCCAGGGATGAATGTCAGCTTAACTGGAAAGAAGTGTGAAGTGGTGCATGGTCCAAAATAGCAATATATTTTGTTAGTTGCATTTTTGCAAGCCATGGATGACGAACTTGTAATATGTTCTTTAGCAAGATATTATGACTTTTTATAAAGCATGAAAGTTTTTGGGCATTTGGTCATCTCTTGTCTTATGCTTATTTTATTAAGTGTCTTGGATAAGGCATAAAGCTGAAAATTTTGCCTTCTCCTTGGTAATCCTCGCTTTCTTCTGAGGAGAGAGTGGTCACCGACCCTCAAGTACAGCAATTGGAGGCTCAGAGGCATGCAGAGATCTTGCATCAGGACTCAGAGGTCAGCTCTAGAATGATCCATGGAGTGAGACATTCCTCAGTATTCCAGACGAGGGATGAAATAGGCCCCAGAATGATCTGTGGAGTAGGAATTGGTCTCTAGTATTCCAGGAACGAGAGCGATGCTCATGGGAGAAGATTGTGTGGCATTGGCTCCAGAATGATCCATGGAGTGAGACATTCCTCAGTATTCCAGACGAGGGATGAAATAGGCCCCAGAATGATCTATGGAGTAGGAATTGGTCTCCAGTATTCCAGGAACGAGAGCGATGCTCATGGGGAAAGATTGTGTGCGTTGGCTCCAGAATGATCCATGGAGTAAGATATTCCTCAGTATTTCTAGATGAGGGATGAAATAGGCCCCAGAATGATCTGTGGAGTAAGAATTGGTCTCCAGTATTTTGGGACGAGACCAATACTCACGTGGAGTTCGTGTGGTAGGGCCCCAGAATGGTCAGTGGAGTGGGATTGATCCCCAGTATTTTAGGATGAGAGCAACATCTCCCCAAGGTAATTCATCCCCAGTACGGTGGATGCGTGATGAGGTAGACCCTAAAATGATCCACATGATGAGATTGATCTCCAGGATGGAAGGATGAGTTGAGCACTTGAGGCTTGTGGGCCGGTATTGAGAACTTTAAGAATCAGTTGTTGAGGATGTTCCTCGAGGAATTGGAGATGATCAAGGAAAGTATCTTCTGATCATTGGTGATTGTCAGCTATTTTTTTTCTCACCCCTAGTGTCGTTCGGAGGAAAGAACGATTCTAAGGAGGGAGAAAGGTAACACCCCGCAAAATAGCATATAACTATTTTGCATTATAATCCATGTACAGTTTAGATTTGCACGCGTTTATGTATTTTTTCTAGTAATAATTGATTTATATATGAATGTGAATGGTTGCATTCACGGTGGTGCACGAGAATGGGAAAATTGACACTAGTACGTATACTAGTATATACGTGCGGTATATATGCAATTGTCAAATTGTATGATACTACACTATAAATATATTTTCTCTCTTTGCATGCACTCACATCTAGCCATTCATCCCATCTTATCAAGGATCTAATGGCTAGAAATGAGCACGGCAAAATATCTCCAAAACCATAGGCAAGAGGGCAAGGTTTGTGAAAAACCCCCTTGCCACTTGGCTCCCCCCCCCCTCCCCCCCAGGCCGGCCACCCCCCATGCACCCCCTCACTCTTCTCACTTCATTTTAAATCCCGCTCTTCATTCTCATTTCAGATTTTTGAAATTTTTAGAAAAAAAGAAGGAGAGAGTGAAAGAAGACAAGATAAGGACGAGATCAAGAGCACTTTGGAGGAGGAATTGGAAGAGGAGTCCAAGCTACTCTCATCTTCTCAACTACACCAAAGGGTGAGGAGTTATTTAAACTTATTTTCTTGTTTTCTTGTTTGATTTCTTGCATGAAATAACTAGTAGTGGCTTTGAATTGGATGGTTAGTGGTAGTTTGTTTAGAATCTGGAATTGAGAACAGAAAAACATAAATTGCATGCTAAATTCCCAAATTTGTAGAGAAAAATATTGATGGAAATTGATCTTTAAACTTTTACATAATGATCTCATACATGTCTGGAGACTACATGAACTATTTCAGATTTTTTTGACATTATTTGGTATTCTAATAAAATCACTTTTGATGACTGGGTCGTAAGGCAGAGACTGGTTCTGTCTCTTGTAGAACCTGAATTTGAAGAATTTTTTAGAATTAATTGATGCATGATCTATCTCTGAAATTTTTATTGTAGTATCCTGCATGCATCTAGATCCTACAGAAAAATATTAAATTTAATTTGATGGTATTTGATGCATGTTCAAAATTGTTTAAGCAAGAGTAATTATGACAGTGACTGATGAACAGTAGAACATTTGTACATGATTGAAATATGTAGAACTCATTGAATACTTGGAATCAGGATGAGATATTTTGTGCATGCTAAACATGAAGATGTCTAGTTTCTAAAAATTCAAGTTTGGTAATCATTGGTTATGCATGGGATTTATTGTAGAATTTTATGTGAGTACTGTGCAGAACTTAGTTAGAATTGACACCTTGATGAGATTGTAACTTTATGGCTCTGTATGAGTAGAGTTTGAGGACATGTACAACTAGGAAGTTGTAGTAGACATCCTGAGCTTTCCAAAAAGCTTTATGTCAAGAAAATCCTTTAAGCATAGTAATAGATATGATTTTTACAAGTTAGAACAGAAACCAGATTTTGAGTTATAGGCTCTGTTTGAGAAGTACATTATATGTGGTTCTGTACACCTGAGGAAGATGAATGTTTTATGGTAATTAAATGACATAATTTGGATTGGTGATCAACTAGAAAGTTGTGTAGGACATATTCAGTTTTCCATAGAACCTGGAATTGTGTAGGACATATTCAATAATTTGGATTGGTGATCTACCTGAAATGATTTTTACGAGTTGGTTTTTATGCTACCAGTAAGGTGCAGCCGATGTACAGAAAGTATCCAGGCCGATGATTGTGAGGCTAATTTGAGCAATTAGATGGATGAATCTGATATGATGGTCAACTAGAGAGTTTTAGCCTAGATTCTTAGCTTTCCAGAATGGCCTAGAACACCCAAATCCTAGTTGTATTGTGGGAGTTATGACCTTTCTAAGTTTCGGGCAGAAACAACCTAGTTGGGTTAGTCATTATTTTTGGCTAAGTGTTGGAAGTACTTTTCCCCTCTTGTGAATAAAAGTCAATGGACTTGCTATTGGGAAATGTTGGTGGTATCATTAGTCTTGATGGTGTTTAACTCCTGATGAGGATGTTTGTGACCTGAGTTTCGACTCTAAGATTAGAAACTTCCGTCGAGGAATTGGACGTACGATTGGTGCCGTCGAACTCATGCCAGGAAGGGTGAACGCGGGCCGTGGTGATTGACGAAATCCAAGCTAGGAGAAGTGGCGAGCAAGAAATGTGTCACCGGAGCCATGGGTCAGATAGACAAAATTTTGGAAGCAACCTTATCATCTGAATCGTTTAAGAGAGTCTTGGATTAGAATGATGTGTTAGATATCTGAAAATTGCATTAGTGCTAACAGACCATAGTCGGGTGTTGTACTTTTCCTGTCGTAGGGATATGGATTGTGTTCTCAAGTTTTGAGATCACGAGTCTCGTATCTCAATCTGTTAATTCCCGAAGAGCCGGGGTAAGGAACGGGGAGAAACCCTGTCGGATTGGGGCATTTAACCCTCGATGTCGTCATGTCACTATGCTCGTGGGTTTGGTTCTATACATATATTTTATTTTGACGTCATGGGTACAAGGGTTTGTACCAGAAGGTTCGTCACGGTATTTGGTGTAATCCAGACCGGATTGGACACTAGTGGCAAATAGAGACACCTCTGTGTTTAGCAGTAATAATTGTGGGATTCACCAGCCACATTGTATCTATCAGGAACAGGATGAATGCAAAAGTAGGATGCATGGTGAAGGATTGAACCCTACAATCATGAGAGGCGAACTCTTTGGAAATTATGTAGTTTGGGATGCATATATTTCTATTGAAGTTGATTTTGGAGAAGTATGTAGTATGGGATGCATACGTTCCCAAATGAATTGCATTAGAGCAGGTGCATCGTGTGCATTCTTTGTTTTGTGCATTAGATTAAGCCATGTCATGCATTGGTCTGGAAAATATATAGTATGGGATGCATGCGGATCCAAAGTTCCAAATTCTTGCTTGCATTAGAATAAGGCATGTGACTGGTGCATTAAGTTGTTAGATCATGGTATACACGAACACTAGGGAATTAGGATGCACATTTCTTTTCCCATTCAAGATGGTTTGTGGTTGCCAGTTTGGAGATCGTTGTTTCTTATCAGCATTGCGTCAGTAGAATTACTGATGTTCCCCACCTTTTAGGTACCGGTCCTACCTTTCGAGCAGGTGCAGAAATATCAGAGTCGCGCAGCGGAAGACTCAAGCCGAGGGGCAAGTCCCAGGAAAGCAGATTAACCACTCAGCGGAGTTTCGGCGGTGATCAGTCGACTGCCATTTCGGGAGACAGCTGATAGCTTTACAAGAGGAGTTGGTAAATATTTTGTAATAAGATGTAATGAGATATTGGTTGTAATCGATGATGTAATAACCTTATTTGGCAATAAAAAGTTTTTAAATTTCTGTGTTATTACTGTGTTGAGATGCTTTGAAGGCAAAGATTCTGGTTGCGTCACGGATGTCCGGTAACGGGGATTCGGGGCGTTACAGACCTTTACATAACATTTTCTCATAAAAACATAAATGAATAATTGATTTTTGCTTGCTTCCTTGAGGATTTGAAGCACATGCTTCTTGTGTTGCAATCTTCCTTGATTTTTACAATCTTTTCGATTCATGTTTATTTTGTTTTGATTCAAATCAGTTTTTTATCTTTATTTTGATTTTCCTTTTCCCGTATTTCTTGCAAATCTTAATTGAAAATATTAGTTGAACATGATACGTTTTGTGCACACCAAACTTTGGTTCAACAATCTCTCCCTTTTGGTGTGTACAAAACATACCTTAGAATTTTAAGTTTAAAATAAAACAAATTCAACTTCTCCCCCTTAATTCAGTACTCCCCCTAAATTCATGCATGTATGAATGAGTGTGTTCATGATACATTTTATGTGAAGTTCTGTTTCAAAGCATGTATTTATAAGTTTTTCTAAAAAATTGGCACTTTTGGGAGATATAGAGTTGAGAGACAGAGAAAGAACACAGTATTTTAGAAAACCAAAGAAAAATCTTCTTAGATGATATCGTTGATTATGAAGCTCTTTAATATACAGTGAGAGTTCTACATGATATCATAGAATTGAGATTTCATCAACAAAAAATAGTAGAGGAGTGAGACATAAATTTAATTTAAAAGATTCGAATTTTCTCCCCCTTTTTGGAACACACCAAAAGGTGCAAAAACAGTTGACAAAAAATGCAAAGATAAACACCAGAAAAGATAAAAAAAACTGGGAGAATAAAGACCAATCGATTGCACAGTCGACTGGTCGAAAGAAATGAGAATAATTAGGCCGACTGTAAAAGCAACAGAAAGGGGGTCGGTCGACCGTACATCCTGATAGGATGGCTGTCGACCGTCTAGTCAACCTAACAAAACATTTATGCTGAAATATCAATAATATTTAATTCTTCTTTCAAGAAGTGAAAATGTTTTTCATCTAAAGGTTTTGTAAAAATATCAGCTAGTTGTAAATCAGTTGAAACATACTCAAGAAAAATATCTCTCTTTTGAAAATGATCTTTAATGAAGTGATATCATATTTCTATATGCTTAGTAGGACTATGTTGATCAGAATTCTTAGTCATGTGAACAGTGCTAGTATTGTAACATTTTAATGGGGATGTGATCCAAGAATACCTTGTCTACTAAAGTATGTTTTCTCCATAATACCTGCGCACAACAAGATCCAGCGGCTATATATTCGGCTTCGGCAGTGGACAAGGCTACGGAATTTTGTTTCTTAGATGACCATGAAACAAGACAATTTCTCAAGAAGTGACATGTACTGCTAGTGGTTTTTCTTTCTGTTAGAATTCCAGCATAGTCGGCATCTGAAAAACCCATAAGAGAGATGTTTCTATTTTTCGGGTTCTAAAGACCGACATTTGGCGTGCCTTTAAGATATCGCATGATACGCTTAACTGCAACCAAATGAGATTCGTTTGGAAACGATTGAAAACGAGCACATAAACAAACTCTAAATATTATATGAGTACGAGATGTAGTAATATAAAGTAGGCTATCAATCATACCACGATAGGTAGTAATATCAATATTTTTATCAGATTCGTCTTTGGATAGTTTAGTGGTGGTAGTCATAGGAGTTTTGAATACATTCGCATTATCAAGACCGAACTTTTTGACAAGATCTTTTGCATTTTTGGATTGGTTTATAAAGAAATCGTCCTAACATTATTGTATTTGAACTCCAAGGAAGTAAGTGAGTTCTCCCATCATGCTCATCTCAAATTCATCATACATTTGCTTAGAAAATTCTTTGCATATATTTTCATTTGTAGACCCAAATATAATGTCATCAACATAAATATGAACAATCAAATTATCTTTAAAAACATGTTTAATAAAAATTCTGGTGTTTACTTTGCCTTTTGAAAAACCTATCTGAATGAGGAACAAACTTAGTCACTCATACCAAACATGAGGAGCTTGCTTCAAACCATATAGTGCTTTATCAAAATGAAAAACATGGTTTGGGTGCAGTGGATTAGTGAACCCAGGTGGTTGTTCAACATAAACTTCTTTAGAAATATAACCATTTAGAAATGCACTGTTTACATCCATTTGAAAAAGCATAAAATTCATGTAGGATGCAAAAGCAAGTAAAATACGAATGGTTTCAAGCCGTGCAACAGGAGCAAAAGTTTCATCAAAATCGACCCCCTCTTGTTGATTATAGGCTTGAGCAACAAGACAAGCCTTATTTCTAATAATATTACCTGATTTGTCTAACTTAATTCTGAACACCCATTTTGTACCACGAATGGTTCGACTTGGGGGTCTAGGAACAAGTCTCCATACTTGATTCATTTCGAATTGATTAATTTTTTCTTGCATGGCAATGATCCAGTTATTTTCTTGCAGGGCCTCCTTAATATTTTTATGTTCAAGTATAGATACGAATGCAGAAAAACACATAAATTTTTTAGCTTGTGTTCAAGGTTTACTCCCTTTGACATATCACTTTGTATAAGATCTGTGTAACACCCCGTGTTAAGAATATATATATATATATATATGGTAGCGGTCCGGTGAGAACCGTTCTCACGATAAGCTTCGTGAGAACTCCACGCCTATCCATCCTATGGATATTCCGAACAGTTCACATTGTTTAACATAACTAATTTAGTATAGAAATATAAAATTAATTCATTTGGTATTCATTTGTCCATGCATCACGTCACTATAAAAAATAACGATTTTTCAGCCACACAATTTGTAACACTTCAATACATGGACAAATGAATCTCAAATAACTTGATTTCTCATCCATGGACTAATTGAGTCGTGTAGATCAAAATGAACGGATCAGATCTTTCAACTAATGTCCCAAACAAAAGTTCTCATGTGGTTCTCACCAAAAGAGTTCTCACTCGATCATTTCCCGATATATATATATATATATATATATATATATATATATATATATATATATATATATATATATATATATATATAAAAAATAAAACACAAAGAAAGCTATCAATTGGTTCTCCTTCAATCCCCCCAAAATCAAAGGCCCAGATCTAACCTCACAAAATACATTTTTGCTCCAAAAGTTTCCCCCCAAAACTCAAATTCAAATCCCCTTTAAACAACTCATTTATTTATTTCTCTCTCTCTCTCTCTCTCTCTCTCTCTATATATATATATATATATATATATATATATATATATATATATATATATATATATATATATATATATATATATAAAATAAAACACAAAGAATGCTATCAAGTGGTTCTCCTTCAATCCCTCCAAAATCAAAGGCCCAGATCTAACCTCACAAAACACATTTTCCCCCCAAAAGTTTCTCCCCCAAAACTCAAATTCAAATCCCCCCCCCCCCACAAACAACTCATTTATTTATTTAATTATCTCTCTCTCTCTCTCTCTCTCTCTCTCTCTCTCTCTATATATATATATATATATATATATATATATATATATATATATATATATATATTATGGAAACATGGACTTTTATACCCCAATTTATAATTATTTTTCACCATATACTAATAGAAACATGGACTTTTATTTACAACTAATTATTGTCATACTATTCAAACTTCAGCTACATAATTGTTGATTTACTGTTTTCAAGACTTTTTATATGCTGTATCGTTCTGAAGATGTGCCGTAGGCACGTGGCCACGGGCAAATCTAGTATATATATATATAATTAATAGAGTTGCCTATAGAAATTCCTATAGGATGTGTTGTATGAAATAAATGAGAAGGGGGTTGTTGAATTTGCTGTGCTTTGGCAGAATGTGGATGACGTGGCGAGGCAAGTGGGGCCCGCCCAATTTGAGGATAGAGGCAGGTTTCTGTTGCCTTGAGTGTGCTTTTCATGTGGGGCCCAGGGGGAGTTTACCGTTGGGCGACGTGTACAACGCACGAGAGGAGTCTCGGGGTGTGGGATTTAATAATCCCATATCGGGGAGAATTGTGAAGAATTGTGTATGTATATACAATTTCCTGGGATTAGAGGTCACCAATCAGCTGTAGTACCTTTTATGAGACAAGCGTAGGTAGGAGCTGTATAGCTAGTAGAATCAGGGTACGCCTGTAACACCCCGCAAAATTGGAAATGACAATTTTGCCCTCGTGTGTTATGCACGTCTATTTTGTAACATACTTTAATACGTATTTTGGATTTCTACTATTTATGCATTTCTCGTCTTCTCAAAATTGATTTTTATCCTATTTGAGTCAACTCAAATGTAAAATTTCAATCTTAGTATTTTACGTGCTTTTTACGTATTCTCGATGCACGTATCGACTACGTATTTTTCCACCACCACGGATAATATTTTATATATTTCAATTATTTATTTTATGTATTCGAATTCACTTTATAAACGGAAATTCATTTTTCTCTTGTTTTTATTTAAATATTTTTATACGTGCAATACACGTGTTTTCTGTATACGTATTGATTACATTATTGGATGCGTATATTAAATATATTTTTTCTTATAATGTATTTCGATTATTTATAAAAAAATTTCCGTTGATAAAGTTGATTTCGTATTTTAATATTTTTACGGGCGACGCACGTGTTTTCGGTGCACGCATTTAAGCGTATTCTTTTCAAAATAAAATTTGATATGTGTGTGTTATTTTATTTGTACATGAAAAATCTAATTTATTATTATACTAAACTAATTTATCTTAAACATTTCTTGTATATTATGAATCTATATTTTAATATAAAAATATATATGTGTATAAATGAAGTGTGTGCAAGTGTAATGCACGTGCACGTGCTTTAGGCATGAGTGCGAGGATACGGCTGTTTGCACATGGAGGGAAAGAGCAAATTTTGAAATATATGAGTGGAGTTAGTGGAAGTGTTATTGGGAGTAGTTATTGTAACCATCTCACAATCTCCTTATATAATACCCATTCATTTACTCTTCATCCCCTCCATTCTTTCCTCTCTGTTCATTTCCGAAGCCCACAAACCACAGACCAGCACATCCCTATTTTGTTCTCCACTCAATCTCATCATGCAATGTATACATGTATACATGTGTATATATGTATATAGACATATACTTATACCTCCTTCACATTTCAATTCCTCCCCTCTTTCTTTTCTTCCCTGTCCATTCCGAAATCCAATCCAGCACATGTCCACTGTGCTACTCCACCTACCCCTATACACATGTATCCTATACCCACTTTAGTATATATATATATATATATATATATATATATATATGCATATGTAATGAAGATGAAGTTGGGAGTTTCTCTGTGCTTGGCCGAAAGTGGAGTGCCTTCACTGTTGCTTGCAGAAATGGAGGTGGAGTGTTTCTCTTAGTGCGCGGATTCCGAGGAGGCCGATTGGGATTTTTGGAGCTTGTCGAAGGGGAATTATTGCTTGT
Organism: Hemerocallis citrina; assembly: GCA_017893485.1. NCBI lineage: Eukaryota > Viridiplantae > Streptophyta > Magnoliopsida > Asparagales > Asphodelaceae > Hemerocallis > Hemerocallis citrina. The sequence continues at coordinate 288,973,814 of CM030361.1, forward strand.
TAAATTCTTCAATTTTGGATGGGTGATTCTAAAATTCTTTCTAAGTTAGGAGTAGATTGCATGCTAGATAATATATAATTTAATTGTTAAATTTGATTGGTATGTTAATTTGTAGATTGCATAATCTTGATATAATTGTGCTATGATGTGTGGAAATGTTATTGTGAGTCATATACTCTAGAAATCTTATTAATTAGAAATAAAATATTCATTGTTGAAATGAAAAGAAATTATGCATGGTAGAATATTTCCGATTATAGTCACAATAATGCAATATGTATGAAAAATAATTTTTTGATGCTAATGTGATAAAGAAATGTAGAACTAATCTCACTAGTATTTATTTTATGAGTGTAGGAATTTTTACAAAAAGTTTTGATGAGAAACAACATTTTAATTACAACTTGATTATATGTGTGATTTTAATACAATTTGGAAGGAAACTCTTGTTATATTGTCAAAAAGAAAATTTTACAAAATTTTGAATATAGTATACTATACATACTGTATTATTTTGATAGAAATACATTCTGAAAAAATATTAAGTTTTTGAATGAGTACAAATTGATTGAAGAATCGAGTTTATTAAAGGAAAATTAAATACAGTGCGGTATATACAAAAATTTCTTAACCAATTTCACACCAGTTAGCCACTTTGGACCAACTGGTCCTTGGGTGTGATTGGGGATGGTTACTGTAGCTCGGCGGAGCTATTGGTCTTGGGTTCGAGTCTCTCCAGAGACTATGTTTTCTGAAAAATTCGATTTTTACTCAATCCCGAAAGCCATACTTTATGTATAATTCGAGTTCCCCTTTAGTCAGTTAACCACTCTGGCCTATTTGGTTACCAGGTGCACTTGGGGTCTGTTACTGTTCACAGGCGGGTTTGGGTTGACCTGGGTTCGAGTCTCGCCAGAGACTTTGTTTTCCTAAAATCTGATTTTTACTCAAATACTGAGAGCCAGAACTTATGTATAAAATAAGTCATTCATGTGGCAACTAGTTACTGTGGCCATTCTGGTCTTTGGGTGCATTTTAAAACTGTTACTGTTCACAGGTGGGTTGGCTCTTGGTTCCGAGTTCGAACCCGACCTTTGCCATTTGGTTTTCTTTTTGATTTTCTTGATATTTTGGAGTTTTAACGTGAAATAAAAATTGGGAAAAAATCTATTTAATTTTCTAAAATTGTTTAGAGTTTATAAAAATTACTTCTACAATATTTTGATATTTTGTGAGAATTGAAAGGGGATTTTACATTAAATATTATTGAAGAACTCGATTTTATTGATTAAAATGTGACTAATGTTTGATTTAAGAGAAATAAATTTTGGAATGCACTTAGATTCTTCTTAATGAGATTTTATGAGTATTAACATTTGATTAAGATTATTTTGAATTGCACACAATGTTATGAATGAGTAAACTGATAAAAGAAGTTCAAATGAGATACTTGATGTAATGAGATTATAAAAGAAATGTTTCCTTTTTGAGAAAGAATTTATGAAAAAAGAAATTGAATTATTATTTGAGATTGAATATGACTTATTGTTGATCTCTAGAAAGAGATAGTTGTTGGAATCTAGAGGCTAGGCGAGACCCTAGTAACCGGCAGTTTTTATTAATGAATTTAAAAGCTAATCATTTTTGGTTGAGCATCTCTTGAGAAGTAGCCAGTTATGCTGACTGTCTCTTTTGTTTGGTTTAAGTCCAATAGGGTGAGCTAGCTCTAGGTTGTGATAATTTTCTTCTAAAACAAACTAAAAATGTAAGGACTACACTATAGTGGAGATGTGATGAAAGTAAGAAAAAAACATAAGTATGAGGGCCATCGGATCTATGGTGTAAGAGTGTTCACAGGATGTCCACATGATGCATCATGTCAGGGCGTGGATACTTCTCCAGGATATCGTATGGTTGGCGACGCTTGTGGGGTGCTCGGTGACTACGTAGTGCCATCGTTCCATGACAGAGGCGAATTGTCCATAGGATGCCTGCATGATGCGTCATGTCAGTGCATGGGATTCTCTCCAGGATGTCTGGACATGGGCTCGTAACTCATAGAACATCTAGGATACTTACCGTAGTTGCCGTAGTAATTTAACTCATGGCGAGGGAATCAACCTTACAAGATGAAGTACGATTAAGGGCTTGCCATCGGACCTATGTAGTATGGGATGCATAGAATCCGAACAACTTCGCATTAGTGTCATTTAATATAAATAACTGCATTAAGGATTAAGTACACAGCACCCACGACATCAATAGGATAGTCCCTCTTTAGCTTTATTTTGTGATCAAGTTTGTGTTTGTTAAAGTATTTAAGAATCATTGTACTTTCGGCATAGTGAGGATGACCGTGTATAATATTTCGTCGGTGGTAAGTAACTGACGTGCCCACAGTTTTATATGCAGGACTTGGAGTTTACAAGATGATATAAAGATGAATTTTTTACTGATGATTACTTAAATGCTAAAGTTGTTACAATTGTTTATCATTATTGTATTTTATTTATTCCGCTGCGTGTTGATGTAAAAGACTCTGTTGTAATAAAAGTTTTAAATTCCTTGTAAAATTGTACGAAGTAAAGTGTAAAGATCCTGTGGAACTTCGAATTCAGACTTATTTGGAATTCGGGGTGTTACAACTCCACTCCACATCGGCTAGAAAGAAGATCCTGCGCTACATTGCATGTCATGTCCCGGCCTCAGCGAGGATGCTGAATTCTTACGGGGGTGTGTGTGTAACACCTCGTGTTAAGAATAGATCTATATAATAAAACACAAAGAAAGCTATCAAGTGGCTCTCATTCAATCCCCCAAAAATCAAAGGCCCGGATCTAACATCACAAAACACATTTTCCCCCTCAAAGGTTTTCCCCCAAAACTCAAATTCAAATCCTCCCAAAACAACTCCTTTATATATATATATGTACTTATGGAAACATGGAATTTTATACCCCAATTTATAATTATTTTTCAACATATACTAATGAAAACATGGACTTTTATTTACAACTAATTATCATATTATTCAAACTTGAGCTACATAATTGTTGATTTATTGTTTACAAGGCTTTTCATATACTGTATCGTTTAGAAGACGTGCCGTAGGCACGTGCCCACGGGCAAATCTAGTATATATATAGAATTAATAGAGTTGCCTATAGAAATTTCGATAGGAGGTGTTGTATGAAATAAATGAGAAGGGTGTTGTTGAATTGGCTGTGCTTTGGCAGAATATGGATGACGTGGTGAGGCAAGTGGGGCTCGCCCAGTTTGAGGAGAGAGGCATGTTGTTGCTGCCTTGAGTATGCTGTACATGTAGGGCCCAGGGGGGAGTTTATTGTTGGGCAACCTGTACAGCGCGCGAGAGGAGTCTCGGGGTGTGGGATTTAATAATCCCTTATCGGGGAGGATTGTGATTAATTGTGTGTATATATATAATTGCCTGGAATTAAAGATCACCAATCAGCTATAGCACCTTTTATGAGGTAAGCCTGTGGTGGGCAGTTGTTAGAAAAATTGCTGTTTCGGGCCGGGGTGTTACAATCTGAGGGATGGCTAGACATAATTTTCCAAGCAGGACGCTTCTCACTTGTGGGGAGTTGAGTTTGTATAGTTTGAAGAGTGTGCTCATCTTCCATGGTATCAATTACTTTTCAACACCACCTATCTCATCATCATCAATAACATGTAATATCTCTCTTTAGAGAGGATTAGTTTCATCAAATATAACATCAATAAATTCTTGAATTGTGTGTCTTCTTTTATTAAATACACGATATAATTTGCTATCTAGAGAATACCCTAAGAATACGCATTGATCACTTTTGCGATCAAATTTTTTCAAGTTATCTAAGGTATTTAAGATAAACACTTTGTATCCAAATACACGATAATAGCTCAAGTTGGGAATTTTGCCATAATATAGTTCAAAAGGCATTTTCTCAAGATATTTTTTAATGATTACTTGGTTAATGGTGTAACATGCTGTATTGACAGCTTCAGCCCAAAAGAATTTCGGTAGACCATTTTCACTAAGCATGGTGCCAGCCATTTCTTGGAGAGATCAATTTTTCCTCTCAACATCCCAATTTTGTTAAGGAGTGCGCGGATAAGCGAACTCATATTTTATTTCTTTTTCATCACAAAACGACATAAAAAGTTCATTTTGAAATTTCCCACCATGATCACTACGAATAGTAACAATGGTAAGGCTTTTCTCATTTTCTACTATTCGACAAAATTTTTGAAAAACATGTGAGATTTCATCCTTTTGTGACAAAAAAGCAACCCGAGTAAATCTACTGTAATCATCTACAATTACAAAAGCATATCGTGCACCACCATTACTACGTGTTCGTGATGGTCCAAAGAGATCCATGTGCAAAAGTTCAAGAAGTCTAGAAGTTGATACTATTTTCTTAGGTTTGTGCGAACTTTAAGTTTGCTTATCGTACTGACAAGAGTCATAAGGCTTATCCTTTTCGAATTTAATTTTGGGAATTCTACGCACTAGTTCCTTGTTGACAAGTTTGTTGAGATTATCCATAGCTGTGTGTCCAAGCGGCCGATACCATAGCCAATCATCTTCGTTTCTGGCAACAAAGCACCTTATATTTTCCTGTGCTAATTCATTAGAATTTATGACATACACATTATTGCATCTATTAGTAAGAAGTAAACATGATTTGTTACTATCTGTTGCCGCTGATTTCGGTATGGGGGCAATCAGATGAACTTGTAGATTCGCGAGAACTCAAATAGGGAAAATCTGAACTCTTCCCTTATTGATAGGCTGACTCCTTGGTGCTCCCGTGGACCTGCACAAACGTTCGAAACACCGGGATGGATCCCGGCGACGAACCCTCTGATGCTCTTGTCAATACTCAGAAAAAGAAAGGAAAAGAGCTTTTGGTAGAAAAAGAGTGATCACCTTGTAATGGTAGGAGGTAGGGGGTATTTATAGTTGTCATGGGGATCTGCTTCAGGATAAGAACGAATCCCTACTTCCCGGTGTGGCTGGATAGAGGTGGTTAGAACCACTTTCTTAGGATAGGAACGAGCCATGATTTTCCCCTATCCTGTTGAATTGGTCCTTAACGGGTTGTGACCCGTTCTCAGCTGAACAGATCCGTTCACGGGTTATCGGGTTCAAGCGGAGAGACCCGGTTCCCGTTTTGGTCTGTAGGTGAAATTACCATATTGCCCCTGTAACTTTAAGATTCGTGCCCAATTTGAACGATTCCGATTTAACCCCATTTTTAGCCATATCACGAACCCCCCACTCCTAAAGACTTTGTACTACAACCTTTGGGGAGTAGTTTTGTTGTTTCAATGGCGTATAAGGCTTTATCGGAGTTCTTAAAGGGCGTTCAAATCTTGTTTAAGAGGAAATGGTGCCTTTCTGAGCTGGTGGCATGCCCAAGTTTGCTCTTAGGCTCTTTTGGATTTTTGGTGCTTTTTTCCAATTTTCTAATTATTTTTTTCGAATCATTTACTTAATTTTTGCAAAGCGATAATTTATTTTTCGGGAGCACTAATTAATTATTCTAACTGATAATTATTTACCTGGGGGCTTAAAAATATTTCCCCAAATTTATAATTATTTTTTAAGAATTTTTAATTAATTTTCCTGAATTTTTAATCATTTTTTTTGCAATTTTGAAATAAATAATTCGAATTTAATAAATAAAAAATGAATTTAACCACCCTATTTATGACGTGGCATGATCTGAGGTGTCCATCAGTCGTTGGCTCGAAATTCTGGACGATCGGATGGTAGGGCGGTTCTGAGCGATGTGGCCGAATCTGGAGCCTTGATCGGGTCATGATGCGAGTTTAGAGATGATCTGACGGCTTGTGTGGCTCGGTAGCATTTTCTCCATATGAGCAGCTCGGTGCACCAGTAGCTCGGATTGGGATTCCGAGCGACGTGGCACAATCTGGGACGTCCATCTAGCGTCGGAGCGAATATCTTGATGATTCGACGGTGGATCTATACTTGGCCACATGGCTGAATCAGGGACGCCCATCAAGTTGCGGCACGAATTTTGAAATGATCTGATGGCTTTTGTAGCTCGGCAGCTTTCTCTCCATATGAGCAGCTCGGTGCGCCAGTCGCTCGGATTGGGATTCCGAGCGACATGGTGCAATCTGGGACGTCCATTTGGCATCGATGCGAATATCTTGACGATCCGACGGTGGATCTGTACTCGGCCACGTGGCTAAATCAGGGATGCCCATCAGGTTGTGGCACGAATTTTGAAATGATCTAACGGCTCTCGTAGCTCGGCAGCATTTTCTCCATATGAGCAGCTCAGCGTGCCAGTCGCTCGGATTGGGATTCCGAGCGACGTGGCACAATCTGGGCCGTCTGATGAAGATCAGGCACGAATCTCGAGGTAAGAGGCGTGGATCTCGAGAAGAACGTGATTTCTGTCGATGCGGTGAGATCTGAGCTGTTTGATTGAGATCAGGTGCGAATCATGAGGAGAGAGTTTTTTTTCTCCAATACGCAGTTCGGTGTCACAGTTGATCGAATTTTGGTTCCGAGCGACGTGGCACAATCTGGACTGTCTGATGAAGATCGGGTGCGAATCTCGAGGAGAAAGTTATTTTTTCCAATACGCAGCTCGGTGTCACAGTTGCTCAGATTTTGGTTCCTAGTGATGCGGCACAATCTGGGCCTTCTGATGAAGATCAGGCACGAATCTCAAGGTAAGAGCCGTGGATCTCGAAAAGAACATGATTTCTGTCGACGCGGAGAGATCTGAGCCGTCTGATTGAGATCAGGTGTGAATCACGAGGAGAAAGTTGTTTTTCTCCAATACGTAGCTCGGTGTAACAGTTGCTCGAATTTTGGTTTCGAGTGACGTGGCACAATCTGGGCCGTCTGATGAAAACCATGCACGAATCTCGAGGCAAGAGGAGTGGATCTCGAAAAGAACGTGATTTCTGTCGACGCGACGAGATCTGAGTCGTCTGATTGAGATCATGCGCGAATCACAAGGAGAAAGTTGTTTTTCTCCAATACGCAGCTTGGTGTCACAGTTGCTCAGATTTTGGTTCTGAGCGACGTGGCACAATCTGGGCCGTTTGATGAAGATCAGGTGCGAATTTCGAGGCAAGAAGTGTGGATCTCGAGAAGAACGTGATTCCTGTGCGGCAAGATCTGAGTCGTTTGATTGAGATCAGGTGCAAATCACGAGGAGAAAGTTATTTTTCTCCAATACGCAGCTTGGTGTCACAGCTGCTCGGATTTTGGTTCCGGGTGACGTGGCACAATCTGGGCTGTCTGATGAATATCAGGTGCGAATCTCGAGGCAAGAGGCATGGATCTCGAGAATTTGGGTGTTTGGGCTTCTGATTAGCCTCTGTGGGGGCCCAAAGCATCTGAAAGCCCACCCGAATCCCCCTTAGAGCTATAAGTTTTCACCGCCACCTTTATTTCTTCATTTCTCACTTTTAACTTTCACTTAGTCATTTTTTGCTCTCGAGCGGCACTGCTAGCATTTGTGGCCTGGCAACAGTCTTTCCGGCGAACTATTCCGACCGTAGACATCACATCAAGGTAATTAACTGTCTTAACTTTATCTAGAGATGTCTAGAGTGTCATCGGGGAGTGAGACCTCCACTCCGGACCGAGAGAACGACCGACCCTTAGTGGTCCCCCCGGTAGTAGGGAAGGGGAAGGAAGTGGTGAGGTCGGCCATCGTTGAGACCATAGTAGAGAACGTGAAGGAGGCTGGTGCATTGGGTCGGCTACCGTCCACACTGTCGAACCTCAGGATGGTGAGGAGTTACTTCGGAGATCTCCTATCAAAGGTGGTGCACGGAAGGTTGTCTGCCTACGAGGAGAATTGCCTGAGGGATCCTTCCGAGGTAGATGAAATCCCCTCGATTCTGACTGAGGCAGATCTTCATGGTATCAGGAAGGGGTTCCGAATCCCGAAGGAGTACTCCTTGCTCCTCCCCGGTCCGGGCTTCCGAGCATGCACGGGAATTTTGTAGGACACCAGCGTCTTCCCCTACGACGCGCTCAACGTCGGCCTTCGGTTGCCTCTACCACCATTCGTAGTCAAAGTGCTACAATGGTACGGCTTGAGCTCGGTGTAGTTCATGCCGAACATGTGGCGGCACGTCATCGCCTTCATCCTCCAAAGTCAGTAGGTAGGCGTCCAACCTCAGCTCGTCATACTCCGCAGCCTTTACTAGATCTGCCGTATGAGCAAGATGGAGTACCGGTACTACCTGTCTTTGAGGAAGGGGGTGAAGCTGATCGAGAACCCGAACTCCATTAAGCACTGGAAGGAGAAATATTTCTTGATCCGAGGTCCCGAGCCGTGGAGCTTTTCGACGGGTTAGAAGGAGGATGTTCCGAAGTGGGCGAAGGCCTAACTAGTGCTGACGAAGGAGGAAGAGGAGGTCGTGTTGAAGATCTGAGGTCTTCCGACCCTGGGGTGGAAAGATATCACCGAGGAGGTCCTCTTCGGTGGGGGTCTCAGTCCGATCGACCCTAGTATGCTCCGTAAATTTTTGTTTCTTTTTTGTTTATATATATCTTTCTCCTGGGGCTAACTCTCTTCGGCTTTTCCTTTTTAGAAGCTCCCGGCATGGACTTCAAAGCTCTGATGGCGAAGAGGAGTGCGGTCGCAGTGAAGGGGCCGCACAGCAAGAAAAGAAAAAAGGACAACGGTGGGGCCCACGTCTGGCGGAGCCGCCCAGGTGCCCTCGGCACCAACGGCGGTGGTAGACTTGGTCAGCGACTCCCCCTCGGCTCCCCAGGTTACACTCCCCTCGACTGCACCCCTGAGTCCTCGAGCGGGGCGTTCTCGGTCGGAGCCGCACTGGCACTCGAGGTGCCACCGCTTACTGCCGAAGCAGAGGCCATCTTCACTGAGGAGTATAAGAAGCTCTTCGTCCCAGACTGGCGAGTGATGAAGCTTGATGGCTTCCTTGGCGACGCGGCGATGAGCATGTAGACCGTGCGCCACCTACCGATCCCGAAGGATCGTGCGGTGCTGAAGGCAGGCACAGTGGACGACGACGCATTGGAGATCGGTCGGGCCACGATGTCAGTAAGTGTTCTTGCGCTGCATCTTCGGAATTTCTAAGTTTAAGGTTTCGGCTTCTCGCGTCCTTTGCCTTCGGTTTTCAGATCACTGTCATTTCAGCCACATGCTCGAACAGTTTGCCGAGCAGGTTAAGGAGGTGAAGGCGATGAGCGACAGGGATCGAGTAGAGCGATTAAGGCGATGAAGCTGTTCGAGGCTGAGCAACGGCTCTCAGAGTCCCGAGCTGCCGAGATTGCCGTCCTAGAGGCAGCCTTGGCTAAGGCCCACGAGCGTGTAGCGGACGAGACGGTGAGGGCCGAAGAGTTGGAGAGGGGGAAGACTCGCACCGAGGTGGAGCTGGAGAAGGCCTTAAAGGCTTCGGAGGAGGCGGCGAAGGAGCGGGACGCCACGGTGGCCGAGGCAAAGGTGGCCATCCAAGTAGAGGCGGAGGCCCACATGCTTACGAACATGGAGGAGTCCTACGCGCGGGCCCTTTAGCATGTGGCAGGTCGTATCCCCGGCTTCGACGGTAGGGGGTATCATCTCTAGGTCGAAGGCGAGGAGATCATACCCCTAGCGGAGTTCGAGCCCAAAGGAGGGGATGAAGAAACCGAAGGGTGCGGAGAGGACGTGGCGAACCCGGAGGGGGCACTAGTATCTATGCTGAGCGGGAGTGCCTCGGAGCAGCACCTCGAGGTGGCTCCCTGACTTTGTTGTCTTTTTTTTTTGTTTTTTATGTATTGCCTTGTTGTGGACTGGCCACCACATTTTGTATTCAATGAAATAAAACATTTTGTTTAAGTGTTGTAGTTGCGTCAAACTGTCTCTTTGTTGTTCTGAGTTGTTGGGTACGAGTCGTGTAAACTTAGTAGCCACCTGCTTTGGCTTATTTTTCAGATCGTCGAAGCGTTACAACTTTCCGAAGTGCCTCGGATGGCCGAAGTGGCACGTCTCAAGGCTGGTCTAAGGGTGAGGAGGTTGGGGCTTGCTCGGACTTGAGAGAGGCTTTTCAAAACTGAGGCTGAGCTGAACCACCTCAAGCTGACACTGGCTCGTCGTGACTCCGAGGTGAAGCATCTCGAAGAGAAGGCGTGGGAGGTGCCCCCTGATGGAGAGGAGACATGTCTGTAACCCCTGTTTTTCATTTTTCGTATTCTTGATGTATTTTTTCTTCTTCTTGAGTATTTGTACTCTCTTATATTTTTCTTGGACCATATATTGGAGTCGTTTTCAATATATATTCATTGTGTTTGATTTTGAGCTCCGTGTGTTTGATTTGTTCATCTTTTTGCTTCATTCTCCATCGATTGTTGTTCTTTTCCTCTTTACTTAATTATTGTTCTCTTTATTTTGCTCTTGGGTGTTCATGGTATCTTGGTTGGCTACACTAGTCCTAATCCTATTGCTTTTATCCCTAATTGATCACCAAAGCCAAATTAACCTACAATCATATTTTGAATCCTAAGCAAATTGACCCTAATCAACCCTATTTGGATAAATCCTATTTCTACTCCTATTGGATCCAATTAAACCTAAATACCCAATTACCCACATCCTATTACTAACCCTAAACCAAAACCCTATATAATCTTTCATCTCTCTCCCTAAAACCCTAACCCTAACTCTCCCTCACCCGGCCTCCCTCTCTCTCCCCCCGACTGCACCACAACCCCAGCCGACCCCATCATCGGCTGCACAACCCTCTCTCTCTCACCGACTGCACTCGACCCCAATCCCGACCATCTCCACCCAATCGACTTCCCCCTAGCCGATCGACCACCATAGCCCGAGCACCTCCATCCTCCATTCATCCTCGTCTCTCTCTCCTCCCTTGGCTGTCTGCCGGCGTCGACCAAGAGCAGCAGCTAGTAGCCAAGAGGCAGCCGCCCGACGCTCTCGCTTGCTTCGTCATTGCACGTGCACGCGATTTGCACGTGGGTTGTTTCGGTTTGTGGATTGTTCGTGGATTTGTTCGTTGCCAGGATCCATTCCCATTATTCTTGGTGTTCTTCATTTTCGTCTTTGGTTAAAGCAAGTAACTTGTACTCAAATTCCTTTGTATGATACAAGTCAAAAATACCGCTTATAGTGTAGTTGGTTTTTAGAGACAACTCGTGTGTGTGTTATCTTTGATGGGTTTTGTATCTATAGTGCTATTTGACCATAGTTTCCTCATGACACAAAAATCGACATGGAAATAACTAGGTTTTACCGTTCTTGATCTATTCATATATGTGAGATAATTAGGTAAAATTATGTGTTTAATGGGATCCATGTGATATGATGGTTGTGAATATTTTATATACTCTATTTTATGATGTTTGGACACTTAGTAGACTCTATACCATGTTTGATTGTGATTGGAACGAGTTTCGTGTGGTTTATGTTGGTTTTGTTTTCAAGAGAAATCTGTATTTGTCGATGATCAGTTTTGATTTGTATTTTAGACCCTATTAAGGTCAGAATTCTTAATTTTTGTATTAGACATGAATTGTAGAGAAATTCATCTTCTTTTCCAAACTCTCTGACCTTGATGATTTTTTTTTTGTATGTGTGAGATATAATTGTTTTACTATAGAAGTGTATTCTATTTCCAGATTTCGTTTCTTGATAATTTTGATGATTAAACTATTTTGATACTAGTTCTAAAAATATTATTTTGATTTGAACCTTTGCACAGTATTTCTATACCTATCTAGGGATTAACCAAAATTTTGGTAGATTTTATTGATGATTTTTATACGTCGTTTCATGCTTATTTATGAAAGCTATACTTACTGTATTTTGCTCGCTGTTCTGTAAAGAATCGTATTTTCACTCTATTTTCTTTTACTGTATGGAAAATATTTATGAAATATGAAAGTTAGCTTATTTTATCTATTTTCATCACCCTTTAATGGATTTGGATTTCGTTTTAGGGTTTGCGAGATATTGATGTTTTCATACAACAGTGTTGGAAATTCTAGATTTGCCAAACTATCGTTTCTTGATATTTTCTGATTTTTGTTGACTGAACTAATTTTACTGGAATATTATAAAACTTTATATTCTAATACTAGACATATAGGGGATTACCCCAGATTTTTCCTGGATTTATTTGAGGAGTTTTAATGCTGTTTTCCTATCAATAAATACGATTTACTGATTTCTGGCTGAACGTATTTTCTGGATTCAAATTAGTTTTAAGTTATGATTTTGTGAAATACTATGTCTTATATATAATCTCTGGATTCGTGTGAAAGTCTATTTTCCAGATTCTTCAACGAATTCAGATTTGAATTTTTGTAGTAACGAGAATCACTATTTTAGTACTTTATTGTCATACTATCCTGAATATGAACGTACACTGTCTTGCTCGTTTATGTGACCGTATATCATCTATGCATGTTTATTTATTTTCCTGAACCAAATACTGATTATACCATGATAGTTTGACACTATTTCATGCACTATCACGTCTGTTGATAACCACAATAAAAGTGATCAAGCCGAGGTTTCTTAAGGGAAGATCTAGTAGTGGAAAATATGGAAACGTGTACTTGAAAGAGAACTAGTGTTCCATACTGTTTCTATTACTGCTACTGTTACTGTTATCTTTACTGCTACTGCTACTGTTACTGATACCTGAGTACACTGCCTTATTATGGTCCACTATGAAATCTAAAAGCGGAACTGTTTGTTGTAGCAACCATGTGTTATATTTTGGGGCACATGAAGTGCTACCTAGCTAGTAATACACATAAGACTGTAAGAACATAAGACTGATATTGTTAGACTGATACTGTTAGAATGATACTGTTATACTGTTACACTGATATACAGAGCGTACTATTACTGGACACTGTTAGTTGCTATATGACACTATACTTGACACATTCATTTGTACTGTTAGTATACCATGCTAGTTGACTTTGTTTTACTGATTTATGCTAGTTATTACTGTTGATGCATTATACCATGCTATATTTATTTCCACTGTTATTTTAGATTTGACTATTCCTTGTACTTGTATCCTACATTATAAGTGGTCCGTAACTTGCATTGACGGGTATTTATTTTCTCTTTTATTCTCCTGCAATTATTAATTGTAGATCAGGATGGTCAGCTGCTCGACGGCATTGGCGAAATGAGATATTAGTGCTGGATTTCTTGCTTATTAGTATTACTATTATTGTTGCTTTGAATAATATATTTTGAGTACTTGGATGATTACTTTGTATTTGGGCGATATGATCCAGGACATTTGACTTGTCGAGAATCTGATTTATTTGAGCTTAATGTATTTTGTTTCAAGTAAATTTTGTTGGTTTATTAATTCAATTTTGCATGTGTGGTTGACACTTTTGCTTCCGACTCTGATTATTTTGTGAGATGTTGTAAAGATTCCTGAACATCTTATGGATGATGCAAATCATTCGCTGGGTTGAGTCGTATATCCATATTCCGTATTCTTTTTGGGAAGCGGGGCGTGACAAGGCTTTTAGTGGTATCGGAGCCCAAGTTTGGCTAATGTATTAGTTGCCTAATATATTAGATAAGCTTGGCTCGAACTGGGATCGGCTTAATATTTCACCAACCATGCATGCGTAAATGAATTATTATCAACTTTAATTCTGGATGCTAATTGTTTGGATTTTTGTGCGGACTATGGCTCATGGGAATTCTTCTCAGCCTGATCCGATTGAGGCTATCACTGTTGTGCTTGAGCAGTTGATTAATCAGCAGCAAAACCACAGCGATCTAGTGAGGGCTGCTCTTGAAGCTGCCTGGGTTCCGCCTCCCGTTGTGCCTGTGCAGGCAAATCTTTCGCCTCGTCCAGGAATAGTTACAGATTTTATGAGGCTGCATCCCGACCATTTTTCCGGCATTGAGACGCCTTTGGAGGCTGAATAGTGGTTGATCCGGACCGAGTGCCTGCTCTTGGTGGCACGTGTTACCGAGGCTATAGGGTGGACGTGGTTTCCATCAAGTTGGTGAATTTGACTCATATTTGGTGGATGGCCGAGTCCGAGCGGCTTGAGAGGTCTATTGCTTGGACTACTTTCACTAAGGGAATCTTGGAGAAGTACTTTCTTAGTAGTACTCGAGTTGAGATGGAACAGCAATTCCTGGCCCTAAAATAGGTTAAGTCATTATTCTATTTTGAAATTTTGTTACATAATTGTTCAAACAATGTTGTAATATGGACTTCTTGAAACAGGACTCCAGGTCAGTGGATGAGTACGCAGCTGAGTTTACTATACTTAGCCACTTCGCTGCCATTCTTGTGGCAACCGAAGAGGATAGGGCTCGTAGATTTACAAATGGGCTTGAGCAAGATATCAAGAAGCATCTTGTCTCTCTCCGTTTGCGTACTTATGCTGAAGCTCTTGAGGCAGCTCGAGCTCAGGAGCAGGGTCGTGGTGGTTGGTTCCTTCTCCACAGACTGTTCTGCATTCTACTGCTAGGCCTTCTGGTGGTCCTGTTCTAAGGCCTGTCCCAACCCATCCAGTCAGGGTAGCTCCGTATCCTTCTGCTGGTTTTCAGAAGGGTGGTTTTTGCGACTTCTGTCAGATGTCTGGGCATGAGCGTAAGAATTGTTGGCGCGTCAACCACCGGTGCTTTAGGTGTGGCACCACTAATCATTCAGTACGCGATTGTCCACAGCAGCAGCAGGTGGCACTTCCAGCCAAGGGTCCTGTTCAACAAGCAGGCCTAGCTCGTGGTCCAGTTAGGCCTCCGCTTCCTCCTCAGCATCAGATTTTCGGTCAGAGGACCGCTGCTCCGATGAGAGGTCAGGCTTTCAGCTTGACTGCTGCAGATGCTGAAACAGCTGAAGGAGTTGTGGCAGATATATTTTGTTTTTTTGTTTTGTTGTTCGGTTTCCCTTTTGTTCCTTTATTTGCTCTCTTCTGGTCTTGCTTTATTTTTCTTCTGTTGTTGTTATTAGTTTTTTTTTCCTGCATTTTTGTTTCCCCCTCACCCTTGATTGTCTGCTTTCCTTCTCCTTGTCTTTGGATTCCTTAGGTGTCGTCCTTGTTTGCTCTTTTCCTACTCGTGTTCTCTTTGATTCTGGAGCAACCCATTCTTTTGTCTCCTCACGATTTTTTGCTCGCCATCAGTTGGAGTGTAGCAACATGTCTGAGGCTTGGAACATTGTGACAAGTGGTGGTGTTATCATTTGTTTTCGTGAGTGCAGGCAATGTTCTGTTGTTATTAGGGACGCATATTTCAAAGCCAACCAGATTATAATTGAGAATTCTGGGTATGAATTGGTTGGGTGCAGCCCATGTCATTATTGATTGCCGTGCCAAGAAAGTTGTTTTCAGAATTCCATATCGAGCAGAATTTGAGTTCCATGCCAGGGAGTCTTTCCTTGGCCGAACAAAGATTGCAGTTGAACAGGTGGATAGTGCGATGGAATTGCACTCAGCCTGTGAGGCTGCACCTCTAGTAGTTCAGGATTTCTTGGATATTTTTCCAGATGAGTTGCCTGGCTTACCCCCTGATAGAAAAGTGGAGTTCGGTATTGATGTTCAGCCTGGAACAGCACCGATATCGAAGAGTCCCTACAGGATCACACCAGTTGAGCTAGCAGAGCTTAAGGTGTAGATTCAGGAGCTTCTTGATTTGAGTTTCATCAGACCAAGTGTTTTTCCTTGGGGTGCTCCGGTCCTTTTTGTCAAAAAGAAGGATGGTAGTCTCCGACTGTGTGTGGATTATCAGGAACTAAACAGTGTTACTGTTAAGAACAGGTATCCTTTGCCTAGAATCGATGATTTGTTCGATCAGTTAAGTGGAGCTGCTATTTTCTCGAAGATGGATCTTTGTTCTGGATATCACCAAGTCAATGTGAAGGCTGATGATATATAGAAGACTGCATTCAGGACTAGATACGGGCACTATGAGTATCTTGTGATGCCGTTCGGGGTCACTAATGCACCAGCTGTTTTCATAAGTCTTATGAACCGAGTTTTCTCTCAGTTCTTGGATAGATTTGTGGTGGTCTTTATTGATGACATTCTGGTATATTCTTGAAATCGGGAAGATCATGCTGAGCATCTTAGAGTGGTTCTGCAGATTTTGAGAGAGAATCAGCTCTATGGAAAACTCAGCAAGTGCGAGTTTTGGCTCGACAAGGTTTCTTTCTTGGGGCACATTATTTCTGGAGATGGTCTTTCTGTGGATCTAGTCAAGGTTGAGGCTGTGAAGGATTGGTCTATTCCCAAGTCAGTTTCTGAAGTCAGGAGTTTTCTCAGTTTGGCTGGCTATTATCGAAAATTCGTTCAAGATTTTTTGAAGATAGCAGGAACGTTGACTAAGTTGACTGGGAAGGATCAGAAGTTATGTTGGTCTGATGAGTGTGGTTTGGCTTTTGTTGAGTTGAAGAATAGATTGACGTCAGCGCCTGTGTTGACTATTCCAGATGGTTCAGGCAGATTTGTAATTCATTGTGATGCTTCTGGTAAGGGTCTTGGAGCAGTTCTTATGCAGAAGGGCCGTGTCATTGCATATGCATCGAGACAGTTGAGGACGCATGAAAAGAGCTATCCTACTCATGACTTGGAGTTAGTGGCAGTGATTTATGCTTTGAAGCTGTAGAGACATTATTTACTTGGAGACCGCGTGAAGATCTTTACAGACCACAAAAGTTTCAAGTGCGTTTTCACCCAGAAGGAATTAAACATGAGGCAAAGGTGATGGTTGGAGCTTATAGCCGATTATGACATCAGTTTGCAATACCATCCTGGTAAAGTAAACTTGGTACCAGATGCTTTGAGCAGGAGACTGGTAGTTATGTTTCTTACTCAGCAGAGTGATCTCATTGAGCAGATGAGGAAGTTGGATTTGGAGGTTTTGTTGCCGAGTTCTGGTCGGAGTTGTCTTGCGCTCCAGCTTCAGTCTTCTCTTGTTGATCAGATCAAGGAGGCTCAGGCTGGTGATGCGCAGTTGCAGGGTTTTCGAGCTGAGGGTGAGTCTGGGTCCAGAACGGACATGGTTATTCATGTCGATGGTTCGCTTCGTTTTGGTTCCCGGTTGTGTGTCTCTAAGGGTGAAGTTCGTCAGAGGTTGCTTGAGGAAGCTCATTAGTCCTTGTATTCTATCCATCCTGACAGTACTAAGATGTACTGAGATTTGAAGCTTCATTTCTAGTGGCATGGTATGAAAAGGGTTGTAACTCGGTTTGTTGCTCAGTGTTTGATCTGTCAGTAGGTTAAGGCAGAGCATCAGAGAACCGCTGGACTTCTTCAACCACTTCCTATTCCGGAGTAGAAGTGGGAGCATATCACCATGGATTTTGTGACCGCTTTTCCGAGGAGTCCTAAGGGTCACAATGCTGTTTGGTTGATTGTCGACCGTTTGACGAAGAGTGCTCACTTCATTCCTTTTCGTGTCAGTCAGTCTATTGAGAGCCTAGCTGAGAAGTACATGCAAGAGATTGTCAGGCTTCATGGGGTTCTAGTTAGTATTGTATCTGACAGGGATACGAGATTCAGATCTCAGTTTTGGGAGAGTCTTCAAGCTAGTTTGGGAAGTAAGTTGAAGTTCAGTACAGCTTTTCATTCCCAGACTGATGGACAATCAGAGCGGACTATTCAGATTCTTGAGGACATATTGCGATCCTGTATGTTGCAGTTTGGTGGATCTTGGGAGGACCTTTTGCATCTCGTAGAGTTCTCGTACAATAACAGCTTTCAGACCAGTCTTAAGCTGCACCGTTCGAGGCACTTTATGGACGGAATTGCATATCACCAGTGTGTTGGGATGACATGGTGAAAGGCAGTTGTTGGGTCCAGAGTTGATCACCAGGACAGTTAATGTTGTGACTCAGATAAGAAAGCATCTTCAGGCAGCTCAGGATAGGCAGAGGCGATGGGCTGATGTCCATCAGAGGGCTTTGGAGTTTGTTTTTGGTGACCATGTTTTCCTTAAGGTATCGCCATGGCGCGGTGTCATTCGGTTCAGTGGTGGGGGCAAGCTTAGCTCTAGATTTATTGGATCATTTGAGATTTGGAGCGAGTAGGCAAGGTGGCCTATCGTTTTGCTTTGCCACCAACATTATCAAGAGTGCACAGTGTTTTCTATGTCTCACAACTCGGAGATATATCCGCGATAAGAGTCACGTGATCGACTACTCTGAGTTGACCGTGCGGCCGAATTTGATTTATAAGATTCCTCCAGTTGCTATTGTGGATCGGCGGGAGAAAGTGCTTAAGAACAAGGTCATCAAGTTGGTTCGTGTTGCTTGGAATCCTCACTTGCCTAGTGAGTCGACTTGGGAGCTGGATGAGGAGATTCAACAAAAGTTTCCTCATTTGTTTGAGTAGTTTTTTGTTTTGTTTTGTTTCTTTTCTTTTGGGGTTACCCTATGTATCTTCTTTTTGAATTTCGAGGACGAAATTCTTTTTGTTAGGTGGGTAGGATTGTAACCCCTATTTTTCGTTTTTCGTATTCTTGATGTATTTTTTCTTCTTCTTGAGTATTTGTACTCTCTTATATTTTTCTTGGACCGTATATTAGAGTTGTTTTCAATATATATTCATCTTATTTCATTTTGAGCTCCGTGTGTTTGATTTGTTCGTCTTTTTGCTTTATTCTCCATCGATTGTTGTTCTTTTCCTCTTTACTTGATTATTGTTATCTTTATTTTGCTCTTGGGTATTCATGGTATTTTGGTTGGCTACCCTAGTCCTAATCCTATTGCTTTTATCCCTAATTGATCACCAAAGCCAAATTAACCTACAATCCTATGAATCCTATGCAAATTGACCATAATCAACCCTATTTGGATAAATCCTATTTCTACTCCTATTGGATCCAATTAAACTCAAATACCCACATCCTATTACTAACCCTAAACCAAAACCCTATATAATCTCTCATCTCTCTCCCTGAAACCCTAACCCTAACTTTCTCTCACCCGACCTCCCTCTCTCTCTCCCCGACTGCACCACAACCCCAGCCGACCCCACCTTTGGCTGCACAATCCTCGCTCTCTCATCGACTGCACTCGACCCCAATCCCGACCATCTCCACCCGATCGACTTCCCCCTAGCCGATCGACCACCACAGCCCGAGCACCTCCATCCTCCATTCAGCCTCGTCTCTCTCTCCCTCTTTGGCTGTCTGCCGGCGTCGACCAGGAGCAGCAACCAGTAGCTAAGAGGAAGCCACCCGATGCTCTCTCTCTCTTGGTCTCTCTCTCTTGCTTCGTCATTGCACGTGCACGCGATTTGTACATGGGTTGTTTCGGTTCGTGGATTGTTCATGGATTTGTTCGTTGTCAGGATCCATTCTCGTTATTCCTGGTGTTCTTCATTTTCGTCTTCGGTTAAGGCAAGTAACTTGTACTCAAATTCTTTTGTATGATACAAGTCAAAAATACCGCTAATAGTGTAGTTAGGTTCTAGAGACAACTCGTGTATGTGTGTTATCTTTGATGGGTTTTGTCTCTATAGTGCTATTTGACCATAGTTGCCTCACGACACAAAAATCGACATGGAAACAACTAGGTTTGACCGTTCTTGATCTATTTATATTTGTGAGATAATTAGGTAAAATTATGTGTTTGATGGGATCCATGTGATATGATGGTTGTGAATATGTTATATACTGTATTTTATGATGTTTGGACACTTAATATACTCTATAACATGTTTGATTGTGATTGGAACGAGTTTCGTGTGGTTTATATTGGTTTTGTTTTCAAGATAAATCTGTATTTTTCGATGATTAGTTTTGATTTGTATTTTAGACCCTATTAAGGTCAGAATTCTTAATTTTTGTATTGAACATGAATTGTAGAGAATTCCGTCTTCTTTCCAAACTCTCTGACCTTGATCGATTTCGTTTTCGTATGTGTGAGATATGATTGTTTTACTACAGAGGTGTATTCTATTTTCATATTTCGTTTCTTGATGATTTTGATGATTAAACTATTTTGATACTAGTTCTAAATATATTATTTTGATCTAAACCTTTGCAAAGTATTTCTATACCTATCTAGAGATTACCCAGAATTTTGGTAGATTTTATTGATGAGTTTTATACGTCGTTTCATGCTTGTTTATGAAGGCTATACTTGCTGTATTTTGCTCGCTGTTCTGTAAAAAAGAGTATTTTCACCCTATTTCCTTTTACTGTATGGAAAATATTTATGAAATATGAAAGTTAGATTATTTTGTCTATTTTCATCTCCCTTTGACGGATTTGGATTTCGTTTCATGATTTGTGAGATATTGATTTTTTCGTACAGCAATGTTGGGAATTCCAGATTTGCCAAACTGTCGTTTCTTGATGTTTTCTGATTTTTGTTGACTGAACTAATTTTACTGGAATATTATGAAACTTTATAACCTGATACTAGACATATAGGGGATTACCCCAAATTTTTTCTGGATTTATTTGAGGAGTTTAATGCTGTTTTCCTATCATTAAATATGATTTACTGATTTCTGGCTAAACGTATTTTCTGGATTCAAATCAGTTTGAGTTATTATTTTTTGAAATAATATATAGATTATATATAATCGCTGGATTCGTGTGGAAGTCTATTTTTCAGATTCTTCGACGGATTTAGATTTGAATTTCTGTAGTAACAGGAATCACTGTTTTAGTATTGTATTGTCATGCTGTCCTAAATATAAACATACACTGTCTTGCTCGTTTATGTGACCGTATATCATCTATGCATGTTTATTTGTTTCTCTGAACCAAATACTGATTATACCATGATAGTTTGACACTATTTCATGCACTATCACGTTTGTTGATAACCATAATAAAAGTGATCAAGCCGGGTTTCTTAAGGGAAGATCTAGTAGTGAAAAATATGGAAACGTGTACTTGGAAGGGAACTAGTGTTCCATACTATTACTGTTACTGTTACTTTTACTTCTACTATTACTGTTATTTTTACTGCTACTGCTACTGTTACTGATACCTGTGTACACTGCCCCATTATGGTCCACTATGAAATCTAAAAGCGGAACTGTTTGTTGTAGCAACCATGTGTTATATTTTGGGGCGCATGAAGAGCTACCTAGCTAGTAATACACACAAGACTGTAAGAACATAAGACTGATACTGTTAGACTGATACTGTTATACTGTTACACTGATATACAGAGCTTACTATTACTGGACACTGTTAGTTGCCATATGACACTATACTTAATACATTCATTTGTACTGTTAGTATACCATGCTATTTGACTTTGTTTTACTGATTTATGCTAGTTATTACTGTTGATGCATTATACAATGCTATATTTATTTCCGTTGTTATTTTAGATTCGACTATTCCATGTACTTGTATACTACATTATAAGTGGGTCGTAACTTGCATTGACGAGTACTTATTTTTTCTTTCCTTCTCCTGCAATTATTAATTGCAGATCAGGATGGTCAGCTGGCCGACGGCATTGGCGAAATGGGATATTAGTGCTGGATTTCTTGCTTATTAGTATTACTATTATTGTTGCTTTGAATAATGTATTTTGAGTACTTAGATGATTACTTTTTATTTGGGCGATGTGACCCAGGACATTTGACTTGTCTAGACTCTGATTTAGTTGAGCTTAATGTATTTTGTTTCAAGTAAATTCTGTTGGTTTATTAATTCAATTTTGCATGTGTGGTTGACTCTTTTTCTTCCAACTCTGATTATTTTGTGAGATGTTGTAAAGATTCCTGAACAGCTTATGGATGATGGAAATCATTCACTGGGTTGAGTCGCGTATCCGTATTTCGTATTCTTTTTGGAAAGCAGGGTGTGACAATGTCCCTCGATGGCCTTCAACCAAGGCCTACGGCTCTAGTATCTTCGTCAATGCTTGTTCATGGTCGGAGCCGAACGAGATGGATTGAAGAACGTCGTGCTAAAGAAGAGCTTGGAAACGGTGCACCTTCGGAGGGCTATTACCGACGCTTCTCGTCAGGGCGGCTCTAGCCGAATGCCTCGGCTGAACATTTCTGTGACGGACGACTCGCTGAAGGATCAGGTGGTGGAGCTAGAAGTGGAGAACCATCGGCTACGATGACTGTCCGAGGGTAACAACGTCTTAACCACTTCTTGTCCACAAGGTGAATACTCCCAAGAGAGGTCGTTCCACGAGTTGGCATTGCGCTCGCCCCTGTCTCGAGGTGCCCCGGGGATGCGCAGAGTGGAGTGGTCGGCTCGTCGAGCGGAGCATCCGACGGGGTGACTCTCAGGCTTTCAGGCTCCAAAGACGCGACTCGACTTGCCGGTCTAGCTACCTCCACGGGAAAAAGGCCATCTTAGCACGGCGCTCGTCGACCTCGACTATCCCTTAAGAGAAGTGTCCCCTTCCCTAGGAGGGGTTAAAGTAGCTTTGTAATTTTGTAATATTAGTTTCACAAGTTTTGTATCTCGATGTAAAGATGAGTCGTTGGTATGTAGTCAGACTTGTACCTCAAACTTTTAATGAAATATTACTTGTTTCTTGAACTTGTGTGTTTTGCTAGCATTTGCAATTGTCAGCAGTTGTAGGAGCAATTCCGAATGGTGATCCGCTTCGTACTCACTTAGAAGCAAGTAGTTGAAGCGGAGTCGAACTAAGTGTTGGACTCCGAACTTGTCATTTAGAGATTATCAACAGCTGTAGGAGCAATTCCGAATGGTGATCTGCTTCGTACTCGCTTAGAAGCAAGTAGTTGAAGCGGAGTCGAACCAAGTGTTGGACTCCGAACTTGTCATTTAGAGATTATAAACAGCTGTAGGAGCAATTCCGAATGGTGATCCGCTTCGTACTCGCTTAGAAGCAAGTAGTTGAAGCGGAGTCGAACCAAGTGTTGGACTCCAAGCATGTCGTTTAGAGATTATCAACAGCTGTAGGAGCAATTCCGAATGGTGATCCGCTTCATACTCGCTTGGAAGCAAGTATTTGAAGCGGAGTCGAACCAAATGTTGGACTCCAAGCGTGTCGTTTAGAGATTATCAACCGCTGTAGGAGCAATTTTGAATATTGATCCGCTTCGTACTCGCTTGGAAGTAAGTAGTTGAAGCGGAGTCGAACCAAGTGTTGGACTCCAAGCATGTCGTTTATAGATTATCAGCAGCTGTAGGAGTAATTCCGAATGGTGATCCGCTTCGTACTCGCTTGGAAGCAAATAGTTGAAGCAGAGTCGAACCAAGTGTTGGACTCTAAGCGTGTCGTTTAGAGATTATCAACAGCTGTAGGAGCAATTCCGAATGGTGATCCGCTTCATACTCGCTTGGAAGCAAGTAGTTGAAGCAGAGTCGAACCAAGTGTTGGACTCCAAGCATGTCGTTTAGAGATTGTCAACAGCTGTAGGAGCAATTTCGAATGGTGATCCGCTTTGTACTCGCTTGGAAGCAAGTAGTTGAAGCGGAGTCGAACCAAGTGTTGGACTCCAAGCATGTTGTTTAGAGATTATCAACAGCTGTAGGAGCAATTCCAAATGGTGATCCGCTTCGTACTAGCTTGGAAGTAAGTAGTTGATGCGGAGTCGAACCAAGTGTTGGACTCCAAGTGTGTCATTTAGAGATTATCAACAACTGTAGGAGCAATTCTGAATGGTGATCCGCTTCGTACTCGCTTGGAAGCAAGTAGTTGAAGCGGAGTCGAACCAAGTGTTGGACTCCAAGCGTGTCGTTTAGAGATTATCAACAGCTGTAGGAGCAATTCTGAATGGTGATCCGCTTTGTACTCGCTTAGAAGCAAGTATTTGAAGTGGAGTCGAACCAAGTGTTGGACTCCAAGCCGTTGTTCTTAAAGCTTTGCGTGTCTCAATGCCAGTCAACTAGGTTATTATAGACAAAAATTCCCAGGAAGTATCTTGCCTTTATTAGAAACGATTTGGGTGGCTGCTTCTGAGTTGCAAGCCACTCTTACATTTTGCAAAGAAAAATGCATGATAATTAAAAGCATCGAAAGGAGACTGCTCGACTCAAGAGTTGTCTGAAGTTGCTTGGAGCGGTGTTAGAACACCCTCTTGGTACTTCATTAGATGGTCGGTGTTCCAGGTCCTCGGTATCTTCCTACCCCGCGGGTCTTCAAGTTGATATGCGCCAGGCCGAATAACTCTGGAGACCCTATACGGACCTTCCCAATTGGGGGCTAGCTTGCCTTTCTTGCTGGGAATGGAGATCGACAGCTTCCGGAGTAATAGGTCCCCCTCTTGGAGATTGGCAGGACGGACCTTCTTGTTGTAAGATTGCATGATCCTACAGCGGTAGGTCTCTTGCCAAATAGAAGCTCTTTCTCGAACCTTATCGATGAGATCCAAGCTGTTGCGGAGCTGGCTCGCATTTTGCTCTTCCCGATAGGCGATCAATCTAGGCGAGGGTAGGCCAGCCTCCAGGAGGACGATGGCTTCTAAGCCATACGTGAGGTTGAAAGGTGACTCTCTTGTTGGGGTTCTCTTCGTTGTCCGGTAGTACCATAGGACGTTGGAGAGCTGCTCGACCCATAATCCCTTGGTGGACTTGTCGAGCCTCTTCTTTAGGCCAGAGAGGATTTGGCGATTAACATTCTCTGCTTAGCCGTTGGACTGAGGGTGGGATAATGAAGAGAATCGTTGTTGGATACCGAGGTCGGTACAGAATTTGCGGAAAGTCTCCCTTGAGAATTGGGTTCTATTGTCGGTTATGAGACCACGAGGTATGCCGAACCAACAAATAATGTTCTTCCAAAAGAACTTTTGAACCTTATTCTCCGTGATGGTTACCAGGGGTTCGACCTCGATCCACTTGGAGAGTCTATCGCCACAACCAAGAACTTCAGCTGGCCCAGCGTTGGAGGAAACGGTCCGAGCAAGTCCATCCCCCACATGGCGAAAGGGATTGGACTTGACAGGGAGGAGATTTGGGCTTGAGACAGGCGACGGATTAGGGCGAATCTCTGGCAGGAGCCGCATTGGCGGACGTACTCTTCGGAGTCGCTGAGCAGTGTGGGCCAGAAGTACCCATAGTTTAAGAGTTTGCGGCCAAGGGATCTCACTCCTAGGTGCGCGCCACACATACCGTCATAGGCTTCCTTCATTCTTCGTCTGGGGAGAGACACCTCAGATAGGGTCGGCCGTCGATCTGAGTGTAGGAGCATTTGTACATGACTCCATCAAGGAGTGTGTACCGCTCAGCTCGGGTCTTGATTCTTCTTGCCTCTTTCGAGTCCTCTGGGAGAACTCTGTCCCTAAGGTACTCGAGTAAAGGCTTCATCCAGTTCTTCCCAAGTGTGATGGGCATAGTCTCCATTGACTCTAAGCTATCTTCCTCGATACTTGGTTTGAGGAGGACCTCTATCAGGATGTTCCGTTCCATACCCTAAAGGGAGGAGGAGGCGAGCTTAGAAAGGGCATCCGCCTGTGCATTTTTCTCTCGAGGAACCTGCTGGAGTTGAACATCTTCAAAGAAAGCTAGTAGCCCCTAACCTTCGCCAAATACTTGGCCATGCGCTCGTCCCTAGCCTCATATTTCCCGGACACCTGATTCATGACCAACTGCGAGTCACTGAAGACCCTCACGCGCTTGGCTCCTGCTTTGCGAGCCATACAGAGTTCCGCTATAAGGGCCTCATACTCCGCCTCGTTGTTCGATGCCTGAAAGTTCAAGCGTAGGGAGTATTGCAGTACGAAAGCGTCGGGGCCGGTCAAGATGATGCCAGCCCCACTTCCGTCGGCACAAGAGGATCCATCCACATAAACGGTCAAGACCAGGGGTTCAGGAGCTAACTCGCTGGGGCCGGGGATAGTGCTCTCCACAATGAATTCTGCCAGGGCTTGCATTTTGATGGCGGTTCTTGGTTGGTAGCTGATGTCATGCTGGCTCAGCTTTATGGACCACTTCATCAAGTGGCCCGACGTTTCTTGCTTATGGAGCACCTGCTTTAGCGGTTGGTCTGTAAGAACGACCACCGAATGAGACTGGAAGTACGGGCGGAGTTTTCTCGCCGCCATGACTAAGGCAAGGGCCATCTTCTCCAGCTTTGGGTAACGGAGCTCGGCATCCTGGAGGACCTTACTGACGTAGTAGATGGGCCTCTGCGCCCTGTCTTCTTCTCTCACCAAGATCACGCTGAGGGTCTGCTCCGAAGCGGCGAGGTATAGGTAGAGGTTTCTCCGGGCTTGGGCCTGCTCAAGAGTGGGGGGGTGGCCAAGTATGTCTTGAGCTAGTCGAAGGACTCTTGTTGCGCTTGCCCCCATTCAAAGCCTTTAGCCCCGCTGACGGCCTTGAAGAACGGGAGGCACTTCTCCCCGGGCTTGGAGAGGAAGCGCCCGATCGCCACGAGGCACCCGGTGAGCCTCTGGATATCTTTAACGCTGGAGGGGAAAGCCATTTTGAAAATGTCCTGGATCTTCTCAGGATTGGCCTCTATGCCCCTCTGGCTAACCATGAACCATAAGAACTTGCCGGACGAAACCCCGAACGCACACTTGTTTGGATTTAGCCTTATGTTGTGCCTCCTCAGCACCCCGAAGGCCTCTTGGAGGTCGAGGAAATGCTCCTACCCTTGAATGCTCTTGACCAACATGTCATCTATGTAGACTTTCATGTTTCGGCCAATTTGGTCTCGGAAGACCCTCTTGACTAGGTGCTGGTACGTTGCACCTGCGTTCTTCAAACCGAACGGCATGACTTGATAGCAGTACAAGCCCTGATCAGTCACAAATGAGGTCTTCGGAATGTCCAGGGGGAACATCCGGATTTGGTTGTACCCCGAGTAAGCATCCATGAAACTGAGTAGCTCATGACCCAATCAGAGCATCGATGCTTGGAAGGGGGAATGGATCCTTTGGGCACGCCCTGTTAAGATCTGTGAAATCGTTACATATCCTTCAGCTCCCGTTGGCCTTTTTGACCATTACCACGTTGGACAGATACTCGGGAGAGTTCACCTCCTGGATGAATCGGGCGTTCAGGAGCTTCTCAACCTCTTCCTTGATTGCCTGTTGGCATTCGGGAGCAAACTTTCACTGCTTCTGTTGGATGGGCTTGACCCCAGGGGTGACGCTTAGGTGGTGCATCAGGAGCTCCTCTGAGATCCCGAGCATATCTGCCCCGGTCCAAGTGATTCTCCCGTATGCACTGGGAGATGTCCTACTTAATGGAGGGGGAAAGAGCCTTGCTGATGCGGAACGTCTTAGTGGCATCTTCTTCGAAAAAGGCCACTTTCTCCTGTTCGTCAACTGGCTTGGAGATTGATTGGCTACCTTCCTGTGGAAGTTTGAGGACTTCCAGGGAGAGGACTAGACCTCCCATCAAGGTCATGTAGCACTTGCGAGCCGCTTCTTGGCTTCCTCTCACTTCCCCCACACCTGAGGCGGTGGGAAACTTCATTTTCATGTGGTAGGCCGAGGGGATAGCTTGGATAACATTATAGGCGGCCTTGACATCCACCACCATGAAGTCCATTGACTATGTGCGGGTCACCGGGGCCTTTCTAGCAGTTACGTCGAGGGTTATAACTCCCTCGATCGTTACCGGGACCCCAGTAAACCCATGAAGAGTGTATCCCGCGGGCTTGAGTTGATCTTTCGACAGCTGGAGGCCCTTGAATGCCTCCAAGAAAAGGATATTAACGGAGCTGCCAATGTCCACCAAGACCCGACGAACGTCGAAGTTTACCATTCGGAGATTAATAATGAGGGCGTCGCAATGGGGCTTGCAGACACCCTCCAGGTCTCTGTCGGAGAACGTGACCGGGAACCCAAGGCCCTTCGGAGGGGCATGGCTCTAGACAGCGTTCACTTCCGGAACGAAGGCTTTTCGGGAGGAGTTAGAATCTCCCCCCATTGGGCCTCTATGTATCAGGTGTAGGATGGCCTCTGCTTTGTCCTCCTGAGTCTCCACTTGTTGCTCTGCTCGTCTGTTAGCTCCCCTGGGGGGTGGAGGCTGATCGGTCCTGTCCTTCCTCACAAAGCGAACGAGCTGCCCTCTCTGGACGAGGGCTTCAATCTCGTCCTTTAGGGCTCGACACTCGTCTGTATCGTGCCCATGGTTCCAGTGGAAACGGCACCACTTATCCCGATTTCTCCTCTTTTCGGGAGTATTCATCTTAGGGGGAGGCGGTAGGAGACCCTCGTTCCCAATCTCCATCAAGATGGCGGATACACTCGCATTGAGCGGAGTGAATTTCTCGAGACGGGGGAGAGGGCGATGCTGACCCCCATTGTCTTTTTGGAGCTTCTTAGCTCCCTCTTCTTCAGCAGCCTTCCGTTTGTTCCTAGAAGATGACCCCTCCAGAGTGGGGCGATTAAGAGCCTCTTCAGCTCGGATATACTTCTTACTTTTGAGAAGGATCTCGGAGAATACCCAAGGAGGCTTCTTGGCCAAGGACGCCCTGAGATCAAAGTTGATGACATTGGATTGGAATGCGGCCAAAGTCACTCACTGATCCAAGGAAGCGATAGACCGGGCCTTCGCGGTGAATCGTTTGACATAATCCTCAGTCATTCGCTCTTCCTTTGGCTAAGGAAGAGTAGAGAGGTGCTGGTCTTCTCGGAGCGGCGGCTACTCACGAAATGGGTGAGGAAGAGGCTTTCGAACTGATCGAAGGAGAAAATAGAGGCCGGAGCGAGCCTCGAATACCACTCCCGAGCGGGACCTTTGAGTGTGGCCGGGAAGGTCTTGCAGAGGAGGGCATCGGATGCATGATGGATCATCATGAGAGTTTTGAAACTCTCAATGTGATCTGCGGGGTCCGACTCCCTAGTGTAAGACTCGAAGTGTGGAGGCTTGAAGTTTTCTGGGACAGGGGCCTCCATGAGAGTGCGGGAGAATGGGGGCCTACTCGAGCGGAGGTTCCACACCTGTTGTTCTTCATCTCGATCGAGCTAGCCGAGGCGCCTCTCCATCTCATAGAGACGGCAGTAGACTGAGTCCTCCCTTCGATCCTGCCTCACAGAACTTCGAGACTCGTACTCTTGTTGAAGAGGGCTGGGGCTACGGTGCTAGCTTTGAGTTGGGCAAGGACTGGGAGAAGGACGACAATGGCTTGCAGTCGGCATAGGACTTCGGGAACAGCGGCGATGGCTCAGAGCCGACCGAGGACTGAGGGAGCGGTGATAGTGACGAGGAGCTGGCTGAGGGCTAGGAGCTCGATGGCCGTTGTTGTGGGCGGCATTGAGCGCCTGAAGGATGGCCTCCTAGAATTATTGGAATTCCTCCCTTGTGACAGGGGCCTCCTGCTCCCGATTGGCTTGAGCTGCAGGTTGGGCAGCCAGGGAGCGACTTCGCCTTGGGCGATACGGGGCTGACTCTCTCTGCCTCTGAGGAGAGTTGGACCCTCTGTGGTCCGTTCGGCGGGGTGACTGATCCCTCGGATGCTCCCGGCGAGGGTTCGCCTTGCGGGTTCACCTCTCGTCTAGACTGATCTGAAGGTCGGGCCCGGGCTCATTCTGCCGGTTGCTGAGCACATCCCGCAGATCCTTCGGTGTTGGAGGGATGTGGGAGGCCATGGAACCTGTAAAGGCGTTGTGGATGGAAACCCGAACTTGATGCATAGGCTGCTTCTGGCTGCTTCGCCAAGAGGGCTCCCCCAAAGTTGCTTGGGGCCCTATAGGCTGCAGAATAGATTGAGGAATCTGCTGTTCGAGCTGTAGGGCTAGTTGGACGGGCGGAGGGAGATCTTCCGGAGGAGGAGAAGGATGAGAAGAGGTTGTTCTACGGTTGGAGTGCGCAGACTTCCTTTTGGGAGGCATTGCTAGGAGTAGCTTTGGTTGAAGAAGGAGGGTCGGATAGCTATTTGAGTGTTCCCACAGACGCGCCAATCTGTTGCTGCTGATTTTAGTGTGGGGGCAATCAGATGAACTTGTAGATTCGCGAGAACTCAAATAGGGCAAATCTGACCTCTTCCCTTGTTAATAGACTGACTCATTGGTGCTCCCGCGGACCTGTATAAACGTTCGAAACACCGGGATGGATCCCGGCGACGAACCCTCTGATGCTCTTGTCAATACTCAGAAAAAGAAAGGAAAAGAGCTTTTGGTAGAAAAAAAGTGGTCACCTTGTAATGGTAGGAGGTTGGGGGTATTTATAGTCGCCATGGGGATCTGCTTCAGGATAAGAACGAATTCCTACTTCCCGGTGTGGCTGGATAGAGGTGGTTAGAACCACCTTCTGAGGATAAGGACGAGCCAGGATTTTCTCCTAGCCTGTTGAACTGGTCCTTAACGGGTTGTGACCCGTTCTCAGCTGAACAGATCCATTCACGGGTTATCGGGTTCAAGCGGAGAGACCCGGTTCCCGTTTCGGACCCGTCTGTAGGTGAAATTACCATCTTGCTCCTGGAACTTTAAGATTTGTGCCGAATTTGAACGATTCTGATTTAACCCCATTTTTAGCCATATCACTATCTAATACAGTGCATTCATTTTATCAAAAGTGACTGTATAACCTTTATCACATAACGGACTAACACTAAGTAAGTTGTGTTTCAAGCCTCTAATAGTACATCATCGATGGAGCATGATGAACCAAAATGTATTTTACCTTTACTGATAGTTTGACCAGTGTTGTTATCTCCAAAGATGATGTCCTTCCCACTTTTCCTTGATAGTAATGCAAAGTATTTAGCTTCACTTGTTATATGGTTTGAGCATCCACTATCAAGGTACCACCGATCTTTAGATTTAATATGTTGATGCACCTACATCAAAATTAGTAGGTATAATTTTGGGTACCCAAGTTTCAACTGAACCTGTATTTACATTCTTTCTCACCCAAACATAATTAGTATTCCATTTTAATCAACAATTATAAGATATATGTCCTAATTTACAGCAATAGTGACATGTGATACGATTATGCCGTTAGTTATGCACATATGCATAATTATGTGTTGATTTGTAACTATTTTGGTGGCTATGCTGTAACACCCCGAATTCCAAACATACTGAATTCGAAGTTCCACAGGATCTTTACACTTCTCTTCGTACAAATTTACAAGGAAATTAAAACTTTTATTACATCAGAGTTACATCTTAAATTACATTTAAACAGCGGAAGCAATTTACAATAATTACATGAATAAAATGTACAACACTTGAAACATTCTTTAAGCAGCATGCATACTTTAATCTTGTCAATCTCTTTGTCCTGCATAGAAACTGTGGGCTCGTCAGTTCATTCAACTGACGCAAGAATATAATACATCAATTTTCTCCTACTTAGAAAGCACATACTTGTCACAAACAAAACTACAGGGACTATCCTATAGATGTCGTGTTGTGCTATGCACTTAGTCCTTAATACAGTTGTTTATGTTATATGACACTAATGCGCACTTGTTCGGATTCTATGCATCCCATACTACATAGGTCCGAGGCCAAGCCCTTAATCGTACTTCATCTTGTAGGGTTCAGTCTCTCACCATGACTTAAACTACTACGGTAAGTACCCTAGATGTTCTATGAATTACGAGCCCATGTCCAGACAATCTGGAGGGGAATCCCACGCACTGACGTGACGCATCATGCAGGCAATCTATGAACAATTCAGCCTCCGTCATGGAACGATAGCACCACCCGTAGTCACCAAACACCCCACAAGCATCGCCACCGGGACGATAATTCCGGAGTAGTGCTCACGCCGTGTCATGACGCATCAAGCAGGCTATCTGTGAATCACTCTCACACCGCCAATCTGATGGCCCTCATACTCGTATTTTTCTCTTACTTTCGTCACATCACCACTATGTGTCTAATCCTTTATTATTTGAATCATGAATAAAATCAACCCCTAGAGTTAGCTCTTTCCTCTCTAACAGTCTTAAACATCAATCCACAATATGACCAAACTTGGCCTTTCATCTCAATAGTTCATCTCAAAAAATAATTTATTCAATTGCCGGTAGTAGGACTTAGCTACCCTCTAGTTCAAAATCTCATTTCATGTTCATAAACTGAGCATTCACACTCACCAATATCTTCATAAGTTATCATGATTCTTTTCATTTCAATTCATGCATTATTTTCCACAATAAAGAGACAAGATTATTCCATTTTCACAATTTCTTAAATTACAAATCTAATCTCACAATTTTTCTTTGCATTCATAAGTCTAAAATCTCATTTATCTAGACCAAGCAAAATTATTCACATTTGCATCAAGTTATGAATTTCTTAGAAAACTTCGCACAAAATTTCTTAAAAGAGACTAATTATTGCTTTGTTTATCTCATAAAAATATTCATATTAATTCTCTAACTTGGTCTATAATTCTCTGTTAAGCTATAGAAATTTTCCATAAGATCTAATTAATTTCAGGAAAATTATAATAATTTTTATGAGTTTATTTCACTTAAAATCATTATAAAAAAATCAGTTTTCCAAAAAATCGGAATTAAAAAAAAATCTTGGCCAAAGCAAGGTTTCGAACCGCACACACACACAGCCGCTGCGCTACAGTAACGTTACTGTGGCGCAGCTGCTGACCAGAAAGGCCAACAGTGCCAGGTGATATAAGGGGCGCTTATTATCTTTTTATACTTTAGGGCTCGGTTTGAGCTTATTTCACAAAATGGAAAAATAAAGAGTCTATATAGAGACTCGAACTCATGACCTCTTGCTACAGTAACATTTTTATTTTGCACCCACTGACCAGATTGGACAGAGTGACTGATCGTAAGGAAAAATAATCACAAATAGTTTTGTATATGACTGTAGCAATTCTAGTTCATAAAAATAGTTCATTTCTTTCAAAATACGATTTGTTCCTTTAGAAACATAAAAATTTTCCTGATTGGATTTCTTTGATATTTATACAGTAACTTAAGATTTTAAAAACTATTTAACTCTCATTTTTTCCATATAAAAGTCTATTCTTTTATTTGTACAAAATTGGTCACAAAAAGCTTTATGTCCTCTTAATTTGTCTCTTTTCAAAGAGAAAATTCTAATTTGATAATTCTCAAGTGGATTACTCTTTATTAAACTAATAATTTCCTCCTTTTCTTCTTTTATCAATAAAATCCAATCTTTCTCTTAACTTAGCCCAAACTACAAAATGTTCATTTCTTCTTTCTTTCCAACAAAACAACACGTAAAAATTTGGGGATTCTTGTATCAATCTTATTAACAATAAACATGTATGATTTGTTACCCAATCTACTTTCATAACATGGAGATTTTCTCATAGTTCACATCATATAAACCACACATTCCTTCATATTGCATTTTTCCACATTCATGAATATCTCAACATAAAGATTCATATTTTTTTTTAAAATTAGCAAACAAGTATACTATCAAGTTATCACAACAATATTTCTATTCACATCATTCAATCAATTTTACTACTTATTTCATGCAATTTTACATGGGTTCATTTACTCCTTAAACATGGTACTAATATAAAGTAATATTTTCTTTTCTTATTTATTCTAACATGATCACACACATAAACCTAGCATGGTAACTAGTTAGAAGTTGGAGAAAATTGCCCACCCTTAATGGAGAGAAAAACAACTAGAACTCCTTAAGGATCTCCTAGAATGAACAAGTGAAGCATTCTCCTCCTAGATCGAGCCACCAATTGACTTCTCCTCCTAGCTTGTATGCAACCCGAGCCTTCACCCTTGCTTCTTGAAGAATGCCGGCTACTTCTAGGATGAAGAACACACAGACTAGCACTCAATCTTTTGACTCACAACTCTCCTAATCTTCTACTCACAATTTTGTCTTTCTTTCTTTCTTTTCCAATTCTTTTTCAAGTGTAAATGTGAGTGAATGAGAGGGGGTATTTATACTAATTTGGAGTGCAAATGGAGGGCTAGGATTTCTTCAAATGGTTAAGGATCAATGGCCAAGATGAATTAGGGAGTTGTAGCAACTACCCATGATGGAGCAACCACCTCCCCACTTCATCCACCTCTCCCTCTCTCTTTGATACAACCCGGCCTTACTCCCATGGTGCAATTGCACGTGCTAGTGCATTGCACATGCAAACTAGTATCCCCTACCAAAATTTGTTCATGCAATTTTAATTAATTATTTACTAAATTGGTCTACACTACAAGTTAGGTTAATTAAAAGATGAATTAAATTAAATGGGCTCACTAATGGGCCAAAAGACCATGGGCTCTAGTGAATTAATTAATAAATTAATTATGATGGGCTAGAAAGAGATAATTAGGCCTAGGATTTTATTTAGGCTTTAAAAATAATCTTTTAGGAAATAAAGAGAATAATTACTAGCTCAAGCTATAAAGAAATATTTTTCAGTAGAAATGCTTATGAAATTATACGTGCAAAACATGTAAAATCACAAACTCTTATAAATAAAATTTCAGGATGTTACATATGCATATGTGTATGACAAGATTGCTTGAAATTTGGACGTTGTGTAACCAAGTCCTCGATTATCCTGATATGACCTTGAATTCTTTGTAATAAGATAACTAGGGCCCTTCATATTTTTCAACTAATTTTTCGAGCTCAATTATTCTATTATTCTATTACAAAGCATTTTTCTAGTTTTCTCATCATCTTTGGTATTCCAATGAAGAGTGTCTAGAATAGCATCAAGTATTCTATTATGTTCGAGTGCTTCCTTACAACCTTCCACTACCTCATCAAATTTTCTTTTGTATTCATTTAGATCGTCGGTAAGTTTAGCAATATGAGCAGATTTCTCACAAATTTCATTTAGGTTTTTATTATGTATTGCCATAGTTTATTGAATTTGTAGTTTTAAGCCTTCATTTTCTTCTATCAATACATCATGATCTTTCGTAAATGAATCAAGTTTTTCAATAATCAAGGAGTTTTTATTTTTCAACTTTTGATTTTTAGTAATGCAAGATTCATGTGATTCATTAGACATTTGCTCATATTGTCTCAACTCACGGCTTAATTTTTTTGCATAATCTTTTATAGCCATTACACATGTCAACTAAATCATCATACGTGGGTCTTTCGATTACCTCTTCTTGAAGTGTTGATTGCACATCACCATCTCCAAGAAGTATGAATCCACAATCATTGTTTTCTTGCTCTTCACCATTGGAGTATGAATCTAACCATATTGCCTTCAATGCTTTCTTTCTGAATCCTGAGTTAGGATAGTCTTTACTCCTATCCTGTGAGAAGGGACAGTTTGCACGGATGTGTCCGGGCTTCTTGCATTTGATACATACATTTTTGTGTTTGAGAAACTTACGGAATTGTTTGGTTAACAATGCGATATCTTCATTTTATTCTTCATTATCTTATTCTGATTTCGATGTTCTGAAGTTTCTGTTTTCAAGGTAATGGTCTTTTCTTCAGTTTTGGGTTCAATCTCAATGTTCTGCCGATACCTCTTTGTTTCGATCATCTCCGTCTCATATGTCTTTAATTTTCCTTGAAAAGTGTAGTAGTCGAACCCTTTCTCTTCAAGTGTCTCCCTTATTGCGGCAGCTTTTACATCTCATTCAGGCATGAGACAACTTATGAGTTTTTCGACCTTTCAGTTATCATCCAAGCCCTTACCTAAGCTCTCAAGCTCATGTGCGATAATATCGAAACGGCCAAGCATCTGGTCTACATTTTCTCCTGGCAACATACGAAAAACATTAAACTCATAAAAACATAAATTTACTTTTGCCTTTACCTCAGATACAGTTCTTTCATGCCGTTTTTGCATGTTGTTCTAGATTTCATATGCCGTTTTGCAGTTTTGCTCATATTGCATAAGCTCTTAATTATTTAGGCCTGCATAGAGTGCTATCATAGCCTTGGAGTATGCAGTTTTCAATGCTAGTTCAGCTTTTATGAAAGCCCTCTTTCCATCGCTGACAGGAATATCTGTTTTGTTTACACAAACGTTCCATACTTCTTCTCCAAGCATCTGTAAAAATGAGACATACGAACTTTCCAAACATCATAGCATTTTCCATCAAAATAAGGTGAACGTGTTAGACTTGTCTCATTGGAGATAAATGGCTCCGATGAGTACAAATTTTCGGGAGGAGGGATTTCGACCATTGAACCTATTGCTCAAGCTTTTAAGCTCTTAATGAGCACCTCGCTCTAATACCACTATAAATCACCCTAGGGGGATGAATAGGGTGATTGTGCAGAAATTAAAATTTTGAATTAAATGCATAAAGTAAAGTAGAAGAGTTAGAGAAAGCAAACGAAGTAAGCAGGCAAGACACAGCGATATAACGTGGTTCGAACCCCAGGTCTACTTCCACACCACCTACTTGTAGCAGTTCTCCGCCACAAGCATTCCACTATACTTTAAACCCTTGTATAGTGATTCTCGGAATTCAGGCCGAGAGACCTATTACACCTGCAGGGCTTCTACAAACAAGTCCCACAAAAACTCACCAAAGTGGAAGAAAAGAAAAATTCTCAAGATCTAAAATGATCTTGACTAAAGAAAATAATAAAAACTCACACTCGGATCGTTGATTGAATGATTGGTCTAGAAGAATTATAATAGCAATGGGTGAAGAATACACAGTAAATTCTCTTCTATTTATAGAGCGAGGAAATGTATCTTTCCAAAAAAGAAAATATATTTCCGAAAAAGTCAAGTCTGCATGTTTATAGTCGACCGCATATGTGAGCAGTCGACTGTTCATCTTTCAACTTGAAAGTCGAGCGATAACCGGTCGACTGATTCATCTTTTCAACTATGATGAGTGGTCGACTGTTGTGATGGTCGACCAACATTTTGTACGGTTGACCGCTATCGTGTAGATTCGACTTTTATTTAGCAAATCTACTTTATATTCATTCCAAAAATTAACCAATCAATTAACGACCTTTACATAGCATTTTCTCACAAAAACATAAATGAATAATTGATTTTTGCTTGCTTCCTTGAGGATTTGAAACACATGTTTCTTGTGTTGCAATCTTCCTTGATTTTTACAGTCTTTTCGATTCATGCCTCTTTTGTTTGAATTCAAATTATTTTGGATCTTTATTTTGATTTACCTTTTCCTGTATTTTCTGCAAATCTTAATTGAAAATATTAGTTGAACATGATACGTTTTGTGCATACCAAAACCTAGGGTCAACAAATTGCACATAAAATACACATTTTCCTCTAACTTTTAACCATATATTGAAATTTTAAAAAGTTTCATAGAAAGTAGGAAATACGCATTCGTTGCTTCTTACTTAAAATTACTCTTGAAATTGACGAAAGAAAGTACTTGCCGTGCACATGCAAATGTACCTGCATATCCTGTTTTTGCTTTTGATTCTATTTATTTTCTTCATGAATGAAATGAATGCATCTATACATGTAGTTAAATTAATTTAAAACTCAGAAAAGATCATCATGCTTAGAGAAATAAGTTATGCAACAAGAGCGAGGAGAAGCCGAGAAGGATCTTGGCTGATGTTCTACCCCTTGTCTGTTTGTAAAATCATAATATTCTCTTTAATAGAACAGATTTCACATACTACACACACTCGCTTTCACAAGTACATTAAGAAGAAAGATGACAGAAAACAACTTGGAGTAAAAATTCTCATGCTTCCAAATTTACACTTCCAATTTGTGTAATTCATGATGCAAAAAGTTCGTAAGCTCAAGGCACCTCCAACTGTAACAGAGAGAAGAAAATTTTCTTCCTTATTTCCAAAACGCTGAGGGGTTATATGAAAGACCAGGACAGAAAATGAGCAAATAATGCCAATGACCACATCATGTGCTTCATAAGTAATTCAAGCTTAATTCTTTTTACATCTGGCCTCATCCAATTTGGGTGACAAACATTTGGATAAAAATGACAATTATTGAAACAATTAATCTAATTACATATACACGCTACTTATACATGTATAAATGTATATGCATTCATACTTTGCATGGTCAAACTCAAACTTCACAATTTATTCCTAAAGATTAATGATTAGGGCAAATTTCTGTGTATTCCTCCTCTGCTACCCTGTTTCCAGTACATCTGCAACATCTCTTATTACCTGCATATATATCATATAAAACATGGGGTCAAAATCTTACAATTTAAAGTGTAGTATTTTTAATGAAATAAATGTAACCTTTTGCGCTTAGACTTCAAAGTAGTTGCTGACTGCGAGTTGTTGTGCCAATTGCGCTTCCGTTGATTAATGAACCAGTTATTGATTTGCTTCAGTTGTAAGCCAGTCTCTTCGACAAGTTTTGCTTTGTCATCCTCCTACAAGCATCAGATATATACACATGGTTAGCAAATTTCAAATAATCATATAATGGTTTATAATATTTTGTACATAATGTTAGATCACGAATAGCATGACTTTGATAAGAGGGAATTTGCTTTTTCATGAAATAAACAATATTCTAATAAAAAAGAATATGTTTTTCAGGAAAATGATGACATTTTGAAATTAATATTGGTAGTTACTGACAGTTGGGTATGGCCATTTTGAATGTTGTTGCCACCATTGCTTCAAAACAGAAGTGGTGTCCCCGGGCAGCTTTCCTGCTCGTCTCTTCCTCAATATCTCCTCGCGTACATCTTCTATCCTTGACCTAAATCCCTACACCATCATTCAATACCAAAATTAACTTCAACATGAATTCTTCAAAATCAGAAAAACAAAATTAAGAGTTCAAGTGATTTTACTTGTTTGAGTTCAATCTTGAGTTCCTGTCTCACTCTCTCCATCAAGGACCGTTCACTTTCAGTAGGAAGAAGGGGACCGAATCCCATCATGTCGTGCCCATCGAAACCCATATCCATAGGCATTTCTGAGTGAAGGTCATCCTCGTCGTCTGACATAGTTGCCCCTGTCCCTTCATCAAGGCTCACACCTGAAAATAATAATAAAAATGAAGAAGAAATTTATTTCCCTTGGATGTCAATCTGTATATACAAAAAATTGTTAGTCATGCCAGAGAACCTTTTTTTGGGCATGTTCCTAATTTATATGCATACTTGTATCTTAAAACTTAAGCCAATATACAATTTTGCTTCATTCATGAACATAGGATATGATAAACAAAGGAGCTCTAGGTGAAATAAAATGAGAACATGATGTGCTAATTGCATTCTGTTAGAAATTTGGCGCAATGGAGTTGGAGCTTGGAGAGCGAGAAGTACAAATGGATCTGATGAACAAATATATAAGTAGGTCAAAGCACAAAGAATTTTCTCGGTTTGGGCGAACCCTAATCCGGGGGAAAATCTAGGAAGTTATTATTCAACTAGAGAAGATTACGGGAGTTTCAAACTCACTCATCAAGAACTCTCTCAAGCCTCACTTCCAATGGAGAATTCTCAGTGAAGTACTTACTTCTCTAAGTAGAGGCTATTACAATACATCGAGATCTAGAGAAACACTAGGTTTAGTCTTGATACAATAATCAACCAATATATCCTAAAGAATAAGTCACACTAAAGGAGTCGTATGATTTAACTTGGAGCATAAGATGGGCTCAAACGTTCACTCATATACACGCTCGATAATAGCCCAGCCACCATTGGCGGTCGACTGCCCAACCGCAATTGGTCGTTCCCCAAACAGAGCCTCTGTCGATTGCCCTTTGTCAATTAGTTGGTTGTTGCTGCTATTGTGTTGCTGCTGTTGCTCGTCTTCTGTGATGCTTCGACCTCCTTCACTTCACCATCTTCTCTTCACATGGAACACAAGTATGCAAGATATATATCCAACACATTCTTTATTACTCTAGAAATGTATCTTTGGACTTCCCTAATAAGAAATCATTTTTTTTGTGAAAATGTACTAAGCATCGATAAAAAGCACATCTACTATCATATCTCTTTTCATTTAAACAAATTTATGTTAAATACCATCATAGTCCTCTCTCTTTTCCTCCGATTTCCTTTATCCTTCTCCGGTTCTCTCTATTATATTCTTGGTTTGTCCTAACTAGAATAACTTCACATAATAATCCTGAAATTTTCCATTTTGGTCTATCCCTGAAATTTTCCCAAACCTGATGCAGAAAATCAATTCAATTAACTGAAAAGTTCAGACTAATGTTAATTACCCCGCATTCTGCTTATGTCTTCACTTCTCAAATTTTATGATTGGTTGGTCCTGAACTCAGTTGATAATCTCTTCTATTTATGCTTGAATACATTGCAACCAACAAATTCAGCATCCAAAGGAATACTGCACAACAAGTTATATGAAATTAAACCCTAAAAAAAATCAAAAAGTTAAGTTTCCTATCATCTCTTCAAAAACTGGACGAACTCGCCCAAGCCCAGAAATCCCCCCATGCATTATAGTATAGCTGCTATTATTGTATTAGGGTTAATAGAC